>CM068374.1:244595338-245795338 GCA_034769895.1 Magicicada septendecula | reverse complement strand
GTGCGACAATGGTATCTATTGATTCAAATCTGTATCCTAATTTTTACGGCATGTCCTCTTAGTAAGTAGTAAAGAGATTTCCATAGCACTAAGTAGGAGGTTATAGGAGAATATTATAACACTGTCTACCACTGTCTGTATTTGAATTTCGTTGCTTTTAGACGAACAGGAAAATAATTTCCTTGAATCATTAATTAAACTGAAAGACGGAATAAACTTTACGCCATTGCTAAGTGTGCATCCGTATCCTTTAGTGCATTCGGATACTGTGTATAATACGTTATATATAGAGTTGAAATAGTTGTACTTTGTGTAACCTGGTTAACATTAAGGTTAAGGTTAAATACAACAAGAGCATATTGATTCTCACCGCTGTGTTGATGAAATGCAGATAGAGATCACAAAGTTTGACACATCACCAATGTTGTTTAGTCGACTTCAATAAACACTCTCTTTTTATAGACTAAGATAATGTTATTTTCACAAACTAAGCAAGATAGCATCGTTCACTAAAGAGAGAAATAGTCGAAAAAATTCAAAGGGCAAATATTTATTAATCCACTCCGAAATCTGGAAACTTTAAGAGCCAACCATTTGTAGGCCATTTGAAATAATCACAAAAGTCTTACTTTAGTACTAACTATAAAGAAACATATTAACACAGCTCTGAAAGCCATAGAAAGTTTTTCGGCATTGGCTATTAAATGATCGTGTGTCTTATTTTTGATAGCCAAACGGACGTAGTTTATAACTGTTGCCGTTAATGGTAGAATCAAGGTACGTGATTCGAATTCTCACCGCTCTATCGGTGATTTGTTCACAGTTCTATAGGTTACTCCGCACAGGAAAGCGATATTACGTAGTGTTTGTATGTATGCTTCCTATAGTTCACTACTTCTCTAAATGGAAAAGTTGAATGCTACTGTGCAGAAGTAACTTTAGATAAAAGCATATTTTAACACTAGTGAATATGTCCTGTTAATCCGCCTCATAAGGAATATACGAGGAATATTCTTCTCTTCTAAATCATCCACTTCTACCCGTCGGGTGTCGAGGAATGAATATACGTCACAATCGTTATCTATGATACAGTACGTAACTAAAGCTGCGTTAGTGCTGTAGAGCGAGTGTGCCTCCCTCTCTTCATTATCGAATCCGTTAATCGCCTATGTCATCAAAATTTTTATTATTTAGGAAGCAGACCGTTTATTACCACAGAAACAGTGTTTAATAAAGCAGAACTGATATCTGATTCAAGGATATACTTTGCAAAGTATATACGAGGGTCATTCAATAAGTAAACAAACAGCTGTGGAGCAAAAACTTTTTATTCAATCAATACAAATTTTTTTTTACTTTTCAACGTGATCTCCAGCAACGTCTATGCACTTGTCCTATCTCTTTACAAGCTTTTTTATTCCCTCACCAAAGAATTCTTTACCTTGATGTAGAAGCCAGTTTTGGACTTTTCCTTCACTTCTTCATTGCTGTTGAACTTGACACCACGCAAAGTCTCCTTGAGTGGACCAAACAAGAAAAAGTCAGATGGGACAAGGTCAGGGCTATAAGGGGGATGAGGCAGGATCTCCCAACCAAATTTTTTTATTGTTTCGAGCGTCAGTTTTGCCGTGTGTGGGCGGGCATTATCGTGAAGAAGAATCACACCTTTCCTCTGCCATCCCGGATATTTCTTCTTCAATGCAGGCTTAACTTTGTTCACAATCATGTCAGAATAGTACTGACTATTGATGTATGCTGTAGGTAATCATCAGAGATCCTGTACGCTGGTCTTGTAGGTAATCACAGAAAATTGGGCCTTGGGAGCTCCAAAAGATGGTTAACATCACCTTACCAGCCGATGGCTGGGTTTTGAATTTCTTTTTGGCGGGAGAACTGGGATGCTTTGTCGCTTTGACTCAGGTTCAAAATAGTGAACCCAAGTTTCATCACACGTTAAAATTCTTTTCAAAAATTCAAAAATCTTATAACAGAACGCTGTTCTTCGAAAGTACTGTCCTCAAGAGGACACGCCATCGTAAATAAAACTGTATTGGTTATGTTTTATACAATATATTATTGAACAGCTGATCAAAACTCACAACGACGTTACCACGTAACACTCCTAAAAGTTTCAATCAGCTGTTACAGTTAATTTCTTTTCTACAGCTGTTTGTCTGTTTACTTATTGAATGACCCTCGTACAAAGTAAAGACTAGCTAACAGGTGAAAAGTCCCGGGAATGAATAAGAGAACGACATTTTTTTAGACTAATTTGCATTTATGTTTCAACACAATCTCATTTCCTTTTAGCTCAATACAGTTTTCCTAATGATGATCTAAAGCTTTTATGTTAGACTTATAAGGCTATTTGGAGACGTCTTCAAAACAGCCATTCACAGCACGTCTGACTTGATTGTCGTCCGCTATTTTTTTTTCTACTGAGACGTTTTTAAAGTTAGAAAATGGCAGAAGTTGCTTTCCGTTAAATCTGTCGAGTATGGAGGTGAGGATTTAAGTTCGTCTTTAATTATTTGATTTTAGCAATCGCAACGATTGATGTATAAACTGGTGCTCTATACTTATGAGACAGCACTTGCTTTTTCGCTAAATGTGTGTGTTTTTCATTTCATCGTTTACGTGCTGCAATCAGTTCGCACAAGATTCGCCACATTTTTCCTTTTCAAAGGAAAAGATGAAGACTATTCCGTAGATGTTCCAATAACCTTTTACCATAATATCATTTCCTTTTCTTCTCCTGTCAGAAGGCCCTCATTCGCACACTATGCGCCTCCTTCCTTTCCACTGTCCACCCCTTTCTCGTCTCCTTCTCACCGTAGAGAACCTCAAGAATTTTGTTTCTGTATGTATTTTTATGCACACAGTCGTTCATAAAGATACCAAGTTTCATCATTTTCTCCTTGAGTTGTTTGATGTATCCGTTCAGTCTAGAAAGTTACCAAAATTTGTTTATTTAATCTGGACCGATCCATCCGAACCATTCGTAGTCCTTCAGTCTTTCGACTGGTTTGTACCCTCCCCGCATATACCCGTAGTGCGTGTGGTACCTAGTCTCTAACAGGTATATGGGACCTACAGTTTAAAGCCGGATCCGAACGGCATAGTTGGGGAAGGTTTATACTAAGCAGGATACCTTTCGCTGGTTTGCCATTGCCTTGCGAGGGGGAACGGTCGTATCTAAATCAGATGGCCCCCGGCGGGAATTGAACCCGCGCCGACAGCGTAGCAGCGCCACACGCTAGCCACTACGCCATGACCGCTCCTTATCCGAACCATATGTCCAAGAAATCTGAGTCTTTTCCTTTAGAAAGCCGTTTCCAGATCTTCCAGATCCCTGTACATCTCTACTTTGGGTCTATGCCTGTACCCATCTTCGGTTTTCTTGGGGCCATAAATTTTCCAAAGAATTCTTCGTTCAATTTTAAGAAGAGGTTCAAAATTTTTAAAGCACATTGTTTCCACTCCATACATGATTACCGGCCTGATCACAGTGCTATAATGGCGAACTTTCACAATTCTGGAAAGGTTTTTCTTTCAGTACAATTCCCGGGTTAGAATAAAGGACTTTGCTAATTTGAGTTTTCTTATCTTAAAGGATTCATTGTCTGAGGCGTTTCGGGATATGTTTTCCCCAAAATTTTTAAACTTGTTAGTATATTTTATTCCTCCATACGTAGTGTCTAGGCACGTTTTCGGGAATTTAAATAGGATGGTCATAATTTAATTAGTAACGGTGTATAAATTATTTATATTTTATCTTTTAATCTGGCAGTCGAGACGTAAAACCCACCCCATTCTGCGTTCTACAAAAAGAATACTTAGTAGAGACAGTATGGCTACTCTTCAACAATATAACTTGCGATTAACCGCCATTGTTTAACATGGCTCCGAACAAAAACATACTATTATTAGTACTATTTACTACTATAATTGTAATTCCAGAGTAACATATTTCTAAGGTCACCGCATGTTAAATTGAAACATTTCAATATATGTGCCTTAAAGCCATCCAAATCGAGGCACCTACCCGTGACACGAACGTGCACACAAATAGCGATACGACTACATCGAGGTCGACTTTGCGCGCGTGCGACTGTGTCGCGGCTGCAACGCCCGACCTAAACTTAATTAAAAGCCTGGTATACAGTCAGTCATACGCTGTGTCTGGTTTGGTTTGACATTTTACATCAGCAAATAATGGATGCCGCGATGATATTCATTAGAATATAATTGAATCCGCTACTACTCGCTCCGGTATCTACTGCTGCAATCTATAATGAATACCTCCTACCTAGTTCTACTATTATTATACCGGTTGTTTGTTTCAATTCCTGCACACTGCACTGTTTCCGAATATAATATTGTAGTGTAAATAGATTTTATATACTCCCGTCTCCTCCCTCTGCAGCCTGATTCCATCAAACGCTCTCTATCCGTATACGATCATAATGCGTTGCCGGTACTTTGTGCAAGAGGCTCTCGTGAACAACTGAGCTATCCAATTTCACCGGTGAAATTGGAACCGTAACGACTGCTGCCTGAACAGTCACTTCCCGGTTTGTTTTGACGCGACTACTGCGTGTCACCTCCGACCCAGTGATCATATTATTGCTAACTTCACACCAAGGAAAACTTGAAACGGATGCGCTGCGTATGTTTTTTGAAAACACGCCCCTATCGGTTTCATTTGTTCAAGAGGCTTCTCTTTTTTATAACATAAAAAAATTCATTCTTCCACACTTTCGCGTTCAGATCAAATAGGAGTTTACACGGACGCAATTCTCTTGTAATCCACTCATAATGTTGTGTCACTGAACACTGAACACAGCTAATGATAACTAAGTTTGTCTCGAAACAGCACAGTAAGGCCGAGTCACAAAACGCGTACCTGCCTGTACAATGCAACTGTGAGAGTGACGGTGGTATGTAGTCTGTAGTGGAGTAGAGTTTTGTTCACAACACCGTTTGGCTTGGTTCGACTCCTTCCTAAGCACCGTACAAACTTAATTCGTCAAGGCAAACTGTAGATCGTTATCCGTATTGAATTACTCATCTGTGAAACTGTCCATTGACAGATAACAAAGAATCGCAGACACAGTGTCCTGTACACATCCTGTGTCCTGTATCCTGTACATGTTCCGTATATAACTGTTCCTCAATTCTCTAAAGCCGTGACCATCCTTCGGTCATCCAACACTCCCATCCTCTTCTTTCCTCTACTCACTTCCCTTCAATTTCTCCCTCAATTATCGTTCTCTGGGTAAAATGTACGTTACAGCGTGTTCATAATTGACATCGCATTCCTCCTTTTATTGTCAGAATTATCTTGAACCCTTCATCAACTCTCCACAGCAGCCACTCACCGGACATTTTGTCCGTTGAACTAATTTTTAGTATCCTTCTTCACACCCTCATTTTAAAATTAACCACATATTATTTAGCCTCTTTTTCTCAAATCTTCACGATTCCACACCATATAATATATTGTCTTGACGTAACGATCTCTAAACTCCTTCTCAAATTAAGTGGTATACTTTTTCCACTCAATGAATTTTTAAGTAATATCTTACCTAATTATAACGATCCGTCTGAGTGTTAAAATACAGACTCCATATGTGAGAACCTGGCGTACACAATCGCATCTGGTTCAATAGCCTATGTTGCACAGCTGTAGCGTACACTTGATTCTAATATGGCATCCAAAGGATACAGATTTTATACACTGAGAATCTGCCCAGCTGCCGGTAATTCACAGCCGCCAATCTCAAGAAAACTTTACATGACACTGATATCGCAACGTATAATTACATGGTCGTTCATCTTTCGAGAACCCAACAGAAGTTCAGATACAAGATGGGAAAGAAGGCACAGTAGCATGCAAATTAATTATAACAGAATTAAAAACCTTTAAAATGTACGATTTATTTCATATACAGTTACTCATAATTATTTTATTGAACACTGGTACAAAATACGCTCTTGTTTAACCGAAATAACCTCTCCGACACATTTCGCATCGACGGCACCAGTTTAGAACACGTTTTCCAGTTCTGATGGAATTACAGTATTCGTTCCTTTGTTGAATAGTTTGTTCTGCCAAAGCAGTTGTTCAAAATATTTACAAATTTTCAATGGAGTTTAACTTTGGATAAATCAAAGTCTAATCAAAGAATGGATGTTGTTTTGTTGCGTCCATTTCTTGACTGACAAGGGGCAACATCAGCAAGCTGAAATATAATCGGTTCTCAGAAAAGAGCAACGTAACTGCCCCAGTCCTCCTTTTGACAATTTCGATGTATTCTGTTGAATTCAGTACTGGGCTCCTAGGCCCACGTGATAAGTGACACCCACAACATCTTTTCGGAAGCGAATTTTATAGCCTGATAAGAAGATGCTCAGTTCTCAACAGATCGGCCTCGTTTAGTATCGATAATGTCGGCAATGCTAAACTAACAATTTAAAGCAGCAATTGGCCAAAATAACAAATTATCACATCTTGTAGCAAATAAAGACTATATTTTTGAATTGATAATCCTAACTATTCGGTCGCGACAGCATCCGGTCAGAGTATACAGATTAACGATGTCATTCTGGTGTGAAAGCGGCTACATTATTACCTACTTTAAAAAAAACTACCGTGCACTGAGTGTAGTTTGATAGTGGAATTGTAGTATCAAAAGCCTTCTGTTGTTGTGTGCGGTAATTGTGTTCTACCCAGAATATGGTGACTTAACTACTCGCCTATATAACTTCCCCAGATTTGGTTTCGACCGTTAATGTATGCGATTCCGACCGGTTGGCTCGTGAACCAATTGTTGTTCATATCAGTTGGTTATAACTTTTGGTACATGTTTGTACCTACACAAAAACCCGGTATTGAACAACCCGGATGTATTAAATTGAGATTTCATAGCAAAACTCCAAGTTAATATTTGGAACAATCGGTAGGGTATTAAAAAATAAAGCAAGACCTGAAAAAAAATTAAATTTTGTGGAACTACGGTAATACGTACTTTATTGTTAGGCCTATATGGCAGTGAGGCGTGGAATTTGACAGGAACACACGAACAGAAAGATCTTTGGAAGCGAAATTTCTTAAAGGAGTTAGAGGAGGTAAGCTGTCAGACAGCGTAACAAAACGGTGACATGAGATAAATTAAAGCAAAAAAAATTAACGGAAGTGTTTTCGTTATTAGTTTCGCTACAAAATTTGTCTAATAGATGGACGCGACTGCGACAGGTTGAGACATTCCCACACAACCACACAATTAACTCCCTAGGCAAGTGGTGTATATCACGATCAGTCAGTGGCTTTCCAACGAATATGAATAGAAGCTTAAGATCAACACCACTAGAGAGAGAGAGAGAGAGAGAGTAATTCAGTAAATAAAAATTGAAAACGTAAAGAAACATTAAGCATATATTTTACAACAGTTTTAGTTACACATAAAATCGGTGTTGTTTTGTCTTTATCTTCGTAGAAACGATCTATAAATTCCACTGCATCCCGTTTCATTTGTAATTTAACTATGCTGCTATAAAAACTGTTATCATTACAAGAGTAAAATATATTTGCTATTATTTGCAAATTTTCCGCGCGCGCTATATCTCGGGCTGCTATGTATACTAAAGACATGAATCGACGTTTGCAGTCAATGATCTGTTACACAAATCTAAAATAAATTTGCAACCAGGAACTGCACAGTAACCGAAGGGAATAAATTAAAACAAATCGTATAAATCAGAAAAAACTGTGGTAGTTTCAGCGAGTACACAAGCAAATTAGTTTGTAACAGCGTTCCAGTTTCGTTGGTCACTCAGAGAGAAGAGCAACACAAAAATTTAATCCTCAACCTAACAAAAACAACTACGACTATGTATGTAACATTCTATATTCAGGGCGAAAAAAAGGTAATTAACATGTTGTTAATTAGAATAATTTTGGTTAGCCACACAACTAACGTTATAATTTAAAAATTCTATTCAGGTCTGTTACGACGTGCGGCAGAGTCGAAGATTTTTTGCGCAAGGTCTATATTGCAACCAAACTTCATATCAATTAACGGGAAAACAGGGGAATTTATACCGTTTTTCGTTTGATTATATTTACTATTGGACCACGAGAGTTTAGAAATTCTTCTTGGGAAACAAATATTATGTTCTTAAGGTTTACTAAATTTTATGTTTTACGTGTAACACGATCTTTCATATGGTCGAAATAAATTGACACCAGAGTCATAAAAACAATCACGCATTCTAACAAATATTTGTTTAAAAATTACATTTAACTCACTAATCTTCTGCATAAGTGCAAAGAAAAAATATAACAAATATTGACAAATAAAACAGACAATTCATTGAATTCTAAAACAAAATTTGCTGTATGGACGTTGCAAGCACTGAACAAAGTGTTTCATACAATTCTAGCCATGAGAAATATTTGTATTTTCGAATATTAGCAGGCCGGACTCCAAAAGTTGGTTAAACCTGAATTCCTTCAGGTTCCAAACCTCTACAACTTTTGAGACACTAGCTTTTTGTCGAAGATCAACAAAAATTTACTTAATTTTAATGCATGTATCTTCAAATTCTATTCTTGATTCAAAACATACTATGTTTGGTACAGCGTTCATATTGTTTTAACATTACTGCTATAAGGTGTGGCATGTGTTAAGTACTGCAGATGTTCCCTTGTTCAAAACCCCAAAAGACAACATCGTGGTGGTACTATCCTGTCGAGAAGGATAGCTTAGCCTGTTCCAGTCTCAATGGAAGCTATCCAACCTTCGTTTATGGTGTCTTCCCACACCTCTCTTTCCCCGTGGATGATAGTCAAGGACTCTTCTTGAAAATCTAGTCGGATCCATTCTTTCTACGTGTAACCGCCACCCCGTTTTATACCGGGAGATTTTCTCATTTAAGCTTTCAGCTATGCCTAGCTCCATCCTCATACGATAATTTCTGATAAGATCAATCCTAGTACAACCCTTTACAGCCCTCAATAACCTCATTTCCGCTCCTTGTATTCTAAACATATCTTTGGCCTTTCTAATCCAAGTCTCACTACCATACAGTGGTTGAGGCGTGGCCATTATATTACGATACTGTGTTGTAAAAATAGTATAATATTGTGAAAAGAGTGTTGGTTAAAAATGTTTAAACCGTAAAGGTAAACATTACATGAAACTCGGTGAACAATCTACATTAAAATACGTCACGTCATCAACAATACAAAATCTAATAGGCTATATACTATTAGTCTGTGCAGTAAACGTTTCCAAGACACCACGCTCTAAGAAGCTATTCCACATTACATACAAGAGTAGTAAATAAATTTGGCCTTGACGACGAACGCCAGCTTGGCCCTTACCTACTGCCGGACCACAAAATGGTAATTTTAGATGTGCATATACGAGCAGTGTAAATCTAGTTAGCCGTTGACTATATTAGCAGTGGAATGAAATAGCAACAACGTAAACATCAAACACGTTGTATTCACAGATATTTACAGTGACTTGTAACCGATTTCGGCCAGCATGTGACCACGGTCAGACACAATGTCAAAGTGATGTAAATACTAGACGGGCGGCGCCCATATAGGTTTACCTATGATCCTCTTGGATTCAGATTGGCAGATCCGTTGTATTCTTTTTGTTTGATTGAAACATAGTTTTGTAAGTATTGTCACAATCCGGGTTTACTTGATCACTTATTACTTACGAAAGGCCAGGCCAGTCGTATCCAAGCGGCTGAAATGAGATTTCTCAGGCACGTGGCAGGGTATACTTCCATGATCATAGAAGAAACACAGATGTACGGCAGGAACTGAAAATTATGGTGTACACTCGACTGGATTGCCCAGTATCGGCTGAATTGGTGGGAACATTTTTGCCGAAGGAATGACTATGCCGGATCCCCAAACAAATATGCAACTATAAGCCGAAGGGGGCGGAGAGATGTGGGACGTCCGAGGAATCGCTGGAATGTCAAGCTCTAGACTTTGCCTGTTTGAGACCGGAAAAAACTATCCTTGGTTTAATCCTTGCAGATGATGATGATAATGACTTATTAATTTACTTAGTTTTTAGTTAACTATTATATAGTTACTTTATATGTGTGTAAGTGTTACTATGCTACCATTGTTTTCTTTTCAATAAAATTTCATACTTTCAAAACTATCATGTATATTATTTATTTGGAATTCGCATTCCGGTAGGTCTGACAATGGTGTGACAAAATTACAAATGAAGAGGTGCTATAAATGAATAGGCAGAGCAGAATAGGTGTTTGTTGAAAAGCATAATTAGAAGAAGTGAGAACTTGTTGGACACACACTGCGACGTGAAGGACTACTAAAATTGGTAATGGAAGAAACATTAGTAGGACATAATGGACTAACAAAATTTAGACGCATCTGTGGAACGATTCATAGGTACCTGAAAAATAAAACACGGAAAGATACCCGAATGAAATTTTATAAAACTGTGGATGTCGCCACATTCCTGTATGCTAGGGAGACATGGACTCCTGGTAAAAGGGACGTGTAGAGGATTCAGGCAGCCAATGAAATTTATAAGAGGGACGCAAGGTTGTTCTCTCTTGGATCGGAGAAGGAACGAGGATATTAGACGCGATTTAAACATTGTATCATTGCACCAGAAGATTGAAGACCACAGAAGAAGATGGTGTAATCACTTCAATCACAAGCCTCATATCCGTCTATCTGTGGCTGCCTTGGGTTATTACCCTACTGGCAAGAGAGATGTCGGTAGACCGAGGAGGAGATGGGTTCTGGAACAGGTCTAATGCCTAGTCCTTGGAGTGATGATGATGATGATGAAGGATATAATGGAAGACCAAGGCTGCAGTATATAAAGCAAATTGTGAAAATTATGAAGAAATAAAGAGGAAAGTACAAAATCACAAAGGAAGACTGCTGCAAACCAATCTTAGGATTGAAGACACAAGAATAAGAAGGCTCGATTAGAGACGCCGAACTGGCAACGTTAAGTCCTGAGACTGAATTGTGAAGAAGCGCACCAGGTTAGATGTAACTTTACGGGCGTGATATAAACTTGGTTTACGCGAAGTTTTCGTCTACGGACAAAACAGTGGTAATGCAGAAATAAAGTAGAAGTAAAGAAACTACACATACCTCTGTAGTGTTAATCAAGATAAATAAACTGAAGAAGTAACAGAGAAAATGGATTAGTTTAAAATAACCATTATCGTCAGTTCTATAGACACATACAACCGGAGTTTTACTAGCCACTATAAAATTTAACAAATCCTCAATAAATCGTTTCTGTTCTTCCTGTAATTAATTAACAAAAAACCGCTTATATCGGGACACAGTTAATTACATGCTTTACTACGCCAGGACGCTAACCTATGTAGACTGTGATTTGATCCGATAACCGTTTCATCAATGTTCGGTCATTCGCGCGCTGGTGGCGCCGTCTGTAAATGACAAAATTTAAATGATAAACAACCGCCTAGTGCAGAGAGCGGGAGAAAGAGAGAGAGAGAGAGAGAGAGAGAGAGAGAGAGAGAGAGAGAGAGAGAGAGAGAGAGAGAGAGAGAGAGAGAGAGAGACGTGTACAAATCCAATTAGCTGGAATCGTAAAGCCGTCTAAATAATACGTCTTTTGGGATTATATTTTGTGCGTCGCAGGTTTGTTTAATGGGCAATCACAAGAATATTAGCGATGCCGGAGCCGCTGAGCTGATACCTAGCCGCCAATACATTTGTGCTCAACCACCGACAGACAACACAGCATTAATCTGGATTTACACTATTAAACAAACAACGCTCACTTAATTAAAAGGAATGTTCTTTTTTTAATTTAAAAGTATATCCGAAGGTTTAAGTTACCTACCGCATAGGCTACTCTAAATCTCTGTATTTTAAAGCATCGGCCTGCAGATATATATACTTTCGTAATCGGATTAGGTTACATTTATACACACAACGAGTCTTCTGAATGTGTGTGGTGTGTGTCACAAATTTAATTATTTTAGTTTATAATATTAAAATGTGTAGGCCTACTGTTCGCCTTATGTTAAAAGCAAATCAGTATTTACACTACGAAAGATAGGCGTATCAAAAATAAATAAACTTGTATTTTAATTTAAAATGAATCGGATTTTTTTAACTTTTCTTAACTAATCGTTTTTGTTGTTAATTGAAATGCTGATGAGGTTTCAGTTGTTAAGAGCAACGTGTCGGCTTTTAAATAAATTATCTTTTAAGTTTTAATTTGTAGGCATATTTGGTTTTTTAACGCATATTTTTAAATCGACATAGTTCCTTTTGTTGACGTTCTAATTAATTAAAGTTATTTTAAAATATTGCAAATTACAGTATTTTCTGCTTACCTGGAACTTTTTCCGAAACCCATCATGGAAAGCATTAGCTACGGGGAGATCAAACTCCACCCTACCCCGAGCTATTATAAATTTCAGTAAAATTCTATAATAACTCATTGTACGCATAAGCCAGTCCCATGTGTTAAAATAAGACTTGTAAGTAATAATAACATCTGTAAATAATGTCTGTACTAATAATATCTGTGTTAATAAAATCTGTAAACTAATAACGTAGTTCTTAATAATGACAATAATTTCACAACTGAACATTTGGTAAATAAGTATGTATATCCACCCTTACGAAAAAAATAGGCAGGCGGCAGAAAACGAAGACAGATCCTATTAATCTAGACTTATCTTCTTGGCCCAGACTAACTTCTCCTTACAGGGTTGTCTATATCTTGACTCCTCTAGTCTAATATTTTTATGGTTTAAACTGTCGTCTTTCACAGCTAAACTAGCAGTTTCTTGACTTTAATTCGGAACAATTATAATACTTTTTTTGATTTTACATTAAAAATAGAATACTTTAACACTTTAATACTTTAAGAACTTGCTTAAATCATTCTTGGGACAACTTCCTAATAATTAGAGTAATAAATCCCGGTTTTTCAAAACATATTCTAAAAAAATCATTTTCACAGATTTATTAGGAATTCAAATTTAGAATTAAACTGATTTGTAATGAGATGAGATTTATGAAAGTTTAATAAAAAGTAAGGAGATAAAATATTTTTGAAGTCAGCGCTTTTCCATATTTTTAAACACTTATACAACTTTACGTTGGTTTATTCAAAAACCTTAAGACGCAAAGAATTTATAATATGTGAACTGAATTTCACATTTTATCTGAGGAAAATGAGGAGGTCTAATCTTCAAGCTAGTCTCATCCCCCTCCTGAGGAAAACCTAATCCCCCATCCCCTCAGGAGCAGCCCCTAGTTAAGCCAATGATGGAAAACATATTGATAAAGAAACGGTGAAGATTGAATTTAAAATAGTACAGATGAAATAGGAAGGCACGAAATGGTTCGCCCAGATCGTAGCGGGGAGCAGGGAAGGGAGTGCTGAAAGTGGGGTGCGCACGCACCAACCTTGCAGCTCTTCTGAACATAAAATGATTGCTCCGAAAACAACGAGTAAGTAAAAGCTACGCATGCGCAATGAGATTTTTTCACACTGCGCAACCAGAAACCCATTGCATGTCTAATTATTTTAGCTGTAATTTAGTAGAAATAGTAGAAAATCGTTTGTTTGGCAGTGTGAGAAGTATGAGAGGAAACAATGACTAACCACCGAGTGCAAAGCAAAAAACAAGAAGATACAAAAAGCAACAAAATAGCACTTAATATCAACACAGGTGACTGAGAAAAAGTACATTGTGAAATAAATGTAAAACGTGTACCAAACAATCAAACAGTACTGATTATACTTAAATTAGAAAATAGTTGTGCTATACAATAATAGCGACACACAAGGAAATATAGCTTCAACGAAGAAAGAAAATGCTAAGAGAAAATAATTTCCAAATATCATAGGAGACAAAAAATACCAATTAAGAAAGTAACGAGTAATTCAATTATACCTAGAATTAAACGATCTGACGCTCTTTTTTATTTTTTGGGGTGAAAATATGTTAAATTCTGTCGGTGAATATAATGTAGATCAACAGAATTAATTTGTTTTTAAAAAATATTTATTTTTAGAAATTTTAAATAATTTAAGAAAATGATTGTTAAGGAAAGATAAATCGACGATTCGGTAAAAGTAGAACTGTAGTACTCATGTGAAATAGGACAGATATCATTGACTCAGTAATAAAGATTTTGATGAATTAAAGTTGGAAATTTAGTTTTGTGATTTATTAATTTGTTAATAAGTTTATGTTAGGTTGGGTTAGGTACCTACCATTTCTATGCATCTATTACAACAGTTAAAGGTGTCTTGGTTTACGCCTGATAAGGGGAATTCTGTATTGTTTATTGAGCTGAGTTACTCAAGGCTAATTTTGTAGCAAAAGTAGACTACAATAATACATGTAGAACATTCATTTGTTTTTGTTTGATGCAAAATTAAATGTTGTACTGTCCAAAGCGGCTATTATGCACTTAATAGTAACCACAGTATACTGAGCTGGTTTAATTTCAAGTTGAGATTTCCAGTTGCTTGCAATATGTAATTTTTACATAGAAATAATACGTCTATCCATCCACCTACAGTATATAAAAAAGACAGTGACATAAGATCTTCTTCTTGTTTTTCTTCTGGTTGTTGTTGTTGTTGTTGTTGTTGTTCCTCCTCCTCTTCTTCTCCTTCTTCTTCTTCTTCATCTCCCTTATCTTCTGTTTTGTCCCCATCTGGCGCCAAGCCGCGAGGTCTTCAGCCGTTTCTTACGGTTTCTTCTGTCGTCGCCGAGTAGTTTGGCTTCTACCAAAGACTTTCTCCTACTAATAGACAGCTTCTCAATATAGTCAACCTATTAAAATCTTGGTCTTCCTCTTCCTACACATTTTATTCCTTTCCCTCCGTTTGGGGCGCTCTCAATGACGAATTCGGTTTCCTTTCGTCATCCTCTTACATGACCAAACCATTGCAAAGGTTCTTCTCTCTACTACCTCAACAAATTATTCCTTATGCACTAGATTTCTCTAGTTCTTCTAGCCTCTCACTTTAAAAATGTAATTTCACTATGTAAGAATCTGCTTCTACGCTTCTCTACCTGGATGATATTTTGTCTCCCATATAGTAGCATAGGTAGAAAGACAGTCTTATATACACGTAGCATTATTTCTTCCTTCTTATCTACCATAATATTAAAAATCTGAATGATATATTTGTTAGTTTTTACACCCGACGAAGATTTTCGCATCAGCCTTTACAACTCAGGTGGTTCAAACCTCTTAAACTGTTCCGACGGTCTTTCTCCCAGTTAACAAGCGTTCTTCGTAAGTGTGTTTAATTATAACCATTACTTTTCTTTTGTTAATATCAAATCAATCACGATTAAGTTTGCGTTTAATTTCCATGTCTGAGGGAAACTATCTGCGCTACTGAAAATCGGGGAAACGAAGAACCCAATGTAATAATTTACTAATAAAACAAAGTTCGATATTAATTAATACCTGGCTCTAATTAAAAGTGATAGTTTTATTATTCTCCTTTTCAAAAGACACCGGCACAACGTGTTTCCTACACAGCGTGTTTTTTTAACTAAAACGATTTCTAATGTATGGTACGCTTCTACATCTGTTAATTCCGGTAACGGGTTTGGATTAGTCTGTCGCGGCTACAACTCCAGACCTGAACTTAATTAAAAACTGGAAAAGCAGTACCACACAATAAGCGCCGAGTCATATTTCGTTTTACGTTTGTGCCGGCCCGATGCCGGCAGTCGAAAATTGTGGAATATTTAAGGGTAATATAACGCGAGAGCGTAATTGTGAGTATATGTGCCTTATGTTTCTGTACGTGTTGTTATGTTTTGTCTATGTTATGCTAGTCACAAAATGGGGGAGAATTATATATTTACTGAACATTATTCTATGCACATATATATATATATATATATATATATATATAAATACTTGTTACGATATACAGATCTTGTCTTTCCACACTGTTGAAACATGGGGATTATTTATTTATGATATATTTGTGATTTATTGGTGATAATTATGTGATAGAGTTTTATCTACATGTAGCGAATGATGGGATACAATAAAAACTGTTATTGTTATATTACAGCCGAGTTTCATTGCAAGTCCCGTCATACTGGACCCAGCATAATTTTGGCTTCTCTAGGCTCCGGCCTAGTTCTAATTGACTTGTGGCATCTCTTTCAAAAAAAAAAAATTAAATAAAAAGAAGTTTGTTTTATACTTATAAAAAGACATAAAAGGAAAGAGCGGTTACACGTTCACATATTCAATCTGCTGTTTATAACTTTAGTAATAGTAGTAGTAGTAGTAGTAGTAGTAGTAGTAGTAGTAGTAGTAGTAGTAGTAGTAGTAGTAGTAGTAGTAGTAGTAGTAGTAGTAGTAGTAGTATTGTGCAAGTGGACGCTGAAGCTATACTGACAAAGAAGGCAGTTAAATTCCTAGAGGTGAGGCTAGAGTCGAAACTCTTCTACGGGGACCAGATTAAGCATGCATGCGATAAGACAACACAGATCATGACACAGCTGAGCAGGCTTATGGATCTCACTGCGAGCAAGAGACGCTTGTTGATGGCAGTCACGGCTTTCATCTCGCTGTATAGTTGCGGAATATGGGTCGATCTTGAATATCGAAAAGTTCAAGAAACAAATGGTGTCGGTGAAGAGAGAGAGGAGCTTTCAGAGTAGCATACTCTTACTGGACAGTGCCAGAGATGGTAGTCCTGGTGACAGCGAGAGCGATTTCCATAGTACTTTGACTCAAGAAAGAAATCGTCTCTTCGAAAGAAGAAATAAATTTGGCAGAGACGCGGCTAAGAATGAAGTCAGGCCACTCTGAAATAGGGAGGACAGAGAAAGACGGACCGCAAGACTCTTACCGGACTTGAGGGAATGGATCGACCGCTAACACGTCGAGGTTAACTACCATTTGCAACAGTTTCTCAGTGGTTATGGCAATTTTAATGCCTACCTCCACAGAATGGTAAAAGTGCAAACCCCAGCACTACAGTACAGTGACTCTCCCCATGAAGATGCCTTGCTCACTTTTTTCAGCAGTGACAGATTAACAAGAGAGAGGAATGTACTGGAGACGAAACTCGAGGAGTTCACGCCCGAGAAACTAGTTAAGATTATGAATGGGACTGCGTTTTTACATTTATCCAATCTGTTCTGCAAGAAAAGACAAGGAAGGCCCATCTTGCACCCGACCAGCAGTAACAAATAAGAGACAAACTAGCAGGAGCCCGATAGCAATAACGCAATAAGCTCCAGCTTGAAGTAATATATTAAGTGGTACAAGGGCGGGTTATCGATGCCTGAATTAAAGGTGGCTTTTTTTTAGTGGGTGAGAGTCCCACACACCAGGGGACGTTTTCCTCTGAAGGTGAATAAAGCATTCTCCCCCTTCTTAAAAAAATTGATGATGATTATGATGATGATTATGAATTAAACATGTTCTATTTCAATATTAACCATACAAGAATTTCTAAACATATTGACAATATTAAACTTTAAACACCATATTAAGTAACGTCTTTCACAGGAAGGAACCTGTCAGACCAAAAATCGTGTTTTAAGCAGAGAGCCGTTGGAACAGGCCACACTGTAAATTATATAGAGTATGATTTATCTTGTGAATATGATCACGAAGTCGTGATAAGACATTAAAACATTCAAACGATAATTATGATTAAAACTGAAATTAATCGTAAATGCAGCTTAAACACGACTGTTGTTGGCTTCAACGGAAAGGATACAACATATTTTGTAATGAGAAGACTGGGGTGTGTAAACTTACTAACTTACATGCGCTTAATAAAGTTGCTGAAGTTTCAGAACTTCTCTATCCAGAAGGGAATATCTATCGTCTATAGGCCTACAGTGATGGAAGCATCTCTTTTCGTTGCAATTTTTTACAGTCATACGTATTAGAACGCCATTCATAAGTACGGTTCGAAACGTCACTAACGTGAACACGATATTCACGAACTTGAAAATTGTTAACATATTGTGTTTAAATAGAACCAATAATGTAATCATATCGAAACCATGAAGATTTTTTTCCATTTCATGCAGCTACTGAGTTTTTAGCAGCTACTGACAACAGTTTTTCCAATCTAGCAATAAAGCGCGAAAGAAAACCGGACTCTTGCGAAAACATAAGGCTTTATTGCATTTCCGTCATCGTTCTTCCAAACGGTGTGTTGCAGTATCGAACAATATCGTTATTGTTGTTTTTCTGTAGTTCCAAACATTTCAAAGAGTTTCTCTGTCTCGCCGTATGCGCACGAAGAGGCTCTATCATACTGGAACCTGTTATTGCTTCGTCCTTGTTTTTTCAGTCTGAATGGTAATACAAAGATGCTTAAGAAGCCGTATTTTTCACTGCACAATACGACTTCAAACGAACGTCTGTATTTTGTGCAGGTGGTAACACAGTCGTCTTTCCAAACGTCGAAACGCCAAAGTTCAAAACCGATGCTGTACCGACACAAACTTGTTGGCGATGTGAACTTTCTGCCGGATGCTGCGATGAAATCTGAAATTGGACTCACCTACTACGATACTGACGTCGGAACAGGGTAGATCTCATTATAGCCAGTGAGCCCTCCGGTAAGCAGGTCGGACGCGCTCGCCAGAGAGAAATCGCTAGCAGAAAATTGCATCAATCATGTTCTGCAGCGGTTTGCGGCCCCCAACAACCTATATCGATACCGCTACCCTGTGCAGATTATTTCGTCACACACACACACAATCTCTCTCTCTCTCTCTCTCTCTCTCTCTCTCTCTCTCTCTCTCTCTCTCTCTCTCTCTCTCTCTCTCTCTCTCTCTCTCTCTCTCTCTCTCTCTCACTCACTCTAGCAAATTGAGTGTACATAGCACCTAGACAAACATACGGTATGACATACTAACCTATTTTCTTAGATCAAATCATGTTTCACTCGGTCGGATTTAGTAGATCACTACTGCAGAACTGTGAAGAATTTGTGACAATTTCGGTGACACAAATGTAGCCGAGAATCTTGCAAACTATAAACGCCAGAGTTAACACTATTGAAATCAACTGAAAATGTTATAAATCGTGTAAATATTATTACTCAGTATGAAGTTTAATAAACTCTTTAGTATTATAAAATAATACGTAGTATTCTAGCAGTTACCAAATACAAAAATTGATGACAATAGTATCTTCGATTATCATGGTAGTTTCACTTCCTTTAAATATTAATCTGAATAAAACTGAAAACATTCAATACGCAAATTTAGCAGTTTGTTATTAACTTTCTCTCCCAGTTGTGTGACGTACGTTTCACTAATACTAACTTTACGAATGCTGTAGAGCAGCGGTTCCCAAACTGTGCTCCGCGGAGCACTTGGTGCTCCGCGAAACATCTCCTAGTGCTCCTTGAAGAAATTGGAAGAATAAAGAAATGACCATGTCTTAAAAATGTGACTTAAGATATTCGACTCAAGCTGTCCCAAATTCAACCAGATATAGCTAAGTTATGTAAATCAATTCAGTCTCATCCCTCTCATTAGAATAGTTCTTTTACGGTCCCAAGTAGCATTTTTGGTTTTGCAACATTAAAAATGGTTTTATGTACCAGCTCTATGAAGATATATTATGGATTTACAATACTTGCTTTTAGTTCGTTTTAAAATGTGTTGCCTTAATATGTTTTTTGTTTGTTTGTTTTGTAATGTATGTAGTGAAATTAGAGTTGAATATATTTTTTTGTAATGAAATAAACTAATAAAGCCTGTTTCATATGCCTAAAGTTCTAAATTCTGAATGTTTACCTTCTATCCTCGAATAGTATGGTCATATAAGTGCTAGGTGAAAATTAGTGCTCCGTGATGAACTTTTCTACTGAAAAGGGCTCCATGACCTAAAACGTTTGGGAACCACTGCTGCAGAGAGTCATCACGATCAGCACGCAAGAATCAAAGCTTGCTTCTAATCCGGTTGTATACGTCATAACTTCTTTTCGAGCTACGTCGACTTATGTATCTATAGCTTATAATGGAG
Organism: Magicicada septendecula; assembly: GCA_034769895.1. Classification (NCBI taxonomy): domain Eukaryota; kingdom Metazoa; phylum Arthropoda; class Insecta; order Hemiptera; family Cicadidae; genus Magicicada; species Magicicada septendecula. The sequence continues at coordinate 245,775,267 of CM068374.1, read as the reverse complement.
ACAAGAGCGGCAAACGTATTTAGGAAGTGGAAATGGAAATAAAAATAGTGGAAAATAGTAATAAGAGAAACAAAAATAGTGGAAGACTTAGTTAAACATGGAGTAAAAGCGTTTGGCAAGAACACTGGAAGTGTCTCACGTGGAAGACAGTCTAGCCTGTGATAAAACCGTTTGGCAAGAACAGTGGATAGAACGTCTCACGACACAAACTGTCAGAGAACATATAATAGTAATATGGAAAATGAAAATAGTGGAAGACTTAGTTAAACATGGAGTAAAAGCGTTTGGCAAGAACACTGGAAGTGTCTCACGTGGAAGACAGTCTAGCCTGTGATAAAACCGTTTGGCAAGAACAGTGGATAGAACGTCTCACGACACAAACTGTCAGAGAACATATAATAGTAATATGGAAAATGAAAATAGTGGAAGACTTAGTTAAACATGGAGTAAAAGCGTTTGGCAAGAACACTGGAAGTGTCTCACGTGGAAGACAGTCTAGCCTGTGATAAAACCGTTTGGCAAGAACAGTGGATAGAACGTCTCACGACACAAACTGTCAGAGAACATATAATAGTAATATGGAAAATGAAAATAGTGGAAGACTTAGTTAAACATGGAGTAAAAGCGTTTCGCAAGAACACTGGAAGTGTCTCACGTGGAAGACAGTCTAACCTGTGATAAAACCGTTTGGCAAGAACAGTGGATAGAACGTCTCACGGTAAAAACCGTCAGAAATTATCGCATACTTACAACATTCTTGTAAACAGACCCTCACCATTGTATAGTATCTAGGTAGAGGTATCATTTTGTGTGCGCGTGCACGGTCCGTGTTGTATGTCCGGGACTCACGTCATTTTTTTGTTACAATCTCATGTTTAAAACACAGTGTTACGCGGCCAGTACTTTCGCGAACATTATTTTTTTTTATTACTGCCAGGTAATAGTTGTAGTTATCACCTTACGACTTTATTACTAATGCGATCCTCTCGCCTGCAGCTATTAAAATAGCTCGGGAGATCATTTCAAAAGTTTATACCGAGTTTCCCTTTTGTTTTCTACACGATTTCATAGCTATTTATATAATAGAGTTGAAACTTACGTGACCTATAAAAGCCTGTAAATTTTGTGTTTTGCTTATAGTCTTTCTGTGGTTTTATAGTACCACATAATGTGGATCCGAGTACGTCGGGGTATTATAAAATACTCGCACAAGAAAATAAATAGTTTCATCTTATAGTTAAGAGAATATTATTTGGCATTCATACTCTAGCTCTTAGAATGTTATATAAAACATGTTGTTAAGAAAATCCAACTAAAAACTACAGGAAAATGTGAAGCATATTGTACCTGAACGAGCAAAACGAGTTCTCAGTTTTAACTCAACAATTTGGCATTTGTCTATCTGTCTATCTATCTATCTATCTATCTATCTATCTATGTGCCTATATCTCTGTTTATCTGTTTGAGGTATGTCTGACGAGAACTTTTTTTGAACGAATCGACCGATTTTTGTTAAACTTGGCAAGGTTTGTTAAACTACCCCGCAGAGGGTAAGAGATCGATTCCTTCAAAAATATGGAAAAGGGGCAAAAAATGAGAGACAAAAATGTTTTAACATCACAAAAATTACAGAGTTATAAAATTAAACAAAATTTTAGTCACAATCTAACTGTAGTGTTAAGTTTTAGAAATTTCCCAATTTGGAACACCTGGAGCCAAAACCTTACTATTTTTTTTTTTTTTTTAATCGCATACCGGCTATTATATTAAACACTAATTTAACAAAAATCTGCGTATGACTTAGTAATAAATTTTTGAGTTTATAAAATTTTAGGACTCCAAGGCTCAAAAACGCTATACAAATCTTAAAAAAAAATAGTAAAAATCCATGCCGAGTGCCAGTTTAATCGGAATGTTAATCCATCTCCAGACTAAAAGGAAATGTATTAATACATTCATTTAAATTTGTTAACTTATGGGTCGAAAATAGAAGTTACAATTTTGAAAAATTGTGGAAGTGTATGTGGGTACCAAATTGTGAGGAATTTTATTAGAATACGAACAGCGTATCTTTAATAATAATTTGATAAAATTAATGCCATGTACATCCTTGAAATTCAAATATTTTTCAGGCTTATTGTTAGGCTTTCACGGGAGGCGTTAACATAGGAATTATTATTCACCGGGCTGTTAGGCCGTGGTCTATTGTTTGTGTGCGAGACAGACGTTTCGGCCCCACCATCGGAGGCCATCTTCAATGTCAGAAACAATTGACATGGTGTCCGCCAGTCACCCCAGTACTGACGTAGAGACTACAGTCTCTACTGAGGTAATTGGCAGACACTGTGGCAATTGTTTCTGACATTGAAGATGGTCTCCGATGGTGGGGCCGAAACGTCTGTCTCGCACACAAACAATAGACCACGGCCTAACAGCCCGGCAAATAATAAATCAAATTTTAAGCTTTGTTTGGAAAAAAACTTACCGCAGAATTGGGTCTCCTACGAGTTGAGCTTAATAAACAAGTTACTAAACTATCGGAGGTACAATACTGTTTTGAGTTAGTCTACATATTTATATTTGTGAAAGTATTCCATACAGCTTGGAAGCGTACATAAAAGTAGAACCTAGGCCATTATTTGCCATTTTGGCATTATGCCTATAATTTAACTGAAATACCAATGCAATTTTCGCGATTTTTAATGTTTATTAATTCATAATAATAAAAATAATAATATCGATTGTCTGCTTTCAATTGTTATTTCATTAAAAATAATAGTCGTTGTTTGTGTATTTTTTTTTTTTACTTTTTAAGGTACAGCAGCAAAATCTCCATTACCGTAGCAATGACGTACGTTCATCTCGTCACGATGTTTCTCGGCACTAAGAATAGTACATACGAAAAACTTATTCACTACTCTAAAAAATAAAATTTATTTTTGATTTTATCTATACTAAGTGTATTTCGTTCAACTTAGTGAGGGAGTTCTGCAGCTCAAGGAACTTACTACAGTATTACTGCTTATGATATTCACTTTGTTTGTTTACAGGGAGTAAATGTTGTCAGACATAAGGTAATATTTTAAGATCTCGATTTAAATCACCAATCGTTTAGTTGCCGCGTTACCGTAATAACGATAGGAAGCGGTAATGATCTTCCTGGCGATTGCGGCACAAAATGTAATCCCCAGTGACGTATTACTCACGGAGACGACTGCGCTCAGTCCTCAGCGGCCGTTATTTATCATTTAAAACGTGTCGTTTACAAACAACGACATGCGTGTGCGCGCGCGCGCGAACAAATGACCGCTGACAGATTTTACTTGTGACGTTTTCAGAACGAATAGTATAATAAAACGTTAATTATTAGGATAATTTGTTAGTGGTTTAAGGAAAGAGTATATAGGCTACATTTACTCGACTTTGTAACATCAGTATATCCGCATCGAAAGCTAAGAGTGCCAAAGATTCCCACCTTCGAGGAAAATAAATTGCTTCCATAATATTACACAACGATTTTTAATTTAAAAACACTAATTGGCTACAAGCATTTAAACTGGTTTGTGAGGGTTAACTAAATTATGCTACATTTGTTACCATATAAATGTTTTATAAATGGTCTTAAAAGACACATTTTATGTTCGAAATTTAATAAGTAAACATTTTCTCGAAGTAAATAATACTCTACTGCTTCACAATGAGAAAAAATTAAATCTTGTGTACTAATTATTACGTAAATAATTATCACGTATAATTAATTATCACGTAAATAGAGTGAACTAAACAAGCATATAATTTTAAAATGTTAGCTTTTATTCGAAGCACATCAACATGTAAAACAAATCAATAAAATATCAAAATCATCTCTTAATTATAAAAGACGATTCTCTACCTTTTGGGGTCTTCTACAGGTTTCTAGTCTTTAATATTGTAATAGGTCTTTTTTGGGTAAAATAAAGTGATAGTTTTGCACCACCCTATCCAAATTTTCTGCTGTTTGAAATCTAAAATCATAGGTTTCTCATAAAATTAGTATTGCATCAATAAAAGTTGTGCATGTGGAAAACATAAAACGAATGTTTAAATTTATGTCAACCAGAAAGTGTAAAAAGATTAATAGACGTGCTATATTTTGAACAACATGCTAAATCAAGTGCGTTGGTCACCTGACTTAGCGTCGTGTGGAGTGAGACTGTACACAGTTATTTGTACATATAGGCGTAATCGTATGTGTGTGTGGGGGGATGACCGGCACTGACAGGTAATCTGACACCCTTAAAAACAGAGGTTTGTCGTAAAATAGTGAAACGTTGTTCGTGTGACGTACAAACAAAATTGTACCAACATACAGTGAACAACTTTTCGCATCTGCAGACATGTTTGTGCAAATTCGTGTGCAAACAAACCAATTGAAACATTATTTATTAATTACACCAGTCATAATTTAATTATAAAGTAATAAAAATCACTAAAATGTAGTGCAGAATATTATAGGTTAGATGCAACCATTGAGTACCGGTACCACGAAAATTGTGTTAATAACTGTGCAAACTACAGATAAATGCGAATGACTTCAAAATTGTTAGAAGTAACGTCGAACTTGTTTTAACAATCCTTGACATGTCCATAATTATTTAAAAGTACAAATAAAACGCTAGACTATACATAAGAAAGATTTAGCGTACCGTTGTCTCTAAAAATTTGCTCACCGAGGTTTGAACGTCATTGTCGTTTGCAGGATCAGATGTTGAGGATCAGAATGTATTGTGAATCAGATTGTTGTGTGGCGACATTTGGTCGAGACTCCAAAATTCACATAAACAAGATTCTGGGAGTTGAATGTGAACATAGCAAATAAAACACACATACTATGGTAAAAAGCAATAAAGAGCGTTCAGTGATTTCCTTACTAGAGAAAAACAAGAGAGAAGAAAGCAAAATAACCAAAGTAGACAAGAGATGATTTCAAAGTAACAAATTATAAAATATAGTTTTTGTAATTTGTTAATGTAAATGTTTAAATATTTAACGTAGATATACAAATTTTCTTTGGAGGCCACAGATTCGCCACCCCTGTGCTGAAGTTTTGATTCGATTAATGTTACTATTCGTGTACCGCATATTGACTGCCGCCACGGGTCCGCCGTGTGATTGATCTGTGTGACAACAGGCAATGGTAGACAGACAACAGTGATTATCTCTACTACGTTAGTCAACAGAATAACTGCAGAATTATTTGCACGCCGGGCAGTCGTAAAGGTGTAAGTCAACATTGAAAGCCTCAGCCATTATTTACCGCTGCAAATGTCAAACCGAACCCGACTTGATCTATTGTCGCTACTGCCATTTAATTAAGTGTGCGCGAGCGTCGAATCCGCGTCAGATGATTCTGTCTGACGGCCGGCGAGTGAGGCGTCGCAAACGTTGAACACACAATGCCACACATTTCGTTCTGATATCTGTTAATCTGACAACTTAGCAGATTACTTGTTAGGCTACGACTTTACGAATACGTTTTGACTCGACCTTTTGGAATTTGTCTGGCTGTTTAAGTGTCTATCTCTGTGAGTTATGTCTTACGATGACTTTTGAACAAATCAACCGATTTTCTTAAAACTTTGCATTCGTATCCATACTTTAAATCTATAGAACCCTATTGTTTTTTAGACTGATCTTTCTAAAAATAGGGGGGAGTCGGAGGCAAAAATGTGGGTGGCGAACAACTGCAAAGTCCATATAAGATATCAAATTAAAGGGAATTTAAACCAAAATATAGTGTTCATTTTTGAAATTTTAAAAATTCTTGAACGTCAGGGTGAAATTTTTAAAAAACTTGCAAAAATTCACCTATGGTATCAAATTAAAGTGAATTTAAATCACTATTTGAATACACTGGCCATTTAAAAAAAATTATGAACGTCAGGGCCAAAGAAGTGGGTGAAAATTATAATAAAATCACAAAAATTCATTTTTTATATTAAATTGTTAACTAGCATATGAATGTAGGGTTAAGTTTACAAAATTAAAAAATTTTGGGACCTTAGGGTCCAAAAAAAGAGGTTAAGAATTTGAAAAAAATTGTGAAAATCTAGCAGGGTGTCAGACTAAAAGGAGTTTTCACCCAAATCCGAAAGTTTCGTAATTTTAATATTTATTTTATGATTGCGTGCACTACAATTTCTATATTACTAAGGTAATTGTAGAGAAATCAGAATGTTTGTAATTTTCCCATAATTGGAAATCTGTCTAATATCGAAATATATGCAATAGGGCTAATAAATGTACTTCTTTCAAAATGTTGAGCGAGTTCTGCAGCTCAGGAAGCGTACTAGTATAGCACCAGACTTTCAAATTGAAACGTGCAGCAGAATCTCTTGATTAGAACAAAACAAAGATAAGAAAAAAATTACAATAACAATAATAAGAGAAAATTACGCACAGAAGAACTCTAGATTACTCAAGAAGACATTAAGGTTTGCTTGCCACTCAAAAAGATATAAAAAAATGCCCAAGGTTTCCAAAAAAATCCAGGAAGAGGACAGGTGCGACCTGGACTAATGAAAGGAGGCAGAAACATCGATAAAAATGAAGAATAACTGGGAGAGAAGAAGAAGGGAGGAACCAGTTGAACCAAACGTAGTCCACAGTGGCTCATACGAAAAAACAGAGAACACTACGACTAATAATAGTGGTAATTTTGTTATAATAAAAATAGTAATAACATGGTGAGAACAAGAGCGAACAAATTTTCAACTACAGAAAACAAAAATAATTGTTTGTGTTGTATTCGTTTAGTAAAGTGTTAGCAGAGTCGGAATTGCTTGTCATTGTGTCTGCTCGCCTCATTAAGTGTTAATTATTTTCCTTATTACGGCTTTCAAATGGGTTTCACAAACTCGCAACTCTGTACTAACTATTTCCAAGTAGATACTCCGAGTCCGGAGATTTCGTGTTTTAGGCTAACGCAAATGTGTCAATGTTGTGAAAATAAATATCAAGTTCTTATAACGTTTCAAACGCATTGCGTTCTACAGGTTCCACTTTACGCGTCCTAAAGATTTCCTGATGTAGAACATTAGGTTGCCGTTCTGCTAGTATACAGATGAATGTTCTACAGCTTCTAAAATTATGAAGAATACAGATTTTCTTCATTCACTGTAGAAAAGATTTCTGTCGTCTGTATTCTACAAAATTTATCATGTACATTTACAGACTACGTTTGGTTTACTTTCTCAATAACCGTACCTGCACTGATTTTTGACACTTCGACCATCAGATATTTGGTACCGATTTGTAGTGACTATCGCCTGTACGTTTAGTAAAATAATACAAAGAGCGCTAATGGGTTGTTTTATCTAATTAAATAGTTTGTTTTCGATCATAATCGCTTTTTGTTGTCATGTAATTTCTATGCGCAGCGTTTCTAGTAATTAAAAGGGTTAAACCTTCGTTCGTGTTTGACAGAGCAAAGCATAGTGTTGTCAGGTTAATTACACACTTTGAAGGAAACAAAAACTGAAACACTAGGAAAATAATTCCTATTTTCCTAGTTTACAATCTACAAAAAAACTCAAAGTTGGGAGGGGGTTACTATATACATTGTGTAACAGAAAGCACTTTTCGCTTTAAATATTAAACTTACGACCACTTGTTATTTATTGGTTTTCACATGATCTGCTCCAATATTAAGTTACCGGTGTTTAGATATATTGTTTATACTGTACATATAATATGAATTATTAATAATAAAAAACTTTTAACAAGAATATATTTATTTATTTTGTAAATTACAAATGTTTCGATAGTAATATAACTATCATCATCAGATATAATTAATAAATTCAAAATTTTTAAATAAATTGTTCAAAACAGCTGTATTATATGTACATTAAATTTAATGTTTTATACTGTATAAATTTGTAAAACTGCTGTTTTGAACAATTGATTTAACAATTTTGAATTAATTAATTATATCTTATGATGATAGTTAAATTACTATCGAAACATTTGTAATTTACAAAATAAAAATATATTCTTGTTAAAAAGGTTTTATTATGAATAATAATATAAAATCAAGCAAAATTTGAGCATATATCAATATAATACGTAATACTGTGTTTTAATAAAATACGTAAAGATATATTTTTGATTTTTGATATGGTACGCATACGTAAGAATACGTAATGTTATTATGTGCAAGATTAGGTACGATAGTCTAAATTATAAAACAAATTTCACTTTTGTTTACAACTATAATTTTCATATCTTTCTTTATATTCTACTCGAAGTGCTAATGTGTTTGAACTATTACATTTAACTGTTAAATATTCGGCATTACATTAAGCTTTCAAGGCCGGCGTCGTAATTGTAAGAACTACTTTACGGTCTATCAGGCCGTGGTCTTCTGTTGTTCCAAACAGACGTAAGAACTACTTTACGGGCTATCAGGCCGCGGTCTTCTGTTGTTCAAAACAGACGTAAGAACTACTGTCCGGGCTATCTGGCCGTTGTTTCCTGTTGCTCAAAACAGACGTAAGAAATACTGTCCGGGCTATCAGGCCGTGGTCTTTTATGGTTTAAAGCAGACGTAAAACTACTCTCCGGGCTATCAACCCGTAGTCTTTTATTGCTCAAAACAGACGTAAAACTACTGTCCGGGCTATCATGTCACGGTCTTCTATTGCTCAAAACAAACGTAATACTACTGTCCGGGCTATCAGGTCGCGGTCTTCTATTGATCAAAAGAGACTTATAACTACTCTCCGGGCTAATAACCCGTAGTCTTCTATTGTTCAAAACAGACGTAAAACTACTGTCCGGGCTATCATGTCACGGTCTTCTATTGTTCAAAACAGACGTAAAACTACTGTCCGGGCTATAAATTGTTCTTCTATTGTTCAAAACAAACCCATGGTGGTTTGCTACTGTATTGTGCAAACTCTAACAAGTTATATATCATCATCAGCCGTCGCTGTTCAACCTTTGGTGGGTCTTGGCCTGCTCCAAGAGTCGATTCCATTCCTCCCTATTGCGTGCCCTGGCTTTCCAGTTTCTTATGTTCTGCTTTCCGAGGTCCTCCTCTATCTAGTCTTTGAATGTACTTCGGGGTCTTCCCCTTTTTCTACTACCCATTGGTTTCTGGTAATAAGTTATATATAGAAGGTACTTATTAGGGCCACTCAGCCTTTACTACAGTACTGTGGGTTTACTGACGAACATCTTGTCGGTACGATTTAAGTCCTTTTAGACACTGAAGATGGCCTCCAATGGCGAGGTTGAAACGTCTGTTTTGAACAACAGAAAACCACGGGCTGATAACCCGGACAGTAGTTCTTACAATTCGGTTGTTAGTTTGCCAAAACCGTTCTGTTCTATGCGTTTTTAAAAGTTACTGTTCTTTACAAAATACACTAAAACCAAAACAATCTTTCATAACCTTACTCACGAAAACAATAAGTATTTTCACATGGAGTTATATTACACGATCAAATAGTACAGTCCTTCTTCTTCTCATCGTGACGTATCGATACTACCGCGTAGTCAACATATCGAAAACGTACTGCGGTACAGATAATGGGAAAATATCAATTTTTTATACGTGTTGTTAAGAAATTATAAAATCCATTTCCCGTATTTTCTTTTATAATAGGCCTAGTATGGTTTGAATTAATAGTAATAATAGTAGTACCAGTTCTTGTAGTAGTAGTAGTAGTATTTTTATAGAAATGTATATTAATATTGAGGGTAATTGTTGACTTACTTTTATTTATTAAGGAATTCCTCCGCTTACAAAACGTGTAGATTGTCTTAAGAAAATAAATATCTCCAGATTATTCTCGAAGGCATTCTCCTTGGCATTTCTTTATGTCAATTAATTTACGTCACCCCGCGACAACAGAGACCCGCCTGACCCTTGGCAGCGCCAGAACAATGGCCAACTAATTATCTTCCGTCGACAGCGCCCTTCCCTCCCACTCCACCCGCCTAATCGTCTCCTTATAAATAGATAAGGAAAACTTTGCATGTCTAATTCCATACCGCCGGTATCTGGCTCTGTGTATGAAACCAAACATTTTAAAGTTATTTTCATGTAAGGCGAATAGAAATACACAACGTTAGGAACCAAATTAATCACAAAGTACACAAATTCTCTTCTTAATTAATTTTAATGCAACTACTAGATTGTTCCTAATAAGATCAGGAGTTCCCCAGGGAAGCGTTCTGGGTCAAATTTTGTACCTTCTTTACACAGCAGATTTGCCAACTACTAATAACGTGATCCCTGCTACATACGCTGACGATACTGAGGTTCTTCCTATAAATAAAGATCTATTGGAAGTAACCATTTTACTAAAGAACCCTCTATATGACATTGTTGAAATTGATTATCAGCCGGGATGTTAAGTCATGGTCCACAGTTGTTGCTGTTGACAAACGTTTCGGCCTCACAATCGGAGGCCATCATCAGTATCTAAGATGGACACGGTGTCCGCAAATTCATCTCAGAGATGAGATAGGCACAAATCACCTCATAGTGTCAACCTCATCTCTGAGATGAATCGGTGGACACCGTGTTCATCTTAGATACTGATAATGGCCTCCGACAGCGAGGCCGAAACGTTTGCCAACAGCAACAACTGTGGACTTCGGCCTCCCAGCACGGCTGATTACAGCAATTTCAACAATGTTGAAGCCGGCCGTGAAAGTTTAAGAACTTTCCTTTATATGACATTAAACAATGGGTGAAAAATCGAGAACCCACTTAAATGAAACTAAAGTAGCACACATATATTCACAAAATGCCACGCTACAATACAAATTACTAGATTAAACAACAAACCTATCCCGATAGCCTACTGTGTAAAATACTTTGGGATCTTCCTAAATAAAAACTCAGATGGTGCAACAACCTATGTGTAAAAATGGAAGCAACTGGACACCATGTTTTCGCAAACATTATTGGTTCCTGAGCAGAAAATCACTGTTGTCAATGCGAAATAAACTGGTCAAGCCAGCAGGGAGAAACACGGTCTTCGAGCGTTCGGTTGTCTTGAAGAGAGAAACACATACGGCTTACAGGTTCGGGAAATTGCTCACAAATCCAACATCGCCATTATCGAAAGGCTTCAGACCAAAGTGTTACATGCCATGACCGATGGTCCATGGTTCGTCAGCGATAAAGCCATCTACACCGACCTAGACTTACCTACAGTCAACGAAACGATTGAGCAGTTCAGTGAATGAAGATATGTGAAACGGCTTGAAGCGCATAGAATTCCTCTCGAGATTAATCTGTTAGACATAGCCTGTAGACATCAAATAAAAAAAATTAATTAAGATTTCCGCTGCATTTACTTAGATTTTACGATGTTAAATAAACTGTATGTACCATATTGCTTTTAAATATTGTAACGTACAGAATTATTTCGTCATATCTAAAGTGTACTTTGTTTATATTTTAATTGTTTTTATTAAATTTTAGATTATTCGTTAATTGTTTTCACAGTGAAGGTTCAAAATAGTTTTAATCAAAAGTGTAAACAGTGTCTTTGAAAAGTGTAACTTAGGCCATTAAGGTAATTCCTTCAGTTTAGTTATTTATCAAAAATACTTCTCTTCCTGGATAGGTTGATTTTATTTCTTCATATGTTACTTGGTTTCCTTCTTTTGAATGATCTTGTACTTCTTTCTTCTAATTACTTAGTTCAGTAATATAATTTAACTTTAATTTAGGTTCACTGATATGAAATTCACAATATGTTGAATTGGCCTCTCTTAATTTTATATCAACCTTTCTCGTTTAGATCTAATAATGGACTCCTTTTTTATTCAATTTATAACATCTCAGTTGCTAAGGCCTATCTTAGCTTTCATTGGTGTGAATTGTATCATTTGGTGTTACTGTGGTTCTCTCTGAGTCTCAACATAAACAAACTTCTAATATTTTACTTTCCATTTCCTTTAAATTGTTATAATTTTTTATAAGATCTTTGATCTTCAATATACAATTCAACCTTTGAGTTTCTGATGGAACACTGATTATTTTGATACCACTTTTGATTATCTTCCATTACATATTTCCTGAGTTACCATTTTACACTTTTAAATATTTGTACCAAAATTATTTATTATTAGTTCTTCTTGTACTCTTCACTTTACTAAAACTATTGGATACAATCAATAATAACATAATTCAACCTGACATTGATTATTCTAATTTTAATATAAATTCTTTTTTCAAATTCCCTAACTATCTAGGCCTAACATGCCTAGTCTTACAAATCTCTATTATTATTATTTTGGTACTCTTCTATTAACATTAACATTTGTATTATTAATATTACAACATATAATATTAATCAATATGGAAAATTAATTACTAATAACTATTAGTAAACATATGACAATTCTTATTATACTTCTGTATACAATCCAGTTTTTATAAACATAATAAATCACTGTAAGCAGTTCCCAAAACATTGTCCTCCTTACTTACTAAATTTAATAGATTAAACATAACTATTAGAACATTGTTTATTATTAATTACTTCCCTCATCAACATAACACAACTCTTAACAACTTATTAATTAATTTCCACTCTCACACACATAATAGGATTAGTATTATCATAGTAAGTATTTCTAAAACATTGTCCTCCTTACTTGCTAACTTTAATAGTTGAAACATAACTATTGGAACATTATTTAACATTAATTAAATAATAGTTAAATAGATAGTATTTAAATAAGTAGTTAAATAGGTAGTTCTTGACACAAGTTACATCATGTTTCCTGGTACTTTTGTAGGATTAGTAAAGTATATTACTATCAACAAGATGAGTGGCAAAATATCATGTAACAATATTCATACAGAGAACTAGTCATTGGAATAATTCTCTCCATGCCATGTATTCAGTCAGAAATTATTCGTACTGTTTCGTAGTAACAGATTGCATAAATAAACGTACAACAAATAAATTTAACAGCATCGAATAATTTGTAATTCACGAATCCGTCATTAGTTTTACACGTTAATCGCTTAACCGAAATTTACACAGTTCAGGCCTACTTGTAGACAATCGGCACACACACACACACACACACACACACACACACACACACACACACACACACACACACACACACACAGATTTACAGCGTATGACGTTATGCCTTGTTTCCACTGCACTGTATTAGTTCTGTTTACATAAATTTCGCCCCGATACGATGAATTTTTTAATTTACCGCTATGTTGTATGTTGCGTGCTATATTTGATCTCTCTGCTTTAGTTTCGTTACCAGATCCCTTCGCTCTGCGTCCCCAACGAGCAAATGATCATATGTCGTAATTCGAGTTTTGTAAAATGCAACTTTAAGACACTAGCACAGATAATAAATTATATCGTTCTACGATGTGCAATTCATTTTGAATCCATTGCGAATACCTTTCTTTTTCTCGTATGTGCTTGCCTCTGTTCTTTCAACACCAAATATCACACTCTCTATAAGCCAATATATTCATTACTCTCTTTTCTTTTCCACTTTACTGTCCACGTAAACTTATATTATAAGCTGACGTGTTCATGTACGTAGCAGAAGCGTACCCTGGACTTACATCCCAGGGGGTAGTATTTTGTATGGTAACAGAAAATATGAACGGAGCTCAATTTACCCCGATCTTTAAATGAATGTTGAAAGGGTTTCCGATGAATATATGGTAACACCGACTCACGTCTCGGAAGGACAACGTCTCAACGGCCCAAGTAATCAACTGTTGACTTGTGGTAATTCGAGTTAAAGATGATTATCGATAATGACTATCGACATAACGAAGAATTGGAGTACTAAATTTTAAAGAAAGAGAACACTTGTGTCCAGGCATTCATCGTAATGGAATTATTTAGGATTAACTAAACTAAGTAAATATGATAACAGTTCAAATAAACTAGGTAGAGCAGCAAGTAAATAAGTCTAAATACTCTTGCTGAGATAAAGAATTGGAATTTCTCTATTTAATTAATACAGTTGTGTCAGCTATTATAATGACAACACTCATTATTATTATTATTAGAAATAACACTGTTGCACACCACTATAGAAAAAACAATTTCCGATTAGCGTTTTCAAGCCTCACAGTTCATCATCAGATCGGAAATATCTGATCATATTTGTGATAAACTGATGATCAGATATTTCCGATCTGATCACGAACTGTAAAGCTTGAAAACGGTAATCGGATAAAAGTTCGCTATAGTGGTGAGCAACAGTGATTTACTTCTGTAAATGAATTTCTTCACTTAAAGCAAACAGACACTTCGAATAAAATATTATGCTAAATATTTTTCAGTAAGTTTTACTAAAAAAAAAAGAATCAAATTAGTATATCTTTTATTTCAAAAACGAGTAAAAATAAAATTCCCAATTAACACCATTACGTATTTAAATTGTATAGAATTGGCATAAAATCTCAAAGCTAGGCACCATTAACATTTGAAGATAGACATAAGTTTCAAATCATTCATAGCGATTTTTGGAAGTACGTGTAAGCTTACTGTACACACAAACGAATAAATCGTGAACGTCGACCTGAACGCAAAAGTAAATCCATTCCAATGGGTGTGCGTGTATGTACACGTTAGTGCGTATTAGCTTGAGGCGTACAAAATGCTATTTCATATAGGCTACTTAATCGTTTATACCGAACATCACTATTTACTTAACGAGTTAATAATTTTCATCATTGAACTATTATCACTCGACCGTCAGAGTTTGGAACGATACCCTACCTTTACACACACAAAAAACGAACAGAATACAGAATCCTGCCTGGCCACAAATCACAGTCTGTAAACTCTGAGAATGCGGAGCGTGAATATAGAAATGCGAGCGTTTGCTCAGCGAGGACGTAAAGAGGATGGAATTCGTTCCGCACTACGTATAGTTTGCTGAATAGTTTTGTTTTAACCGTTCTCCGACTCTGGTTTCTGACAAGCGGCATATTTTGTAAGGTATTCCAGGTACAGTCTACACACCTTACATGCTGATACTTACATAGGGGCTCGCTCGGTACCGCGATCAGGGACAGCAATTACTTCCTTTCTCCTCTCTTTTCTTCCAGCTTACAACTTCCGTTTGTCTTTGTCTCATCGACTTAGCTAGTTCGTTTCAACCAAACCAAATCTCATTTTTCTCTTTTTTTCCAGTATTTCGATTCGCTCTCTCTCTCTACAACCTATAAATCTACCTAAATCGAACACAAAATGTTTTGTTTCAAGAAAACGAAGTCTCCTAAACTAAACATAAAATCAGTGCTGTTCATGCCAATGAGAGTTCAAATTGAGATACAGAAGTTAGTAAAATTTTTAGGTCACCACAAATTCCATTTTTGGGAACAACAAAATTTTCATTTTACAAGCAGCTACTTTTTTCATCATGTTTGTATTTTCTCTCAGTGGAGACGAAGGGAAATAAAGAAATGCGGATAGACAAATAGATAAACAGACAGACAGACAGAAAGACACGAATAAAGAGCACTTGTATCCAGTCGTTCATCGTAATGGAATTACTTAGGATTAACTGAACTAAGTAAATACGATAACAGTTCAAATAAACTAGATAGAACAGCAAGTAAATGAGTCTAAATAATAATCTAAAAGACTAAATAAATAGTCTAAAAAATCTAAATACTAAATACTCAGCAAGTAAATGAGTCTAACTTACTTTTGAATTTACCTCAGTTTATGTCTACGTCTGAAACACTTATTACATGGAGCAGTCAATTCACAATCATTACCGATAGAAGATAATCCTCCCATTCATATGTTTCTCGATGGGCCGTTCTGCAGTAACCGGAACATAAAGAACTACGAAAGTCTGTGCTTCGGTAACACTCTTCACTCCTTATAATCATCCTTATATCATCCCATACTCTTTCATCCTGCTCAACCTCGACTTCATATCCACTTAGGTATATTTTGTTCCATATATCTGGAACACAGACGTTTTCGTTTTTTATGAATCCCAAGACACTTTACCATTTCTTCTGTTCCTTTGCATGATTTTCATTTGTATCTATTAAAAAGCTATTTCTCATTTAACTTACTGAGAACTATCTTATTGGACAATATTTTCTCCCTTCTTCGTTCAGCCACCTACGAGCTGTGATAACACAACTTCCTTCACTTTCTATAGTACTTTCCTCCTTCGCCAGTATTTCTTCATTCTCGGCCTGACATTTGCTCTTTCTTCTTCTTTCTTCTTGGTTCTCCTTGGTTTCTCTTCGGACAGATCCTTTATCTCCTTAATTTCGTTTCCAATCGTTTTTCTGTTTCCTATATCTTCATCCCTGACTCCACATGTTTCTAGATCCTGGACTTTTATCGCCCATGGTATGCCTTTCTGTTTTCCTGGAAGGTATCTTGTGTACTATCCTGGATCATGTGTACTATCCTTTCTGGTTACGTTCTTCTAATATGGCCAAATAAATCAACACGTCTTTTCTTAATGTTAGTTGAGATTTTCTCAAACGTTCCATTCAGATCCTTAGTTTGGAATCAAATAATACTTTAACTTTTTTGCTGAAACCTTTCTTGGTCCCATTATTCTCCTTAAATACTTTTCCTTTCTTTTCTACTTCTGAGAGTTCTTTACTAGCACCACTGTCTCTGCTGCATACAATTTCGGTTTGACTACCGTCATGTAGTGTCTGATTTTGTTCTCCTATGATAGTGATCTGGATTTATAAATCTTTCGTCGTTTTCTATTTACTGAATTCTTTCAGATTTCAACAACGCTATACGTATTACAAGCAGACACAAGCATAAATACTTTCCCTTGCTACAAAATTCTATGGTCGTCTTCTCCTACGTCTGATTTTCTGTGTCCTACACGTCATACTGGATCACGTTTCTCATAACATTAGTTTTATTAAGAATAGATTGTTCTTCTAGTTTTCAACAGGATTTATATCCCAACTGCATTCTGACCTTATTCTGCTGAGAAACTGAGTTTTTAAAAGACACGTGGACGGTGATAGCTTTGCCTTCAAATAGCAACAAAAGTGTTTAGGTCATGTAAAAGAGGACTAAAGGCTCAAACTAAAAACTAGTTTTATAAAAGCTTTTGTAAGATGTCTTTTTAGTCAAAAGCAATTTGATATATCGATAAGAACTGTACCATAATCATTTAGAGTTTGTCTTTCCACCTCTGGGAAAGATTTTCCCAAAAGCTTCCAGTATTCCCGCCGAACACAAGAGAGAAACATAATATAAAGGGTAGAATTTCGCAGTTCCGTTTTCTATTCACGATTAAACGTTTTGCGGGACTTCGTTGCATCCTCGTCTCTCCTGCATTTTGCACATTGTTAGCGTTATAATGTACATCTTCTGCACCATACTTCAAGTTGTACATCTCCTTTATATCCAGCGTTCAGTACAAAGTTGTATTTTATCCATGTCAACCTCCTACTGTATACTCTTTTTATCGTTAATATTCGTCTTTCCGTTGTATAACTACACAACCACAAACAGTGTAACATTCAGTCAACATGGTTGCACTGCGAATGTTGATTTTATACGCAATTAGTTCGCTAGAGGCTATCATTTTTACTTTAACGGGACATCGATCGAGCAATATTCTTCAGTCAGATGACCAATATTAATAAAGTAAAAAATAATGCCATTACGGCTAAAGATTCGTGCTTTCAGTCGTAATGTTTACTGTATTTTAATCATTTACGGCTTAATAGTATGGACTGCTCAGAGAAGCATAAACAGAGCTGGGAGTAACAAGACGAAACAAGTAAACAACTTAAATATAGGATAAGAAAGCAATCTACGAAGAAAATAACGTTAACAGGATTTAAAAAATGAGGGAGAAGAACATGATATTTGGCTGAAAAAAATATCGCAGACGGAGGTTGATAGATTGCAGGCGAAAACAGATGTGAGGAGACCTGACGACGTTTGTTTGCAAGGTGAAAGAGTGACCTTCAAACCAGCGGATACTTCCTTTCCAGCGTAAGCGTTTCCTAGCGTAGATGAATTCGCCAAGTAACGAGCGGCAAATAATAATAATAATACTGCAATTGTGAAACGTCCATTGTTGGTATATACTTTTCCTTTGGACGTACATCTGTAGACAGCTATGAGTATCGATTGCTAATGGTTACATCACTGTAACCTAAATTATGATACAAGCTCGTTTGGTATTATATGTTGTAACACCAACAAGTCATGGAACCCAGAGTTGCAAAGATAAGATCACATGTTTCACTTTTTTTTTGTTTATTTTGTTCAGTTCAATATACCGACTTTCTTTTGAATTCAGGTGTAACATTAGTTACAGATTATTGTTTCAGACTCCACGGGTTTCAACAAACGTTTGCTTCTTTCCCCAAAATGACCTGCTCATGTACTGCGGTCCAGTGCACAGGACAAGATTCGCTCTGAGAGAAATTACTTGCAAAATAACCGGGGAAGGCGTTATTCAGCGACAAGTCCCACTTATGATAGTGCTAACGGTGACATAATTATTAGATGTATGACGTCAAACGTTAGCCTAGATATGACCAACGAACGTGCTTTTCTATGCGCGAAGAACCTTAATAGAGAAATCTAAACGCGTACCCAGTAGACTTAACACTACGAAGCAAGACGTGATGCCTCGTGCACGCACGTTTAATCCATGAATAATTATTTATAAGGCAGAGGAAAGGAGACCCAGTGCTCTGTCAGTGGCTGTGGTGTCGACACCACACCGACTCGCTTTAAACGTATATATATATATTTTTTCGTTTTGCCAAACACAATCCATCACAGTGATCGATGAGGCCATTGATGATATTGGTGACAAGATTGCATTGTGTGCGTGCGTTTGCGGTGTGCGTGGGCATGGCCAGGGGCGCGCTCTCGCGCCAAGTGATGTTGCCTGTCATGTTCACCTCGCACAATCAATTTTTCCCTCTTTAAAATACAATCGTCGCCTACTGACGCTGACGTGAAAACGAAAATGCGACGACTTAAACTGTTTTTCCGTTCTCAGCAATTACTAACCGTCAGTTAGTGGTCCTAACAAGAATTGTTTATATGAAAACGTAATTTCGTTTGTTTGTTTGTTACATAAAAAATCAGCCGTCTTTCCGTCGTCTAATGGTACTAGAACCGCCGTCTCCACTCATATCTATCCGCGGCTTGAGGCTTTATCTCTTCGCACGACACCCCACATTATACTTCCGTCATTCAGAGGCTTCAAAGTTCACCTCCCTCTTTTCTTTCCTTCAACTGTTCCCTAGAAACCGTTGTCAGTAGTCCGTTTCTTCTCAGTATACGTCCAATCGAGTCTCTCCTAGTCTCTCTGTACCCCATGGCCGATAGCAGGCCACACCCCTAACGTCCAGAGTATCTTGTGGCCCCTACGGCAGGAGCTCTTTTTAAAGCTCGGTACGTAGCAGACGAGCGGGCGACGGCCTTGCCCTTCGTCCCGCACAGCCCTCTTTCGGCGAAGTGTACCATCTTCCTTGACTCTTGTTAGCAGCTCTTCGTCGCTCACCTTCCCGCCCACCTTTCTTCCATCTGCCTCCCAGCCGCGTAATCTTGTCGCAACCCGTTTTTTCTTCATCGTTCACACCTCTAACCCATAAAGTAAGACACTCCATATAAAACCTTTCACTCTTCTTTTGCTTAGACTACGCAGGCTTCCTTTTCGTTTCTACTTGGAAACTTTTTCCTATGGCTATTCTACTGCTGACATCCTCGTCGTTTGTCATCTCTTTGGCGATCATGCTCCTTAAATTATCTCGTCTGTATCTGCCGTATGCACTAGCTCTTTCTCTTCTTTCATATTTCTATTTTTATATCTTTCTTATCACTCGTCACTTTCGTTTCTCTTAAATTTATTTTTGTTCCATACTGTTCCATCCTGTCTCTAATTTTTCTACCGCTGTATCGGGCTTATTAAGCAAAAGGAGATGACAATCAGCACCTTCTTTGTAACAGGGACCTTAATTATCGAAGACCCATAATCCATGAATTTTAAGGTACATGAAAATGGTTTTTTTTATTTTCAATTCTATCTTAACACCGAAAACATTGACGCGTCTTCCTTTATTTCGTATTATATTACCTTCTTCTGTTTTCCATATGGTTATCACTAAATTATGGTTCTGTAACAAAGTATTACTGCACTGTTTACTAATAGTAATTTTAGTATTATTATTTTACACTGTTTCACTGCTTAAGTACGTTTTGACTATACTTTTGGTAGAGCAATGACCAAACACTGAGCAAGGAATTTAGAAGAAATACTTTTTAGAAATTTAAATAATTTTCCTTACTCGCTTTTTGTAACAAGTGTCACAATAGTTATTATAAAACTATTATAATATCATCGTAGGTGGCGTAAAAATATTACTCAACCTCAATAATATTACTAAGTAAGTAGCATATGGTTTATAGTGATCTTTAATAATGAAAACAGAAACTTACCAAACGTGTTACAACTAGTTGTAAACGACACAAGCACCCACCTACCCACAAATACACACACATAACAAACAGACCAAATCAATTAAAAACCCAAAAGCAACGGCAGCAGGACAGTAAAATACTAGTTGTTAATGATATCTACACAGTGTAATTTCATAAATGTCCGTTTTACTTCCAGACTCCGCTGACTACTTTTCAACAAACGTAGCAAAACCTCTTACGTATTGCCACTGAAAGCAGTAATTGTCAATGCGGCGGTAAAAGTTTTAACAACATTATGTACCGCCGAGTTGCTGCAAACATTTAACAACATTATGTACCGCCGAGTTGCTGCAAACATTTAACAACATTATGTACCGCCGAGTTGCTGCAAACATTTAACAACATTATGTACCGCCGAGTTGCTGCAAACATTTAACAACATTATGTACCGCCGAGTTGCTGCAAACATTTAACAACATTATGTACCGCCGAGTTGCTGCAAACATTTAACAACATTATGTACCGCCGAGTTGCTGCAAACATTTAACAACATTATGTACCGCCGAGTTGCTGCAAACATTTAACAACATTATGTACCGCCGAGTTGCTGCAAACATTTAACAACATTATGTACCGCCGAGTTGCTGCAAACATTTAACAACATTATGTACCGCCGAGTTGCTGCAAACATTTAACAACATTATGTACCGCCGAGTTGCTGCAAACATTTAACAAAATATTGTTACGACATTACAGAGCAATCTGCGTGTTTCTCGAATGTTCCAGTGGAACTGGCTGTAATGTTGTGTGCGTACGTGATTCTCAACGCATTAGCTAGACTGTGCCAGAAATTCTCGCGGGCGCGCGCACTGTATCAAGACCGCAATGAATTACGCTGTTGCGTAGTAGTATCGACTATTCTGGAACACTTCTGCTATCTATTGAAACGACGACAGCTGCGCTGAGCAGTCAGTTTGAGTTGCGATTTCTTGGAGTACGGTTCGTAATATTGTGGCGAAGTGT
Source organism: Magicicada septendecula (assembly GCA_034769895.1). Lineage (NCBI taxonomy): Eukaryota > Metazoa > Arthropoda > Insecta > Hemiptera > Cicadidae > Magicicada > Magicicada septendecula. The sequence continues at coordinate 245,753,779 of CM068374.1, read as the reverse complement.
TATGTGTTTTATAATTGTGCGGGACAATTGTAATACAATTGTGTTTTATATTAGTAGACATTTTTGTTGCGTGTGAACAATTTTTATTTCATTTGTTGTAACAGACTATCTTGTTGATTACAAACTGTTTAATTGTGATAATTAAAGCTGGTGATTAGTGACGTAATTGGTGTCTTGTATTTAGTTTCCCACTGTACCATACGACGATCAAGGAGTCCGTAATAACAATATTAACTTTTGTCCTTTTATGTTAATTCTTGATTACAAAAGAATTCAAGAAGTAGGCAACTGCTATTTAATTTTTATGGAACCTGGGTGTTAAGTGTATTTGAAAAACAGAATTGTATTAAAAGACGACTAATAATAATTTTTGTGTTTAAAAGTAGAAATTCTAAACTCAGTGTACAAAACACAGGACAGTTCCAGCTGTACAGTTGTACAGTTCTACTATGTTCACAACAGTGTGAACAGGTCGAGTAGTAGAACTGGAGACTTGTAACCGAACAGTTTTGCAGACCTTCGTACAAACCATTACAGACTCAATTAAAAATAACACAAGAGTAATTACAACAACAACAGCAACAACAGTAATAACACAAAAACGTTACTTACTTTCTGTGAAGTAAAACTCAAGTAATGTTATATTTGTAACATACCAATGTCATGATTGGTGGTAAAACAATGCAAATGCTCTGCTTTCATACCTCAAACGTAAATATAACACAACTGTACAAAGTAAAATGTATGCAAAACGCAGAAAGTTATAGAATTTACATTAATATACAACAGTGGTTCCCAAAGTGGGGTCCGCGGAACACTGGGGATCCTCGACAAAGTTTCAGGGGTCCGCGGACACTTAAAAAAAATAATATTCCGTAATTTTCTCCAATTTTTATGCTCTAAAATCTAAACGTTAGAATCTAAAAACAAGTAGTAGAAGATTACAGTATTTTTTTTTTGACTGAGGGATGAGTAAAGCTCTTTTTATCATTCCAACTTCGACCTTAAAGACAGGTTCCATGACTTTAACTGGATTTTGAAGCTATCATGCCTTGCTGATATCTTCAGTCATCTGAATGCACTCACTTTAAGCGTGCAGGAACGCTTATCATCACTATTTTCAGGTTCGAGATAAAACCGTGGGGATGGTAAAAATGTGAAGCTGTGGATTCAGAGATTAAACTCTGAAATCTTCGAACAGTTCCCTTCCATGGCAGATTTTCTCCAGATGCCTAGAGAAAGTGTTCCACAGGAGATCCTCAACGTTATTAAGTGCTACTACTGATAAGATCCTGGAGTTTCTATCTTATCTTCAGAACTGAACCATGTTTAGTAACTGAGTGGCGTGTAGAATATTTATAACAGTAGTTCCCAATGAGTGTGCCGCAACTTCCGAGACTTTATGGTGTTGCTAGTAAAATTAGATAAATAAGTTTACTCAATATTTATTTAGAACAAGCAAAATTGGCTGCTTTTGGTGATGATACAGCTTTGCTTACAACAGGGCAATATGAGGTTATTTCAACCCGACTATTGCAGAAAGCTAGCAATACCATACAAGAATGGATCAAAAAATGGAAAATTAAACTTAACGAAGCCAAGTCGGTACACATTAATTTCACCAATAAAAGATTGAAAAATCTTCCATCATTGGTCATAAATGGAAAGGTAGCTCCTTATGAAAACAAAGCCAAATACCTGGGTATGACATTAGATACCAAACTGAGATGCAAAGAGCACGTAAAAAACAAAAAAGAGGAACTTAACTGTGTTAGTACTGTCACACCAGCACCTTTGCTACCAAGCAAGGAATGTGGTAACGTATGCCATTCTACTGCATGCATCACTGTAATACTACACATTTGAAATACGTTTAACACAGATTCGGTGTGACTTGACTGTCTCTCTCATAGTGTTACTTGTAGCGGATAAAAAAATATACTTCAACAAAATATTCAATAAATTACACTAACATACAATGTATGAACGCTCAATCTAATATGCACACAAAATCACAACTAAATACGTCAGAGCTGAACGTCTGAACAATGTTTTCAGAACCAGTAATACCTCACCAACACAACCACGGACTATCAGTTAGTAGACCCCCGCTCCTCAGGCGTCTCGGCAGCAAAACTGGTGTGCGTACAGTACTTTAAACCAACAGTTGGTAAGATAATCTTCGTGTTACTAATAATAATTTTTAAGATTCAGTTTCACATGTTTTACAGGTGTAGTACTTTATATGGGAAAAAATAGCATACGCTAATTGATAAACATTGTTAAATTAACATATGTTACGTGCTACACAAGAAGAATGGTTTTGTGTCTGTTTGCAGTTCTGCTGTGTTTATTTGTATTTCCATAACCATCAAAGTGTTTTAATGTGCACAGGACTGAAGCACGGGCCGTCAAAAAAAAGAATTAAAGTATGTAGAGAACTTCAAAATTTGGTTATGGCGAAGAATGATTAAGGTAAAATAGAGTGATGAAGTGACAAACGACGAAAATAGTAGATGAAAGTAAACTTTTTGTGCACGCTATCCTAAATCTACTGTTTCCTATGTCTTCCATTTGCTAAACAGGTATCATAAATTTTAAATTTCCAGCGCCCAGTTGAATGTTCATTATATCATTTGTACTTATTATTACAGTTACCCTGAGAATTCAATGTTTATCAATTCATCAATTAGGACTGGATCAACCGGCACTGCCATTATTAAAAAAAAAACAATACATCTAAGGGTTACTAACTGCAGAAATATATTCTTATGCTGATAGTGAAAACAAGTTTTCGGCGCACGTCTTGTAAATATAAAAATACAAGTAACTACTTTAAAATCACCTCATTTACAGACAAATAAATTTCTGCCAGTGGTTACAAGACACCAGACAGGAGAATTCAAAAGTTGGAATAAAAAACAAATAGAAACGAAATTTTGGAAACACGAAATGAGAAACGTACAGGTGCTGGTGTTGATGGTTCAAGGAGAAAATAAATCCGTTTCATTAGTTTCGTGGTCCGCCCTTCCGTGTGTATTCCCTCAAGTGTCGTTATCGAAATCGATCTTCGCCTTCATAGGACGTACCGTACGTTTACAATCATGCCACAACAATCCGGCCGTATTCTGTAATTGCACTGTTCATTTTTCTTATTTATACGAAATACAATTATTCACCTCAGTATAAGTATTTAACCTACTAGTAGTTTCTGCATAACCTCTTAATTTTTTCCAACATTTAATTTTGTAATTTTTTCTAATCGTTCCACATGGCCAGCGGTTCTCTATATAAGAGTCTATACACGGCGTGAGAGATTTTCCAGGGAGGAACGCTGTAAGGTTCCTATAAACGTGATTTATGAAACATTTATGACAAATTAAACTCACAAATTTATTTTTTCATCTTCGTGAGGATCCAATCATAGTTTTACAAAAAAAGCGCCTACTCGGTTTATTTCACTGTAATTTCTATTATGAGTAATTACATGAGTTATCCGATTCTCTATTTATATTTTCCAATGAATCAAATTATATAGATGATTTCAATAATAGCCTGTCTATTGCACGCGGTTAATATCTCGCTAACTTACGATATATTTCGTACTTTCATCATTTGGCAACCCCTTCTACAATAATAAAAATATATATATAAGCCTAGTATTAACATGGAATTCTTACAGTTATTTCTAACCTAAATACAGTTGGTGAAGAGACGTGTTTTAGCAGAACCAAAATTAATTATCTTCAGTAGGACAAAGAAAGAAAGGTGTTTTAAATTAAAAAGAAAAACCAACCCAAGAACCGTGTTGGAAGATCGGCGACTGAGAGTGGGTAACGTTGCTGAGATCATAGGCATCTCGTATGAGTGTGTGCATAATATTCTATCTAAAGAACATGGTATGAAAAAAAATTTGTAAGATTGGTGCTGTATTTTGAGTTGTCCCATTTTTGAACGTCCGCTACAGTGATTATGTTCAATGCTAGTACGACCACGTTTGGACTCGAGTGCCCACTTACAAACCATCGTTTCTGAAGCCGCAGCATCTCGCAACACATTTACCATTTCGTTGTAAATTTCCATTTTCGCTAGACCTGTTTAACAAAGAATTCAATCACAGCACCCTGATATTTGATTTCGTTCACTTTTCAAAACAGACTGACACGTATACTTCGAACATCTACTAACAACACATAAACCGACGAGTACATCTGGAAATTACCAGGTTGTTTACGTGAGATATTAATCTTACAGTACACTAATCATTTTAGATTTATCGCTGAGCTATAAATCTCCCTCCGCAAACTTTAAGATAGCCTAACTCTTGTACATGGTGTCTCGGGTTAATGTTGGTCATTTTAGTCGTACTCGGTACTCAAGAAAGGCAAGGTGGCTGCCATTACATCTACACCAGCTGATGACGACAGTCGTTAGAGATCGGGAAGGCCAGGTCCGGCTGGACGACATGAAAAACGACCCGCTCTGAGATGGTGTTGAGTTTCATGCAGGACGCTTGTACGCTGACCACTGTATTGCCAGAATAAAAATAAAACTATATAAAATAGAAATATAATTGAAGATATGCGGTAAACGCACAAAATGATGAGCACTAAAAATGACGTGTACCAAAAAAACGCGAAAAATTCTAAAAGAACGATTTTCTTAAAAGTATGGAAATACCCAATAAGCGACCTAAAAATTGTGAAGGGTTCAGTACGATGTCACGCAGACAGTGAGCAAGATAGAGAGAGTAAATTCGGCAAATTAATGGGTAGACCCCTACCTGTTCGCTATCCACATTGCTTCATTATATTACTTGGAACATTCGATATTTATTTCTTACTAAATATGAAGAGGCTGATGCGTAAAATTACTTGTTCACGATGCAGTTGTTACTATACGCTGTTACTTGTTCACTATAACAAGCTGTAATAATGAAGAATGTAATTCACTTATAAGCGCAAAACCGTAGGTTAAACACAATACTATTCACATATTAACAGCTATACAGATTAAATTTTACTATAAAAGTATTTCTTTACACAGTTCTACGAAAAATAAAAAGCAGCTTTAAAATTGTTATGTTTAACGTAAAATCTTAGAAGTTTTCGGTGAAGGGTATGTGAGGATCGGTCAAAAGTGTAACACAAGTTTTAACTTAATTGTGTCGACGTTTCGACAATGTTTATTGTCGTCATCAGGACAATTGTTGCTGACGCCAAACACACAAACATTGTCGAAACGTCGACACAAATAAGTTGAAATTTGTGTTATGTTTTTGACCGATCCTCACAAACCATTTAACCGAAAAATTCATTGATTGACGGTCACTACAAATTTAAGGATATAAAATCTTAGCTTTTAAGCTAATTTATCCACTTTTTAATTTTTTGATTTTCCGAAAAACATTGCCTACTCGTGTTTACTCAGAATTATTGGTACGAACCTTATTCACTTCTATCTGTCTATATAATTTTGTTTTGCAAAATGTTTTCTGAATCATATTTAACTGGAGTAGTTTTTAAGGTGGATATTTAACAACACCGATAACAATGGTAGAGTTAGAGTTTGTATATATTTCATGTACACATAAATATTATTTTATATACACATGAATATTGTGCTCTTTATACCGTAAACAGCGAAGCTCGAAGGGTTGTATTTATTATTAGGAAGAATAATTTCTTTATAAAATATAAGGGTTATAAGACAATGTTCGGTAAAATACAAAGATCGTGGATACTTCTACATACAATAAATTTAGCTACATTACAATTTTGAAATAATTAGTTCAGTCACTTATTAGGTTAATAATGAAGAATTAATCTAACATAACTTATTGTTAATATAATTCGTTTAATAAACATTTATATGTGAAAATTTAAACACATTTTATAAATTGCTAAACCTTTTATAGCACACACACACGTGCATGCATGCATATATATTTCATTTACACATAAATATTACTTTATATACACATGAATATTGTGCTCTTTATACCGTAAACCGCGAAGCTTTGTATTTATTATTAGAAAGAATAATTTCTTTATAAAATGTAAGGGAGGGTTGTTAAGACAACTAAATTAAGGTGACAAAATGTTATTATATCCTCTTATTTAGATCTTCATTTACCTTAAAGATAGACGTTCCTTCGATAATAATACATATGGCTTTTCATTAGTTTCTAAGTTAAGCAAGTGAGTAATCGTACAAAATATAATTCAGGCCCTTAATCACTGCTAATACGCGCAAACTTCTGTTGCGTACATAATCTTGCGTAGACGGCGAAGTATCAAAGCGCTGATAACAGACGTTAAAGGTGCTCAAACTTTGGGCGCCTTTGGTAATCCCCGATATAGCTGAAAGATGTTGCATCAAAGTTTACAAGTCGTCGGCGGCGTTTGATGTTAGTTTGTAATCAACCTGATTTTCCTATAAAGCCAGCCAGCCAGTCTGTTTCGTCGTCGTCGTCAATCTCCTTAACAAGCTTCATTATGATCCCGTCTGATGATTTCCGTCGTCGTTTTGGTGTAACAAATCCCGGATAGTGTAACACTGCGGCGGGTTTAAACGCAATCCAATTAACTATTCTGACGTCAACGAGTAAAAGCTTTCTATTTACGTCCGGAAATCTTATTTTCTCGAAATAAGCGATTTCTTCTGTTTCTATTTACCTTCTGTTACACGCAGTCAACAAGCGATACGAGTCATCTTAGATATACAGAACACCCGCCTGGATTTTTTCTATTGCTCCCACGGTTATAGAGATAACACTGACAGTTTGGGAGATTGTGAAGCATTTCCTATGTCCTAATAACGTCTACAACAAAGAAAATATGTTTCACTTACGTTGTTTAGAATCAACGTAAAAAAAGACCCAGGAGAAATTTTATTGGCCGCAATTATAAAATATTTATTATCAAGTAACTTCGAATCAAATAGGAACAGCAATAATTATTGTGGCAGAAGTAAAGTAAGCTCCTGTATCAACGTCTAGCAGTAAATAGCCAGATGTAAATATATGGTGTGCTCATACCACAAATCCTAAAATTCCAATACATATTATAACGTAAATTATTCAAAAAGATCAACATCACTCAATTTTACCTTTTTCTTGAGTGATAAATATGAGAAATTAATCCAAGCCCAGGTAGAGTTAAAATATATAGGCTACTTTAGGATGCCTGAAAATCAAAATAAATGCTGATACAATATTTGATCTCCTCCACCAGAAGGATCAAAAAATGAAGTATTTTCATGTTAAATAACACAAAATATCGGCCACTAATTTAATAAAAAGTGGAATCTACGTTACCTCTATTTATTGCCAGAATATTACATCATTTCGTTTAGATTATAATGATTATCATTTGAATGGATTATGTTTATAATAACAATTTTAAATGCATCCAGATAATTACACAGAACAGAAAAATCCTTACGCGTATTCGTTCGAACTTGAGTGGAGGAGACCATGCCTACCTGAGAGACAGATACACAAATCTAGTAAAAAGAAAAAACAGATTTGTACTTGTCAAATTGCTGACGTAATCAAATGTCTAATAAAGATCTCCCGACTGGTCCTGAAATCTGTCAAAGGTACCAAATATATAAAATATCCCAAGACTTAAGCCCAAGTTAAGGCAATGTCACACAGTGCTATTTTACTATTCGCTGCGTAGCGGCTACTAAGTAGCTTAGTGTGACATAGATAGTAGCTGCTACTAGCGTTCAACGGCAAGTGAAAAATTAGGAGCTAGAGAAGTTGAACCTGTTCAACTTTTGGCGCTACTAAGTAGCCAAATGTTCATTGCGGTTTCACAAACCAGCGCCGAATCGCAGCGTTATGCACGTGCTTTATTTGAGGTTGAATTACGTTTCTTATTTTCATAATGGATACGGTAACACTGATTTCAAAAGTTTTAATGAAACCTGAATTTGGGGCAAGAGATTCAAGGAATATTCAAACAGGGTCGTTGTGGATACCTGTTGGCAAGATATATAAAAGGAAATGGGTGTTGTAGGTAAGCTGATAGAGATTAATTTTGTGGACACCACTTCTCTCTTGTTCCAGTTTTAACCTAAACCTTCTGAAGCAATAAGTAAACACATTCCCTACTTAACTCCATGATTATGACTGAATCTGTACTGTTTCGGAGCCTATATTCTGCCTTCACTTTACGAACCTACCTGCGCCGGTTATCGGAATCTGACAACCTGCCTGCACTTTACGCTCACTCTTAGTCACCCAGTGTGACAGTGCAGTAGCAGTAAAGTAATTTATCACTCGTCACCACGTGTTTGTCTCGGCGTGTGTTTTGTTTTTTTTGTTGCTGTATTCTGCCTTTTGAGTGCTCTAAAATTATTTCTACATACACAACTGGTGATTTGTAAAGTAGTAGGGTGATGAAATAATTACATTCCTTAATATCGCAAAGTAATTTTAAGTTTCTTTCTGCACGAAATTGGTTGCCTAAACTGTACGTGTGGTTAATTAATGGTAACACTAAATCTAGCAACGCCTGAAACTTCGGTACGGCTAACTCCATAATGTTATGGTACGATTGATGGTACTCGATGCTAGCTTTCTCAATAGTGTTCCCAAAGCACACAGTTTATCCCTTCTACCTACCCATTCCCGAACCCATATGCGTTTCTTTTGTTCGTTACGTTACTCAGTAACTCCTTGCAAAGCTCTCTAACACCAATCAGCGACAGGGGTCTCAAAGCCTCACGTCGCACACCCAGAGATGACATTTTGCACAATACTTTAGACCTCAAGCCAATCTACGCAGTCACGTACTAGCCACTCCTAAACAGTGGCTACCAAAAGACAGTGTGACATAGAAATGGGTAGAAATTGCAGGATCAGCTATTTAGTAGCAGCTAGTGAAATAGCACAGTGTGAAATAGCTTTAAAGAACGCGGAGTTATGTAGTTTGAGAAGAACAGCAAGGATACGTTTTTCAATATAGAAAACGGCGTGTGTGCTGAAAAAAGTTTCAATATCCAACCACCACTGAAGCTTTTTTAAAATATAAAGCAACTTTTCTGTTGCCAAAAATCGCAGTTTGCCGACAAAATCATCTGAACAGTAGAGTAGTACCCTACTTACTGTTGTTTTACGCCGCAGTTACGATAACAATCAAGCAGTTGGGCAACACGCTTACATTCTGCAATAGAATACTGTATGGAATTAACAGACGTAATTATTTCGTACCCTGAAGACGGTAGCAGATTTCAGCTTTGGTGCGTAGTTTTTGGACTGTACAACGCTTTTCACGCATTGGTAATCCATCGTCGTCTGACCTTTAAAGAACGTGTGTTCTGTGTAATCCTAACAAGCAGCGGCTCATGAGTAATTAAACGGGTGGGCACACGCACCTACACAATACTGAATACTGAAAACCATTTGTAACATTGCAATCTAATTAAGCATTTCGTTTGAGCAACCGACACCATAATTACTGTGTAGCACATACTCGCTCTACGTACACGTTCTATAATATAATTTAGCCTACATTCAATGAGAATTTAATTTATAATTAGGCCTATATATGAAATCTCAAAAATAATAATTATCATAATAATGATAGAGTAAGAAATTCATAATAACAACTAGGGTTAAACAAGGTGATGCATTATCGGCCACGTTATTTCATATAGCATGCAGTAGGAAAGTTGGGACTTAGGGGATATATATTTCAGCGAATAAGGCAGATGTCTGCATATGCAGATCATATAGTGCTGGTGGCCAGAAATGTAAACACTTCAAAGCAACCTTTGAAGAACTGGAAAGGGAGGTTAACTGTATGCTAACAAAGGAAAGACAAAATATATTAAAATATGAAGTGCAAAGGAAGGGGTAGAGTTGAAAATCTCTGTGTAGGATGGCATACTTTCCAAGGGGGCCGGAAATTCAAATATTTGCGTGCCTCCATAAACAGTGAGAACAAAATCAGCAATGAGATTACAAATCACATAATGAGTGGTAATAGAATTTTTTATGCCCACCAGAAAATTTTCAGACCAAGTTTAGTCAGCAAAAGAACCAAACTTAGATTATGGAAAACCTTAATAAGACCAGTTGTGACGTATACTGCGGAGACCTGGACACTTTTTAATAGTGACATACATAATTTAAGTGTCTTTGTAGGAAGAAGTCTAAGAAAAATCTTTGGACCAGTGAAGGAAGGTAAAGAACAACGCATACGAAACAATAGGCAATTGGAGGAATTGATAGATGGCGAGGATATAGTGAGGTTCGTAAAATCTATGAGGATCAGCTGGTTGGGACCTGTGATACACATGGAGGATGACAGAATGCACAAAGCAATTCTTAGAGGGACAGTAGATGGGCAAAGAAGGAAAGGAAGACCTACAAGAAGGTAGAGGATGGAGGACCGAGGAGTTTGGAACCGAGGAGTTTGGAGGCCAAGGATGTAGTGTCAGAAGAATAGATGAATACAAATTAACATAATAATAACAGAAACGTTATAATAACTTCTTGGATTTCGTTGTCTATGACGTGTCCGTTACTTAACTAAATACAACTGTTTTACTAACGACTCGGAACACAAAGTTTTTTATGAGTAAAAACGTAAAGTTTTACCTTACAACCTAAACCTGTTTTCACTTTTAAAAAGCTTCTTCAGAGGTTCGAAGAAGCTTTTTAAAAATGAAAACCGGTTCAGGTTGTAAAGTAAAACTTTACGTTTTTACTCATAAAAAAATTTGTGTTCCGAGTCGTTAGTAAAACAGCTGTATTTAGTTATAATAACAATATTTCGCTACATTATGTAATAAGAAAGTTACTTGAATACTTAAAAATATTATTAATAAAAAGACGAAATCAAAAACAAAGGAGTCGCGTAAGAAGGCATATCACCTTTGTTAAAAACAGTAATTTAAGTTTTTTTTAAGTATGGCGTTTTTCTATTATACCTGTTCACCAGCTGCTTGATCTGCATTCTCTAACGCCACCCCTTACACCAACTAGCCTCAACACACGCCTTAAAGCTTTGATTCTTTTTGAATTACTCATGTAACTTATTTGAAAATAGCCTCGTTGGCTGAAGACAGTTTTATAATGCAATGAAGGATATAGCCTATATGTTTATGTGTAACAATTTATGTATAATCTAATTTCAATAAATTATTTATAATATTTATTATCATAACATACTATTATTATAATTTATAAGAGTTATTATAAAAAGTAACATTACTTCGTCCCGAAAACTAATGCTCAACCCAAAATTAAAGTTTTGTGCAAATAGTCGCAAGGGGTCAGGTATGATTAAACTACACGTAACTTTGATACCGTGATAGTAACAGTGATAGTTGACACTGGAATATAGGTAGAAAAGACATCCAGGTAAGGTAGGTAGAGTGAACGAAACCGTCACTGATTTTGTAGTCACTAAATTATTGGCGGAAGTAAAGTGCTTGGATCCCACGCGACTAATTAAAGATCAGTTAAACTGGTTGACAAAGCTGCAGAAACTGCTATGACGAGTCAATATCACCCTCATAAAGTATCTCACAGTGACTTCAAAAATTATCTTCACTTAAAACTTCTGGAACACTGGGATGATGAATCATATTACAAATCGTATGTATGGTACATTTAGGCTATCAACAGTGAATACACTACAATATAAAATTCAGATTATAGGTACCATTAGTAAACAGTAAGTGTGTGTATATTATAAATACATCACATTATCATTATTTATAAATGCATTTTTATAATTTTTGTGTTCGCTAATGACCGATGCTGTAGCAGTCACCTGAAAAATAAATAAATTAAAAAAGATGTATGTGTGTATATATATATATATATATATATATATATATATGTAGTTAATAATTTTTGTATTACAAAGGGCCAGAAAATGTTTTGGAGGGTACTCCCCTATAGCTCTAGGCTTTCACATCGTACACATTGAGTGACCCATTTCCAATTGTGTTAATGACACCGTTAACGTCAGCCAGTACAGTATGGACACGATGTTATCTGCGAAATTCGGCAGTGTTTATTACGACAGTTCACACAAAACACAGTATATCCTGCACAACGTACTGTAATCAAGTGAACGACATAAAACAAAAACCACGACCAACAGCAGAGGGCGCAGCAGCAGTGTGACATTAGATCCGCTCACACAAATACACATTTAATAACGGAAACAAAGTTTCAGTTATCGAAACAGAGAAGCGTTTAAACAGTATTTATGATATGGCAGTTGTACATTACAGTTTAGAGAAGAACACAGAGGCCGCTGTCTGCACTGCGCCGCGCCGTTCTCTCAGACGCGCGCCAAGCGGTTAATGTAATTTTGATTGTGTTTCACTAAATGCTATTTCATGGTGTCGTTAAGCTAACACACACACACACACATTCACATAGCAGTCGGCCAGTTTGTCTACGTTGTATCGGTTTGAAGACGCTTCAGTCGTTAACTAAGAGAGCACTAATTGTTTGACACGGTAACCACGAACCGCCATTCTTTGAGACGCACACGGTCAGGTAATGGCAAATTCTCACTTTGAAAAATGCCAATATCAACTCTAGTCAGTAAATATCGAATCAATTTAAATTTAAAATTATCGTGACTGAGTAATTGAGGTACTGTGGTTGTATATACCAAAACAAAAAGACAAACAATTCTTGGTACAGTCGTTTTCTTGATATGTACAGTACTTAATATTTACTACTAGTTTTCAATTAAAATGTATTGTTTTCCTTTCTTGGAAGTGTTTCGGGCATCAGATAGTTTGCTCATCCTCCGCCATCTTAGTTTTTAATCTTGTGTGTGTTTTTATTATTGTGTTTAAAAGATATAGTTGTTAGACAAAATTAAAAAGTAAGACGGCTAAGGATGGGAAAAATATCTTATGCCCGAAACATGTTCCAAGAAGGAGAACAATACGTCTTGATTATAAACTAGTACTAAATATTAAATAACACAACAAAAAGAATATACTGCTTCATGCAGACGATGTACCCGTAATAGCAGAAAGGGAAAGTGACCTTCAAATGGGAATGTATTCACCAAGTGAGATCTGTAAAGATTACAGCATTAAAGTGTCAAGTCAAAAGAAACTACAAGAATGGCGTTCCTGAGAAACGAGACAGTTAGGAGAAAAATAGTCGTGGAAGATACACTCATCAATAGGTTCAGCGTTTCAACTACCTTGGGTACGAAATTTCATATGGGATCTTGAAAATAAAATCAATAAGTTTGGTCACACTTTTAGTGTAACAAACTGATGCTTTAAACAGAAAGTACGAAGAAACAGAAGAATTAAGATATGTTACGAGAAGCCTACCGAACAACCCAGAACATAGTCTACTCTTCCCCCGTCCAGTGTGGCAGGTGTTGTTCTAGGCCACGTTCAAGTTTGTTCTAGACTCGTCAAGAGGCCACTTGAGATACGCATTAGCGTGAGCATTAAGTGGCGTGCAAATTAAGGATGGAACGTTTATTCTAAAACTCTGCACGACCTATAAAAGCAGAGCGCCCAGCGTTGTCAGTTCAGTTACGTAAGCGATTTTTGTTAGCGCGGATCGAGTGTTTGTCGAAGTGAAGAATTATTGTCTTAATACAATTGTGTTTAATATTAGTTGAGATTTTTGTTGCGTTTGAACAATTTTTATTTGATTTGTTTTAAAAGATTATCTCGTTGATTACAAACTGTTTAATTGTGATAATTAAAGCTGGTGATTACTGACTTAATTGGTGTCTTGTATTTTGTTTTCCACTGTACCATACTACGATCAGTAGACCGTCGTAACAATACATATAAGCCGAGTGCAGTCAAGACATTGTTTTATGGAATTGAGTCATGGGTTCTCCACAGACGAGAAAACCACATACACCTACAAGACTGTGTAGAAATGAAATTCCTCAGAGCTGTGAATGGATGTAGAACAGAAGCAGGACAAGGAACAAGGAACGAGGAAATAAGAACGAACATTGCTCTCAAGATTTGGCTCACTCCCTTGGGGAGCACCAGACCTAGTGTTTTGCTTCCACACACTGAAGAAGCGGTTACTCTAAACATCTGTAACCACATCTATATCATATCCCTGGTCGGCTCGCTGGATTGGACGTGGAACGTTGAGATGCCAGAGAAATAGTCGCTGCTTAAAAGCCCCCACCACGAACATACGACGTACAGGATTGATGTAGCGAAAGCACGCATGAGTCAGCTTTCCCCTTAACGCCAGTGTCACTACCTTATTTTTCTTCAAAAACCGTAACTACCTTGTAGTCCACAATTAGGATTACTCGAAGTAATGGCAACGATATCGATTGTACGTTCTTACACTAAAATATCTTGCTGAAAACTTATACAATAACTTCTTTCCTTCTTAGTTCATTGACTGTGCAGCCCCTGGTGGGCCTTGCCTTCGCAAAAATCCTCCTCCACGCCCTTTTATCTTTCACTATCATTTCTAGCCTCTTACACACATTGTAGTAAAGTATCGAGTGACGTCGTCTATCCTTCTTTTCCTTTGTCGTCTCTTCTGCTTGCTTCATATAATCTCCAATTTCAGACACTCTTAACCATCCCTTATCCTCCATTCATTCAACGTATCCCAGCCAACTTATTCTTTGTGCTTTGATGAACCTTACTATATCTTGCCCTTTAATAAATGAGTTCAGTTCTTCATTTTACCTTATACTCCAAGTATCACCGTCTTAAATCTCAACAAATATCCTTCTCAAGATTTGTGTTTCAAAATATTCTCAGTTGATTCTCATCGTTTTTGAAAAGGTCCTTGTTTCATAACCGTATGTTATATAGTAATTACAAAGCTCAAATAAATTACACGAAAAGATAAATTATATTTTAAAGTTCCGTACAAAAGTTGCAAGTCCAGAACATGCATCGTAACGAAATTTCTTTATCAATTAGTAAATAGTCACAACTTATAACAATTGCGCAAACTGAAATAGACATAACTCGTGCGAAACTAATACAGTATTACATTGTGCACCGGCAACGTAGGACTGACTATGCCTAAGCTGGAGACGGAATACAATAGTTTCATATGTCAAACGGCCACATATAGAAATGTCACACACACACGTACATAGAGATATACGAGAAGCGGACAGATGTTTGATTAAATTCACTGTTGTTTTATTAACAGAGGGCATTGTCAATTTCAGAGGGAGCGCAAAAAATATATTAGAGCGTGGTTTGTGTATGTGTGTGTGCGCGCGCGCGAGAGAGAGAGAGAGAGAGAGAGAGAGAGAGAGCGAGAGAGCACCTCCCCCGTGGAACCGTTTGCATTCATGCATACTATAATACAACAGTTATTAGCAGTTTTACACGTCAGTACCGCGTTTACAAGACCAAACATGAAAAGTGCCAGATTCGTTTTATCAGCGCGCGCGACATTTTATACTGTACGGATGAAGACAAAAGCTTTGTACGTGTTTTACAATAAGTAGGGTAGCAATTTTACGACGTCTGTCTCGAAAACAAAGTTTTCTTTTGAACTATCTTTTTTGTAAGCACTGATTCCACTAGCGTGCCCGTATAATTGGGCTACCCGACAAGTAGAAGTAGTACAAATGAAATGTCCATTTCAACAGGTTTTTAGTTCATACGCCATCCTTGAATAACTTAATATAAGACAGATTAAATTATTGAGTCACCTACATTAATTAAGAATTACGCATCCAAATATATGTCAACACACAGTATCTGAAGACAACTAATGACTGTATTCCGAGTCTCCTCCGACGACTTATCGATCCAAAGCACGATCTTCCTCCAGGTCAAGAGTTTCCATTGCTCCATCGACTAAGGCCTACTTAGTCATAAAGGCCTAGATTTTCCTTTCATTTTGTTTCCTTACCCTTTCCACTAGAAACTTAAATTAGCCACAGGTCTTGTAAAGTGTCCGAAACGCCATACAAAGTGAATTATAAAGTGTCAAGTGCCTTTTAAAGTGTCTCAAACGCTTCAGTTTCCTTCTCTCAATCCTCTCTAGATTATCGTTTACTATTCTTTCAAACATGAATATTCTTAGCTTCTCCGTAGCAATACCGTTTATGCTGTGATAACTTTGCCTTAAATTTAAGTTCTAAATCCGCACCAAAGAGTCACAACGCAGCAATTATCCCATTGTAATTTCACCGACCTTTTTTCTGTTTTCTTTTGAAGTACTCGCTCTAAACCAAACGAGTTTAGGTGCCGTATTATTCTGCAAATTTAATTTCCTCGCTGTTTAAATTCAGTCCAATTAATTTAAATATAATTTCTAAGCTTACATTAACGACTGTAAGTATACGAGACTGTATTTAACACTGGATGTTTCAGTCATGAATTGCCTGTTTTCGAAACTGTTACTCAGGTTGTAACGTCACAGAACGTTCCATAAAGAAAACCATTTACATAGCAATTTATCATAAGAGGAAAGTGAGGTGAAAGGTATCGAACCCAAGTAGTCCTAAAAAATTTTGTAATATTGTCTAATAATTAATACCATCAACATGAAAATACGACCAGACTATGACTAAGACTCAAACCCCATATATATTATTAAAGTGAATAACAGTGTAAAACCATAATATACTATAGTAGATACAAATAATATCAGTAACAACCAAAATAAGGTCATTAATTATTAAGTTTTGTAACTCTGAATAGGGTATAAAAAATTATTTATTGTGAATTAATGGACATGATCCATTATTATATTATGTAATGTAAATAAAATAAATGTATTAAATGATTGAAATTCATTATTAGAAAGGATATAAGTTAAAATAAAAAGTATATAAATGTTATGACAAAAAATATTAAGGTGTTGGATTTGAGACCAATCACTCAGATTTCATGTAAAAATTAATTATTATCAAATTGAGATAAAAACTATATGTAATTGTCAAGTAGACAAAAATGAACAATTTATCATAAATAAGGAAAGCTGTCAAATGAATAAAAATCAGTTAAAATAGCCAAAAACCGTATTAACTGAAAACATGTAGTAGCCCTATAATATTGTAATATTTATGGATTTAATGTTGACAAAATGCAACCAAATTGCATTAGAAAGTTGAAATATAATATAGTGTGACTATACTAATATATTTGACTAACTTAAACACTGTAATAGTCGAGTTAGCAAACTATTTACCTATACCATATATGGCTGAGGCCAACCAACCATCACAAAAAATAGTCATATTTGACTTAATGTTTGCAAAGTATTAACAAAAATAAAATAAAAGGGTACAATACTTTAGTGTACCATGAAAACAAACATACTCAGTTGAAAATAAGCTCAATTATTAAAGAATTTGACTTATAAGAGTGAAATTTGTCACACAAAGAAAAAGGACCACTTAGGCAAACCAATATGATGCTAAGTAATCCTACAATAAGAATAATTTGTATCAGGATAAACCAGGTATCACAAAAGATAGACAATATAATAAACTCTCAGTGTATACTAGGAAAATCCCATATATATTAAGAAAAAAAGACTAATTATTGTATTCTAACAGTGACAACAACGTAGGCCATAGGCATGGACCATGTAAAACTGAACTTATTTGTATATTATATGTGTTAAACTTTATTTATTTTGTTATATAAAGATGGTAATATTATGTGTTAATGTTGTAGAAGAAACCAAACAGCTTCACAACAATTTTTTAGTTCAAAAATTGAATTTTTGTGGAAACATTCCAAGGTAAGAGTTGTATGTTGTGTTATTTTATTATCGTTAATTTATTCAAAAACCAATCGTAATTAGTATCATTAGATTCAGTTGAAAGCAGAGAATCCAAATATAGTAATGGCATGCAAATTGTAGATAACTATGTAAAATTGTTTGACAAATACCAGAATAATTTTTGTAATATCCTTAGTGTGAAGAATAAGAAATTTTGTTCTAAAAGCTTCTACGGAAGTTAAATTTGTTTCATGAGGTTCCATTTCATTATTCCCGAACGTTCTAGAAGGAATTTTCACACAAATACACCGGAAGTTCATGTCTAAAAACTAAAACAATGAGCCTTACAAAGTATAAAAGGAAGACCAAATTCGACCGAAAAACACTTCATGCTTTGACTCCAGGAGAGACGCATCACCCACGACACTGATCACCGCAACCGAGGCGAAACCGAAGGCGAGAAGTCGACACAAGAAGGAAGAAAGGCTTTTCCCGTACATTGACAAACGACTGACTTAATCTCTACAAGAGTATACGCCAATGTGTTGCTGAAATAGAGCAGCAACACGGCACATTTAATAGAACACACGCAGCCAGAATATCAGCGGACCAGGAGGGACCAAAATTTTAATAGAGAATCAATTCTGCTGTATTCGCTAAGACAAACTGACTTTGACAAAATCCCCATAACGTAACGTACACAAAGCGTTTCTATCAACTGCAAGGGTATCAGCGCTGTGGCGGCTAATTTGAGAAACAACGCGAGCAGCTGATCGCCGGCGGCGGGAATCAACCGTAAATTTACTGCCAAACTGTTTTACGAAAGTGCGGAAGTTTTAAAAAAATCGCATTTTGACTTTAAATAAATTCAGTGCACAAGGAACGTCGACAAGAAGAGGCGAGATTGAAAACTACCCGAGAGGAGTGTCCAGTGCGAGAATAATTACCCATCGGAACGTGAGTTGTTCAAAGTTAAAGTCATTTTTACCTGGTTACATTTGTCACACAGTTGTACTACACATGCCACACACCTTCAAATCACTTAATTTTTGTAAAGCATCTTATTGATCTGTCTTGGTAGTTCAAAGGAGTCACGTCCTGAGAGAAACGATTTTTCATACATTAAACTCATGCTTTTCAACTGAGTAAAATAAAATATTTGTTAGCCGATACTTGATTGGAGAAAAAACTTGTCAATAATAATAATTTATAATTTTTTGTAACTCTGCAATTTTACTTTTTTACGAATGTTAGTCCTTCAGACGATTTTTTAAGAATCATTAAAACATACTTTATTTTTTTCAAACTCAAACTGTCTTGTTCACAATTTTTCATAGAATTAAACTAACTGCTAAGAATTCAAAATTTTAATTTTAATAACATTTTCTTGGAACAAAAGATTCCAAGTGGCGCCCACAAACACATAGTAGATTAAGTTGTTTTGCAGGACGACATCATCGCAGAGGATCCAGTCATCAGTAAGTAATAAAAAGTGCGCGGAGTGTAACGCCCGACATATTATAACACGAACAACACGACACACACTATTTATTTGTTATAAATTGACGACTCCAACGTGAGGCAGTTAAAGATGGTACACCAATTTTTTTTTTATTTGGTATAAATTGGCAGCCCAACTAGTGAGGCTTGAAAAAAAGGAACAAGCCCGGCAACTACCAACAAATCAAGATGCCGCAACCAAAGGGAAAAAAGGTGAAGAAGAACGTAGAACCCGAATTAAGTGTGGAAGACGGAGAGGCAGTACAAGTCGAGGAAACGGAATTAGAACCGCCCACACTAGAAATGGAAAGACCAATACAAACGGGAGAGGAATTAGAGGAACAAACGGGAGAAGAACCCATACAAATGGTAGACCAAACAGAGAAACCCGAACCAAAAAAAATAACAGGGAGCGTTGACGTGAATGTAATAATGATGATGTTCCAAACGCTAAACGAAAATATGAATAAGAACAGACAGGAAGATAAGGAAGAGAATAATAAAAAGAGACAGGAAGATAAGGAGGAGAATAATAAAAATAGACGGGAAGATAAGGAGGAAATAATAAAATCCCTGAAGGAGGATAATAATAAAAATAGACGGGAAGATAAGGAGGAATTAGACAAAAAGATAGAATCTTTAGGGTAGTATATAACCGAGAAAATAAACGACAATGGGAAAAAGCTGGAGTTATTTCAGGAGGAGAATAAAAAATGTATAGAGTCCCTGAAAAAAGAAATTAGCACAAATTACGAAACAGTAAACAAAAAGATCGATGAGAGTAAAATCGACAGTGACAGGAAGGTCGAGACTATGGAGAAACAGTTAGAAAGAAAATGAGGAAAATAATACCCGTTTTGAAAATATAGAGGAGCAAACCGTAGAGACCAAACAAGATGTTAGAACCCTCGAAAACAAGGTAAGGCAGAACCAGGACGAAATCATGCAGGAGGTGGGAGAAGTCCGGAAAGATGTTAGCGAGAGGATACAGAGAACATATGACATAGCTAACAGGCTGGACGAGCAAATAAAAACTAACAGAAATAAC
The DNA here is from genome assembly GCA_034769895.1 of Magicicada septendecula. Lineage (NCBI taxonomy): Eukaryota > Metazoa > Arthropoda > Insecta > Hemiptera > Cicadidae > Magicicada > Magicicada septendecula. The sequence goes on along the minus strand of CM068374.1, from coordinate 245,733,524 downwards.
ATACAGGAGATAGATCAGAGAGAGAAAAACCTGCAGGAAAGATTAGAAGCGCTGAGGGACACACCTATATTAAATACTCATACGTGTCATAGTGAGAACAGGGAAGTAATCAACTTCCAAAACTATCGTCGAAACCCGATGGAATTTTGAGAGAGAATGGAAGAGTTTATTGAAAGAAATAGAGCAACAAGGTGGGACAGAATAAGGGAAATGTTAGACGAGACGTTTCGAAACACTAGGGATAACTGGTGGATAGCGGTACGACCCGAAATCATGAATTTAGCCGAGTTTAAACGCCAATTCAAAGAGAAGTATTGGTCGGAAACTGCGCAATACAGAGTACGAATGGACATATTCTACGGCAAATACGACGCGTCCAATGGACAGTCCCCGACGTCTTATTTCCTGGGAAAGATATGTTTGGCACGGAAGTTGATACCGCCGATCCCAGAAGAATGTTTGGTGAGGCAGTTAGCTGGACATTACAGCTACGGGATTAAAGATGCCCAATTGTACCAACAGCTCAGTAAAATAACCGATTTAGCTAAATTATTAGAAAATTGTGAATCCGCTGGAAGGTTCCAGGATTACCAACCCCCCCAGTCGTAAAGTAGAATATAGTAACAGCAATAACGGACCAAACCGGAATGGAGGTGGAAACGGTAACAACTTTAACACAAATAGCCAGAACAATAACACCCCACCAAATAGCCGAAATAATAATACTCAAGGTCCAAATAACCGCAACTATCCGGGACCAAACAGAAATAATTACCCCGAAAATAATTACGGTAGGAACTACAATCAGGGAAATAGTTATCGCGGAAATAACTATAGGGGAAATAATTATGGTCAGCGTAATAATTATCGAAACGGGGGTAACCAAGGAGGAGGTGATAGGAGAAATCAAGTATATAGGCCCCAGGTAAACTATACAATGGCCAATAGTCAACGGCCATATCCACCCAATTTACCGAGTTACATGTATTACCCACAACAGACGCAAGGTAACCAGGGTAATACAACGAATAGCCAACCTATTAGTGGTAATCCCGAGGTCAGGCAGGAACCACAGACAGGTCAGCAACCCAGTGTTCCGGGAGACCGGGCCAATGAGACAGGGGCTCATTTAAACTAAACGCGGCAGTGAAAAAGGAAAACGGCCCTTCACTGAACCAATATTATGGGGTGACTGAATACAAACATAGACAGGACAAAGACAGGACTATGACACTAAGAATAAATAATTATCTTAGGGATATCAGGGAGGAATTATTAGAAGAGAGTGACAATATAGTTAAAAATCATAAAAAAGGGAAGAATGATATAGTACAAATCAAGGCAAATATCAATGGCATAGAAGCAATATTACTCATTGACACGGGGTCAAACGTATCGCTTATCGATAGTGTGGAGTTGGAGAGAATTAAACAAAACAGTAATTTACCCATACCCACTGTGCCTATAAATAACATTATTCTAGTCGGAGCAACGGGGAGGCAGAATAAATCGATAAGGAAACAGGTGTCATTAGAGATGACTAGTAATGGGGTAACGTTACCAATAGGGTTGTTAGTGGCGAATAATTTACCCATGAGTATCCTAATAGGCTGCGATATACTTAGGCCATATAATGCAATAATAGATTTAGAAGGTAAGATTATAACTTTAAAAACAAATGAGGGAATTTGGACCAATAATTTAATTGATGCCCAAGGAGATAGTACAAACAACGCACCTTATCAAGCGATAGTGAACCATTATTATTGTGCCGATCGACCAGTAAACATGCCCTTATATCAGGAGGAAAACCCAGAGTTGTGGTTAGAAAAATTAGAAGAAATACGGGATTTCCAAAGGACGAAAGCAAGGGGTCTGATCAGCGAAGCACAGGCGGAACAATTGATTACGGTATATAACAATTACAAACATATATTCTCAAACGCTCCAGGTAAAGCCAGAGATTATCAATGCACCATAAAATTTAAAACACCGGTGGAATTTAACAGAAAATCGTACCCGATCGCCTACTCGCTAAAGAACTAAGTTAGGGAGGAAATGAACAGGATGATAGAGGACGACATAATCGAGTATAGTCATTCGCCCATTACCAGCACAATCATAGCTGTGCCGGAAAAGAATGGACAGGTACGTATATGTCTCGATGCTAGGGAGATTAACAAGATGATTGTTAACGACCGCACATCCCCTGGGGAGATAGAAGAAATATTGAAAAAGTTTCACGGGACAAAGTATATAAGTTCATGGGATACAGTATGCGGCTACTGGCAGGTAGAACTCCACCCTGATAGTAGGAAATATATGGCATTCATATTCGAGGGCAGAAACTATCAGTTTAAGCGATTACCCTTTGGTTTGATAAATTCTGTGGCGGTGTTTGTAAAGATAATGGACAGAATATTGGGACAGGAAGTGCTGAAGTTTACGACAGTATATGTCGACGATTTACTGGTAACTTCAGCGAATTGGGATGACCATTGTAATAGGGTTGAACAGGTGTTAGAGAAACTATCAGAGAATAATATCACCCTCAAATTAGACAAATCCCAATTCATTGAAAATGAGGTGAAATTTTTAGGGTTTAATCTAACCGAACAAGAGATTACTTCATCCAAAGAGAAAGTAGAGGCCATACAGAAGTTCCCCACCCAAAAAAACAGGAAACAGCTTCAGTCATTTTTAGGAATCTGTAATTATTACAGGAAGTTTCGGTCCAATTATTCAGAACTAACTGCCAAGTTCCAAAAGCAGTTATCAGCTAAAGACAAATGGACTTGGGGACCAGAGCAAGATGGAGTGCTCAATCTAATAAAGGAAAATTTTTTAGAAGCAGTAATGTTACATCATCCCGACTTTACAAAACCATTTTTTCTAAATTGCGATGCCAGTAACGTGAGTTTAGGTGCAGCCCTATATCAGGAAAATCAGGATGGGAACCATTTAGTAATTAGCTTCGCCAGCCGCGTGCTGAACAGTTGCGAACGAAACTACAATACTACCGAAAAAGAATTGTTGAGTGTAGTTTTCGCATGCGGTAAATTTCGGACGTATATATTAGGGTACCCCATCACGGTTAGGAGTGACCACAAATCTATATCATTTTTAAAGCATTGTAAGCTGAACCACGGAAGGCTGACGAGATGGGTTTTGGCCCTGCAAGAATATAATATCACGTGGGAATATATACCCGGCAAACAAAACGTAGCAGCCGACGTCCTATCCCGCATCAATATACAAGACCAAACCTTTGATGGCGAAAAGGAACAATTAGCAAAGGTATACCATATTATTAAGAGCAGGGAAGATTTAAAAAATATTTTAAACGATGTAAAGGCACAACAAGAGGCCGACCCAAAACTAGGAGATATTAGAAAAAGGGTACAGGAAGGCGATGAGGTCATAAATAGATATTACTGTATACACAACGACACTTTGTTTATAAGGAATACCCCACACCAGGAGAATTGGAAGTTAGTAATTCCACCAGCGATAGAGAGACCACTAATAATCGACTATCACGATAGGTACGGACACATGGGTGCCCTCAAGGTAAGGAAGGCATTGGAAGAGCAAACATACATCAAAGGGATGAATAAAAAGGTGCAACTGGCGGTACAGTCATGCGATATTTGTCAGAAAGTAAAATGTAATAACGAGAGAAAGGAAGGGGTCATGATACCCATAACATCCACCGAAAAATTGGAAAAGGTATTTCTCGATATCTGTGGACCATTTCCACGCAGCGGTGGGAGACACAGATATAAATTTATCGTAATCATCTTTGACCATTTTAGCAAATATACCAAGCTATACCCAATAACTAGGGCTACGACCAGGAAAATTATAGACATCATAATAGGACGATATATAATGGAGGTAGGCAGACCGTATTCTATAATTACAGACCACGGTACCCAATTTAGGGGAAAGTTATGGAAAGAAAACCTTGGAGAACACGGGATAAAAACGTATAAGACATCCATATATTACCCGAATAGTAACCCAGCCGAGAGAGTGTTGAGGGAAGTAGGACGGTTGCTGAGAACATACTGCCATAACGAACAGAAAAGATGGCATGAATACGTAGCATCAACCGAGGATTTTCTCAATTTCTCATATCACAATACCATAGAGGTGTCACCATACACAGTTATGTTCGAAAGACCCCCACCACGAGAGATAAAAGAGATTATTAGTTTTCCCGACGAACCCGAATAAAAATTTGAAAGAACCAAATTTTATAACAAGGTGTTAGAAAAAACGGAACAGCAACGGAAGAAATATATCCAATCCCAGTCCAAGGCAATTAAATATAAGGTAGGAGAAAAGGTGTTAGTCAGAAATAGAGAATTGCCCAGTGCTATACAAGGCATAACGAGGAAATTGCTACTTTTATATACAGGACCTTTCACGATCACAAAAGACAATGAAAACAATACATACGAGGTAACCGACACTGTTAGTAACAAAGTAAAAGGTACGTATAACCAAACGTCATTGAAAAGGTACCATGATTAAAAACACAAGTCAAATACAGCATCATTGAGAAAGTACCATGAATAAAAACATGTCAACGTAAATTTTCCAACTTACACATAGGCCTAATTAGAAAGGGGATAGAGATTATTAAATAAATATAAATATTATTATATAAATAAATAAGGAGAGATTAATAAAAATTTTACGAGAAGGACACCTTCCACCAAAGGCAAAAAGATATATATAAAATATAGATTTATTTCCAATAGCCAAGTCAACGTATATTTACCAACTTACCCGTACTCAGAGGAGGAGAAAAAGGAAAGAAGGAAAGGACATAATTAGTTAAAGGAATTATTAAACAATCAAATAACAATTGATATTACTAAGGGGGAGAAAAGGAGGAGAATTACTGTCATATAATTGATACTAAATGGAAATGATAGATGAAAAAAAAAAGGAAACAGTGTGTTACATAAGGAGGTAATGATGAATATAAATATAGCTATTAACATTGAATGATTTCAAACGATAATTTTACCTGCAGAGAACGATATATTAATATAATTGAGAAATAATCAGAAGAGTTTAAGAAAGGGAATTTATGTGTAGGAGCCTATGATCTTTGAATATTGTATTTTTTTATTATTATTATTTGTTGCGAAGGTGCAATTATTATTTTTCTGGACAGGGATGTGTTGCCTCTGATTTCAGTAGTTATAGATAGGGAAGGGCGGAGAATGTATGCCATAGCGAGCCACTCTGACTTCCAACCCACTATAAAAGTTAGGGAATTGTTAGGGAATTATATCAAAGATTAAATAATTAACATCTAGGTAAAAAGGAAAGGAAAAGGAGATACGACAAAGAATGAAATATGAATATTGAGTTGGATTAATATATTAAAGGAGTAGTACAGGAATTTAATTATATGATAAAAGAATGAAATATAAAGAAGCTAATAAAAGGTTAATATAGAAATGATAATTTCATCAAAACCAAAGATATGTTTTCCCAAATTATCAATTTTAACGGAGAGGCATATGTAACGTCACAGAACGTTCCATAAAGGAAACCATCTACATAGCAATTTATCATAAGAGGAAAGTGAGGTGAACAGTATCGAATCCAAGTAGTCCTAAAAATGTTGTAATACTGTCTAATAATTAATACCATCAATATGAAAATACGACCAGACTATGACTAAGACTCAAACCCCATATTATTCAAGTGAAGAACAGTGTAAAACCATAATATACTATAATAGAGACAAATAATATCAGTAACAACTAAAATAAGGTCATTAATTATTAAGTTTTGTAACTCTGAATAGGGTATAAAAAACTATTTATTGTGAATTAATGGAATGATCCATTATTATATTATGTAATGTAAATAAAATAAATGTATTAAATGATTTAAATACATTATTAGAAAGGATATAAGTTAAAATAAAAAATATATAAATGTTATGACAAAAAATATTAAGGTGTTGGATTTGAGACCAATCACTCAGATTTCATGTAAAAATTAATTATTATCAAATTGAGATAAAAACTATATGTAATTGTCAAGTAGACAAAGATGAACAATTTATCATAAATAAGGAAAGCTGTCAAATGAATAAAAATCAGTTAAAATAGCCAAAAACCGTATTAACTGAAAACATGTAGTAGCCCTATAATATTGTAATATTTATGGATTTAATGTTGACAAAATGCAACCAAATTGCATTAGAAAGTTGAAATATAATATAATGTGACTATACTAATATATTTGACTAACTTAAACACTGTAATAGTCGAGTTAGCAAACTATTTACCTATACCATATATGGCTGAGGCCAACCAACCATCACAAAAAATAGTCATATTTGACTTAATGTTTGCAAAGTATTAACAAAAATAAAAGAAAAGGGTACAATACTTTAGTGTACCATGAAAACAAACATACTCAGTTGAAAATAAGCTCAATTATTAAAGAATTTGACTTATGAGAGTGAAATTTGTCACACAAAGAAAAAGGACCACTTAGGCAAACCAATATGATGCTAAGTAATCCTACAATAAGAATAATATGTATCAGGATAAACCAGGTATCACAAAAGATAGACAATATAATAAACTCTCAGTGTATACTAGAAAAATCCCATATATATTAAGAAAAAAAGACTAATTATTGTATTCTAACAGTGACAACAACGTAGGCCATAGGCATGGACCATGTAAAACTGAACTTATTTGTATATTATATGTGTTAAACTTTATTTATTTTGTTATAGAAAGATGGTAATATTATGTGTTAATGTTGTAGAAGAAACCAAACAGCTTCACAACAATTTTTTAGTTCAAAAATTGAATTTTTGTGGAAACATTCCAAGGTAAGAGTTGTATGTTGTGTTATTTTATTATAGTTAATTTATTCAAAAACCAATCGTAATTAGTATCATTAGATTCAGTTGAAAGCAGAGAATCCAAATATAGTAATGGCATGCAAATTGTAGATAACTATGTAAAATTGTTTGACAAATACCAGAATAATTTTTGTAATATCCTTAGTGTGATGAATAAGAAATTTTGTTCTAAAAGCTTCTACGGAAGTTAAATTTGTTTCATGAGGTTCCATTTCATTATTCTCGAACGTTCTAGAAGGAATGTTTACACAAATACACCGGACGTTCATGTCGAAAAGCTAAAACAATGAGCCTTACAAAGTATAAAAGGAAGACCAAATTCGACCGAAAAACACTTCATGCTTTGACTCCAGGAGAGACGCATCACCCACGACACTGATCACCGCAACCGAGGCGAAACCGAAGGCGAGAAGTCGACACAAGAAGGAAGAAAGGCTTTTCCCGTACATTGACAAACGACTGACTTAATCTCTACAAGAGTATACGCCAATGTGTTGCTGAAATAGAGCAGCAACACGGCACATTTAATAGAACACACGCAGCCAGAATATCAGCGGACCAGGAGGGACCAAAATTTTAATAGAGAATCAATTCTGCTGTATTCGCTAAGACAAACTGACTTTGACAAAATCCCCATAACGTAACGTACACAAAGCGTTTCTATCAACTGCAAGGGTATCAGCGCTGTGGCGGCTAATTTGAGAAACAACGCGAGCAGCTGATCGCCGGCGGCGGGAATCAACCGTAAATTTACTGCCAAACTGTTTTACGAAAGTGCGGAAGTTTTAAAAAAATCGCATTTTGACTTTAAATAAATTCAGTGCACAAGGAACGTCGACAAGAAGAGGCGAGATTGGAAACTACCCGAGAGGAGTGTCCAGTGCGAGAATAATTACCCATCGGAACGTGAGTTGTTCAAAGTTAAAGTCATTTTTACCTGGTTACATTTGTCACACAGTTGTACTACACATGCCACACACCTTCAAATCACTTAATTTTTGTAAAGCATCTTATTGATCTGTCTTGGTAGTTCAAAGGAGTCACGTCCTGAGAGAAACGATTTTTCATACATTAAACTCATGCTTTTCAACTGAGTAAAATAAAATATTTGTTAGCCGATACTTGATTGGAGAAAAAACTTGTCAATAATAATAATTTATAATTTTTTGTAACTCTGCAATTTTACTTTTTTACGAATGTTAGTCCTTCAGACGATTTTTTAAGAATCATTAAAACATACTTTATTTTTTTCAAACTCAAACTGTCTTGTTCACATTTTTTCATAGAATTAAACTAACTGCTAAGAATTCAAAATTTTAATTTTAATAACATTTTCTTGGAACAAAAGATTCCAAGTGGCGCCCACAAACACATAGTAGATTAAGTTGTTTTGCAGGACGACATCATCGCAGAGGATCCAGTCATCAGTAAGTAATAAAAAGTGCGCGGAGTGTAACGCCCGACATATTATAACACGAACAACACGACACACACTATTTATTTGTTATAAATTGACGACTCCAACGTGAGGCAGTTAAAGATGGTACACCAATTTTTTTTTTTATTTGGTATAAATTGGCAGCCCAACTAGTGAGGCTTGAAAAAAAGGAACAAGCCCGGCAACTACCAACAAATCAAGATGCCGCAACCAAAGGGAAAAAAGGTGAAGAAGAACGTAGAACCCGAATTAAGTGTGGAAGACGGAGAGGCAGTACAAGTCGAGGAAACGGAATTAGAACCGCCCACACTAGAAATGGAAAGACCAATACAAACGGGAGAGGAATTAGAGGAACAAACGGGAGAAGAACCCATACAAATGGTAGACCAAACAGAGAAACCCGAACCAAAAAAAATAACAGGGAGCGTTGACGTGAATGTAATAATGATGATGTTCCAAACGCTAAACGAAAATATGAATAAGAACAGACAGGAAGATAAGGAAGAGAATAATAAAAAGAGACAGGAAGATAAGGAGGAGAATAATAAAAATAGACGGGAAGATAAGGAGGAAATAATAAAATCCCTGAAGGAGGATAATAATAAAAATAGACGGGAAGATAAGGAGGAATTAGACAAAAAGATAGAATCTTTAGGGTAGTATATAACCGAGAAAATAAACGACAATGGGAAAAAGCTGGAGTTATTTCAGGAGGAGAATAAAAAATGTATAGAGTCCCTGAAAAAAGAAATTAGCACAAATTACGAAACAGTAAACAAAAAGATCGATGAGAGTAAAATCGACAGTGACAGGAAGGTCGAGACTATGGAGAAACAGTTAGAAAGAAAAGGAGGAAAATAATACCCGTTTTGAAAATATAGAGGAGCAAACCGTAGAGACCAAACAAGATGTTAGAACCCTCGAAAACAAGGTAAGGCAGAACCAGGACGAAATCATGCAGGAAGTGGGAGAAGTCCGGAAAGATGTTAGCGAGAGGATACAGAGAACATATGACATAGCTAACAGGCTGGACGAGCAAATAAAAACTAACAGAAATAACATACAGGAGATAGATCAGAGAGAGAAAAACCTGCAGGAAAGATTAGAAGCGCTGAGGGACACACCTATATTAAATACTCATACGTGTCATAGTGAGGACAGGGAAGTAATCAACTTCCAAAACTATCGTCGAAACCCGATGGAATTTTGAGAGAGAATGGAAGAGTTTATTGAAAGAAATAGAGCAACAAGGTGGGACAGAATAAGGGAAATGTTAGACGAGACGTTTCGAAACACTAGGGATAACTGGTGGATAGCGGTACGACCCGAAATCATGAATTTAGCCGAGTTTAAACGCCAATTCAAAGAGAAGTATTGGTCGGAAACTGCGCAATACAGAGTACGAATGGACATATTCTACGGCAAATACGACGCGTCCAATGGACAGTCCCCGACGTCTTATTTCCTGGGAAAGATATGTTTGGCACGGAAGTTGATACCGCAGATCCCGGAAGAATGTTTGGTGAGGCAGTTAGCTGGACATTACAGCTACGGGATTAAAGATGCCCAATTGTACCAACAGCTCAGTAAAATAACCGATTTAGCTAAATTATTAGAAAATTGTGAATCCGCTGGAAGGTTCCAGGATTACCAACCCCCCCAGTCGTAAAGTAGAATATAGTAACAGCAATAACGGACCAAACCGGAATGGAGGTGGAAACGGTAACAACTTTAACACAAATAGCCAGAACAATAACACCCCACCAAATAGCCGAAATAATAATACTCAAGGTCCAAATAACCGCAACTATCCGGGACCAAACAGAAATAATTACCCCGAAAATAATTACGGTAGGAACTACAATCAGGGAAATAGTTATCGCGGAAATAACTATAGGGGAAATAATTATGGTCAGCGTAATAATTATCGAAACGGGGGTAACCAAGGAGGAGGTGATAGGAGAAATCAAGTATATAGGCCCCAGGTAAACTATACAATGGCCAATAGTCAACGGCCATATCCACCCAATTTACCGAGTTACATGTATTACCCACAACAGACGCAAGGTAACCAGGGTAATACAACGAATAGCCAACCTATTAGTGGTAATCCCGAGGTCAGGCAGGAACCACAGACAGGTCAGCAACCCAGTGTTCCGGGAGACCGGGCCAATGAGACAGGGGCTCATTTAAACTAAACGCGGCAGTGAAAAAGGAAAACGGCCCTTCACTGAACCAATATTATGGGGTGACTGAATACAAACATAGACAGGACAAAGACAGGACTATGACACTAAGAATAAATAATTATCTTAGGGATATCAGGGAGGAATTATTAGAAGAGAGTGACAATATAGTTAAAAATCATAAAAAAGGGAAGAATGATATAGTACAAATCAAGGCAAATATCAATGGCATAGAAGCAATATTACTCATTGACACGGGGTCAAACGTATCGCTTATCGATAGTGTGGAGTTGGAGAGAATTAAACAAAACAGTAATTTACCCATACCCACTGTGCCTATAAATAACATTATTCTAGTCGGAGCAACGGGGAGGCAGAATAAATTGATAAGGAAACAGGTGTCATTAGAGATGACTAGTAATGGGGTAACGTTACCAATAGGGTTGTTAGTGGCGAATAATTTACCCATGAGTATCCTAATAGGCTGCGATATACTTAGGCCATATAATGCAATAATAGATTAAGAAGGTAAGATTATAACTTTAAAAACAAATGAGGGAATTTGGACCAATAATTTAATTGATGCCCAAGGAGATAGTACAAACAACGCACCTTATCAAGCGATAGTGAACCATTATTATTGTGCCGATCGACCAGTAAACATGCCCTTATATCAGGAGGAAAACCCAGAGTTGTGGTTAGAAAAATTAGAAGAAATACGGGATTTCCAAAGGACGAAAGCAAGGGGTCTGATCAGCGAAGCACAGGCGGAACAATTGATTACGGTATATAACAATTACAAACATATATTCTCAAACGCTCCAGGTAAAGCCAGAGATTATCAATGCACCATAAAATTTAAAACACCGGTGGAATTTAACAGAAAATCGTACCCGATCGCCTACTCGCTAAAGAACTAAGTTAGGGAGGAAATGAACAGGATGATAGAGGACGACATAATCGAGTATAGTCATTCGCCCTTTACCAGCCCAATCATAGCTGTGCCGGAAAAGAATGGACAGGTACGTATATGTCTCGATGCTAGGGAGATTAACAAGATGATTGTTAACGACCGCACATCCCCTGGGGAGATAGAAGAAATATTGAAAAAGTTTCACGGGACAAAGTATATAAGTTCATGGGATACAGTATGCGGCTACTGGCAGGTAGAACTCCACCCTGATAGTAGGAAATATATGGCATTCATATTCGAGGGCAGAAACTATCAGTTTAAGCGATTACCCTTTGGTTTGATAAATTCTGTGGCGGTGTTTGTAAAGATAATGGACAGAATATTGGGACAGGAAGTGCTGAAGTTTACGACAGTATATGTCGACGATTTACTGGTAACTTCAGCGAATTGGGATGACCATTGTAATAGGGTTGAACAGGTGTTAGAGAAACTATCAGAGAATAATATCACCCTCAAATTAGACAAATCCCAATTCATTGAAAATGAGGTGAAATTTTTAGGGTTTAATCTAACCGAACAAGAGATTACTTCATCCAAAGAGAAAGTAGAGGCCATACAGAAGTTCCCCACCCAAAAAAACAGGAAACAGCTTCAGTCATTTTTAGGAATCTGTAATTATTACAGGAAGTTTCGGTCCAATTATTCAGAACTAACTGCCAAGTTCCAAAAGCAGTTATCAGCTAAAGACAAATGGACTTGGGGACCAGAGCAAGATGGAGTGCTCAATCTAATAAAGGAAAATTTTTTAGAAGCAGTAATGTTACATCATCCCGACTTTACAAAACCATTTTTTCTAAATTGCGATGCCAGTAACGTGAGTTTAGGTGCAGCCCTATATCAGGAAGATCAGGATGGGAACCATTTAGTAATTAGCTTCGCCAGCCGCGTGCTGAACAGTTGCGAACGAAACTACAATACTACCGAAAAAGAATTGTTGAGTGTAGTTTTCGCATGCGGTAAATTTCGGACGTATATATTAGGGTACCCCATCACGGTTAGGAGTGACCACAAATCTATATCATTTTTAAAGCATTGTAAGCTGAACCACGGAAGGCTGACGAGATGGGTTTTGGCCCTGCAAGAATATAATATCACGTGGGAATATATACCCGGCAAACAAAACGTAGCAGCCGACGTCCTATCCCGCATCAATATACAAGACCAAACCTTTGATGGCGAAAAGGAACAATTAGCAAAGGTATACCATATTATTAAGAGCAGGGAAGATTTAAAAAATATTTTAAACCATGTAAAGGCACAACAAGAGGCCGACCCAAAACTAGGAGATATTAGAAAAAGGGTACAGGAAGGCGATGAGGTCATAAATAGATATTACTGTATACACAACGACACTTTGTTTATAAGGAATACCCCACACCAGGAGAATTGGAAGTTAGTAATTCCACCAGCGATAGAGAGACCACTAATAATCGACTATCACGATAGGTACGGACACATGGGTGCCCTCAAGGTAAGGAAGGCATTGGAAGAGCAAACATACATCAAAGGGATGAATAAAAAGGTGCAACTGGCGGTACAGTCATGCGATATTTGTCAGAAAGTAAAATGTAATAACGAGAGAAAGGAAGGGGTCATGATACCCATAACATCCACCGAAAAATTGGAAAAGGTATTTCTCGATATCTGTGGACCATTTCCACGCAGCGGTGGGAGACACAGATATAAATTTATCGTAATCATCTTTGACCATTTTAGCAAATATACCAAGCTATACGCAATAACTAGGGCTACGACCAGGAAAATTATAGACATCATAATAGGACGATATATAATGGAGGTAGGCAGACCGTATTCTATAATTACAGACCACGGTACCCAATTTAGGGGAAAGTTATGGAAAGAAAACCTTGGAGAACACGGGATAAAAACGTATAAGACATCCATATATTACCCGAATAGTAACCCAGCCGAGAGAGTGTTGAGGGAAGTAGGACGGTTGCTGAGAACATACTGCCATAACGAACAGAAAAGATGGCATGAATACGTAGCATCAACCGAGGATTTTCTCAATTTCTCATATCACAATACCATAGAGGTGTCACCATACACAGTTATGTTCGAAAGACCCCCACCACGAGAGATAAAAGAGATTATTAGTTTTCCCGACGAACCCGAATATCAATTTGAAAGAACCAAATTTTATAACAAGGTGTTAGAAAAAACGGAACAGCAACGGAAGAAATATATCCAATCCCAGTCCAAGGCAATTAAATATAAGGTAGGAGAAAAGGTGTTAGTCAGAAATAGAGAATTGCCCAGTGCTATACAAGGCATAACGAGGAAATTGCTACTTTTATATACAGGACCTTTCACGATCACAAAAGACAATGAAAACAATACATACGAGGTAACCGACACTGCTAGTAACAAAGTAAAAGGTACGTATAACCAAACGTCATTGAAAAGGTACCATGATTAAAAACACAAGTCAAATACAGCATCATTGAGAAAGTACCATGAATAAAAACATGTCAACGTAAATTTTCCAACTTACACATAGGCCTAATTAGAAAGGGGATAGAGATTATTAAATAAATATAAATATTATTATATAAATAAATAAGGAGAGATTAATAAAAATTTTACGAGAAGGACACCTTCCACCAAAGGCAAAAAGATATATATAAAATATAGATTTATTTCCAATAGCCAAGTCAACGTATATTTACCAACTTACCCGTACTCAGAGGAGGAGAAAAAGGAAAGAAGGAAAGGACATAATTAGTTAAAGGAATTATTAAACAATCAAATAACAATTGATATTACTAAGGGGGAGAAAAGGAGGAGAATTACTGTCATATAATTGATACTAAATGGAAATGATAGATAAAAAAAAAAGGAAACAGTGTGTTACATAAGGAGGTAATGATGAATATAAATATAGCTATTAACATTGAATGATTTCAAACGATAATTTTACCTGCAGAGAACGATATATTAATATAATTGAGAAATAATCAGAAGAGTTTAAGAAAGGGAATTTATGTGTAGGAGCCTATGATCTTTGAATATTGTATTTTTTTATTATTATTATTTGTTGCGAAGGTGCAATTATTATTTTTCTGGACAGGGATGTGTTGCCTCTGATTTCAGTAGTTATAGATAGGGAAGGGCGGAGAATGTATGCCATAGCGAGCACTCTGACTTCCAACCCACTATAAAAGTTAGGGAATTATTAGGGAATTATATCAAAGATTAAATAATTAACATCTAGGTAAAAAAGAAAGGAAAAGGAGATACGACAAAGAATGAAATATGAATATTGAGTTGGATTAATATATTAAAGGAGTAGTACAGGAATTTAATTATATGATAAAAGAATGAAATATAAAGAAGCTAATAAAAGGTTAATATAGAAATGATAATTTCATCAAAACCAAAGATATGTTTTCCCAAATTATCAATTTTAACGGAGAGGCATATGTAACGTCACAGAACGTTCCATAAAGGAAACCATCTACATAGCAATTTATCATAAGAGGAAAGTGAGGTGAACAGTATCGAATCCAAGTAGTCCTAAAAATATTGTAATACTGTCTAATAATTAATACCATCAATATGAAAATACGACCAGACTATGACTAAGACTCAAACCCCATATTATTCAAGTGAAGAACAGTGTAAAACCATAATATACTATAATAGAGACAAATAATATCAGTAACAACTAAAATAAGGTCATTAATTATTAAGTTTTGTAACTCTGAATAGGGTATAAAAAACTATTTATTGTGAATTAATGGAATGATCCATTATTATATTATGTAATGTAAATAAAATAAATGTATTAAATGATTTAAATACATTATTAGAAAGGATATAAGTTAAAATAAAAAATATATAAATGTTATGACAAAAAATATTAAGGTGTTGGATTTGAGACCAATCACTCAGATTTCATGTAAAAATTAATTATTATCAAATTGAGATAAAAACTATATGTAATTGTCACGTAGACAAAGATGAACAATTTATCATAAATAAGGAAAGCTGTCAAATGAATAAAAATCAGTTAAAATAGCCAAAAACCGTATTAACTGAAAACATGTAGTAGCCCTATAATATTGTAATATTTATGGATTTAATGTTGACAAAATGCAACCAAATTGCATTAGAAAGTTGAAATATAATATAATGTGACTATACTAATATATTTGACTAACTTAAACACTGTAATAGTCGAGTTAGCAAACTATTTACCTATACCATATATGGCTGAGGCCAACCAACCATCACAAAAAATAGTCATATTTGACTTAATGTTTGCAAAGTATTAACAAAAATAAAAGAAAAGGGTACAATACTTTAGTGTACCATGAAAACAAATATACTCAGTTGAAAATAAGCTCAATTATTAAAGAATTTGACTTATAAGAGTGAAATTTGTCACACAAAGAAAAAGGACCACTTAGGCAAACCAATATGATGCTAAGTAATCCTACAATAAGAATAATATGTATCAGGATAAACCAGGTATCACAAAAGATAGACAATATAATAAACTCTCAGTGTATACTAGAAAAATCCCATATATATTAAGAAAAAAAGACTAATTATTGTATTCTAACAGTGACAACAACGTAGGCCATAGGCATGGACCATGTAAAACTGAACTTATTTGTATATTATATGTGTTAAACTTTATTTATTTTGTTATAGAAAGATGGTAATATTATGTGTTAATGTTGTAGAAGAAACCAAACAGCTTCACAACAATTTTTTAGTTCAAAAATTGAATTTTTGTGGAAACATTCCAAGGTAAGAGTTGTATGTTGTGTTATTTTATTATAGTTAATTTATTCAAAAACCAATCGTAATTAGTATCATTAGATTCAGTTGAAAGCAGAGAATCCAAATATAGTAATGGCATGCAAATTGTAGATAACTATGTAAAATTGTTTGACAAATACCAGAATAATTTTTGTAATATCCTTAGTGTGAAGAATAAGAAATTTTGTTCTAAAAGCTTCTACGGAAGTTAAATTTGTTTCATGAGGTTCCATTTCATTATTCTCGAACGTTCTAGAAGGAATGTTTACACAAATACACCGGACGTTCATGTCGAAAAGCTAAAACAATGAGCCTTACAAAGTATAAAAGGAAGACCAAATTCGACCGAAAAACACTTCATGCTTTGACTCCAGGAGAGACGCATCACCCACGACACTGATCACCGCAACCGAGGCGAAACCGAAGGCGAGAAGTCGACACAAGAAGGAAGAAAGGCTTTTCCCGTACATTGACAAACGACTGACTTAATCTCTACAAGAGTATACGCCAATGTGTTGCTGAAATAGAGCAGCAACACGGCACATTTAATAGAACACACGCAGCCAGAATATCAGCGGACCAGGAGGGACCAAAATTTTAATAGAGAATCAATTCTGCTGTATTCGCTAAGACAAACTGACTTTGACAAAATCCCCATAACGTAACGTACACAAAGCGTTTCTATCAACTGCAAGGGTATCAGCGCTGTGACGGCTAATTTGAGAAACAACGCGAGCAGCTGATCGCCGGCGGCGGGAATCAACCGTAAATTTACTGCCAAACTGTTTTACGAAAGTGCGGAAGTTTTAAAAAAATCGCATTTTGACTTTAAATAAATTCAGTGCACAAGGAACGTCGACAAGAAGAGGCGAGATTGAAAACTACCCGAGAGGAGTGTCCAGTGCGAGAATAATTACCCATCGGAACGTGAGTTGTTCAAAGTTAAAGTCATTTTTACCTGGTTACATTTGTCACACAGTTGTACTACACATGCCACACACCTTCAAATCACTTAATTTTTGTAAAGCATCTTATTGATCTGTCTTGGTAGTTCAAAGGAGTCACGTCCTGAGAGAAACGATTTTTCATACATTAAACTCATGCTTTTCAACTGAGTAAAATAAAATATTTGTTAGCCGATACTTGATTGGAGAAAAAACTTGTCAATAATAATAATTTATAATTTTTTGTAACTCTGCAATTTTACTTTTTTACGAATGTTAGTCCTACAGACGATTTTTTAAGAATCATTAAAACATACTTTATTTTTTTCAAACTCAAACTGTCTTGTTCACATTTTTTCATAGAATTAAACTAACTGCTAAGAATTCAAAATTTTAATTTTAATAACATTTTCTTGGAACAAAAGATTCCAAGTGGCGCCCACAAACACATAGTAGATTAAGTTGTTTTGCAGGACGACATCATCGCAGAGGATCCAGTCATCAGTAAGTAATAAAAAGTGCGCGGAGTGTAACGCCCGACATATTATAACACGAACAACACGACACACACTATTTATTTGTTATAAATTGACGACTCCAACGTGAGGCAGTTAAAGATGGTACACCAATTTTTTTTTTTATTTGGTATAAATTGGCAGCCCAACTAGTGAGGCTTGAAAAAAAGGAACAAGCCCGGCAACTACCAACAAATCAAGATGCCGCAACCAAAGGGAAAAAAGGTGAAGAAGAACGTAGAACCCGAATTAAGTGTGGAAGACGGAGAGGCAGTACAAGTCGAGGAAACGGAATTAGAACCGCCCACACTAGAAATGGAAAGACCAATACAAACGGGAGAGGAATTAGAGGAACAAACGGGAGAAGAACCCATACAAATGGTAGACCAAACAGAGAAACCCGAACCAAAAAAAATAACAGGGAGCGTTGACGTGAATGTAATAATGATGATGTTCCAAACGCTAAACGAAAATATGAATAAGAACAGACAGGAAGATAAGGAAGAGAATAATAAAAAGAGACAGGAAGATAAGGAGGAGAATAATAAAAATAGACGGGAAGATAAGGAGGAAATAATAAAATCCCCGAAGGAGGATAATAATAAAAATAGACGGGAAGATAAGGAGGAATTAGACAAAAAGATAGAATCTTTAGGGTAGTATATAACCGAGAAAATAAACGACAATGGGAAAAAGCTGGAGTTATTTCAGGAGGAGAATAAAAAATGTATAGAGTCCCTGAAAAAAGAAATTAGCACAAATTACGAAACAGTAAACAAAAAGATCGATGAGAGTAAAATCGACAGTGACAGGAAGGTCGAGACTATGGAGAAACAGTTAGAAAGAAAATGAGGAAAATAATACCCGTTTTGAAAATATAGAGGAGCAAACCGTAGAGACCAAACAAGATGTTAGAACCCTCGAAAACAAGGTAAGGCAGAACCAGGACGAAATCATGCAGGAGGTGGGAGAAGTCCGGAAAGATGTTAGCGAGAGGATACAG
This sequence comes from Magicicada septendecula, assembly GCA_034769895.1. Lineage (NCBI taxonomy): Eukaryota > Metazoa > Arthropoda > Insecta > Hemiptera > Cicadidae > Magicicada > Magicicada septendecula. Next base: position 245,714,761 of record CM068374.1, on the reverse strand, counting down.
AGAACATATGACATAGCTAACAGGCTGGACGAGCAAATAAAAACTAACAGAAATAACATACAGGAGATAGATCAGAGAGAGAAAAACCTGCAGGAAAGATTAGAAGCGCTGAGGGACACACCTATATTAAATACTCATACGTGTCATAGTGAGGACAGGGAAGTAATCAACTTCCAAAACTATCGTCGAAACCCGATGGAATTTTGAGAGAGAATGGAAGAGTTTATTGAAAGAAATAGAGCAACAAGGTGGGACAGAATAAGGGAAATGTTAGACGAGACGTTTCGAAACACTAGGGATAACTGGTGGATAGCGGTACGACCCGAAATCATGAATTTAGCCGAGTTTAAACGCCAATTCAAAGAGAAGTATTGGTCGGAAACTGCGCAATACAGAGTACGAATGGACATATTCTACGGCAAATACGACGCGTCCAATGGACAGTCCCCGACGTCTTATTTCCTGGGAAAGATATGTTTGGCACGGAAGTTGATACCGCCGATCCCGGAAGAATGTTTGGTGAGGCAGTTAGCTGGACATTACAGCTACGGGATTAAAGATGCCCAATTGTACCAACAGCTCAGTAAAATAACCGATTTAGCTAAATTATTAGAAAATTGTGAATCCGCTGGAAGGTTCCAGGATTACCAACCCCCCCAGTCGTAAAGTAGAATATAGTAACAGCAATAACGGACCAAACCGGAATGGAGGTGGAAACGGTAACAACTTTAACACAAATAGCCAGAACAATAACACCCCACCAAATAGCCGAAATAATAATACTCAAGGTCCAAATAACCGCAACTATCCGGGACCAAACAGAAATAATTACCCCGAAAATAATTACGGTAGGAACTACAATCAGGGAAATAGTTATCGCGGAAATAACTATAGGGGAAATAATTATGGTCAGCGTAATAATTATCGAAACGGGGGTAACCAAGGAGGAGGTGATAGGAGAAATCAAGTATATAGGCCCCAGGTAAACTATACAATGGCCAATAGTCAACGGCCATATCCACCCAATTTACCGAGTTACATGTATTACCCACAACAGACGCAAGGTAACCAGGGTAATACAACGAATAGCCAACCTATTAGTGGTAATCCCGAGGTCAGGCAGGAACCACAGACAGGTCAGCAACCCAGTGTTCCGGGAGACCGGGCCAATGAGACAGGGGCTCATTTAAACTAAACGCGGCAGTGAAAAAGGAAAACGGCCCTTCACTGAACCAATATTATGGGGTGACTGAATACAAACATAGACAGGACAAAGACAGGACTATGACACTAAGAATAAATAATTATCTTAGGGATATCAGGGAGGAATTATTAGAAGAGAGTGACAATATAGTTAAAAATCATAAAAAAGGGAAGAATGATATAGTACAAATCAAGGCAAATATCAATGGCATAGAAGCAATATTACTCATTGACACGGGGTCAAACGTATCGCTTATCGATAGTGTGGAGTTGGAGAGAATTAAACAAAACAGTAATTTACCCATACCCACTGTGCCTATAAATAACATTATTCTAGTCGGAGCAACGGGGAGGCAGAATAAATTGATAAGGAAACAGGTGTCATTAGAGATGACTAGTAATGGGGTAACGTTACCAATAGGGTTGTTAGTGGCGAATAATTTACCCATGAGTATCCTAATAGGCTGCGATATACTTAGGCCATATAATGCAATAATAGATTTAGAAGGTAAGATTATAACTTTAAAAACAAATGAGGGAATTTGGACCAATAATTTAATTGATGCCCAAGGAGATAGTACAAACAACGCACCTTATCAAGCGATAGTGAACCATTATTATTGTGCCGATCGACCAGTAAACATGCCCTTATATCAGGAGGAAAACCCAGAGTTGTGGTTAGAAAAATTAGAAGAAATACGGGATTTCCAAAGGACGAAAGCAAGGGGTCTGATCAGCGAAGCACAGGCGGAACAATTGATTACGGTATATAACAATTACAAACATATATTCTCAAACGCTCCAGGTAAAGCCAGAGATTATCAATGCACCATAAAATTTAAAACACCGGTGGAATTTAACAGAAAATCGTACCCGATCGCCTACTCGCTAAAGAACTAAGTTAGGGAGGAAATGAACAGGATGATAGAGGACGACATAATCGAGTATAGTCATTCGCCCTTTACCAGCCCAATCATAGCTGTGCCGGAAAAGAATGGACAGGTACGTATATGTCTCGATGCTAGGGAGATTAACAAGATGATTGTTAACGACCGCACATCCCCTGGGGAGATAGAAGAAATATTGAAAAAGTTTCACGGGACAAAGTATATAAGTTCATGGGATACAGTATGCGGCTACTGGCAGGTAGAACTCCACCCTGATAGTAGGAAATATATGGCATTCATATTCGAGGGCAGAAACTATCAGTTTAAGCGATTACCCTTTGGTTTGATAAATTCTGTGGCGGTGTTTGTAAAGATAATGGACAGAATATTGGGACAGGAAGTGCTGAAGTTTACGACAGTATATGTCGACGATTTACTGGTAACTTCAGCGAATTGGGATGACCATTGTAATAGGGTTGAACAGGTGTTAGAGAAACTATCAGAGAATAATATTACCCTCAAATTAGACAAATCCCAATTCATTGAAAATGAGGTGAAATTTTTAGGGTTTAATCTAACCGAACAAGAGATTACTTCATCCAAAGAGAAAGTAGAGGCCATACAGAAGTTCCCCACCCAAAAAAACAGGAAACAGCTTCAGTCATTTTTAGGAATCTGTAATTATTACAGGAAGTTTCGGTCCAATTATTCAGAACTAACTGCCAAGTTCCAAAAGCAGTTATCAGCTAAAGACAAATGGACTTGGAGACCAGAGCAAGATGGAGTGCTCAATCTAATAAAGGAAAATTTTTTAGAAGCAGTAATGTTACATCATCCCGACTTTACAAAACCATTTTTTCTAAATTGCGATGCCAGTAACGTGAGTTTAGGTGCAGCCCTATATCAGGAAGATCAGGATGGGAACCATTTAGTAATTAGCTTCGCCAGCCGCGTGCTGAACAGTTGCGAACGAAACTACAATACTACCGAAAAAGAATTGTTGAGTGTAGTTTTCGCATGCGGTAAATTTCGGACGTATATATTAGGGTACCCCATCACGGTTAGGAGTGACCACAAATCTATATCATTTTTAAAGCATTGTAAGCTGAACCACGGAAGGCTGACGAGATGGGTTTTGGCCCTGCAAGAATATAATATCACGTGGGAATATATACCCGGCAAACAAAACGTAGCAGCCGACGTCCTATCCCGCATCAATATACAAGACCAAACCTTTGATGGCGAAAAGGAACAATTAGCAAAGGTATACCATATTATTAAGAGCAGGGAAGATTTAAAAAATATTTTAAACGATGTAAAGGCACAACAAGAGGCCGACCCAAAACTAGGAGATATTAGAAAAAGGGTACAGGAAGGCGATGAGGTCATAAATAGATATTACTGTATACACAACGACACTTTGTTTATAAGGAATACCCCACACCAGGAGAATTGGAAGTTAGTAATTCCACCAGCGATAGAGAGACCACTAATAATCGACTATCACGATAGGTACGGACACATGGGTGCCCTCAAGGTAAGGAAGGCATTGGAAGAGCAAACATACATCAAAGGGATGAATAAAAAGGTGCAACTGGCGGTACAGTCATGCGATATTTGTCAGAAAGTAAAATGTAATAACGAGAGAAAGGAAGGGGTCATGATACCCATAACATCCACCGAAAAATTGGAAAAGGTATTTCTCGATATCTGTGGACCATTTCCACGCAGCGGTGGGAGACACAGATATAAATTTATCGTAATCATCTTTGACCATTTTAGCAAATATACCAAGCTATACCCAATAACTAGGGCTACGACCAGGAAAATTATAGACATCATAATAGGACGATATATAATGGAGGTAGGCAGACCGTATTCTATAATTACAGACCACGGTACCCAATTTAGGGGAAAGTTATGGAAAGAAAACCTTGGAGAACACGGGATAAAAACGTATAAGACATCCATATATTACCCGAATAGTAACCCAGCCGAGAGAGTGTTGAGGGAAGTAGGACGGTTGCTGAGAACATACTGCCATAACGAACAGAAAAGATGGCATGAATACGTAGCATCAACCGAGGATTTTCTCAATTTCTCATATCACAATACCATAGAGGTGTCACCATACACAGTTATGTTCGAAAGACCCCCACCACGAGAGATAAAAGAGATTATTAGTTTTCCCGACGAACCCGAATACCAATTTGAAAGAACCAAATTTTATAACAAGGTGTTAGAAAAAACGGAACAGCAACGGAAGAAATATATCCAATCCCAGTCCAAGGCAATTAAATATAAGGTAGGAGAAAAGGTGTTAGTCAGAAATAGAGAATTGCCCAGTGCTATACAAGGCATAACGAGGAAATTGCTACTTTTATATACAGGACCTTTCACGATCACAAAAGACAATGAAAACAATACATACGAGGTAACCGACACTGTTAGTAACAAAGTAAAAGGTACGTATAACCAAACGTCATTGAAAAGGTACCATGATTAAAAACACAAGTCAAATACAGCATCATTGAGAAAGTACCATGAATAAAAACATGTCAACGTAAATTTTCCAACTTACACATAGGCCTAATTAGAAAGGGGATAGAGATTATTAAATAAATATAAATATTATTATATAAATAAATAAGGAGAGATTTATAAAAATTTTACGAGAAGGACACCTTCCACCAAAGGCAAAAAGATATATATAAAATATAGATTTATTTCCAATAGCCAAGTCAACGTATATTTACCAACTTACCCGTACTCAGAGGAAGAGAAAAAGGAAAGAAGGAAAGGACATAATTAGTTAAAGGAATTATTAAACAATCAAATAACAATTGATATTACTAAGGGGGAGAAAAGGAGGAGAATTACTGTCATATAATTGATACTAAATGGAAATGATAGATGAAAAAAAAAAGGAAACAGTGTGTTACATAAGGAGGTAATGATGAATATAAATATAGCTATTAACATTGAATTATTTTAAACGATAATTTTACCTGCAGAGAACGATATATTAATATAATTGAGAAATAATCAGAAGAGTTTAAGAAAGGGAATTTATGTGTAGGAGCCTATGATCTTTGAATATTGTATTTTTTTATTATTATTATTTGTTGCGAAGGTGCAATTATTATTTTTCTGGACAGGGATGTGTTGCCTCTGATTTCAGTAGTTATAGATAGGGAAGGGCGGAGAATGTATGCCATAGCGAGCCACTCTGACTTCCAACCCACTATAAAAGTTAGGGAATTGTTAGGGAATTATATCAAAGATTAAATAATTAACATCTAGGTAAAAAGGAAAGGAAAAGGAGATACGACAAAGAATGGAATATGAATATTGAGTTGGATTAATATATTAAACGAGTAGTACAGGAATTTAATTATAAGATAAAAGAATGAAATATAAAGAAGCTAATAAAAGGTTAATATAGAAATGATAATTTCATCAAAACAAAGATATGTTTTCCCAAATTATCAATTTTAACGGAGAGGCATATGTAACGTCACAGAACGTTCCATAAAGGAAACCATTTACATAGCAATTTATCATAAGAGGAAAGTGAGGTGAACAGTATCGAATCCAAGTAGTCCTAAAAATGTTGTAATACTGTCTAATAATTAATACCATCAATATGAAAATACGACCAGACTATGACTAAGACTCAAACCCCATATTATTCAAGTGAAGAACAGTGTAAAACCATAATATACTATAATAGAGACAAATAATATCAGTAACAACTAAAATAAGGTCATTAATTATTAAGTTTTGTAACTCTGAATAGGGTATAAAAAACTATTTATTGTGAATTAATGGAATGATCCATTATTATATTATGTAATGTAAATAAAATAAATGTATTAAATGATTTAAATACATTATTAGAAAGGATATAAGTTAAAATAAAAAATATATAAATGTTATGACAAAAAATATTAAGGTGTTGGATTTGAGACCAATCACTCAGATTTCATGTAAAAATTAATTATTATCAAATTGAGATAAAAACTATATGTAATTGTCAAGTAGACAAAGATGAACAATTTATCATAAATAAGGAAAGCTGTCAAATGAATAAAAATCAGTTAAAATAGCCAAAAACCGTATTAACTGAAAACATGTAGTAGCCCTATAATATTGTAATATTTATGGATTTAATGTTGACAAAATGCAACCAAATTGCATTAGAAAGTTTAAATATAATATAATGTGACTATACTAATATATTTGACTAACTTAAACACTGTAATAGTCGAGTTAGCAAACTATTTACCTATACCATATATGGCTGAGGCCAACCAACCATCACAAAAAATAGTCATATTTGACTTAATGTTTGCAAAGTATTAACAAAAATAAAAGAAAAGGGTACAATACTTTAGTGTACCATGAAAACAAACATACTCAGTTGAAAATAAGCTCAATTATTAAAGAATTTGACTTATGAGAGTGAAATTTGTCACACAAAGAAAAAGGACCACTTAGGCAAACCAATATGATGCTAAGTAATCCTACAATAAGAATAATATGTATCAGGATAAACCAGGTATCACAAAAGATAGACAATATAATAAACTCTCAGTGTATACTAGAAAAATCCCATATATATTAAGAAAAAAAGACTAATTATTGTATTCTAACAGTGACAACAACGTAGGCCATAGGCATGGACCATGTAAAACTGAACTTATTTGTATATTATATGTGTTAAACTTTATTTATTTTGTTATAGAAAGATGGTAATATTATGTGTTAATGTTGTAGAAGAAACCAAACAGCTTCACAACAATTTTTTAGTTCAAAAATTGAATTTTTGTGGAAACATTCCAAGGTAAGAGTTGTATGTTGTGTTATTTTATTATAGTTAATTTATTCAAAAACCAATCGTAATTAGTATCATTAGATTCAGTTGAAAGCAGAGAATCCAAATATAGTAATGGTATGCAAATTGTAGATAACTATGTAAAATTGTTTGACAAATACCAGAATAATTTTTGTAATATCCTTAGTGTGAAGAATAAGAAATTTTGTTCTAAAAGCTTCTACGGAAGTTAAATTTGTTTCATGAGGTTCCATTTCATTATTCTCGAACGTTCTAGAAGGAATTTTTACACAAATACACCGGAAGTTCATGTCTAAAAGCTAAAACAATGAGCCTTACAAAGTATAAAAGGAAGACCAAATTCGACCGAAAAACACTTCATGCTTTGACTCCAGGAGAGACGCATCACCCACGACACTGATCACCGCAACCGAGGCGAAACCGAAGGCGAGAAGTCGACACAAGAAGGAAGAAAGGCTTTTCCCGTACATTGACAAACGACTGACTTAATCTCTACAAGAGTATACGCCAATGTGTTGCTGAAATAGAGCAGCAACACGGCACATTTAATAGAACACACGCAGCCAGAATATCAGCGGACCAGGAGGGACCAAAATTTTAATAGAGAATCAATTCTGCTGTATTCGCTAAGACAAACTGACTTTGTCAAAATCCCCATAACGTAACGTACACAAAGCGATTCTATCAACTGCAAGGGTATCAGCGCTGTGGCGGCTAATTTGAGAAACAACGCGAGCAGCTGATCGCCGGCGGCGGGAATCAACCGTAAATTTACTGCCAAACTGTTTTACGAAAGTGCGGAAGTTTTAAAAAAATCGCATTTTGACTTTAAATAAATTCAGTGCACAAGGAACGTCGACAAGAAGAGGCGAGATTGAAAACTACCCGAGAGGAGTGTCCAGTGCGAGAATAATTACCCATCGGAACGTGAGTTGTTCAAAGTTAAAGTCATTTTTACCTGGTTACATTTGTCACACAGTTGTACTACACATGCCACACACCTTCAAATCACTTAAATTTTGTAAAGCATCTTATTGACCTGTCTTGGTAGTTCAAAGGAGTCACGTCCTGAGAGAAACGATTTTTCATACATTAAACTCATGCTTTTCAACTGAGTAAAATAAAATATTTGTTAGCCGATACTTGATTGGAGAAAAAACTTGTCAATAATAATAATTTATAATTTTTTGTAACTCTGCAATTTTACTTTTTTACGAATGTTAGTCCTTCAGACGATTTTTTAAGAATCATTAAAACATACTTTATTTTTTTCAAACTCAAACTGTCTTGTTCACAATTTTTCATAGAATTAAACTAACTGCTAAGAATTCAAAATTTTAATTTTAATAACATTTTCTTGGAACAAAAGATTCCAAGTGGCGCCCACAAACACATAGTAGATTAAGTTGTTTTGCAGGACGACATCATCGCAGAGGATCCAGTCATCAGTAAGTAATAAAAAGTGCGCGGAGTGTAACGCCCGACATATTATAACACGAACAACACGACACACACTATTTATTTGTTATAAATTGACGACTCCAACGTGAGGCAGTTAAAGAAGGTACACCAATTTTTTTTTTTTATTTGTTATAAGGTGAATGAGAAATAATTAAAGTTGAAAAATAAAGTTTCACCTGGTGTTAACTGTTTCATGATATTAATGTTTTCGCTGGATTCCCGTTGTTATTGATTATAATAACAATCAGTTTCTTGGAATAATTAATGTCCTTACAGGAAATCCGTGTTCCCTCTCCTAGTAACAATCGTTAAAGCTCACACTTTCTCCAAAACGTAGACTACCTGGCTGCAGTAAAGCTGCAATCTTATTTATTATAACCATAAGTGGTTAACAGTGAACTCTTTCTTTTAAACTCTACTTCCTAAATTACGGTTTTCTCCGCATCGTCGTTAGACATATCTACTGTTATTATAGCCCTACTATTGCTGTTGTACTGTGTTCTTTTCTGGGACTTACAAGCTAATTAAATTTGTGGGAAGAAATATGACTAACATTGCAAAACGCTGGATTTAACAGCACTTAACAAAGGTAATGTAAAGCTGCTATCGGAACAAAAGCTTTTAAATTGCCGGACAAAATAAGTTTGAACGTCTAACAGAAAGGTATAAACAAGTGTGCCTTTTATCATCACATTTTTTAAAGTGTGCATTAAACAAAGATAATAGAGTGCCAACACATGCCTCCACGAGACGTCTTAACCTACAGTTACTTGCGGATGATCAATCCGCTGACTACACCAATTGGAGACGACTTCCAGAAATATATATACTATTTAGAAGGAACAGTAACAGACATCGAAGGCAATGGCCACTGGGAAAAAGATAACGTTTGAATAAAACTATTGTAGTTCTAGGAGATAAATCCCTGGAACAAGTTTCTCACTTTTAAAATATTGGCAGTGATGGTGTGACGGATGCTGTCGACAAAATTAATAAATAAGCCTTTTAGCACACACGGAGTACTACCAAAGACATTTAGAAATAAAACTAGGTAAGAAGACCATTCCACTTATATACTATTTTGACTTTGCTTGTAGTGGCGTACGCAATTCAAATTTGGGCATCGACAAAAGAAAATAATCGAAGAATCCGAACATCGGAGATGAATAAAATTTCTTCCGGAGAAGAATTAAAGAATATGGACAAGGGGATGGGACAAGAAACGCAAATCATAAGGAACGAGTTGAATGTGGAGCCGTTACAAGAGAAAATCCAGAGACTAGGGTGAATTTTAGAAGAATAGCCGACATAAGTGGATTTAAACCGCGTACGGAAAATGTTGCGTCACTATAAGGCCCAGGAACGCCGTAGTGCGGGACGTTCCGTGAAGCGGAACAGGTCCGGTAATCTCAAGCTGAGAAACGACACGCCGTCAACAACTAACAGGTTAGATCGTTCCTATCCAAGCCTTGACTCTAAAATACATAGTACTCCTTGTATTCCGAGGTAAGAGAATATTGTGCTCCTTTTAGCATTTAGAGAATTTTAAAGCATTTTGTTCTTTTCGCGAGTGCTTAAGTCGTTCGGTAAAATAATCGAATCTTAATTTTGTTTTAATCTAATCAGTAGCTACCAGGTTGCCCAGCTACACGGTTCAGTTTCAAAATCTGCCGTCTTATCTATATTCTACCTGACGTTTAATTTGACGACGGAGACTAAATATCACAAGCCTAACTGAAAGCAAAACCTTTTTTGCTGGCCCATTAAACTAAGGCTTTTCTGCTACCGGAGACACACACTGCAAACGAGCTGCAGATTATATTCTCATATTTGCTGAAATCGCTGTGCTCACTACATGACGATCATTATTAAATATTTAAGTTGTCGCGACCTATAGTCTCAAATCGTAGTTGACTTTATGTAAAAAAAAAAAAACACCACCGATGAACATAACTAAAATTCAAGTGTTCTGTCTCCCATTATTTTTAACATTTATTTACGCATACGTTGCCTTGGAGGTAGGGGGAAAATAAACACTAGAAGAATTCATATCCGTCAGCGTATTTTGTTGCTCTAGGTACAGAGAACAGCAGAAAAAAAAATGCTTCCCCAAAACAGATATTGTTAGTTAACGGACCAAATACAGACTTAAGGTCACGAACACTCGACATTCAATATTCGTTATTCACTACTTACTGGTAGACTGAAACGAGGATAGAATATAACTTAACAGTTTTTGAAAACAACATATTTTCCAGTTGACAACCAAGTTTTCTTTATACTAACAGTGACACCAAATGTTTCGCCCCGCTCTGTGATGCGGCGTGTCAGGTTTAAATTGGGCGCCATAATTTGATTGATGAAGGTATGATGATTCTTCTCTTTCAAACTCATAACCAATTGGTCATTTCTATCGGGTACACTCTCTACTCGATCTGCCTGAATAGTAAAGTTTTTATATTTGACATTTTGTTCCCCAAAATCTGGGATCGTCCTCAGAAGCTGTGAGTGGTGTTTCAGAATCCCTCCTGTTAGGTCGTTCAACTGGCATTCACAGCTTATGAAACCAATCGATTAGTCAAGTATGAAAACACTACAATGGGAGCAGTACGAGTAGACGATTTATCTGACGACGATTCTTTGCTATCGACGAAACGTTTGCGTTAATAACAATAACCAATAAGACTTGTAGAGCAAGAACTGGTTTTGTGTTTGTTACAAAATTCCGATCAGCAAAGTCTAGGAGAAAAAATAACGTAAATGTAGTTAAAAATATATAGTGTTTAATAATTTTACAAGACACAAATTAAAAAAACTAAAAACGAAATTACAGAAACAAAAAGAGGCGCAAAAATAAAAATATAAGAATATATCCAGTAATTAAAAAATTGCTTAAGCAGATTTCAACAAACAGTCGCTAACGATATTTGCCGAGGAAAAAATTTTTTCAATTTAAATTAGTTCGGCTAAAAACGTGTTTCTCGCCTAGAAATTAGTTTAAAAAGTTATTATCTTAATCATTCGTAACGCGGCGGTGGTTGCGTAGATTACAGATGAACTTTATTATCTGCCGAAGTTCCGACAAACTTAAACAGCGCTGTTGGCCGGGAACAATAATTCTCAAATTAAGGTCAAACAAACGACACACACGCGAGCTCGCGAGCGCACGCACACTCTCACCGATTTTACTTGTTTGGTTTCCTTCCAAAAATTGCTTCTTCTTCGCTTCTCTTCTCCCCCAGCCGCCGTTTGCTTCTTAGATTCACTTAGAAGATTGTCGCCGCACAAAGGATGAAGATCTCGTTTCCTTCTGACTCTGTCTCAACTCTCAGAAATTTCTTGAAACTCCATTAAAGTTTATCTTTGCTTTTCGGTATTGATAATTACTACTTTACAAAAGAGTTGCGAGGCAATAAATCAGGCGCAGGCGCGCGCACGTTGCAGTTCGAGCAACCTGTTTATGATTAAAGTTACAAAAACAACTGTTGTGTTATCAACGATCACCGCTTGTAAACGGCTTATGAGCATCATTTTGTGCACTGACTTCAGAAAAACGTCTGCGCGTACAAAATTACAGGACATTCTCGAGAGTCTTCCTGACCACAGTTGTTCGTCCATCTCCACATAATAAATATAGTCTACTTACTCTTACTATAAGTAGTCTTACTCTACTATCCTACTGTACAGTTTACTTAATAACTTATCTTCTTCCAATCTCAATCCGAGGACCTGTGAATTAGTTATATTCTCACGTCGGCTTCCGCGGCCGGTGTCCATAATGTTTTTAAAGTCTTCTTCCGGTACGGACCGCGTCAAAAATGTCTTGTATGCCAACGTTTCACTCATATTACAATGAGTATCCTCAGGTATAAATGACAAAAACGCTGGCAAGCGAACTCAGTTATATAGTGTAGAAATGGCGGTGGTTGGTCCGGTAAGTGGACCCTGCCCTGTGGGCGTTACGCTGTGTGCATTGTTTGTGCCGTCAGTCAACCCGCGTGCAGTCAAACCAGAAAGTAAAGGGTACCAAGTCGTACTAAGCGTGGAGGTTTCTCTGTTAAAGTTATCCTTGTGTTTATTAACTTCTATCGCTTCTAGGATCAATCTGTCATAATGCCTATTACATGATCTTATTACAGATGCGTCTTCGAAGTTTACCATGCGATTAGCTAAGGCTGAATGCTCAGCAATTTCAACTGCCGAGTTCTTCGTATGTCTGACATGTTCTTTCACTCTTGTGGAAATCTGGCGGCCCGTCTGGCCAATGTAAACTTTTCCTCAACTGCATGGAATTTTGTAGATACCTTCAGACTTGAACGGGATTCTGTCTTTTGATTGGTTTTAAAAATTGTGCCAGCTTCTTATGTGGTCGAAACACTGTTTTAATGCCGCATTTCCTTCTGTTATAAGTATTTTAAAAACTTCCTGTTAGTTGCTTGATGTTTAAAATAATTGTATTTTTTAAAATCTTTTTCCACACTTAGCAGCCTCTTTTTTAGCCCTTATTTTATACGGTTACCATAAACCAGTGGTGCACAACCTTTCAACATCCGAGGGCCACTAAAACATTTAAATGATCATCGCGGGCCACAAGGCGACTTCACCCATTTCGCCAACCACCTACCTAACCTTTCCCCTTATCCTAATATTTCTAGTAGCATTTCCGTGAAAGATAATGCTTCTAATTGAAGAGCGTTTTCTAACATGTCTCATTAGTAAGTAAGTAAACTTAACACAGCTACATTTAAACTAGCTCTATTGAATAATTAAAAACTCACCTGAAAAAACGTTTGAGGTCACAAAAATAATACAGCCATCAGATTCCAAAATCGAAATTTTAATTTGCAAAAAAAAAAAACACTTTTAAAACAATCTTTTAAAAAACACGTAATTTTAAAAATCAGTTTTACTTTTTTTAGTTTTCTTTTAAAAGACACACAATTTCAATAAAATTAATAATTTGAAAGAAAGCCCAAAACTATTATTTGTTTAAGAGGAAACTAATTTAGAGCCCAATGAGAGACTTGACACTGTTTGTTTTTCACTAGTCTGTCTATATCGGGTTCAATGTTGGACACAGCAATTCGCAAGTTTCCCTCCAAATGTTCATCAGTCAGACGGGAAAGACCTCTTGATTTGATCTGTTTCATCAAAGAAAAAGACTGCTCGCATAAGTAGGTACTTCCAAATAATGTTGCCGTTTTTAGAGCATGATTGTTCAATGCTTTCATTTCCTCAGGTAAGTAATTTTTATAAAAATCCAGTAAAGAAACCTCAGAAAATTTTGTCTTCAATTCAGAGTTCGATTGAAGATCAATTGGCTCCATCTGGAAATCAATGGGCACTATCTCAACATCAGTAGTGACTGGTGGAGCAAACATATCAAACAAATTCTCAATTTTCTCACATCTTGAAATCGACGTTTAAACTCATTTTGAAGATTCTCTATAAGTGAGGCATATTTAGTGAAGTTAATGGGTTGTTCAGAACTTGCTGCAAAACTGTTCATTGTAGAAAAATGTGTCAGTAGCCCAGATGTCAGCTGTGACTGCCATAAAATCAGTTTAACCTCAAACGATTTTATTAAGTAAAACAGATTGTGTATCATGTTATTTTTTCCTTGAAGTTTGGTATTTAGCTCATTAAGATGTTGGGTTATGTCAGCTAAGAAAGATAAATCGCACAGCCATTCATTGTTCTCAAAGTCTGCTATCAGATTCTCATCACGGCTTTTCAAAAAGATAATTATCTCTTTACGCAGGTCATTCACTCGTTTCAGCATTGTTCCTGCACTAAGCCAACGAACTTGTCTAAAATAAAGAACATCGTCATACTGGGTGTCTAATTGTAATAGGAATTCTCGAAATTGGCGATGAGTGAGTCCTCTGGAACGAAGAAAATTTATTACTTTGATCACTGCTTTCATCACATATTCCATATGAATAGTTTGTGCACAAAGGTTCCCTTGGTGTAAAATGCAGTGGAATGCGACTATATCATTGCCCATGTTTTTACAGTCTGTTGCTAAATAGTTCACTACTCCTTGGTTCTTTCCCACCATGGCTGGCGCACCATCTGTTGAAATGCCATATAATAGTTTTAGGTCTAAATTGTACTTTTCCAAAATGTTTTTCACCTCACAATAAATATCTGAACCTTTGGTTGTATCTTTCATAGGAACTAATGCCAGTAATTCTTCTGTTATGTGAAAATCTTCATTAATACCACGGATAAAAATTGAAAGTTATGCTGTGTCAGTGACGACTGTGCTTTCATCCATGGCCAATGAAAAAAACTTAAATTCTAATATTTTTCCTTCAATGTTTTTTCAATGTCTGATGTCATTTCTTCTGCTCTTCTGGAGATACTGTCATACAACTAAGACTAATTTTTGAAATAATACTTTTTTTCTCCGGGAAAGCTATAGTTGCTACTTCTTCCAGACATTCTTTAACTAGCTCTCCATCTTTGTACGGCTTCATTTTTTTAACTAAAATTTTAGATACAACAAAACTTGCTTTAACTGCAATTTTACTGCACTGAGTCATCAGTCACTTTCAGGAAAAGATTTTGTTGACTTGTTAGTTTACGTTGGAATTCTTTTACCTTATCCTTTCGCAATTGTCCCGTCCACTCTTTGTATTTGCCAGCATGTTTTGTATCGTAATGTCTCTTCCCATTGTACTCTTTCATTACACCCACGGTTTCTCTGCAAATTAGGCATGTTGCTTTACCGTTATACTCTATAAAAAAATACCTCTCGCTCCATGCCTCTTGAAACACACGGCACTCGTCAGTCACTTTACGCTTTTTCACAGACATGATCGTGAAATGTTACAAAAAAGGAATCACTTACAAACACACGAATGCCAAATACAGATCGGTCTCTACTGAAACTGAAGAACTGAACTAACGCTACACGCTACGAGAATTCCTGCTACCTACTGCCAGCTGCCAACCTAGTTCACGCATGGGCAGGCAGTGTGTCCCCCACTACCACCACCACCTGACCTTGGTCAACCTAATTCCCGATCAAACCAACAAATCTGGGTAAATTTCCATACACAATTTTAAACATGTGGACTTATATTTTTTCCTCCGGGCCGCATAAAGTGAGGTTGAGGGCCGCGGGTTGTGCACCGCTGCCATAAACCATTCTCAACAATATCGTACTCGCGTAACTCTCTCTCCTATCTCTCTGTCATGAGGTGCCTGGCTAGTTTGATGTGATCCTCGTAGCTACCATATCTGAGCCAATACCTTCATCTTCCCGATACCTGCAATTCCTGAACAATCTGTCACAACTATTCCAATCACTGCCTTCCCCCGCACTTCTTCCCGTTCGCTGTAAACAACCTCATCTAACATTCCAAGTTAGTATTAGTAGGGAATTATATGATTTTGTACTCTTGTTAATCTTCTCTAGAAAACCCCGCCTGGTGACCCGACACCGCTGTTTTTTTTTTTTTTTTTTTTTTTTTTTGTAAAGAGACGGTTCAGAATAACCCGAAGAAACCACACAGTTTCGTGATACCCTGAAGGTATTTAATGAGGTGACTCCCCCACTAAAACACATAATACTGAAAATAACACAACTGTAAAATATTAATTTAAAAAAGTGCTAAATAAAATTTACTAAAATTTTAGCTTTTGTTTATTTTTTTATAGAACACTTGATTCATATAAATATGTATCACGTTTATATTAGTATTTTCAACACGGAGTGTGTACGGAACCAAAAAATACAAATATAGTAATATATTACTTCTTAAAAAAAATGTGACAAAACCTGTCTTAAAAAATAAAAGGGTGGACAAGGTAAGAAATGAACGGATTCCAGAAAAAAAAACGGCTTGTGAAGAAATGTAAGGAGAAGCCGAAGCAGATTGATGCAGCGCTGGTTGACACACCAGGATTTATAATTTTGGTGATGGAGGATGCAATGTATAAGAACTGCAGGGAAGGCAGAGATTATAGCCTAGTACCTGAGGCAGGTTGTTGAAGATGTGGGATGTTCTAAGTATTCTAAGACGAAAACAGTGGCTCATGATGAGAGGAGACAGAAGACTGCATCATTCAAATCAAACGACTTATAACTAAAGCAAAGAGAGGGAGGGAGAGAGAGAGAGAGAGAGAGAGAGAGAGAGAGAGAGAGAGAGAGGAGGGAGTTAAGGAGGTAGAGAAACAAAGAGACAGAGAGAATGACCAATACCATGATGGCTGCAGAAAGCTTCAAAAACAAGAGAGTAATGTCGACAATGATATTAAGATTAAGACAAAACATTTATAGTAGGCTACATTTACAGAAAGCCATGTATCGTGTGAAATAACAAGGCACACGGTATGCTTTCGTGTCATTTTGTTACAATAGTTTGTTCATATTTATACGCTTGTGTTCGGTCTGTGTAACACGAAACTGAAAAATGTCGTTGCCCAGACAGAGATACTTAGTGCTGTGGAACTAAATTGACACTAGAGGTAGTAAAACAATTATATGTTTCGTTTCATATTTTAGAGACGAATTAAAACTAATGCACTAAAGTAACTGACTCTCTGACCGAACTGAACGCTCCGTACGTGTTTACACAAGTTTTAGACGAAATAAGAAGTGACGTAAACTCTCGATGCTCCTAGAACGCTATCGGTTATTCTACAACGTTCTGGAATTCTCTACCGTTTTTACAAGTCATCGGATACAGCGTTCGTATTTCAGGCATAAACCGTTACGCAAGTAGAACACGGTCAAGCTCACTAGTTGTTCATCATATTCACTGTATGGTTTAGCCATTCCCTGTTCCGGAATGACGCATCTGACTATATTTTCTTTGGTCATCCTTTGATTTTGCTATACACTCGAGAACTTGTTTAAGTCGTCTTACTTTTCTAATCCTTTCTATACGTTCTTTCCCGTAATGTTTTATTCTTTCATTTGTAAATTCAGATATAAGTGTCGCAAATGTTTTAATTTCTAATTCTGTCACGTGCTTAATTTCGTGTCTCGTACGAGCATCGTATTGGAAGTCTGAAATTTTTTTATAGTATTTGTGATCATAACCTTTTAACCTTTTTCTAATTACCTTATGACCAATAAAACATGGGCAACTACAGTGTTGTAACATTTAATTTTACAATTAAGTGTTAACAATTTTTATTTCAGTTTTCCCATTGGTTACATATATCATTTGATACATATGTATTTACTATCTACATGCATATCTCTGTCAGAACATATCGCGGGATTATTGGTATAGGCTATCTATCCCAGTCCACTCATGTGAATTTACAGAAAACTGAAGTTAAAGGTTTTTGAAGTGCAGTGACATATCATACAACTGATTTTCAAGGTTAATTTTTTATTATTACTAGAGGTTTTTTACTGCATGCCTGTTAAAGAAGAAAAAGAAAAAGAGCAATGTATGACAAATTTCGTTTTTGAAACATCTTGAAACATCGTTAAAAATTGGACTTGGGTAGTTTTACCACTCATAGACTGAGTGATATGATATTGCTTAAATAGCGAAACTGATTTCTTGGTTAAATGTATGGTTTTAAATGTATGCTTAGCGAAACTGGTTCCATTCCTTTGAAAGCCATAATCTTATTTACAGCTATATGGACAGTTTTATATAACTTACTTTACACACTATAATCAGTTTGTAGATTGAACTTTTTTTGCATAATTAGTTCGTTACACCTCAATAATTGTGTGTATTGTTTATCAATCTTGGCCTGTGTTTATGATTCCTGTGTTTAATACAATTTCCATATCATTGTTAAATAGTGTTTTAGGTGTATGTCGCCGTGACAATATGTTGAGGCACTACAGTATCCTGCCGTGAAGTTGTAATTTTCGTTCGTTAATGACTTTCCGTTATTTGGATTGTAAACAACTGTCAATTTAACAAGTACAGATGTCACGGATTAGTTACCATTATATGCATTACCAGCAGTCTATGAGCCGGTTTAAAGCTGTATACGTTATACTAGTTGGCTAACTGAATAATCTAAAGTCAGATTAACCAAGTGACCTTGTCAGTATGCGCGGAAGTTAGATTCCTCCGAAACTCTTCCCTTCCCGCCATTGATAACTGGGTCGTGGTTGGTCTGCGCTAGTTTACGTGTATTACTAAACATAACTTACACTCGCTTGACTAGCAGTGTACTGAAATTGACAGATGGATGAATTACACTTGACAGCTGAACAAGGCAAACACCGACTACTAATTACTCCAAAATTTGTTTAACAGACATTACATGACAAATAATACAGGTGGCCCATTAATCGCTTGACGAAAATTATTTTTTAATATTTAGTAGTGTCAGGCCCACTGTTTATAATATTTTAAATCTAATACACATTATTATATTATATGGCTAATATTCTATATTGTGGTGAAATGCCCGACTGAACACCAGAGAGCACAAAGCAATCATATGTTCAACACATTTACTGTCTAGAATTTTCTTCAACTGTAACAGTCCTGCTTCATAAGTAGGCCTACTCGAAATTCACAGCAAACATTAAACTGATAAATTTATGTTACATCGCAATCAAAAACAACATTTGGAATGTCGAAACAACTTTTAAAAATGACTCGGTGATTGGTTCTCTGCCTTGTGATCAGCCTGTATACAGGTCGCCTGAAATTAGCAAAGTATATCAGCCAAAAAAGCCAGGTCGCATAACAAAGTACATATTAATTGAAACACCAACGTAAAATGTAAACACTGCTATCATATTACTTTCCCTTGCTATTACTATCACTAAAGACTAGAATCTAAACCTTCTTGTGTAGAAGACAAAAAGACGAACTAGAGGTTGAGAAAAACTGTTATGTGATAGCAAAGAAACTCAGAATTCGAATACGAAGACTGAATTAAAAACGAAATAGAAAAATAATTTTTCATTATTAATGAATATAAACATGAGATTCCTGACGAGAACAGTTGAGACGCAGATGAGAGATTGAATTATGAATGGTATAATCCATGCCTAAGGAGACGAATAGGCATGAAAACACTGGGCAACAGTTACGTAACGGGCAACATCATTGCTACGGCAGTGTGTAACGCTCTCGAAAAGTCGGTAGGTGCAGTTACGTAAGCGTTCTAGACGCTTCTCTACTAGCCCAGCGTGCGGTGTCTGTGTCAAGGCCACCAATCAGCACTCCGGACACTTCGAGAGTACTTGTAACTACGCAAATTATGCTGGCACGCCAACAAAAGAATTGCAAATTATTCTAGAACTTCTGCGGGCTATACGTAGGCAACAATGGTCTGTTTAGTTACTTAGTTACACCTGGCTAGATTGTAGAGTGCGGATCAAGTAGTGATTGTTGCAGATTAGTGGAAAAGTGATTATTGTGTTAATTACTGCGGTATTTTTTTATGGTGATATTATTATTGGGTGTGGATAAATTTAACTTGAATTGTTGTGTGAGAGTACCTTGTTGATTATAAATTGTTATTTGTGACTAATTAAAGCTGGTAATTAGTAACTTCATTGGCGTCTGTATTCTGTTTCCACTGTGCAACACGACGATCCGTGAGGCCGTCGTAACAGTAATTTTGTAAACGGACAACTAAGCTGATTTGAGATAAGAGTAGTCTAATCGTTACTAAAAATAAAGCGGATACGCAGAGAAGTAGGAATGAGTACTTGTCACAGATCCAGAAAGACCTGGAACTATCGAGTGAGAGGAAATATTAAAAGAAGAATCTGAGTAAAAGAAGCCCGGAAATGCAGCCAATTAGTTGAAGACAGAACACTTTGGAGAACGATTATTAATAGGTACGAGTGCCTGGCCTAGAACATATTATGAACCACTATTTATCTAAATTTATGAATGTTTAATGTCATGTTAATGCTTGTAAATGTCGCGTAGATAATTATAGTTTATGTATTTAATATATTATTTAGTGTTCTGCCCTAAGGCAGGTCTTCAAATAGTAAAAGCTCTCCAAGCTGTTCTATCGCATGTCAGTCTTTTCGTTTCTTCCTAACACCCCCTGATTTTAATGCTATCTACTAACTTCATTCTTCTACGCCCTCCTCTTTTTCTCCTTCTATGACACTCTCCATGGCAGTTGTAACCAAGCAGTCTCTTCTTAAACAATGACCTAACAAATCCCTTTTCCTCTAATCTTTTCTATTACCTTCAGGATTCTTCTCTCTTCTCCTATTCTTCTTAAAACTTCATCATTCCTTTCTTAATCCTTACCTTATTTAAATATATAATAATGTCATTTAATATTTGGTAAATGAATAATATTTAGTATACTAAATATAATATTTAGTATTTATTTCACAACTGTAAATGAAAAAAAACATTTCGTTAATGATTTTTTAAAACCCTTCACACTTCTGGGAGATTAACATAGTTGAGCCGACTAATATGACGATTTAATAATTTGTACGTTTACAAACTGAAAACACAAAGGCAAGCCGAGGAATCAAAGTCGAAGAATTCCTGGAGTTGCCTTCCAATTTTCCGTCGGGTTCGGTGTAATTAAAAGTGTTGAAACGTAACGGGTCCGCGGCGGCAGTTTGATTGATTGCTTGCGCTCTCGCGCGCAACGCCCCACATTTCTCCAGTAGTATGTAATAAATTGACCCGAAGCTGTTCAACTCCTGCTACATACAAAGTTCATTTATTTCATTTTTAATTGGCACTTTTATTTGTTTCACAATTGTGTCGCCGCGAACTACTGAATCAGGGCTGACGTCACGTCTTTCCGCTTTCATTCCATTGTCCCGTCTACGATACAGCATGGACAGAAAACGTTCACTTCCCTCAATCGGTCATTTCAATCTATCATTCCAAGCGCACGTGTCGATTTATGCAAGTATGTAAGTACGTATATACTCTTACCGTTCTTAGTTTAATCCTGATGTAAACAAACAGGTGTGCCAGTTCTAAAATGGTATTTGCTGCTTTAACTAGAGGTGTGTCACACTGACAAAAGCAGTACAGACAGTGCACATATAAAGTTAAACAGAAGTACGGTAAACTGTGATAATTCTTATATTACTGACCAAAATAAAACTAATGTGACTGTGATGAAATATTTTATAACACCAGTTAATGGCTTTTCAATTCATGGTTTCAAAAATCGCAACAAAATGAAAAAACTGTGGTGCAGGTATATATTGTTTCGGTAGCTTATAGGCTACTTTTCTTTGATTATACGGTCAACACAATGACGCCACTTGTCTGCAGTTATTTTATTTATCGCCTTATGTATCGATTGTTGATATGAGGCAGCTCATATGTTATGTTCTGACGAACAATATATCCTTTCAGCTGACTCCATATTACTTCAATTGAATTACAGTGATATGGCGGAAGTCTTAGCAGGCGGATTTTTCTGCAATATCATCTACTACGAACTTTTAAAATTTGTGTTCACTTTGTATTAGAAGGATGTACCGGGGTGTTTGGCCGTGGTCCAGAGTTTACAAACAAATCAAACGTTTCAGCAGCACCACTGGCTGCCATCATCAGTAGAATTCCTTGAATGCCACTGATGATGGCAGCCGTGAAAGCCTTAGAACAGTATTGTGTTCACTTTGTTTCACTATCTCTAAAAGTTTAGTTTTCCCGTAACTTTCTTCAGAATGTATATTTTTTAAATTAAGGTACACGACAATCCCATCTTTCTGCCACGCACTATTCGGAATACTTTTAGACATCACAGAAACCATAAACTCGATTCTCAAGTGACTATACAAACATTATGCGCATGCGCCTAACACCCTAACACTTTACGGTAAGAAGTTCTTAACGCCTTTGTCCAATGGCGATTCAAATATGCCACGCGTGTTTGTTTACATTAGGAATGAACTAAGAACGGAAAGAGTGTACATCTGTGTGTGTCCAATCAATAACTAACAAGAAAAGCTTTAATTTGGGTGCAATTACCTGTGACGCGGTTGATCTACTACTTTTGTACGTTCTCTCAGCGCCAGATACGTGACAACCATACATCGCCAAACTTAGAAGCTATGGTCCTACATGAGATGCAAAGAAACACTATCCTTTGAATAATTCGGACGACAGGAAAACAGTACGTGCGAGCGCGATGTGTGATAAATGTCACGATGCGTAGGTGTTGTACCAGGGTTTGGTGTAAAAACTTGCGTGTGTGAGTGTGAGTGTGTGTGTGTGTGTGTGTGCGCGCGCGCGCGTAATGTTTAGGATACTGACGTTTCGTTCTTTGACGCAGGAACATCTTTAAGACGTAATGTATTTGATTTTGCTACGGAGCGCGTCATATAACTTACTTCTCTTGGAATTGTTGCTGTGAGAGCGCTCGGGATGAGGATGCTTGTGGTCTGAAATTTTGGTGTTTGTTATTCGGCGAATTGTCAATTAGGAATTGTCTAATTTTTGAGAATACAGAGAGATAATTCAGAAAGTTAATCGAAATCGTGCTAAATGACGTGTAGCGGTTAACGTTAGAATACCTAAAAATATTTACTTTACAAAAGTAGTGGCAATTTGGAAGTACCAAACTGGCAACTTTGTCCTGAACAAGAACTCGGTGGAAAATGCCTTATGAGACATTCGTTGAACAAGTTAAGTGGTGACGACTGCAGTGACGATGTTGAATACGTAAAGTTATTATACGAGTTTATACGTATAATACGTATATACGTACGCTACTGCTATCCCACCCATTCTCCAGTGAGCAACTAATTTTTCTCTTGAGCAACTCTTGCTCTGCTTACTGCACCATACTCTATATGTGCAGATCATTCTACCGTTTTGTATAGCACTATTTTCGTGGCCTATCGTTGCCTCATCACCACCAATATAACAATCTTCAGTAACATCTGTCATCTTCTTGCCTCGCCAAATGACCGATTCTACAAACCAGGTCCGCCGCCAATGGCGGCCGGGACGCGGATACGGCGTACCCCTACCGAGGGGCTCTCGTGATCCCTGAAGAGTTGATTTACGCTAAACAGGATTTCCCACAAATAGCCTTTGATCGCAAAGAGATCGGCAAACTAATTCGGTGACCACAGTGAACAGCCCTACCATCTTACCTGAACACCGAGCCTTTGGTCGGCCCAACTCACTACTGCGGATTGAGTAACCAAGAGTCTTTTCTCTCCTCACCCTCGTCATCTTCCGGGCTTTCCAATTTTTTTAAGTAAGAGAACAAAAACATAACCGTCCACTAAAGACAACGGTAGGATTTGTCTGTAAGACTGTAAACGCAAAGTTCTGCCTTTGCTAACCTTTATCAGATGAAAAATGAAAGCAAAATAACATATAGTCGTGATTACTGTTAAACAGTGGATATGAAAAAACACACAAATTGGTAGAAAAGTTTTAATTTGTTTTTAATGGCAAAACTGGTGGAAAATCACCTGTCTACACTAGTTTGGCGTAGGTCTCCGACTCCAGTCAAGTAATTAAAATAACCAGTATAAACTTCTCGCTTGCTCGCTGGCGCAGTTTATTCAACAATTAGCAAAAGTTTTAATTGATTCAACAAAGTTTATTGCGAGCCCCCTCGCCCCCCTAACTCGGCAAACTCAATCTCATACATATATCATTATTACACCGCTGTCAACACATATTATTATTATGTTTATCATTATTACTATTTTATGAACATTTATAAGCTGCATGCACACGTCAATGAAACACTAACAGCACTCATCGGTCTCAAAAGTACTATTAGTTACTTCTATTATGTTAAACATATGTAACTTTTCGAGTAATGTGAACCTAAATAAAGTCAATGTACACAACAATATGATTTATATAAAACGATTTTATTGCCTAACACATATTTATTCTTTGCATTATATTGTTATACAAGTTTAATGATGGTAATGCTAGATATCTATCGATTGACACTTGCTTCTGAAGTGTTGGGCATATTTATAAGGTGCAATGATGGATACGGCCCGAATTTTTGACTGGTTCAAACTTATAAAATTCTTGCAGACATGTCGTATTGAGTATATGTCGTATTGTGTATTGAGTTACGCAAGCAAATATGTCCATTAATGTCAATTTCGGGAAATGTCAGAGGACTCTTATACACAAAACCTATGCTATGGAGTATAGTATGTTACACGTTTATTATCTAATCTAGTAAATTTTGATCTAGTGTTATAATTTTAATATAACGACTCTGATTTTTACCTAAGGATGTAGTCTATATTTTACAACTTCATTTACTAGGCTTGACTTTATTTGTATGAAACGTTAATGAACATTTTTCTAATGCATATTTTGCAATAATGAACAAAGTCGTTAATCTCAGAATAGAAGAATATTTATTTATTGTATTGAAATTTTACAGTAAAAATACTGAGAGACACAAGCATATTTAGGAAACATAAGCACATGCTGTAAACAACAGAAGTATCACAGTTCAGCGTGGTAATTATCTAATTTCTGTGACAACTACTGATTGGCTGTTTGGATATGTAGTTCTGGCGTGAAAAGTGGTACGGGACACATTCTTGTTTCCTTGAATTGCGACAATTTATAGCTTTATAATATTATATTACACGTTTTCCCATGACTATCCCAAAACTGCAAAATGGTGTTACCTTGTATATTATAATGTATCAGACGGCATAATAACTGTAGGAAAAAAATGGAAACTAATTATTTCAGTCAAACAATATGACATTTAAAGATCAGATCTTACACGTATTGTACAATAAATAAACCGACGGAAAACGGGGCCGCGAAAGGCGACCTTGGGACATCTTGGAAGAGACCAGAGAAAGTGGTACATGAAAACATCATTAGAAATATTTAGAGCAGCAATAAATACACTTAATATCGTCAGATGGATAGACAAGGTCCTTGAGCTGATGTGGGATTAAGAGGCAAAGAAAAGAAGGCAACAGCAATTAAAGTAGAAGCCAGTATATGTGTCGTAAGCGGTAAAGTCTCGCAAAAAAAGTTCTTCGAAAGTTTCTTAGAAAGGAAAACAAGAAAGATGTTAATTGGCAGATACTATAAAGGTCACACGACAAAATAGCGTTAACACTGAGTCCTTGATAAAGTCGGAACATCTAACAGTGATATTGAATTATTTTGACGACACAAGGTTGTGTACGTAGAAACTGAGGAACAGACATGTATAGAACTGTGTACCAGATTCTGTAGAAGTCCAAAAATTGTTTTTGCAATCATGAAACTCGTTTATGGCGAAGAATTCAGAGAAACAATTTTCAACGGCCGCAGAAATGATACTGCAGCTGGTTATTCTTGCTGGTACTGCATAAAAAGGACGAGATAAAATGAAGATTTGAAGTGCGCAGTACAAGCAGAGACAAACACAAGTCAAGGGAAACACGTACATGAGGGTACTAATCGTATTATGCTCCAGTTGCATAATGAAAAACACAAGACCGCAGCCGTTTATGAATTCAGTGCATGTTTGAAAAAGCCGTTCCCTACTCAGCGTTCTTACATTTGAATCTTATAGAGACTCGCGATGTGTGTGTGTGTGTGTGTGTGTGTGTGTGTGTGTGTGTGTGTGTGTGTTTCCAGTAATAGAATCACGTAGTCGCGTTACAATGGTACGGACTAGTATGGGCAGCGGAGACACGGTTCTAGCGAACACCTCACCGCCGGCCAATGACTAAATAAAATTATTTCGTATTCTGTTTTCCGCTGCAAATACGCTTGTATTTATCTTTCACTTTATTATTTTTGGCATTCTTCGCTGTAGGCTGTAAAAAATTATTAAAACTTTGGGATATTCATGAAAGGAAACGAAACTTGTGAAATAGAAATATTTCTGAAAAATGTTTGATGAAGAAGATATAGCTACAACAATTTAACTAACATTCAAAAACAGAACACATAAAAATAACGATGTAAAAAACAGTGACGCATAAAAAACCTTTATATCGTCCACATACACTGACTTCATGCCAAATATTTTGACTTCAGAATTGAACAAAGATTTTTATAACATTTAGAGCTAATAACAGTATATTAAAAAAAAAACACTATTACCCAGAATAAGCATACACCTTTGGAAAAGAAAACAGGCGTCTACAAAGTACCATATAATGATTATTTGGTTTTACATCGGTCAAACGGGGAGGGGTTTTTTAAACGTTTCCTTGAACACACACCTAACCAACTAAACAATCTTAACTCCATCAACATAAAGTCTAACTATGCTCGCCACTTGGTCTCACACGACCACAATTACACGGATTTCAAGTCTAACTTGGATCACTGCACATTTGTGAAAAGAGCCGAATAATTAACGCCTTGGAGGAGTTTTACATTCACAGAGCATACACAGACATAAGCAGTCGCGGATTCGTATTGAATGACCAGCTGAACTTTAAATCCAATCCGCTATACGATATCGCCTTGCACCTGTTTTATCAGATAGACACGAACAACCGCTCAATGGTCGACCAAATGTGAACTGGCACGCATCTACTGACGCGTGTACAGTGCAAAGCTATTGAATTTTAACCGTTGACGACCTCAACGAGGGATATTTTAGAATAAAGCATATGCTTTGAAACAGTTATCAATTTAATAAAAGTCACAAGGCGGACTGAAAAAGGTTAGTTTGTCCAAAGAAAAACGTGCAGCCAAAATTGCAACAATAATGGGGCACAAAAATCTTTTGCAATTCATTTTTAAAGATTATTACTATCCTTGCACGTATTCCGTGTGTCACTGATCATAATTTTGTTTGCATACTTTGATGTTTTTAACTTCTCTTAGCAGAACGTGTAAGTGCAAAACTATTTTAGTATAGTCAATCTGCCTATTACGTAAAGTGTAGAAATAGACGAAAAAGAATAACAATATATAAAAGATATTAAATTAAAAACCATAAAACAATGAATAAAGTTAACATTTAGAAAATTTATTATTCTTTAATACTTTACGCTTTACTAATGAATAAATTGTTATTAAAAGTCATCTCAAGCAATTCAGTTGTCAGACATGCACGCGGCGAAATTAAGTTCTGATATTATATTATCTATTTACGGTATATGACTATGGGGTTAGTATTTAATACAATTTCAATAGTAATTGTAGATTAATATAATTTTTCTATTATACGCTAACAAATACAAAATAATAAAAGACTCATTGCTTATTAAAAATTATAAGAAAAACAAAATCAAATAAATTATCATATTTCATATACCATATACCATGAATCGTATTTTCACCTTGTTGGCGAAAACTCATAAATATAATTGAAGGAGCGAAGCGAGTTCTCAGTTGTAACTCGACCGTTCGACTTTTGTCAGTCGTCTGTCTGTATATCTGCATACCTATCAAATTGGGGTATGTCTCACGATAAACCTCGAAGCATGAACCGATTTTCATAAAACTTGGCATTAAACCTACAAACCTTGAACCTACAGAGCTCTGTTGTTGTTGAGTTGATCCCCGAAAAGTAGGATAGCGGAGGGAAAAAGTAGGGAGAAAAATTTTAAAAAAATCGCATCACGATCGTGTAGGGCAGCGGTACTCAACCTTTCCGGACCCGCGTACTACTTTGGTCTTTCGCGTTCAATTCGAGTATCACCGGAGCATAAAGAAATGTTATTAAACAAACGCGAATAAGGAAAACAAAATAAGGCAAGAACAGAATGTTACCGCTCTTGTTTTATTTTGTTTTAAATCAAAATCCCTCTTTGCTCTTAGTTTTAAATCAAAATCTAGTGAAATGTTACCGCAAACATTTAGGTTGTATTTTTATAAGGGTGATCGTTTTAAATCATGTCGGGTGAAAATTATTGTTGTTTTAAACATACATTTTTATTTATTTATTTTTTTCTTAAGTAAATACTTTTTCCCTAGCTAGGTCTTCTTGCTTACCAGCTTGGATCCCTCCGCGTACCACCTCGCGGTTAGGAATCACTGGTTTAGGGTATCAAGTTAATTAACCACAATTTGAGTACAGCGTTCGGGCTTAAAAATGAAATAATTTTTGCACACCAAAGCCTAAAAAGTATTAAATTTTGGAAACATTCTTCATGCTGAACATCATAATAAAGGGAATGATGTTAATCCAAATTTGAATGTAGTGTTTACGTTGAATATTTTTAATTTTTAGAGTGTCACAAGCCAAAAATGGAAGTAAAACGTTTGCAAACATTGTAAAAGCCTGAGCGAATTCTGCAGCTCATGGAGATTACTATAGTAATTTACATATTCATTGCAAGTGTTAAACTCTCGACTCTTTAGTTTTAAATCATAACAGTACATAGTAGCAGAGCTTCGCGTGGTAAGTAGTGTAAGAAATTGGGCTTGACCTTGGAGCGTTCAATAAATTCAGCGCGAGTCTAACACCAGCAGTGCAGCAGATATCAGGATCAATTTCACAGTGATGATGTGACGAATGTTAGATGAAACACATCTGTGCGTAAGTTAAAAGGATTATACTTGTTACGTTATTGTAATAGTGATACTGTACTGTGATTACAATGACGTAATATTGATACTGCAATAGTGATTGTTATGTAACGGTCGTCATAGTGACATGTCTATGTAACCACTGTTGCCGCCGGCGGCAACAGTACAAGCAATGAAAGAAAATACAAATTAATTACATCAAAGAGTAAATACCGTACTTTATTTATTGAGTAATTTGAAATGGAACCACATTAGTTGAGAAACTTGAAGAAAAGCACAATATTGCTTTCGAACTCCTGGTCCTTTGTACCGTCATTTTAATGTTGTGTTGCCGGCTCAGATACCGGTGACGTTCTACTCTGTATGGTCATTGACCTCATAGTAGTTGTCACTGTACATACTAACGCAGGAGATGCGTTCGTCCGCCCGATGTGTTGCCGCTGTATAAACCGGCAAAACGTTGAGTTTGCAGCTACCTTTGTTTTCGGAATTGACGCGAACAATTTACTACGTGCACATGTTTCGGTTTTGTTCGTTTAGTTATGTGTTTATTAATTTTTAATTCGATTATTTGTGTTATGATTTTTCTGTGTAAACGTAATGCAGTCAGATTACGTTGAACCGGGATCATCTTCTTCTGCCAGCGAATGATACGTAGAAAATACCTAAAAATTATTTTGGCTCTAAAAAGAATATCTCGTACTAGAAAAAATTATAACTAATTTTTAGGCTGTTTTAGCCTAACACAACCGGCAATAGCTGTTATCTACCCACGCTACGCCACTGAGTGATAGTAACAAACGTATAATCAAGACATGATAACATTTAATATTACAATCTTAATTTACTTGGACAACTTATCTTCCCAAAGTTGAAAGGGGGTGTCTTTTAAAAACCTACATATTACGATTACACTTTATGCAATTTAAAACCAGGTTTCAGAAGAAAAATAGTTTAGTGTAACCCCGGTTTAAATTACAAAATTATAACAGGAGAATTTAGTACACCACACATATACAACCTGAAACGGCTGCATCCTTTACGTGGAAACACAATAAAACGACACATCAATTGCCAGTCATCGCAACCCCGGACGTTGTTGGGGAGAGGGGTTAAGAAGTACACAATGGTCGCTTCATTTAGGGGCTGTCCGTTATCATTTCCGAGCACGACCACCACTCGCGAAGGGTTGTTAACACGTCTATTATGTATCCGACCGCTTCTGTATCGCTCCCTTTTCTGCCGACGCAAACTCTTCCGTTATTGACCCCCGCAGTACGTAGCGACGATCGCTACTCACAGTTATAGTGGTGAATTTTAAATAAAAGTATTGTAAAAGAATGTAGACCAGTGGTTCCCAAACTTTTCAGTCCGCGGACCCCCCTCAAAAAATTAAAAATTCCACGGACCCCGTCTGAGTTATGAAATACAATCAACAGTAAATACGATACAAACTGTTATGTTTTATGAAGAAATTTGTGTTAGTGGTTGAAATCACAATCAGAATGATCACAGTTGCACACCACTATATAAAAATTATCCCGATCGGGATAATTTTTATATAGTGGTGTGCAACTGTGATCATTCTGATTGTTATGTTTTAATTAAAATGTATTAAAATCAAAATTCTCTTAACTTGCAATATTATAATATTACTGATATCAAACGTAGCTTAATGTGAACAATGAAGCTGCTTTTGAACAATTAGCTCTGCAATGTTAGGTTTAATGTCTGATAATTTCAATATTAAGTCACTCTCGACATCAAGTTTATTTCTTAACTTCGCGAACGTCGGCTCTATCTTTCCAGCCCCACACGTCTCAAAACCCAGCTGGTTAGGCGTAAAAACACGGAAAAACGTTTTGCTTATATACAGTGCTTATACGTGAACTAAAACAGCGCGAGGAGTTCTGCGTTGATGCGACGCTCTAGTCAGTTCGGCTGACAAATAGGTCTACTACACGAGATGACTTAAAGACATCAAAGCTATTAGTTTGAAATTACTTTACAATTACAATTAGTTTGCATAAAAAAAATACTGGAATGTTCTACTAATTGTTTTAAGATTCTAAAATTTAGACTACAAAAAATTGGAGAAAAATAAGGTATATTCTATTCTTTCTTAAAAGTGTCCGCGGACCCCCTGAAACATTGTCGCGGACCCCCAGGGATCCGCGGACCCCACTTTGGGAACCACTGATGTAGACTGTTGTATTATATATGCTTACGTAATAAGTGGATCCCTCATGTATAGACAATTCATGTTTCACATTATGTCAGTCACATTGTGTCTTCCTTTCCCAGGTTTGACAATAGATTCAGGAATTATAATTTCTTAAAATATATTCCTTTTCATCCGTTAAATAATGAAAGTTTCGGTTCCTTTTTTCCATGTAGGCCTATTAAACGAAAAATGTTATCGTTATGTGTGGTGTACATATACTATTCAAAACGTATTCTCGCAGTAACGCTCACTTAATGTTGGGATTAGACTTTAAAATTCACAACTGTAATTGAAATGACATACACTGACATTATTCTACCTATATGAAACAAAATTATATCGTCACTTCTAAAGAATCTAAATAAATACTATAGGGCACGTACCATATACAATATCAACTCCGTATGGGATAATCGTTCCGACAGTGAACTCCTGACTTCTCCGTTAGGATATTCGTGGCCCGGGTCAGAGAAGAGACCGGTAAACAACGCCGACTGACAGGGGTAAATAATGGAAATCGATATTGATGGACCGAAAGCCCAGCGACATGGAAAATGGAATTCTACACAACGCGAAGTCACGAAGACGGACGACTAAACGAAACAAAAAATAAATAAGACAGTACCATTATAAGGTTTTGTAATGACGTACGGCGGCTCGCAGCCCCTGGCCATCTGTTGACCTCCTGACTCTGACTCCACCCTTGTTTTTCTGTCTCTGTCTGGTACACGCAGAACACTTTCTTAATCGTCGTTAAGCATTTGTGGTTCGCTTACGAAAATATCGACTATGATCGTCTAGTATTGCCGAATACAACACGTGAAAACAAATTAATGCCGTTCATTATTTACTTAATTATTTACATAATATAAACAATATAATTAATACTTTTTAATTTTATTCATCATTTCTTTATAAGTAACTCTATGAGTTTCTTGCAGTATTGTATAGTATTATAACTTTTATTATCAAATTGTAATTACTCTGCAAGTAGTTGTAGCCTTTTTAATCATTTTTATTGACCAATCAATCATTTCATTGATTGTATCAGTATATTCAGAGATTACCAAAGATAATATCATTATTATTATTATTATTATCTTATAAAATTATATATATATAATATTTAATATTTATAGTAACTTTACCTCAAGATGTTTTTATTATTTTCAACATGTTTCGGGACATCCAGTGTTCCCATCCTGAGCCTTCTTAATTTTGGATCTTGTGGAGTACTTGTGTGTTGGTTGGTTATTGTAATTAAGAAGGTTGAGGATGGGAACACTGGATGTTCCGAAACATGTTCCAAATAAAGAAACACATCTTGAGATAAAGTTACTATAAATATTAAATACATTATACACACATCAAGAAATAGACTGCAGCAAAAAGTGTTTGAAATATATATATATAATAATAATATCTGTAATATCTGTGGTGCAGTATCTGTATCTGTGTGTGTGTGTGTATCTGTTAATATAGTAATATCTGTAACCTCTCAAGATACTGATACAGATACTGAAACGTGTGTCAGGTCAATTGAAACGATAAAAAATAAGATACAACTACTTGCAGATGTAATTATAATTTAATAATATATAATATTAATTTTATTTTAATACACGAAATGCTCTTCTAATATACAGCAAGGATACATTTTACAATCTACAGAATTGTACATTCTCATTCAAGTGAAGAAAAAAGAAACTAGTTCTTATTCAATTTGACATGTTCTGTTCCTGACGAGGATAGTTTGTAGTCATTGAACTACGTACAATTTATTTATAAAAGTAAAACTATCCTCCCTGTGCACTGAAAAAATAAACATTTTTTAAAATACACACTTTTTAAGCAAAAATTTAACAATGCTTTACCAAAAGTATTTACTTTATAAGAACTAATAGTGATAATAATAATTTACATAACAAGAAATCAATACCCTTGAATGCTAAACTGAGACATTATGCAACAGTAACTCTCCCAGAATTACTTACTGGTGCCCAATGCCTGACTCTGAACAAAATAATGATGACGGAAAAACTGGAAATCACTGAAAGAATAAAACGTTAAGAAAAAATTTAAAGATGGGGAATAATACAGAGGACACCATAACATTGAACTTTTCACACATATATAGAGAAAATTACATATACATTTCGGAAAAGAAGAACTGCTATTTATGGACACTTTCAAAGAACGAATCCCAATAGAGTCGCACGAAGACGCTCTACTACTATGGAAAATTGAAAAAGGCTAATGTACGGATTAGAGAAACTGTAAAAGTCACAGAAGAACTCCAGATTACACAAGAGGACGTAAAATATTCTTTACCACTCAGGTAAAGTCACTTTACTCTGCAGGATTCCAAGGAAACCCTAAAAAGAAGACCGTTGCCGTCTGGACTGAGGAAATAAGAGACAAACATCGAGAAAAAATGAAGGAGGTGTGGGAGAAAAGGAAGAAGGAACGGAAGAAGCAGTTGAGTGAGTGTACAGTGGCACACACGACCCGAAGAAAACTAATACAACTGTTTCCTTGTTGTGTCATTAAGGAAAACATTGACGGGGCGTGTCTGGAACGTGGTAGTATACGAAGCAGAGATATAGGGAGGCAAATTATCTGCAACGTTTTGAGGTGCGGACCTACAGGAAAATACAAGATATAAGTTGAATGGACGTGTTAAAAAACGACGATAACATAATGAAGAAGACAGGGAAACAGTGAAAATATTTGAAATGTATTAAGAAAAGTAAAGCCAAGTGGTTAGAACATATGTAAAGACGGGATTGGCTTATTTGGAATACATCAGAAGGGCATACAAAGGAAAATTAAGGAGCCTATCGAAATATACTAATTATAGACGCTATCACGGGAAGAATCTCTTATGAAGGAACGAAGAAATGCGTCACCTATCCATCGCAATATATATTGTAGCGTGACAGAAAATCCACTACATTGTAAATCATATGAAATGATAAAATTTAATTACATCAAAAAATGTGGTAATAATATTAAATGACATTTAAATAAATCAGAGGAATGAAACACAATAAGATAAAAATCCTCACTACATAATATATAAAAACCACTGTTAAAAGAAACCAAAGAAAGTATTGAAGCAACTCATCAACTCATAAATAATACCAGTACGTTACCCAGGAAGCTCAGAGCAGTAAACCAGTTACATAAGACAATATCCCGAAAAAAGAGACTCAATCAAAGAGTGGTGAATACCAAAATACTCTAAAAACAAATAGAAGAATAAAGTCAGTTCAGTGAAGAAATTCAATACTCCAAACTAAACCTCAGTCGTGATAACACCAAGTACCTTGGTTCCCAAGAATGAGGAAAGAAGAACAGAAGAGTGAAGACTAGACGAGGGACAAGAATGAAAACTAGAAGACGGACAAGAATGAATACCAGAAGGAAGATATGAAGAAGGACAAGAAGGAAGACAGGAGGAGAGGAAGACATAGTATGAAAGAAACACCGTAGTAAAGCCTATTATTATATAAACTACTATCAATCCCAAACCCACAAAAACTATGTCAAAGAAAGTATAACATCCCCAAAATCTTATAAAAATGTAATTATTGAGAAAACTAAAGTGTTGTATAGCGTTATAAGAAGTGCACCGGCTAAAGCTATTGTGTAATAAAGAAAATAAACTAGTCTTAACGGTCCATGATGACTAAAGGTCTGGTCTGAGATAATAAGACTCAGAATATCAGAACCAACAGTGAAAGTGAATTTGTATAAGTGTTTTTTTTAAAAAAATGCAATAAACTTAAAGTTGGTGATACTATAACTTAGTAGTATGCTATATCACAACTTTAAAGTCTAATAATAACCAGCATGATAAAATAATAAAATGGAAGGTTTCCAGTATTTTATTATTTTTATGTAAATCCTTATTTAAAAGACCTTTGTAAAAAAGGATGATAATAAATAGAGTATGGGAATTAATGTTTGCTGATGTGGGGAATCACAATAATAATGATTTAAACCAAAAAGGACTGGTACTAATATAGTATGAATAAGTGTAACATGTTTGAATAGACTATTATTTCACAGTCCTAAAATCAATGTATTAAATAAATGTATTTGTAAGGTTTATTAGAAAATAAGATTTATGTTATGTATTTTAAAAAAGAATTATGTTTGATAAATAATAACCTACATACCAGTAATAATGTACTAAAAGGTATGCTATGTTAGATTGAAAATAGTCAAAAGAGATATGTTTAAGCTGTATCTGCAATATGTTAAATTGTGCAGATTAATAAACAATGTTCATAATTAATTATTTTAATAACTGTAGTGTTAATTAACTACTACACAAAACAATAAGTTATAGATCATGTTATTTTCATATAATTGTAGTTATGTAAAGTCAGAGGAGGAATCAAGTTTAATTTATTGAGAAAGAAAGAAATATAAAATTCTAAAATCTAGGCCATTTGGTGAAATCAGAGAACCAATATAAAATAGTATAATTCACTAATAAATCCTGTAAACTACCCAGATTTATATAAGATAACACAATTAACTACTACTAGGAATGATCCTATGAATTAAAAGGACAATAAGGAGACCTTACCATTCCCCCCCTTAGCATTTATAAAATGTTAAGGATACCTTAACATTTTGTAAATTGTCAAAATATATAAATTAATTAATTTTAGAGAGCAATATCAAATCTACAAATTAACACAAAAAACCAGTTCAAAGGTGTAAGTTATATGTATTTAAGGAAAGGAAGAGAAATATGACTAATTAAAATTTATTATAATAGTATTAATAATATTTAAAATGGAAGGAATTTTATATAAAAACGGAAATCCAATTTTGAGCCTATATTTCCAAAGTGTGAACAAAATTTGTTAATTTCCACAAAATGTCTACAGATATGGACTATAATACATCAATTTAAAGGGAATAAGATGATTAAACTAATAATAAGATTAATAATTCATAAAAGTAAGGAATAAAATAGAAAAATTCCATATATAATGTAATATTTTCTTATGTGTATGAAATCGAAAAATGTTAACAATACTTTTTCAAGGATTAACTGGGCAAGATTTATGACCAAGTTAATTAGTCTTTTGTTGAATATCAAGCTGAATAGGTGTGTGACAAAAACGTTCTTTAAACCGAGTCGAACATGAAGCTAACGTTTTAGCCATTGAAATCAGTGAACGAGAGTTAGACAAATTAAACACTTTTTGAAACCAATACTATAAAAACATTCACGACAATAGTGAAAACAAACCTCTAACTTCACTAAACGAGTGACAGTAAACAGTAAAACATTATATTACAACTGATTTACTCTACAAACCTAACCGCAACTTGAAAACTTAACCGTAATAGTTGAACAAAATAGAAAATAAACTAACTAACGCAAATTTACACAGAACACTTCACCAGAATACACTAAATAGATTAACAGACTTATTACACCAGTGCGGGGACATTTTAGACCTTGATGAAGGTAATTTTATAGTAATTTTCTGACTCGACGCATATACAATAGCCGAGACCAACCAAGGAGCGGCCATCTTGAAAACGAAACCTGCCTACTACATCGCAGAGACTGACGTCACATCAGTCTTCATTGGTTCGACAAAACATTTATTCTAATATCATAACCTGAATTATTTAAATACTATTGAATAGTAATTATTGTATTTATATGTGTTAACTGTTAATGTTATACTTTCTCGTCACCCTTCTCTGACTATTAATTCTTAATCGCTCAAAGAACCTGTCTTTAATATAATATAACATAAAATTTTGTTCTGTATGACAATCGATAATTCCTGAGACAGAGTCGATAATTGCTCTCCATCGATAAAATATCGATTATTTATCTAAAATTGTCAATAAATCTTTATATTTCTATTATTTTGTATCTGTACTTATTTCACAGGGTAATTTAAGGGTATTTATAAGGCTGAAGGTATTAAGTGAAAAGAATATACTCTATTTTGAACAAGATATTGGACCAGTAAGGAAAGTCACCAATCGATTATTACCTGGAGTTAATCTATTTAACTCCAGACTTGGTGCAAATCTTCAAGAAGTGCTCGACGGTCAATAAATACTTATCTGTTATTAAAATTTTCACAGAACCCTTTAAAAAACAGATTTATCTAGTATACATACTTCTATAAACATAAACAAAATTATTTTATTGTTTGGAAATTCTAATTGTTGAAATTTCCATTTTATTTTTATTCTTTTGTAACGACCGGCATACAGCGGTCTGGTGACCAAGTGGCTAGCCCAAACAGTGGGATTTGATTTGATTACAGTCATATATAGGGTCTTCTTACCAAAGTGACGACGCCAATACGGGGCACTAAGGAAGAAGATAGCCACCGAAAGGTCGTCCTCTTACCAAGTGACGAATCCAACGCTGGGTATATAAGGAAGAAGACAGCCACAGTAACACGAGAGGTCACGTCTTGTTACAAAGTGGCTTCCATCGCGGGGCTTGAACGGTAGCGGCCACACCCCAAATAAGGTCGTCTTGTTACAATATATATATATAATTTGTAATAATTCTAATAAAATAAGTATAGATGTGTGTTGATGATATAAGAGATTGTGATTGTGAAGTTCGACTCCGATGTAATCAAGTCCAATGTAATATGTTTAATTGGTGTGGCTCTCGACGTCTTACTGGCCTGAAACACTTCCTTAAGTTTCCCAGCTGGTCGAGTCCCAATGGTAGCAAGACCGGTCGAGTAGCGTAAAGTTGATGAAGAAATATATATGCTCAGCTTCACCGAAAGTTTCAAAACAAAAATTATTGTTTTGAAGAAAATTAAAAAAAAAATTATGTTTATAAAAAAAAATAATAAAAAAAAATTTTAATTTTATTAATTAATTAATTAGGATCAATTAATTAATATAGGGCTGTGAAGTTTTAAACAGTGTAATGCTCTTCTGAAAATTTTTATTAAAGTTTTAGTATAATTTAAATAATCTATCACCACTCATAAGACTGTCTGTAAACCAATCGATATTTGTTTACCTTTCTATTTTTTAGGTTATCTTCACTTACGGGTGGTAAAGTCCTTGTAGATTATCAATTAGAATTATATTATTGGTAATTAGTATTATTGAAGAAATAAAGAACTATTAAGTATTGAAAAGTATTAATGTTTTATTAAGTAACAGCAATATTGACTCTTATCGATTAGTATCGATTCTCAGGATATCGAAAAAAGTTACAAGTATATATTATAAAAATTATATAGGGTTCTTTAAACAGCCAGTTATTACCAAAGTCAGAGAAATCGGGCTAACATTTAAAAAGTATAACGTTACAATCAAATTAATAGTTATTAATAAACACAGACATTGAATAATAATTTGTAAATATAATAATTGTTTTCACCAAACAGCTGTGATGAACCACGAAAAGGCACTGGAATTGTCAAAGAAAGATGGCTGCCGTCAAGTCGACGAAAATGTTGCTCGTTACTGCTGCATTCCAAATAATGTATTTTGACGCAATATTTCTGTTCTCGTGTCCGCAAATCTCTTGTTATATGTTGTGTAGTGACTGGTGTAGTGATTCTGGGTTGTATTTAGTGTATCTGTATAATTATTAGTTCAAACACTTTCTCCGATTCCGTCACTAATTTGGTTTAATGTATTATACAGTTTTCTAGTGTTTTATGGTGTTTTTCGGAGTAGATTTATATAGTTCTGTGTTATGGAGTGTTACTTGATCGTTTCTGTTATAATATGATAGTTTCAGAAGTATTTTACAAGTCACTCGCGATTTCACAATAACGTACTATACATTCGCTTGGTATGTCTATTATAGGTTAGGTTATGCACTTTACCAAATGTATGTCATGTTGACCGTTCAAAAACCAATAATTAACTAACTGTTTCCTCCAGTTTCAATTAAACTCTTAGCCCATATAATATTATCCTTAACATTGTTCAAATATATTTTCACATCCTGTGTACATTTTACTATTTCACTATATGAATGCCTAAACTTTGGTTATTTGTCAATTTTATTCACTAGATTTGATTTAAATTAATCTTTCAGTTCATTCTGGTTATTTTCAGATTAAATAATGCCATTTTATAGTGTTTTCTGTCCAAAAAATAGTAATTTCACTTTCAGTTTGATATACTCTGATAAGTCAAACATTTCCAAAATTTACTTCCTGTTATAATGTAAATTCAGCCATTTTATCAGTTATATTTAATATTAATAATCCTATATTGTATTAAAAGGTTCCTATTCCCTTATTTTCTGGTAATTAATTGAATTAGTTGTATTCTGAAACATTATTCTGAAATATATGACTCCCATGTCTAAATTTCTGAGTTTAGTCATTTTATTTTCATTTATAATTCTGAATATAATTATTAAAATCTCTCTAAATGGTATGTGCAATTATATGGCATGATCTCAAGTTTATTTTGTCTAAACCCCTTTTGTTTATTTGCTTTTAAATGAGTAATTTCTCTGTTTTGATGAAGTTTGGTTTCCATTCTTTTGGCCTATGATTTTTTTTAACAATTTTTCTTACAAAATAATTTACAAACAATATATGATGTGTGATACCCTCTCTGACTTTTTACAAATAGTATTATAAATTAAACATGTTTTCAAATTACACAAAAACAAT
Organism: Magicicada septendecula; assembly: GCA_034769895.1. Lineage (NCBI taxonomy): Eukaryota > Metazoa > Arthropoda > Insecta > Hemiptera > Cicadidae > Magicicada > Magicicada septendecula. The sequence goes on along the minus strand of CM068374.1, from coordinate 245,675,069 downwards.
TAGTATTGGTTACAATACAAACAATAGTTAACACAAAATAAAGAACATTTTTTTTTTTTTTTAAATAAATGGTTGTCTTCAAATCAGACATTTTGCAACAAAATTCCCATTTCCAACATGGAAATATGGTTTACAACAAAGGTTTTGTACTAACTAACATCTTAATTACTCTCTACTATTTACAAGTGGTAATTATTTTTTAGTTCTGATGTTAGTTGTTTCAGACCCAAACAAATGGCCTTATATCTAAAACATTTTTAAACATTCTTGTACTATATACATTAAAACCTTATATTTATATTCTTATTTCTAACTATTATTATAAGTAGGATTCTACAGTTTTTTATACAGTCTTTTATACCTTGTTTTTGGGGAATTGTACACTGTCATTAACAAATAAATAGTATGAACCGTTCACAAAGCACTATGAAATCTGTTTTTCTTTTTTCATGTAAAACAAAAATGTTATTTTAAACAGATTCATGTCTTATGAACAACATATTGTCACCGTACATATTTTAAGTCATTGAAAAATGCATATTTCATTGCATCCAATGTTTGTGATTGCCAAGAATGAAACACAAGGTTCATTTTTTATAATACCCACAACTATCACTGGTTCACTTTCACTTATATATTATGTTAATGCTAAATGGTCGTATAGTCTTATTAACATAATAATTGGTTAGCGTTTTTTCAATGGAGATTTGTTCCATGGGTACTATATTATTGTTTCATCTTAGTTCACAGGAAACTTTTACTTTATACACTCCTCTCTCTTAAATTTGTATACATGTGGTTTTTATTTCGTTATACTTTTATTTTTAGATATTTATTTTGGGGATATAGGGATTTGGGTGTCTTTTATAAGAGCATGACGTCTTCTTCAGGATGCTGCCCTCTTCTTCTTTCTTCAGTCTTCTTTTCTCCTGCCTTCTGGGACTGGTATCTTCTCCATCTGTTCTTGATGCCATCAGGTTTCTTGGGATCTTCTCCATCTTCTTCTTTAATTCAGAAATACACAACCTGTATTGGTTGATCTTGGCTTATTTTAGGGTTTCTCTTTTATTTATTCTCCCTCGTTGTGGGTTTGGTCATATTGTGTACTGCTTTTGTTATTTACTATTTTACCTTCCTGGGTTATACCTTGAAAACCTTTGGTTATGAGACTGGTCTTGGATGACTCATCACTAGTAACTCCTTTTATTTTAACTTGTATTTTCTTTATAATAATGATTTCTTTCCACAGTTGCTATGAATTAATCTATTTATATTAAACTTAATGCTTTCTTCCAAATTTAAATATTATAACTTCATTATTCTAATGATCAATTGCCATTCAATATTATGCTTATATCTGTCACGCTACAGATTGCTCTCCTCCAGAAGTAATTATTTCAGACATGTTTATGGATGAAATAATTTCTTATGATAATTTCATCATTTCTTATAATTCATTTTCTTCTCCATTTTTATATCGACTTTTTATATTAGAGTTTTATTAATTTTATATATATAATTATTTGTTTTACTACTGATCCTTTTCGGATAGTTAGTGTCTTCTGAGATATATTATAATTGTAATACATTTTCTTTCTATATCAACTTCGTGTTGTATTCCTTGGGATATTAATTCCCTAACATTCCCTATCACGTGGGCTGGGGCAGATCAGAGGGGCACTGTTCGCTACTTCTCTGCTGGCCATACACCACTTCTATAAATTGAGTACAGGGGCATATCCATCCCTGCTCAAAAACATAATGCTGCTGGAATTATCTTCAGTCAGTCATCGAATAAATAAATAAAAAGTAGTCTCATTTTCGACTAATAAAAATATCTTTGGATTCTCCACTTCGTAGTCTCTCAGATTATCTCACATTTTCTATCTTAATAAATCTTCATAATCATTATTATACTCATTACATATATATTTTTCCAAAACTCTTAACTTGTCTGATATATTTAATTTAATTATGGTTGAAAACCTTTCTTTTAATAATTCTGGTTACTGTTTACAGTGTAACTCTCTTTCTTCTTCATCTGAATTCTCTTTATACTTTCTTCTGGTTATTCATAGTATTAGCATGGTCTTTATAAATAGTCTTTCGTATTCATTATTTGAATGGTCTTAATATATTATATTTAATTTTTTAACATTGTATCTTTACATTAGATATACAGGTTGTTATAGTGATCATTTTATTTAAACATTTTGGTTCTTTCCTTTCTCTTAGAAAGTTATTAATCCGTCTTCGCATTCATTAGCATTAATTCATTTATATTATATTTCATGTGGTATTTATTCTCTTTGCATTTCATATAGGTCTTATTATTATCATTGGTTCAAAATCATCTTCTCCATCTTTTTGGTATGAGTTGTTCTTCTTTGCTCTTAATTAACTGTTTTCATTATCGTTTCATAGGTAATTAGTCTCTTTGCTTCCAAATTTTTTCCTTCTCTGGCATATTACACTCTTTCTTGTTATTCTTCTCTACTCCTTCAAATTCTATTGTGAATGTTAGCATTTATTCTGGATTAACGTTAATTCTCTTTTCTGAATTAATTACTTTATTTTCTTCTCAATTCAATCATAATTGACACATAATTATTTCTTGGAACTTGGTTAGTTTTAATATAAAATTCAAACTATTCTTTTTATTTAATTGAAAAATATTTCTCATAAATCCTTGTAATATGTTGATCTTATCTTGTTTCAAAGTTCTGAAGTTCTATCAACATTCAAATTCTGTTTAATTCATTTATTCCCAGAATTGTTTCATTCAGAAATGTTTATAGTACTGTTATCTTACTATTATTTCTGAATGTTTTGGCATTTTTCCAAAATCAAATTCTTCTTAATTATTTACCATAAAGTTTTCTCACAAACTTAGTTATAGTAAGTTGGTCTTACTTCATTTTTAAATTTTTCGTATAATTAAGTTCAAAATTCTCTCTCTTTCTCTTTCTTCCATAAAGTTTTGTTCTAAATTATCAGGTTGTAGTAAGATGTACTTACTCAATTTTAAATTTTTATAAATATATTTCAATTCAAAAGTCTTTCTTTTTCTTTCTTCCATAAAGTTCGTTCCAAAATTATTAGGTTGTAATAAGACGTACTTACATATTTTAGAATTTTTTTCAAATTATTAAAAATTCTTTTTCTTTTAATTCTCCAGAATGTTCTTCTCTAAATATTAGGTTGTAAGATGTACTTACATTATTTTTGAATTTTTAAAATTATTAAAAATTCTTTTTCTTTTAATTCTCCAGAATGTTCTTTTCAAAATATTAGGTTGTAAGATGTACTTACATTATTTTTAAATTTTTAATAATAAATTAAAAAATCCTTCTTCTTATAATTCTCCAAAATGTTCTTTTCAAAATATTAGGTTGTAAGATGTACTTACATTATTTTAGGATTTTTAAAATAAAAATTCAAAATTCTATAACTCACAACTCATTCTTCATAATATTTCTTCATAGAAGCTTGATTGTACACTCCTTTGATTCTTCCTGAAACGATTTCCTTCAACTCATATGTATTGTTATGCTTATTATTTACCACAACATATGGGGTTATATTGTACTCTACACTGGCCCATTTTACTTATACTTTTGTAAGTTGATCTCCACTTTTTCTTTTCTTATAAATTTTCTTTTCTTTTATATACCCAGGAAGATGGACGATTTTCTTTATGTCGTTCCATTGCTCATATTCTTATTTATTTATAATGTGCATTTTCTTAAATAGTCTTCATTCATAAAAACCCAGTTTTGTTTCTATGTTTTATTATTCATATCATTTCCTTTCAATGATATTTATTTCGTCTCCTTCAACATTGTTTTTCGCCGTAGTCGGTTATCAGGATCCGTCCCTTTTCTTGATGTCGTGTGGCATTTGTGTCAACCAGGGTCCATCATTTCAGTTGCTCTTATAAAATTTACCCTAGGGCGCGACACTCGGTTATTATTACTGTTATTGTTTTTATTACTAATATTATCATAATAGTAATTTCGGTTAAGTGGGTAAGGGCTGTCATCATTATTGTTGGGATATGGATTTCTCTGACTGTATGGGACATTATTATGTTGGTATAAATTGTTTCTATTGTATGGATAGGGGTTGTTATCCCTAACGCCGTTAGAATTACCGATACACTGGTTATTACACGGCGGGTTGTTAGGGCCGTCGTAATTACTGGGTTGGTTCCCTCTATCATCATATTGTATACACCAATACTTTTCTGGTCCATGTTTTGTGTTACTTGACAAATATCTGTGAGGATCTTCATCTGGGTTATCACTTATTATTTGTTTATCTGAAACACCATAAGCTGGTTTACCATCACATATCCACTCTGAAGGAATATATTTTAGTCTAACCGTACCCTGGAACTGTCCTGGATGGCACGTTAATGGAATACATTCTGGTGATTCATCTGTGTCATCATTACAGTCTGGTACGATATCACATTTCCATCTTTCTGTAATACACTGTCCAGTCCTGCGCTGAAATTGATCTTGTCCACATGTCGTATTCTGTTTACCTCTGGTCCTTTCCCATTGGTACACTACTGTCTTGTGGTAAATTATTTTGGAAATTACTTCGATTCTCCTTCTATAATTCCTGGAATTCATGATGTCTTTGTCATAGGTAATTGGGATATTATTGCCATCAATCAACCCATGTTTCATCATCTCCAACTCTTCTTTAGTTTTTATCAAATTTCTTGGATACATTCTCCTTTTCCTTGGTTTAATATCTTCCTGGTTTCGGTTAGTTTCAATTTCAGGTACTACCATTACTAGTTCCTGCGTTTTGTCATTTATTACTTCTTCTGGTTCTGGTTGACTATCTTCCTGCGTTTTATCATTTATTACTTCTTCTGGTTCTGGTTGACTATCTTCCTGCGTTTTATCATTTAGTACTTCTTCTGGTTCTGGTTGGCTATCATTTTTTATTTCTTCGGTCTTCTCCTTTCTTAATTCTTCCTTTTTTAATCTGTCCTCTCTTCTTTCTTTAATCCATTTTTGATGCTCCTCTCCCCTTTTTAATCTGTTCTCTCTTATCTCCTGATTTACCTCCCTTAACTCTTCTCTTAGAATTTGATTGTCTTCTCTCAATTCTTCCAATTTCTCCCCCATCTTCTCTTCCAACTTCCTGTTATCTTCTTTCAACTCTTCCTTCAATTGTCGGTTGTTTTTCTCTATCTTCTTCCTGGTTTCATCTATTTTCTGATTGGTATTTTCAATTTTATTAATTAACTCTTCTTTAGTCGCCTTGAATTCTTCCTTGAACGATTGGTTGTCTTCCTTCAATTCTTCCATGTTCTTGTTCATCCCAGTCAACTCTTCTTTTGTGGATTGATTATCCTTCTTCAATTCTTCTAATTTTTCTTCCATCTTCTCTTCCATCTTCTTGCTGTTTTCTTCCATCTTCTTCGTCAGGGACTGATTGTCTTCCTTCAATTCTTCTAACTTCTTATTTGTTTCTTCCTTGCCGGATTTGATATCTTCTTTCAAAGACTGGTTGTCTCTCCCCATTTTCTTACTCAAGTCTTCCTTTAATTCCTTACTATTTTTGTTTATTTTCTCTTCCATCCTTTGCAAGAACACTTCCATGTATCTGTCCATTTGATTATCCTCCGTTGTCTTGGATTTCTCCACCTGCTTCTCCTGGAGATTAACCTCCCTTGACTGTGAGGATAACTCCGGTTGTTCCGTTTGTTTGGACAACACCGGTGGTAATACCTCTTCCGCCTCTACTGGCGTCGCCTCCTTGTTGTCCATGTCAACTTCTATTTCTTTCTCCGCCTCCGCCGCCCGTTTCTTGGATGTTGCACGTCGTTGCATTTTCCCTTGAAATTCTCTGGCTTTGTAGCTGTTGCCTAGCTCCAACTAGTGATTGGGCAGAATGTATTGATTGGAAGGCCAATCGCTAATTAAAGCCCCTAAAGTTGTGCGCCAATTTGTAATAATTCTAATAAAATAAGTATAGATGTGTGTTGATGATATAAGAGATTGTGATTGTGAAGTTCGACTCCGATGTAATCAAGTCCAATGTAATATGTTTAATTGGTGTGGCTCTCGACGTCTTACTGGCCTGAAACACTTCCTTAAGTTTCCCAGCTGGTCGAGTCCCAATGGTAGCAAGACCGGTCGAGTAGCGTAAAGTTGATGAAGAAATATATATGCTCAGCTTCACCGAAAGTTTCAAAACAAAAATTATTGTTTTGAAGAAAATGAAAAAAAAAATTATGTTTATAAAAAAAAATAATAAAAAAAAAATTTTAATTTTATTAATTAATTAATTAGGATCAATTAATTAATATAGGGCTGTGAAGTTTTAAACAGTGTAATGCTCTTCTGAAAATTTTTATTAAAGTTTTAGTATAATTTAAATAATCTATCACCACTCATAAGACTGTCTGTAAACCAATCGATATTTGTTTACCTTTCTATTTTTTAGGTTATCTTCACTTACGGGTGGTAAAGTCCTTGTAGATTATCAATTAGAATTATATTATTGGTAATTAGTATTATTGAAGAAATAAAGAACTATTAAGTATTGAAAAGTATTAATGTTTTATTAAGTAACAGCAATATTGACTCTTATCGATTAGTATCGATTCTCAGGATATCGAAAAAAGTTACAAGTATATATTATAAAAATTATATAGGGTTCTTTAAACAGCCAGTTATTACCAAAGTCAGAGAAATCGGGCTAACATTTAAAAAGTATAACGTTACAATCAAATTAATAGTTATTAATAAACACAGACATTGAATAATAATTTGTAAATATAATAATTGTTTTCACCAAACAGCTGTGATGAACCACGAAAAGGCACTGGAATTGTCAAAGAAAGATGGCTGCCGTCAAGTCGACGAAAATGTTGCTCGTTACTGCTGCATTCCAAATAATGTATTTTGACGCAATATTTCTGTTCTCGTGTCCGCAAATCTCTTGTTATATGTTGTGTAGTGACTGGTGTAGTGATTCTGGGTTGTATTTAGTGTATCTGTATAATTATTAGTTCAAACACTTTCTCCGATTCCGTCACTAATTTGGTTTAATGTATTATACAGTTTTCTAGTGTTTTATGGTGTTTTTCGGAGTAGATTTATATAGTTCTGTGTTATGGAGTGTTACTTGATCGTTTCTGTTATAATATGATAGTTTCAGAAGTATTTTACAAGTCACTCGCGATTTCACAATAACGTACTATACATTCGCTTGGTATGTCTATTATAGGTTAGGTTATGCACTTTACCAAATGTATGTCATGTTGACCGTTCAAAAACCAATAATTAACTAACTGTTTCCTCCAGTTTCAATTAAACTCTTAGCCCATATAATATTATCCTTAACATTGTTCAAATATATTTTCACATCCTGTGTACATTTTACTATTTCACTATATGAATGCCTAAACTTTGGTTATTTGTCAATTTTATTCACTAGATTTGATTTAAATTAATCTTTCAGTTCATTCTGGTTATTTTCAGATTAAATAATGCCATTTTATAGTGTTTTCTGTCCAAAAAATAGTAATTTCACTTTCAGTTTGATATACTCTGATAAGTCAAACATTTCCAAAATTTACTTCCTGTTATAATGTAAATTCAGCCATTTTATCAGTTATATTTAATATTAATAATCCTATATTGTATTAAAAGGTTCCTATTCCCTTATTTTCTGGTAATTAATTGAATTAGTTGTATTCTGAAACATTATTCTGAAATATATGACTCCCATGTCTAAATTTCTGAGTTTAGTCATTTTATTTTCATTTATAATTCTGAATATAATTTATTAAAATCTCTCTAAATGGTATGTGCAATTATATGGCATGATCTCAAGTTTATTTTGTCTAAACCCCTTTTGTTTATTTGCTTTTAAATGAGTAATTTCTCTGTTTTGATGAAGTTTGGTTTCCATTCTTTTGGCCTATGATTTTTTTTAACAATTTTTCTTACAAAATAATTTACAAACAATATATGATGTGTGATACCCTCTCTGACTTTTTACAAATAGTATTATAAATTAAACATGTTTTCAAATTACACAAAAACAATTAGTATTGGTTACAATACAAACAATAGTTAACACAAAATAAAGAACATTTTTTTTTTTTTTTAAATAAATGGTTGTCTTCAAATCAGACATTTTGCAACAAAATTCCCATTTCCAACATGGAAATATGGTTTACAACAAAGGTTTTGTACTAACTAACATCTTAATTACTCTCTACTATTTACAAGTGGTAATTATTTTTATAGTTCTGATGTTAGTTGTTTCAGACCCAAACAAATGGCCTTATATCTAAAACATTTTTAAACATTCTTGTACTATATACATTAAAACCTTATATTTATATTCTTATTTCTAACTATTATTATAAGTAGGATTCTACAGTTTTTATACAGTCTTTTATACCTTGTTTTTGGGGAATTGTACACTGTCATTAACAAATAAATAGTATGAACCGTTCACAAAGCACTATGAAATCTGTTTTTCTTTTTTCATGTAAAACAAAAATGTTATTTTAAACAGATTCATGTCTTATGAACAACATATTGTCACCGTACATATTTTAAGTCATTGAAAAATGCATATTTCATTGCATCCAATGTTTGTGATTGCCAAGAATGAAACACAAGGTTCATTTTTTATAATACCCACAACTATCACTGGTTCACTTTCACTTATATATTATGTTAATGCTAAATGGTCGTATAGTCTTATTAACATAATAAATTGGTTAGCGTTTTTTCAATGGAGATTTGTTCCATGGGTACTATATTATTGTTTCATCTTAGTTCACAGGAAACTTTTACTTTATACACTCCTCTCTCTTAAATTTGTATACATGTGGTTTTTATTTCGTTATACTTTTATTTTTAGATATTTATTTTGGGGATATAGGGATTTGGGTGTCTTTTATAAGAGCATGACGTCTTCTTCAGGATGCTGCCCTCTTCTTCTTTCTTCAGTCTTCTTTTCTCCTGCCTTCTGGGACTGGTATCTTCTCCATCTGTTCTTGATGCCATCAGGTTTCTTGGGATCTTCTCCATCTTCTTCTTTAATTCAGAAATACACAACCTGTATTGGTTGATCTTGGCTTATTTTAGGGTTTCTCTTTTATTTATTCTCCCTCGTTGTGGGTTTGGTCATATTGTGTACTGCTTTGTTATTTACTATTTTACCTTCCTGGGTTATACCTTGAAAACCTTTGGTTATGAGACTGGTCTTGGATGACTCATCACTAGTAACTCCTTTTATTTTAACTTGTATTTTCTTTATAATAATGATTTCTTTCCACAGTTGCTATGAATTAATCTATTTATATTAAACTTAATGCTTTCTTCCAAATTTAAATATTATAACTTCATTATTCTAATGATCAATTGCCATTCAATATTATGCTTATATCTGTCACGCTACAATATATATATTGCAATGGACCATCGCAGAAAAGGGTCTTTGTAGCAATGACTACATGCTTTTATACGACGTTATAAACATGTTAATAATTGATTTTGTTAAAGTTTTGTAAAATAGCTGTAAGTTTTGAAATAAGAAATGGGTAATTAACTGTTGTATGTAAAAATGCCCATAAATTTATTTTCTGTCATGTCAAGTCCGAATTTAGTGTGCATGTGTTATTCATGTATTCGTACTTATTAAATGGTACATGAACAACTTATTAAATGTACTTAATTTAATACATGAATAACTGTTGAGTAAATTAACTTATCGATTGAAACTTAGACAGCTCATACTTCTGAATTAGCGCTACATTTTTCATATGTCAAATACTCAAAACATATTATTTTAATATGTATTTTTTAACAGAATTCACTTTTCTAAAGAATCCTTATCTTCTGAAAGTCATACAACTTTTAGATAAAATCTATACATGCTTTTGCAGTCTTCAGTAAAATTGAGCATGACACATACCTATATATCTAACCCATCTATCACGTGCTATGGGTTTTAACTAATCAGAAGCTACAATTTTCATTCAGTTTTGTCTTTTGCGGAAGAAGTTTCACTCAGTTCTACCTAACAGCTCGGCCTTAACAGACGTTGTCTCTATGCGAGTCTGTCGTATCAGTATACGTTCTTCATAAGGGTTACGAGAGTACTTGGTCTTAGCAACGAGTTGCCCGTTTGCTAAACCGATTGGGTATTAGAACCCAAAATAATTTAATTATAAATTAAATAGTGCTATCTCGCGATAGTCAAGATTTTTCCACATAGGAATCAGTGTATTTGCCGAAATACATCTGGGTGAACGCGAGGACACGTCAAGATACCGGAACGTGTACGTAAAACACACCGAAATTGAATTAATAATAGTTAAACCCATTATCGAGCCCTGAAATAATTGAGATAAACTATATAGGTGATAAACGGCGTGCGTGCGTGAGTCGCGAGAGTTCTACGTGTCATCATTGCAGCTGATCCAGCAGGCGACGAGTGCAGCAGCGGAATTCGTCGAACAAGTAAAATAGACTATAAGACAGGGAAATATTCAAACCACTTTACAGACACTATTTAAATTTAAGATTAAATAATTTATGTTAAAATCGCAGACCATATTAAATTTGTTTTTAAATAAATACCTAACTCCAGATAAAAGACTGATATTATTTAGTTCTATTTTACTATGCCTTCTATTTGTTACGTTGCAATATATATTTATATTTTATGAGAATCCTCTCGAATTCCGCTCGGTAGATGGCTCGAAATTCAATCATGGCTCGACTCTCCATGATTAGATTTATTTCAACCCTTCCCATTCGGTTCCTTCTTTCACCATTCGCTTTAACTATTAACGCTATCACGTGACAGGAAATACATTGCTGTCAGATCCAGTGTCATAAATTAACCGTGCAGAATTTAAAACGTATCTGATACGTTGCGAAGCATGAATATATGTAGATTAAACTGTAATGACTAGAGCCCTGTCGTTGGCGTGTTGCTGCAGTTCCACCGCTATGCCAACAAACGACGTCATCATTTTGTCACAGAATAAAAACTACACGCAGTAGTATCTTAAGAGTAATTTATAAGACTTAATTCTTACACACACAAAATTGTTCAGTCACTCAGAGTTTTCAATGAAGTTAAATTGGTAATAAAATTATTAGTAACGTGTTTTACAAGAGTTTTTGCTGACTAAGAGCGTCTAAGATACATTTAGTGTGTGTCTAGCTGATACAGATCGATACTTTTGACCGTAATTGGGCGGGTCACAATTGACCTGGTTCAAATTTCCACCTCGGTCGCAGCTGACCGATTTTCTACGAATGGGTCGTAACTCATTGTGGCCAGAATGCGTTAAATGTCTGACATGTTTCTGTTTTTAAGATGTGGTTGTCAAGGAATGTATTTTCTTTTTCTTTTTTGTTCAATTTAAAGCAGCCTTTCCAATTCTAATCTGAGTTATAATTACTTTTTTCTAACAAATTTGCGGAAACAAATCATTTGTTTGAATTTGAAACGACCTATATAAATTTGGGATAAATAACTGTGATTTCTGTTGGGTTTGTAAATAATATTACGTACACTTCTTTCTGCTCAATGTCAGCACGAATAAACACAAACATATCATCAATGCTGTGACAAAACAAACCAGTGTTATCAAACTCCGCATTTCACAACGTGATTTAAATGCGTTTACTAGCAATTATAACTGTACTCGCGTCACACGGTAAGTAGAAACCGGTTGATTCAACTGAAATCCCACATGCAAGTGTTGTCCAAATGCAATTACCATAATTCATTCGGCAAGCGTACCGGGAATACTTACACACACAGCCAGTATATGAAGTTACCGTAGCGAATTACTGCACACAGTGACGTATCCAACGTGTGCATCCCTCGTTACGCACGTTCCAGTACTTACTGTCCTCCGTTCCCGGCTCTTATGCAATTATCTGCTGACACCTAATGCAGCCAGCCAGTAATATACCGTCTACCTCGTACCTCCCGCTCGGCGATTCAAAGCTGATTCTTGGTTTAGCTTTAACCGTTTCGTTATACGTGAATGTGTAAGTAAGTGAGAATAATTTTAGAAGATGCTTGCAGCGCCGAAGACGTTTTTTAGGCACGGGACAATCCTTTCTGAAAGGAACCACCTAAACCCTCGATGCAAAAACATAAACCTTTATTTTCCGTTTTGAGAACGTGTTTACATTTCAGAAAGCACAACTGTCTTACTTACTGCATTTCCGGTCTAAACCAATACTCGCTTGCAAATTTGCAAACGGAATGCAACATTTGCAGTTCAAAATGAATCTAAAATAAAATGTTGTCAAATAAAAAGTGCATATCCAAAATGCGAAAATAATGCATTACAGTACAGTAGTGAAGCCAGAATGCCTATATGCAAGTAAATGTCTAGCATTGAATTATAATTTAGACAAACTAGAAATATTAGAAAGACGAATTATTAGGAAAACATTAGGCCCACGAAAAACTTCTGAAGGTTGAAAATTAAGAAGTAATGATGAAATATACCAAAGTATAGAAAATATAACACAAACAATGAGAAAAAGAAGACTATTAATTTTTGGATATTTATATAGAATGGACGACAATAGGTTAACAAAACAGATCTTCAAATATCTGTGGGGGAAGAAATCAACATCAAGTTGGATTAAAGAAGTCCAAAAGGATTTAGAAAAAAAAATAATAATATACACGCAGAAGAAGCAATTGAAAGAGAAGTTTTTCGTTTTTCGAGCAAAAGTGTTAAAATGGAAGGAGTCCAGTGTGGAGAGAGAAAAACACAGGTTTAAAGTGGGCCGAATACAGGAAGAAGAGACACAGTGAAAACATGAAAGAATATTAGAGAAAAAGAAAAGAACAGGGAGTAAATAACTAAAATTGGTTTGTGGCCCTTAGATGGCCGATAAAATATAAAAAAAAGTCAAATATATATATATATAGTTCTTTTTAAGCTGTATATTAAAAAAAAAACCTTTTTTCGGCTTACGAACATGAATTCGTCTGCTCACTTTCTAGTAGTGTATCTCGGTTGGTGGGTAATTTTCTTAGAACGAAGCACAAGAAAAGTAAACTTGACAAACATTTCTAACGAAAAGTGCACTGACATACGCAGTGTTGTCACAAAATCAAACAGTAACGTTTTTTGCTAATTTTGTCAAGCGTATATATCAATTTAAAAACAGCGCAGTTTTGTTACTGAAAATGTATTACCAATTGCTGGATTTTACATACGAGTCAAAAAAAATTTCAGTAGTCTCGTTTTTGCCCTAAGATTAACACTCATACCAAAAATTTTAAAAATAAATTTTTTACCATTAATATTTTAAAACAACTTTAAATAACTTTTAACATAATTTTTCAATTCCCCGGATGGCAATCCGATTTGATAAAGTATCCGAAGTGCACACTAAATGGTGAGGACGAGAGGGCGCGGGTGGCCAGCGTGAGTGGCAGTGAAGTGTGTCTTGTCTGTGTGAGTGACACGCACTAATTAACCTGAGCTGTCCAAATGCCAGAATTACATTAACCCCCTTACATACCGTCGGTCGGGCAGTACCGTTTGTTTCGGGCGGCTGTCACGCTGTTTTGCCTTCAAGCCCACGGCCCCACTTCATAACGTGTACGCTAAACGTTCCTGTTACCTGTATCCTATCAGTTTAACACACGTTTCCCTTAGAGATTATTTCTTTGTGGTCACAACATATACGACGACATAGATTTCAGAATTAAGTTCACCATATTATATGTAATCATACATGCATATACATTGATTTACACCTACATTTTACCTGCAGAAAAGTAATTTATTTTTTTACTATTTAAATTATTAAGTCACCTGCGAATTATTTTATAGTGATTAGTGTTAACAGCTGTTGAATAAAGTTAAATGCTTATAACTGAGGTTAAGAATCTTTACTTACTTCGTGTCGCTTACTACTTGCGGTTACTAGTTCGTAATATATATTAATAATTGTCACAATAATAATTGACTTCTTTAACAAATATTTTACTTCCACGTTCCATAAGGAAATGGAAGTATGGTCATGCCGAAAAAAATCGTGTTCGAGATAACGGCAGATTCTGATTGTACTACCATCAAAACATGAAAAAAGTCATTTTTCGAAATGTGTGTGTGTGTGTGTGTGTGTGTGTGTGTAGAATTTTTTCTATGGCAAACTATAACAGCCGCAAATTCAAACAGAATCAAATACTTGTTTGCATACAGCCATGGATTGTAGAGGATTCGAGGCCTATTGTTTTTGGTGAAGATTGGTTAAGGGAAAGGGGTAGTTTACCTGCAACTTTTTACGTTTTAACAAGAGTAAAGTGCTTAATTTTGATAAATAAAGTATCCTGAAAAGAAGGTCATAATAATTCACTGTAGAAAGGTCGATGAAATACCTATAAATGAAAAGGGTAGTTGAAGGGGAAAGGGGTTATTTTTTTATAAATTAAAATGGTAGTTGATGATGGAGGAAGTAAATTTTATAAGTTTTATATGTGTAATACGTTAATGACAACAAAGAAGTAGTTTCTATGGAAACATTTCATTTAACTTTAACAAAATTCTATATTTTTTCGTTTTAATTTAAATCATGTATGAGAGAAAATATATCGTTCGTGGCAGGCAAGCATATCTCAATTATGTAATGTTTACGTTTCCATTTTATTATTATGATTACCGCAATAAAAAAGCAGGCAAGACACACACACACACATATTTTGCGTTATTTCTGGCCTCACTCATGTTTATTTTCTTACATTTGCACGCTTTTTAAATTGAAAGTGCCGAAACCCACACCAACATAACGCGTGCAAGCCGAAAAAGTGTCCAGCGTGGATAACGATTTGCTTCCTGCGGGTCGCTGGGCAGTGTAACTGCACGTGTTTACAGAGGAACGGTTTATAGACAGACTTTTCGTCTTTAGGGAATGAACAGAGGGAACAAGATGCTCAGAGTCCATGAGTGACTTCGGAGCGCTTCGGAGGAGGGATGATTATCTGCGTAGTTCGGTTTCTTTATAAGAATAAAGTAAGCCTACCCAATTTTTATGGATAAAGTGACTGAAAATAACATTATATTAAACGACTACCCCATAATAACAAAAATATCTATAAAAGTGAAATTAGTTTGAGGGTGGGCGATATGTTTTTAGAAATTACCGAACCGAATTGAAGTAAATTATTTTAAACATAAATCTTACAACATGGAAGTCATGTATGGTTCTCTATACCGATTTTTTATTTTATTACGTTTGCACGCTTTTTAAATGGAAAGTGCCGAAACCCACACCAACACAACGCATGCAAGCCGAAAAGATGTCCAGCGTGGACAGCGATTTGCTTCCTGTCGATCGCTGGCCAGTGTAACTGTATGTGTTCATAGACTTTTCGTCTTTAGGGAATGAACCATCTGCAAGATGCTCAGAGTCCATGAGAGACTTCGGAGCGCTCCTTCTTTTCTGCGTGTTTGTTCTATGAAACGTACACTGTAGATTCGCAGCTTTACTCTGAGCAACGCTCCATAGGGAATGTTGAAAATTTATGTCCACGGTGTACCCTTATACACACTAAAACCAGCTCTGATGTTTTGATTACGGACATCATAATATTAAAACTTTGGAAACTTGAGGACTACTTAATTGAGATCAAACATTGACTTTTACAAGCCATTAATTGTATGCATATTTTGAAGCAATAAATGTTTTAATAAAGTAATACAATCTGTGTACTTGTCGAACCGAATTCAAATAAATTATTTCTATTATGATATAAGAATTACAAACTAGTATGTGCATGTGTATGTATGAAAAATATATAAATATTTTTCTCCTCTGGAAAATTGTTTGCCCCTCCTGGAAAATATTTTGATCTTCCTGATGGCTAGTTTAGAAATATAAATCTTAGAACATGGAAGTCATGTATGGTTCTCTATACCGATTTTTTAATTTGTCTTACCCGTTTTCGCAGACTGGTTCTGCATCATTAAGGATAATAAAATATATTGGAGTAAATATTGAGTTTTTATAATTCTTATTTTATTCATTTACTTATTTTCATCCGTATTACGTTTGTGATGACACGGGGTGACTAAATGTATCTGCCGACAAAATCAATTACCGTATTATTGTGACAATTAAAACTTATATCGTGACAGCACAAACATAAATAAAAAGTAGACTTACTGTACATCAACACACTTGTATGTACAAGGAATTTCAGCTAAGGTTGGTATTTTGAATAAAAGTAATAATTTAAATTTTTACCGCATACTTTCTCTGACTTTCAATTATTCCGTTTCGCGTATTAAAATTCTAAAACTGTCACTACCGCATATAGGACGTATGCGCAAACTGTCACTACCGCATATAGGACGTACGCGCAAACTGTCACTACCGCATATAGGACGTATGCGCAAATTTTATGTTCAGAAGTTTTGAAAGTTTATTCTGTACTGTACTTGTATACACAATTCAGTAAATATATCCTGGAAAAATATATATTTGCTTCAGAAAAAGATTGACTTAATAACAAAATGTCTCCCCCCCCCCACACACACACTTATAAAATATACTTCGTGGGAGTTTAAGAACAGCTGTTATTTTATAACGTGTTGAATATTCTTAAAATATTAATTTTATATTAATATTTAAATTCAATGTTCATATCACTATTAACATCACTATTAATATTAAAATAACATGGTTACTGTTAAAATTGAAAGTCCCGAGTTTCACTTACAGTTGACATATAAGTGACACAAAAATTAGCTCGCAAATGTATACAAATTGTTTTGTCGATCCATGTTATGGCGTTCCAGAATAAATGTTTATGCCAACAGAGACTGAATGTATTAACGAATAATCGATTAGTATTTATTTACTAGATAGCAGCTGCATATCAATAAAATGCAAAGAATAGGAATCGATTAATTATTTAAAAAATTGGTCTCTGACGATGCGAACACTTAATCTACATATGTTAGGCAACACAACTATTTTACATGCTTACGAAAATAAGCCTCTTATATAATTAAAGTACATATGAAATAGTAAGACATGGAACGGTTCGCGCAGATGGTAGTAGGTCGAAAGAAGGCAATGTAGGATGTGGGGTGTGAGGTGACCAAACATGACACACAACCACGTGATACACCACTTATACCACTGTTGTGAACACAAAACAATTGGTTCGAAAACAACGCGCAAAGCTACACATGCGCAATGAGATGTTTTGGCACAGCGCAACCATGTCTAATTACAGTACTTTTACTTAAAGTACGTAATGTACATATACTTTTGCATAATGTTCCCCTGTAATCACCTTTCCCAACAAAATGTTGCTACAAATGTTCACCCACATTTACAACACAATCGCGCCCAGACAAAACAACGAAATATTACAAACAACTACGAACCCGTCTTCTGACCAACTTCTCTCCACACGAGGGCGTATGGACGTTATTTTTTTCTGTGTTCACCATACACAAAACACTTCGTATCCTTCCGAAGCAAAGCCAAAAGGGCAAACGCTTCGATAATCATCGAGGATACAATGGAGTAAGTAGTACACAGATACAGACTGTTCTAATAAGTAAAATATCTTCACAAACTCTGATAAAGACGTTTGTAAGGCAACAAGGAGTGAACTCACCAGATCTCTTGGAAAGAACTAAGAGCCTAACCATTCAAGACTCCACTGAAGGCTTTATCTTGCTTACCTGAAACAAAATAAAAGACAATTAGAATAACTCTTGTGGGTATTCGGTGTTTTTTTTAAATTTAACATGATAAAAAAACAATTTTTCAACGCATAAATAGATATTTATAAGCAAAAAAATATATTAAATTTTGGTTATATTTAGAGAAACATAAGTACTAAGTAGGCCTACATTAGCTAATTTTAAAAACAAAATAAAAACCTTTGGATTTTCACAATTATTAATCGTGTTTTAAAAATGTACATTATACTATAATAAACTGTAATATATCATACTATATTCTATGATATACCATATTATATCTCGAATTACCAAAGTATAAGTATTAAGGAATACAGTCAACGCTCTTCAATACTGACAAAAGATTTGTGTATTGCTGACGTTGTAGCAGAAATTGAACGCTTCGTTGTTAAGGTCGAAGCAGCTCTGCGCCAAGCCTACATACACTACATTCAGATTTTGGTTAAAATTACCTTTAATTTGACATCCCACAAGTAATTCTGTGATATTATGAAATTTTTCACCGAGTTTGTAGTGTCTTGGCGTCCCAAAAGATTAGACATTTTCAAAAATAAACACTAAATTTACTTCGTGGTTACAATTATTTTCAATTTGACACTCCACAAGGATTTTTTTACTACGAGAAATGGGTAGAAACGCATATAAATCCACTGGCGATAAATCTGCTGTAGCGAGTCCAAATCTTATGAAAAAGCATTACGTCTAATGGCAATGATGTTTGTTGGGAGCGTTGTTGCGACGTCGTACTCTACGCCCACTCCCACTTGTTTATTTCTGTTGGTGCTGTACATACGCATACAACGTGTTGGCTCTCCGCGCCGGTGAGAGTATATTATTCAATAACTGCAGCTTATCACATTGAATGAAGCCGACCCGTGTCGTGCCGTCGGCATTTTGATATCAGTGTAGGCATTTGTTTATGTGACTTAACAGATACATTGGGGGAAATAAAAGACTCATTAAAGTTGATAATATTCCTTTCGTAGCTGACGTTAACTGTTCCAGCGATTTAGAAGTAAACAGATGTCTGTTTCACTGTTTAATAATTATCACACATCTGCGAGCGTTTAACTTACTGACAACTACCACTCATCGCTTCGTGCAAATATGATCAAACACTGAGAAAGCAAAAATTATGTGTGTGTGTGTGTGTGTGTGTGTGTGTGTGTGTGTGTGTGTGTGTGTGTGTGTGTGTGTGTGTGTGTGTGATAGTGAGAGAAAGAGGGTAGCATGTCTGTGGGCGCGTGCAGTTATCATCCACAACATAACAATCGCGTTACGTTTGTCAGTACTGTAGTCCACAAGCTCAATGCTTGTTTCTAAGGTTTGCACAGACTATGGATTACAGAAGACTGTCTGCATACAAGAATACCAAAACTAATGTTGCCGCTGGGCGTTACTAGAGGTAAAACACAAAATATATTATATGTAACATATATATCACTGTTAAGAGTAACACGTCATTGGACTAGTTATTTCCATCTCATGCATTCGTTTATCAATTCTGTGGCTTGGTGCGAGAATCGCCAATGTCATAAAACAATGTTTGAGAAAATGGAGTTTCAAAATTGGTCAGTTTTTTCTGACTCATATTATGGTGCCACGGTCAAGATCATGTTTGATGTTTTGATAAATATTTACATACATCTGTAAGTGCATGCCCCATGTAAGTTTAATTCTGAAAAATATCTTTTGGTTTCTAAAATAAGTGTGATGCTGGTGGTTCTGAATTCAAAAACCTGTTCCAGACTTTGGCAATCCCTGACACTATTAACTCGCAATATGTTACAGATTGATATTGGTGGTTTTTACACATGAATATACATGCCTTCAGAAGTCTAAAGAGGCACTAATGTCATTTTCACCAACAACTGACATCGGTGATTCTTGCAACAACCCACAGAATTATGCTCATTGGTTTGCACTAACATATTGCATAAACAAACGTAAAAAAGTGTTCAGTGTAAAGTATCTTCAGTCGCTAGCCAGCGAGGATAACTCACTTTAGAATGAGAGAAACGTTAGTTGTTAACAAAACTAAATAAATAAATAACTGTGTTAAACATAAGAAAGTGTTTTTCCTTAATTTGCAATATATAGACTGTAGACTGTAAACATTATACGTCTCGTGTATACGTGTCTTCAGCACCTGTTAATCGTCTCAGTCATCAGATTGTTACGACAGGTCACGACAACAATGCAACAACCGCACAAACATCGTACAACAAACGGTTTATGAACTAGGACACACGATAACAGGATTACTACACTTCAACAAACTAAAACTACCCGACAGATCTCAACCATCGGAGTCCGTACAATTCCCTTATGTAACAGTGAAATACGTTCGTCTTATTTATAAAACCAATTTCTATTTATCAGCAGCAGGTACAATAATAATAAGAATACAAGTCGCTCAAACCCGCCGATCATGTCTGTTTTGCTGTTTCACCTCTTCGTTCTTGTATTTCCCTTTTTTTCTTATATTTCCCTTACGAGAATGGTTACGTATGTTATCTGTTTTAAGAATGGTCGTGAGAGAGAGAGAGAGAGAGAGAGAGAGAGAGAGAGAGAGAGAGAGAGAGAGAATGAGTAGCGGGCGAGAGACGGACTGACAGCAGCTGCAGACTTCGTGCCGTCACTCTCTCTCTCTCTCTCTCTCTCTCTCTCTCTTGTTCGCACACGTTTCCGGCGCGCTCTTTCTAAGCTATCTTGATGAGATTCTATAATTCTATTGTTACCAAACTAGATAACTTCTTTTTTCTCGGTAAATTGTTTCAAATGCTTCCACCAGTCACTGCAAGCAGCATCGTTCGACTTAATACTTTCTCTATTGTTTCCGCTCTCACGCCCCGACCAAACTTTTTCTAAACCATCACCACGCAGACACAGACACAAACCCACACACGTCAAACACAGGCTCGTATATTGAATAGGTCTCCATTTAATGGAATGGAATTGAATGGCAGCTCAATATACTTAACCTCTCTACTTACATCTCTGTTCAAAAAAGTGATATTATACTTCCTTATAAATAGTCATTACTTGTACCCCACCAACTTCATATAAACGACTAAATGTTT
The DNA here is from genome assembly GCA_034769895.1 of Magicicada septendecula. NCBI lineage: Eukaryota > Metazoa > Arthropoda > Insecta > Hemiptera > Cicadidae > Magicicada > Magicicada septendecula. Next base: position 245,654,219 of record CM068374.1, on the reverse strand, counting down.
CGGTGTAGTAAGATAAAATAAAATTGGCTTGACTCATGACAGGATTGTAAAAATACAAAACGTTAGAATAGGTATATTGTTACGACGATCGCACCGATCGTTGTCCTTAAACAGTAGAAAAAAATAACTGAACACAAGAGAATTTGTTACTCACAACTTCATTAATTCAAGCCTATTGCTACAAAAAAAATTATAGTTAAATAACTTCAAATTTATTTTTAAATTGCACAATTAAATAAATGTGTATATATACATTCGTTTTATGTAAACCAAATGTAAACAATATCCGATCTACATTTGATTTGATGTTTGAAATTCTATTCGTACTGCAATCTTTAAATTAAAAACGACTATCTTACACGTTAGAGAGAGAGAGAGAGAGAGAGAGAGAGAGAGAGAGAGAGAGAGAGAGAGAGAGAGAGAGAGAGAGAGAGAGAGAGAGAGAGAGAGAGAGAGAGAGAGGGTGTGTGTGTGTGAAATAACGACTTTTAAATTACTCAATATACGCAAACTTCCAAATTTCAACACACGTAAAGGACAAAAGTTTGTTCAATCATTCTTAAGTATAACCCTTGAACATCTGTTTTCATATGTCCGAATCCGTAAGGTTTTCAAACCACAGTACAAAACAATACCTCACCAGTGAAGATGGTTAAATTTTGCTGTCTGGGATCTATATTACTCAGACACGTAACACCAAATAAAACTTGCAAAGAGAGTAACCAACGGTAAAAAAAAATAGGCGTCTTCAACTCAGAGTTATCAATTACAAACATTATTAACAAAACAAACACTCTGACATATAGAGCAATCGTACGGAGAAGAGGTGTGATCAGTGAACGAGCAAAACGGGAACACAATAACTGCAGTTGAAATAAAGAAAAATAAAGACGAAACGAAAAGATTAGAAATAAAGAAATAAGAAGATAAGAAGTCCGTTAACAAAATTATATGAGAACAAACAAAAAACATTAGGAGGTATGGTCACGTAAGACGTAAGGGGATGAAGATACTGAAGGCAGTTCATGTTTGGAATACTGCAGAAAGAAACACTAGAAAACGACTTTTAATTTTAACTAAATGAGAACATAATTATAACAACAATGACCAACTTGGAGTAACGAATAAACATTCAGAAGTCAAGGCTAAATGGATATTCCTGATCAAAGGTTCATATAATGTGGAGCTTTATATCTAATTTGTGATATAAAACTGTATGTTTGTTAAATTTCTGCACATTGATTTTATTTTAATTATTATTTTTTTAATCAATAGTAAAATATTTGGCTTGAGAGAACCCTCAGAATAGAGGACTATTATCAAATAATAATAAAAGTATTTATTTCAACAAAATTCCGAATTATTGACATACAAAAAAAAATATACAGTTAATTATGTTCCAAATCCCGTTTATAAGAAAGTCTCTCGACTAATTTTTAATTTTTACAGTTTCACTGTTAAAACAGATTTTACTTGTATCGTTTACAGCTAGAATATCCCTACTCACCGACTGTAACTTTCACTCGCGAATAACATTATTTCTTAGCCGAAACTTTCTTGCAATCCTGCTGGCTGTAATGTAGGTCAAATACATTCTTTTCCTTTGCTTATCCTTTTATGTTTTTAGGGTTGGAAACTGATGATAAGCGGTAAGGAGAGTTGGAAGCGACACTGTATGTCACCTCGTGTTACATATCACAAACGCGCGCACACACACACACACACACACACACACACACACACACACACACACACACACACACACACACACACACACACACACACACACACACACACACACACACACACACACACACACACACACACACACACACCATAGGCGTCTCTATTCGTATCCATTGCAGACAAGACCATCTCTTCACGCGGCATGTCATCCAGGGGCTTTAATCTTATTCTCCCTCTTCCTCTTTGGTCTCCTCAGAAACAGTTGTTAGTCCACAAATCGCGTTCAATTTCACTGCCTTACCACCCGCAGAAGTTTACTACCTTCCTTGATTTTTTTAGCAACAGTTCTTTGCTTATTTTATCCAACGACCTTATTATTTCCATGCACCTCAAAATCCATATTTTCTTGGGCTCAATTCTATCACTGTTCTTTTCCTCATTTTGTATCTCTGAGACTCATAAAATGTAAAACTTCAAATAAAAAGGTGACCACTTAAGTCTCCTATAAAACACTTTTCCGTATCGGACAGTTCTTTCTCTATGACTCTGTGGGTACTTTACTCCTAAATTCTTGCTCACTGGTTCACTCCTTGTCTATGGAAAACAGAAAAGGGCTAATTTGTAAATTTTCATAAAAGATTTTTCTCTTGAATCAGTGGCTGCTTACTGGCGAAAAATCTTATTCCCGTACCGTTATATTTTTAAGGTGTCCATAACGTAGTCACATGTACATTACCACATTTTCTTCGTTATAAATTTTTTCAGCCTTGCAACACTACAGAAGCCAATAGTGTGAATAATGCAAGTTATCCTGACAATTCTCTGTTTCGGGGAAAGAATATTGTGATGACGAAGATCTGTCCGAAAGTGGGTGTAAATTTTGACAAAATCGCAAAAATTATGTAGGATGTCAAATTAATGAGAATTTTAACTAACATATGAATGTAGTGTTAAGTTTTGAAAATTGACGCAAAAAGGAAATAAAATTTTATAAATGATGGTGAAAATATCTACACTAAATAGAGTCCTGTGGAATAAGCAAATTACAGCAGAAACTAAAACCAAAATATTTAAACCATTGTTAGAAGTATCATGACTTACGGCTCAGAAGTTTGGACTACTAATAAACACACAAGAACAAAATTAATGACAGCAGAAATGGACTTTTAGACACGTTCGGCAAGAGTATCCTGAAGTGATAAATTATAAATAAAGCCATTAAACACAGAGTTAGTGTGAAAATTCAATTGTTGATTTTATCCAACCAAAAAGATTACAATGGTATGGACACACGAAAAGAATGGCACAGGAAAGATTGCCAAGGAGAGAGTTATGGAATGGACCCCACCAGGAACAAGGAAAAGAGGAAGCCCACTGTGACGATTTAAAAAATTATTTAAATAGCACAAATTAAATTTTTGTTCTTATAACAAGTGAGAGTATTATCCACCCCTTATCTGTACCTAGATTCCTGTATCAACGTGCAAATTGTCCAGTACGAACACGCAAAGTACGATGTTATTAAGCGAAAAATAATAATTCTTTTAATTAAATAAAAGACGTATTAATAATAAAGGAAATATCTAACTCATAACAAAAAGGTAGCATAATTTATTACTAGTTAATTAATGAACAATTATTAATACTAAAAGAACGAACTACTTTTCTCAGCGCGTAAAACGCGCCAGCTTACAGACTCCCTGCCGCTAAACAGTCCCCAGTCGCCGGAGAAAGTTCGACATGTAAGCAGGTCAAAAATGTGTTGTCAAGTTACACTTAGGTGTATACCGCTAAACAACGATACAACCAGACGTTAGTTGTTATATTTGATTTAATCCAATGTAGCGTTGGAAAATTAAAAAAAAAACTAGTAATGTAGTGCGTGAAGCAAATATTGGTAATATATAAAAAAAAAACTTAGCCGACACATCTCTTTACAAACAGTAAGTGGTAAGATATGTTCCTTACCATATTTTAGTGCTGCTAAAATAAGAACAATTAAAATGTAAAATGTGAACAACCAACTCCAGAAGAAGAAAGTTACAACAACAACCGTATGAACTTCAAGTAGCAGAATCCAATCGTCATGACCTAGATTACAATTCGGAAACAATCATCTAAATGGAGAATCCAGAGGAACAACGAACCACATCCAAGAAGACTACTGAAGAAGACCATCACGAACACCCACAGCAAACTCACGTTCTATTCAGGTGATATTAAATCATAACATTTGTGCGTAACTTGTTTTTTATTAAACAAACCGAAACAAAAAGAACAGTAAAGTTTCTTGTAAAGACTTTTAGATAACTTAAAGATTATCATATAAATGTTTGTAATTTCTATAATGATATAGTAATAACCTGATGATGTTTAAAGGTAAAGTAATTCTGGAAATTACACCGGACTATTCTTCAAATAGTTTGGATGTTGTTGTGATATATTAGAATATTGCAAAGTTAAGACCCGGATCCGTGGTACTTGAAATAATACATAGTTGAATGATTTTGAGATAAAAAAGAGTAAAGAATAAAAATTTAAAGAATATTTAATGCAGAATTTATAAGAATTTTTCTTTAAAAGTAAAGTAAAGTAAATAAAAAATTAAAGGATGACCATTAAAAGCTATTACTTTTATACTTAGTTAAAATATAAGAATAAAGAGATGCTTTCGGTAATACCCAGAGAGTGAATAAATTTATGTAACCCTTGACTAATTCCTGATATATATACATTGTCATAATTTGTTGGTAAGTAAATTTTACTAACTACGGCAGCTAGTTTAATTAACAGCGAACAATTGAACTGGTTCCCGATGTTATAATGTCTTTGCAGGAGAGACGTTATACCACCTATCACCTGGATAGATGAAATTCAGACTACATTGAGGGAACGAGAAATAGAAGATCTTTGGATGGACAAGCAGCAGTGGAAGATGAGAATTCAATCACTTCTGTAATCTTTAATTTCGGAAAATGTGTAAACATTGTACCCCCAGAGAAATAAATAAACAATTGTGAAAATCTCGTAGGTTGTCAGACTAGAAGGAACTGTAACCCAAATCCTAATGTTTCAAATATTTAGTGTTTATTGTATGCTGTGTGCCCTACAATTACTGTTGCTTTATTAAAGAAACAGCAGAAAAATCATTTTTGTAGTAGACATTTGTAATTTTTGCATAATTGAAAATTACATAATAATAATTTTTCAGTTGGGCAAAAAATTACCTAATATAAAAATTTATGTAATAATAAATGTACTTTGTTCAAAATAGTGAGCAATTTCTGCAGGTCAGGGAGAATACTCTTACTGTTTTGCTATTACTCCCAGTACTGACACAATTCTTCGACAGATCTACGTTGGTTTTGTCGTCTAATGCTTTCATATTAAAAAAATATCACTTTTATCGTGGATTTCTTTTGTTATGCTAAAATTATAATTACAATTTTGTGCTTAATTTAAATTTAAATATTTTGGAATATATGAAAATAGAAAAATTTGAATTTAAATTAACTACTCGTGTAGTAATTGTTTAAAATAAAAGTTTTTGCAGAAATTAAAAGAGAAATACAGACCGCAATACAAAAATATCCTTTAATCTCCTTCGTTCGTTCAACTCCTACGGTATAATTGGTTCTATCCTCTATACAGGGGGATACTACGCGTTTGACAGTTCATTACTATCTGCGAGTGATCAATAAATAGGCTGGCCACGCTTTCTGACTACCGTGATTGTCTCTGCTACTCCCCTACGTGGAACTGGCCAGGAAAAAATAGAAAGTAATTTTTCAAAATCCAGGAAACAGAGCACAGTAATCAACAATTCTCAACAATTCATGTTAAACTTGTAGGGATTAGGTTTGTTGTATCTAGTGCGGTGAAATTTGTTTTGTTTATTCGAAAATAAGTAAATGACGCAATCTACCTCAAAAATATTTAGTCAACTCGGGCCCTAGAGTCTCATCAGGGCTCAACTATTCCATACCATCTACATCTGCCAATGTAACAATTTTAACTATTTGCAAAATTATAATTATCTTTACCATAAGATATTCTGCAAACACATTGTGGCTGTAAACTAACAGTGAGTATCAGAAACTAGCCAGTATATCATAATTGTGAATCGCTTACAAGGCGAGTTCATTACTCTGGTCACAGACAAATGTATTTTCTTGAGTCTGCGGATTTGTGTTCCTTGTTCAACCAAGACAAACGCATACACGAAGCCGCGAGCCACAGTTCTCACTTGGACTGAACTGTTAGTGCTTCCTAACAAACTTTAGCCAGACACAATGTGTCCCTGTTACTGGTACAGTATTTTATTCAAACCTGTGGGGAACCGTGATATTGGTAAACTGAGATAGATATTTGCGGGAACAAGACGGGAGTTAATAAATCCTAATCACGGAAGGCAAGAAAAGATATGTTCACAGGGCAAACTAGACTCTGTTGGTAATTAATGCTTTCCAGTCACACTCTGCTGATACTGAGAAGCAGGCGTGCTCAGGAGCTCTCGAAAACCAAACTCAGGACAGTCAAGAATCACAGCTGTATCAACGCTCACCACCCATAGCCCTGATTTTGTATTTTTCCTTGGGAACTATCAACACTCAGACACTTGCATGAAACTATTCCCTGTATTTGTAACGGAGTGAAAGCGCTTGTTCTTGATACATCTCCAGGTTTAGCCATTTCTTCCTGTTCCGAACCTCATCATTAACCTCGTTCTACCCACTTTTCTCCTTCCATATGGGGCACACTGCAATATAGATTATCCTCGATATTCTATCTGCAGACATTTACATCAAATTATCCCTCCAGTTCATCTTGGACTGTGATCACAAACTCCTCAGTATCTAATATCATCGTCTATTGCTACTCACCAGCTTGTGTATCATCGTTACGCATTCTACGCAGTCTTCAACACCCTTGTACTGCCCGAAGGAATTTCATTTCTGCTGTCTGCAAGAGTCTCAAGTCCTTCTGCCTTGGTAGCCATGGCATTCCGCACCATAAAGTAACATGGGCACAGCCATAATCTGATAAAGCCTGTCCTGCGTCACCATTATGGAATTCAAAGGCGTCTATCCACTAAGACGTAAGGTCGTAATTGACAATACTGTGTCACACCATGTATCAAACTTCAATTACTTAGAGCGACGTATGATGTATGAAGATGACAAGAATATGACCATTAAGATAAGTAACTTATAACCGTGCATTATTGTACTAGTCGACTTCCAAAGTGGTTAAAGCTGCATTCGTTTACAACGAATCGAATTCCGTTTGGATTCTTAGAAGAATCTACGTGTTCAGAAAGGACTGTAAACGTAAATTATTATGAACGGTATTACAAAGTGCAGCAGGCAATGGAAAGAAATTACCAAAAGAAAGTCAATAGAATGAATTTACAGTGAAGCACTGATATGCAATACAATATTCTCTCTGCTGATAAAACACACTTAAATTCAAGAAAATCAGGAGGCATGGGAAGACAGTTTGTGGAGACGTACTTATATTAAAATGCCTGGAACATGGAATTAAAAAGTAAGGAGAAGACAAAGAATTAAATGAGGATGAAACAGAAGAGGAGGAAAACGAGGAAAAGAAAAGTGGAAGGATGAGAACGAGGAGAGGGGAGGATGAGGAGTAGAGTTGAAAGAAGATGACAATAAGAATACAAGGGCAAAGACAAATTTCAGTCTTCTTAACAGCATGTTTTTACGATTTAGTTGTCAACTCTGTAACTAATTAACTGCATTTTATGATATTCGTACATGTCGAAACTATGCAATGTTTTGTTTTGTAACAACCCACCGTTTTGACCACCATTCGTAATAGTTGCATTGCAGGCATGAGTATGTATGTTTACATTATGCGGTGTATAGGAGCGTGCACGATCCTATGTTTGAGTGCACCTCAGCTACATAATGCAAGAAGGATATCAGTATCAAATCACCCCAGTTACTGTGTGTACATACATGAAAACAAATTGCGTTATTACGGAGGAAAATATGATCGAAAGAAACACACAAAGAGAACGAATGGGAACAAAAAAAGATAAAACAAAACAGAGCAAGTAGCTGATGGTCTACTCCGGATCGACCGAGTATCTCGTCGTCGTCGCCGCTCGTAGTTGTCACTGTCAGAGAAATGTTTTCGTCGATATATCGAATGTAGAAACAAATGAATACTATTGCTTGTAGTAGTGGCAGGTATGCGAAACACGAGCTGCGGAATGGGAAGCTTTTAAAATATTCCTTACTCAGCAGCAAAGTACGGGTTGGCACAGCCTTCCCCTTTCTATCTCACCGCCCCCTCCCCCATCCATCCACAACACAACATGCCTCTTCTCTTCTCCTTACACTTCTTCATATTTTTCAAATCGCTCTTATCTCTCCTGTGTGGGTGATACACGTATGCTGTGGCGCGCGCGTACACCTACGGGCAAGCGACGTGAAGGAAAAGGGGCGAACCTCGAACTAGGCGACTATTTTTAACAAGTACGAAAATATAGGATTGAATTAAGAACTATGAATATAAACGTTGCTGTTCATTAACAAACAATTTTTTGTTGGTATTAGACTCACAAAATCATTAAAAACGATCTATTGTAAAGATTTAATTTGAGATTTGATACAACAAACAGCACACATTGTGTTATACAAAAGGATGTAGTCAACTTTTGTGATTGAACAGTTATATTAAGTACAGTTACTACAGGATGTTCCTTTATTGAAAACAAAAATCAGAGAAGCGTCCTCGAGTCAGGCCGTGGATTGTAAGAGCGATACGAAAGTAATTCATCAGCACTAACTAACGTGAGGAAAACATAAACAAATGAAATGATTTAACGTTATGAAAATGATTTAAGAGTGGACGACATCGGTGTCAACTTTGTAATTTCAAAAGTGTCAACATACGTAATTTCAACTGTACAAGTGTACTTTTATGTTCGCTCTCGCCATTTTGTTTTCGCCATTTTCCTTCTTTTTCCTAACAAACTTTTATAAAGGAAAGATCTTACACAGTATATTTATTATTCTCACTTGCTACTACGCCAACGGTCTGCTAGGAGGGTGACGAGGACATAGAGGCTCAGGGTACCCTCTTGCCCTTGAGGAGAGACATTACCCCTAAAGGGGAATCGGCAAGGGGCAAGGCAACGAGAAACCACAGCATTAAAAATATCCGTATTCAGGATTCAGTTAGTATAGGACTACACTGGCTACCTCAATTACACGTCTATGAAGAGGCTTGGAGAAGACACCGAAGCCTGGAGAGCGTCTGCAAACCTCTCCACGAATGAGAACAACAGAATAAGAAAAAGTATCCAAAGGGGGTTTTATTGAATGTGTTTGTTATTCTACTGTTACTTAGGAAATAATTTTCTAATACAAATAAATTCTTTACCACCAGCATTTATCTGTATAGTAAGTCTTACAGTTAGTACAAATTAATTTAAAAACGTAATTATAAATTGTGAAACGGAGTAATACTTATAGATTTTGAAAGAAGAATCCTGTGCAAAATATAAGGCCCAGTTAAAGATAACGGTAGCTGGAGAATAGGCTTCAATCAGGAGCCGTAGAAGCTGTATACAAAGACTGCAGCCTGGATGGCGTTTTTCAAGGCATGTAGAAGGTACTGAAGAACAATAGGATACCAAGGCCGGTGAGAAAAAAAAGTTATTGGAAGAAGGAATAAGGGAAGACCACTGACACTGTATCGGGACAACAAGAAGTAAAGCTAGATGTCTTTATTTGGCAATAAATATTATAGAATATTGCCAATTATAGAATATATCTGGAGCAGGATATCGGAGAAGACTAGGGTCACAGGAATGTCATACCACTGGAACCAGTAGAAGAAGAACAACAACAACGCGAAAGGTATAGATGGATGTTTCTTAGTGGTAACCGATGTTACTATGCCATATACGATGTTCATATACTATGAAAATATACAAAAGCATAATTAGAGCCGTTGTCACATATGCGTGTGAAACCTGGGTATTAACGCATAAAGGCGAACAGTGCCAAGAATAGATTTCCTAAGGCTTTCACAGCCGGCGTCAACAAGGTTGGAAACATTGTTTGCAGGACTATTAGGCCTTAGACCGTGATCTGTCGTTTGAGTTGACAGACGTTTAGGCCCCACCATCGGAGGCCATTTTCAGTGGCGGAAAAAATTGGAACTGTGTCCCTACCTTAGTAGAAACACAAACGATAGACCACGATCCAACAGTCCTAAAAATACAGTTTCGAACAGTATCTAGGAATATTCGAAAGAAAAGTACTCAGAAAATCTTTTCGACTCTTGCAAAATAACCACGGCTCATGAAGTAAGTGAAATAAACAATATAATACACCGAACTGAAACAGTAAATTTTATAAAAATTAGAAGGATAGCCTGGCTCTGTCACACAATATGGATGGAACAACACAGAATTCCTAGAAAAATTTAGAATGGAGTCCAGTAGGTAGGAGATCAAGGGGAAGACCAGGGATCGAGGATTTTGAGGAGGATCTGAGGTATGTGGTGATAAGAAGATGGAGGAGACTATGCAATGAGAAGGGTCAATGGAGGAAAAGCGTTGAAGAGGCTAAAACTCATATTGGGATGTAATGCCAGTAGATGAAGATAGGTGGATAACTGTCATTAGTTTAAAAAACAATATGATTTATTATAAATTATGTAGTTATATATGCTACAAGATATATAATATGTAAGAATATGTTATATTTTGGTCAAGTTTTTAAGTACAGCCAACATTTTATGAACAGACGAAAAGATTTATAAGGAGACGGAGAGACAGACAGTAACGTATGGAGACACTGCGTCCGACAGATTAGTGCTAAGGATTAGTATCAAGCGAGACGGCCAGAGTTTTGCAGTATTAATACTGGTCTGAAAAGGAGAAAAGTAAGAATAAAAACAAAAAACAGTGAATGAGCTGGCAACTACTTGAACGATACACACAGACGGAGTCGACAGGAAGGGGGTGGAAAGACAGAGACAAAACAAGCAGGGTATTTAAACGCAAAACATAGACAGAAAACAAGGCGAGGAAAGGGGGAGAGAGAGAGAGTGAAAGAGAGATAGAGTGAGAGAACAACGACTTGAACGGGGGAGGAGCGTAACGAAGGGACGAAGGGTGTGGAGGGGTAAATATTAAGTAAGACGAGACCACTTGAAACAAGCGACGACTACTACATCCATTTGAAACAATTTAATGAGAAAAACAGTTTTTATATAGTTAGAAACAAAAATACAAGACGAAGTGATGCTGGTCGCTGTGGTAGTGGTGTTGTAGCACTTTCTTCTCAAGGGATTGAAAATAATGGAAGAAAGCATCTGCATTCTCAAGTAAGTAAGGTAGGTGAGTGTATAAAAGTAAACTTTAAAAGAATTATAAGAGACAGCTGGCGAAGTAATAAATGTATGCAACTACAGTGGAGAGAAAAACGTCCCCTTTGAAAAAAAGTAAATAAATTAACTAAGCAAAGAAACGAGGTGCTTATTGTATCGAGCGTAATAAAAACCGTTTAATAAATTAGAATTGATTAAATTGAGACTGTGTACTTTTGTAAAACGTCTTTGAGAATCGATAAGACAGGCACGAGGACTCGTTTATTCACTTCAACGGAAATTCTACGAAGTTCTCGTATTAAGATTCTCCTAAACAACGCAGAATTATCAACATTAAGCGTTGTTTTTGCTATGCTTATCCCACTTTGCTATGCTTATCCCACTTTGCTATGCTTATCCCACTTTAATACATTTAAATTAATATCCTAAAAAATAGTAATTAAAAAATATATTGTTACACCATTACAGAACGGTCTACATGTTTCTCGGCTATCCCAGCTGTAATGTTTGTGTGCGTACGTGACACTTAACATGCGAGACAGTGTTACATAATACGAAACGTTCTCGTATATTCGATAGTGTTGTTCATCAAGTTTCTCAGCTTTCTGGCGGAGGCTCAGTACGGCGTGCACTCAGCGTCGTGAAGCAAAATAGAGTAGTCGCCTGAGATAACAGCGGCGCCTCCTGGCTGTGAATACCGCAACTAGCGGCTGGCGACGCGTTGTACTAGCCATGCAACCGTCCCACTAAACAGTATCGAATGTACGAGAATGTTCCGTATTACGTAACACTGACTCGCATGTTAAGTGTCACGTACGCACACAAACATTACAGCTGGGCTCTGCTGGGATACATGTAGAACGTTCTGTGATGGCGTAACACTATGTTCAATGGTTCACAATTTACATTTATACGTCTAGCCTTATATCTAATGTCTAATCCCTCAGATTTATCGACTTTCCCGACATTTTCCTGAAGTTATTGGGCCATTCTGCTGAGAGCGCCCCCTGTTCAAAATCGACGCGTTCTTTCAAATCTGTGTCTGCAACATCCGATGTTTGAACATCATCTTTCTTAACCTTTCTCTATAATTTCTCTAAACAACGTTTCTCCCTACCAGCACTGTCATGTAACTATTGCTAGTTAAGTTAGTGAACTATTAAATGTCTCAGCCGTAAAGATATTTCCTTTAGACAGTGTTTTCCCATATTTTTCTCGTTTACCTTACTGAACACTCCTTTGTCTTTGCTCGCTCTATGGTTCCACGAAATCCTTACCGCATTCATCTCCAGCGCCATGTCTCAAGAGCGTTTAACTTGTTTTTTATCGCTCTTTCTCGTAATGAATGAGTAAAGGTCCACTAACCATTTGTACGTGACCGATTTCTTTTTTTTTTTAAGCAACTGTTCCTTTCGATTACACCTTTACAAAGTTTAGACGGAATGTAAATCAGATTACTCGACCTCACGTGACCGTAAGGAACATCAACAGCGCTACGGGAATGTGACCAAATCTATGTAGTATGTTCGTGTTTCGTAGCTGATTAAGACAAGTAGGCACATTAAAATCGATTGAACCCTTGTTTGAGAATTGTAAACAAATCTTCTTTTTTTATGAAACGGCCGGAATATTGTGTTTAGACTCTCCGATTTCACATCTGCTCCAAACGCATATTACGTGCACATGTACATCTACTTTCCACTCGAGTCTATCGGTTTGGATAACGAAATCATATACGTCAGTCGAATCTATGTCAGCGTAATGTACACATTTCCGGTATAGCCTACATCCAGTTTTGGGATTAAAAAGTATGAAACTTGGTATATGATCTTATTTCGAGTATCAACTTAATTTTCACATTATCTTTAAGGATGTTGACTTAGATACGTTGCTATGAACTCTAAAAGATGTTTCACTGGGGAGAAGTGTAACCTCTATTTTGTCATCCACTAAACCAAAAAAATTAACGAAAACTAACCAAATATAACAAAACATAAAAACATATCTCACTATCTTTATTTTAGTTTTAAAATATTACAGGTCATTATGTAAAATGTCCGGACGTAATAACAGTAGTTTATAATTAAAATTACACCTCACTAAGTTTCGGCAGCGTGCGTCATCTTCAGAACACAGAACTAGGTAGAAATGGTTCCGAACGTGATAAAACGGATTATTTAAACAATGGAGGTAGCTTCCCTATGCAACTTTTCATACTCCATCTCTCGTTCGACTGGTCCGTATAAACAATCATCTAAGCCAAGAATGACGTGTTCTCGTTGGTGCCCTTTCAACACCGTGCCAGCCGTTGGCAAGGTCTCATCCTGGTGGTCAGCTCTCAAAGTATTTAGCAGCGACAGGTAGTCTATATTAACCTTTCTACCGTTGAATATATAAAACCGGCACGACGGCCTCTCTTGTTCTCTGTCTACATCAACGAAGTACAGTACTCAGAGGGTGTGGAGTACAGACAGCCTTGGCTGAGGGCAACACGGCGCTGTATACCTCCGATCGAACCCGTGATCATACGACTACAGCGCCGACTCGATGCGTTTGTGGAATGAACCGGCAACTGGGAAGTTGCCGTCAACGAGACGAAGAAACTCCGCGGTGCCATTCTCGAGGCGCCGGAAGGAACCGCGAGGCCGAATGCGTCTTGGCAGTACCTGTTTGCCCTGGTCTCCTGAAATTAAGTTCCTCAGTGTCCTCCTGGACCGCCGGCTCACTTGGCGTACCCACGCCCCGACAGTATCAAACAATCGTCAGCTCATCTGGGCTTACTGTTTATGATACTCGCCAACAAGAATATGACCCATAAGTTGGCAAGTTGATCGTCGTAGCGCATTTTTTGACGGTCATCACCTACGTTGTCCCGGTCTAGGGATAACTTGTCGCTGCGCATAAGAAAAGATGTTTACTTTTTCGACAAGATGCTTCGGTCAGCGGCGAAAGTTTCCCTTCGGTTCAATTGTGGTTTGTTGAGAAGCGGACTCGGTGTACATTTTTGGATGACACCGTACGGCGACTTGCACGTAAAGTTTACATAGCCTACAAGTGGTAAGCGCCCAACACAACCCTCTAATAGCTGGCATTGGCAGGTACTCTACACACCTATATAATGCATATACTGCTGAGGAAACGACCTCAGCATATCCTACTGCACTAATGTGGTTTAGTCGGCTCAGAGGAAACTCTCCCTACTTGGGCAGAGCCACATGGCAGAAGCTCGAGACAGTTGCTCGCAACTCGACTACCATGAGACCATTAGAACAATTTTCCACCTAGTTACCTCGTCTGAAGATGACTGCCGCACGATACGCCGAAACGTCGGCAACAAATAATTTTAATCGTACAGCACGGCACTTTATAAAATGACCACTAACACTAGTCCCTGTGAAAGCGGAAGTATTATTAAACTTCATAATTATTTTTTAATGCTTTACCTGCTGCAAAGCGACTAGCTCGTTTGTACCCGTACCACACACATCTCAGCATCTTGCTATGTAGCAGTAATACTCTGTCGTGTAGTTCAGTTCAGTACTACAGAGTCAGGGCGTTGCCTACACGAATTAAGGTCGTGCTCTGCCCCCTCTTCTCTCTCTCTCTCTCTCTCTCTCTCTCTCTCTCTCTCTCTCTCTCTCTCTCTCTCTCTCTCTCTCTCTCTCTCTCTCTCTCTTTCTCACTCGTATTATCTCTCTACTTGAGATGGAGTTGTTCACTTTCATTAACAAAGTACTTCAATCGTCTGGCCAGTATTTATACTGCAGTACTTATGTTCTGTAAATGCAGTAATTGAACCATTACCGCCACCCTGTGGCCAGCAGAAACTTGGCCTCTCGAAGCGTAGCTCTTCACTCGCCAGCTTTCCCCTCCAGTCGTCAACACCAGTTCTCCTTAAGCTTTGCTAATCGAACGCAGTTATTAAACTAAATTTTGTTGTTGTTTTTTTACCGTCAGTAACAATTTTATTATAGACTGTAATGTAATCCGGCTCTGAACTATCGATCACAGAAGTTTTCATTCGCGTATAACCTGTCACATTCAATTGTATTACTTCCCTCGTTCGAATAAATGTATCAATACTCCGTTGAGATAGTGTCAGCTGTTATTAGTTCCTATTAAATCTAAAGACACTCACGAAACAAATAAATTTACTGAACACGATTTGATCCGCCTCTGAATACGATTTTAATCGGCCCATCCTTACCGTTATTATCTTTGTTGCTTTGTATCTTCATTACATTTGAACAATGAATACCTTGTTACACAACATTTTAAATATATTCATTTTGAATATGTGAAATATAGCCTACATTACCGCTGTCAGTCTTTCAAGGATTAAAAAAAACCTTTGGACAGAAATTGTAAATTTGTTATCTGGGAATAAGGATTTTCCTTTATAGCCATTTACACTCCTGTTTAACTGTTTGGTTATTGAAAGCATTTTATTTATGTTTGTTGTCATATAAAGCCAAAATTGTAATAGAAAACCTAGCTAATAAAACCAATTATTATTAATCAAATTTAAATCACTATAGCCTCTCTCAGATACGTTATTAGTGAAGAATAAGATTAGACAAAGAAAAACAAACATCTTATTTTAGAGCGATCTGCTAAAAGAAATAAAATTTCTGTTGTTTTCTGAAGATGTTTCAACATCGGTAACACACCAGTGAAACTATAAACCACTTACAGGTCAAATTAATTTTATTGATAAAGTTTTTAGACTATCTAACATTAAAGTATCTGTAGACACGTGGTCTTCATAATGTTATTACCTAGCTTACTGTACACAAAATACAACCGCCGTAACTCAACGTCAAGGTAATTTTGAATGTTTATACATATTAGCAACTAACACGTGATACAGTAAAGCAGAATTATGACTTTTTTTCACGTCAGTTTCTTTGAGAAGCGCTGTTAGAATTGTTAGATATCTGAATCCTACGACTACACAGCAGTACAGGGCTATCTTCACATTCGCGAAATTAAGACACTAAAAGAAAAACATGCTTGGACGTACTCAGAAATGTCAAATAAAAATCCATGATGCAGTCTTATTTTGCTTATCGTTTTCAACAGCCCGACCGTTTTTAATAATTATAATTATTATTGTTGCTGTTGTGCAATGATTCAAGGGGAGGACACCTGGAACTGTGTGGCACGCTTTGCAGAAGAGACTCTTCGGGCGAAGGAGACAGATCTGGATAATGCAACATGGACGGCTAACAAGGCAGATGTGAGCCGTAGGGCTGGAGAACAATAGGCCTAGCCCGAAGTAGTGTGTCAAACACTTCCAGGTTAGTATCCTAGAAGAGGAAATGGAGGTGGTTTTTGTAGGTCGGGTATAATACTCAAACCCACAGTCCCCGGAAGTGTGGAGCCTTCCGGACATTTGTGAGCAAACTTTTCCACCAGCCCTCGTTAAAAAAAATTTTGTTGTTGCTGCATTGTATTTATTACCAATTATACTAGTAAACACAAAATATTAAATTATAATTTAAATATATTACTTCGATGAGTAAGGAAAGTGGTGTGTTCTGGAGTGCAGGTCTGCGTCGTTAAGTCCCCATCATTTTACATTACCATATCAAGGCGTGATAGATTCAAAATTCGAAACAACAGGAAATAGAATTGGACATATGATATTATGAAGTCAAGACCAAAATGTACGTAAAGTACACGAGAGTAAGCCTACAGGACAATAGAAGAATGTAAAAGTAAAGGTATAAGCTTAGCAAAAAAAAAAGATGGTCAAGAAGTAACCGGAACAATCTGACACCAGCTGGCAACAAGCAAAAGAATCAACAACACAGCAGAACACAGTTTGATAAGTCACGATTCGCATCAGTAAAATAAATGATAAGCAGAGATTGAAAAATTAAAATTGTAGAAATATGTTTTTAATGGCATGTATATACATTTAAAATTAAATCTGTTACCTAGAATTTAAGGTATTATGAAAAACCTGAAGACTCACAAAAAGTGCCTTTATTTTGTAAAATCATTTTCCACCAACCTGATAAATTAGACAAGGTTACTAACAGCACAAAAACAATTTATTCTGTTGTCACGATATTAGACAAACTGACGAAACACAATGCTGTTTAATATTAATCCTGTAGAAATATTATATACAAACCACGATGTTATACAGCGATACAGAAAAGCATTTGTTGTTTGTTCAAAAGTGGTTAGAGCCCTTAATTGTTAATGGAGTCAAACGTTTCTTTAAAATAAGAAAAAATTTCTAAAATATGTCACGAAACAAATTTTTTGGCTACAACCATAGAAGTGTATTATTATTATTATTGTTGTTGTTGTTGTTGTTGTTGTTGTTGCTGTTGCTGTTGCTGTTGCTGTTGCTGTTGTTGCTGTTGCTGCTGTTGCTGTTGCTGTTGTTGTTGTTGTTGTTGTTGTTGTTGTTGTTGTTGTTGTTGTTGTTGTTGTTGTTGTTGTTGTTGTTGTTGTTGTTGTTGTTGTTGTTGTTGTTGTTGTTGTTGTTGTTGTTGTTGTTGTTGTTGTTGTTGTTGTTAATACATAAGTATTTTAAAAATATTTCGAAAGATAATAAGTGTTAGCCAAGACAGTATTTATTAAAGCTTGCTAAATGAATGTCTCTCAGATTATAACAGAAACAACTGCTGAAGTCCCGGTCCAGTTATTTAAAGTTAGCATTGTAAAATTTGCTAGTTCGGATCCAGAGCAAATAGGCTCAGCAAGTGTAACTTTTAAAACAGTTATGAAAATAACCTGAAATAGCATGCAATAGTGTATGTACGATAAGACTTTGGCAGGGTGAAATTTAAGATGGAAAGTATGAAGAAAGATGCATGAAGTCAGGAGGTATCAGAACTTCTGAAGATAAATGACAGAGGAGATTGGAATCAGAGGCGTATTTAAGAAGGCGCACGAACCGGTGCGGACCCCCCCCCCCTCGGAGAGTCGAAAAAAGTTGACAAATTTTGTTAATCACTTAATTTTTAAGCTCTTTTATTATATTTTGAACTGTGTTTTTCAGCTAGTAACTATTTTTTAAATATACAAGCAGGTTTATTACACAGTATTTGCGTATGTTGGAAATGTGAAAATCAATTCAGTCAGTATCTACTACACAGTGCTTCGGTAACGCGTATTTTTACTGTGTTGATACCTTTTATTTATAACCACATATTTTATACAGTTTATAACCACCTATGTATATCCAGTTTATTTATTTTCACTGTGTTATTACCGTTTGTAGAAAGACCACCTATCACCTGGATAGAAGAAC
Source organism: Magicicada septendecula (assembly GCA_034769895.1). Taxonomy (NCBI): domain Eukaryota; kingdom Metazoa; phylum Arthropoda; class Insecta; order Hemiptera; family Cicadidae; genus Magicicada; species Magicicada septendecula. The sequence goes on along the minus strand of CM068374.1, from coordinate 245,635,888 downwards.
TTCAGACTATATTGACGAAACGATAAATGGAAGAAGATCTTTGGATAGACAAGCAGCAGTGGAAGATGAGAATTCAATGACTTCTTTAATCTTTGGTTCCGGAAAATGTGTAAACATTGTACAACCGGAATAATAATTTACCGGGAATTGTAACCGAAATATTACCGGGATTATTTTTATGGGATTTCAATGGGATGCACTTCAGGATGTTTTCTCATGGTTCTAAGCCAGTTTAAATATAGTAATGTTGATTAGTCTTAACTTGTTTTTTTTTTTTCTTTTGAATGAAGCCAACTCGACCGGACTGGACACCTTGGACCCCCCCCCCCCGAGGCCAAATTCTAGATACCCGACTGATAGGAATGTCATCTTAACTATTGATGTTTTACGGCTGTTATTCTACGATGACTAGCGCATCCATAACGAACAAATGAATTAATATTTATATACAGAGTACTAGTGTAAAGCAGTAACTGGATGCAAAATAAGTAACGGCGATCGCAAAAGCCATACATCTGCGTTAGCGTGACAATTTCAATTACCGAAACATACCTTGTTAACGGATTAAGTAACAACACAAAAGTTATTAATCTTGCATGCGTGATTGCCTGGCGCTAATTAACGTGTAATGCAATGTACGTGCGTGCCGGATATTGTTCGTTTGCTCAAGGTGGCAGTGGAAAGCTGTAATAAGTGGCGGCGGTATGTGTTTGATTATGTGATGTCGTGTTACGATGCCAGCTTACCCCCCGACACGCGAACCACGGCTCTCCACTCTCCGCTCTCTTCTCGTACACCTTCACAGTTCCTCTGTATTTAACTATGTTTCGAAGGTACATTTTTCTTGATTATTGTTAGATCGCGGACTTAATAGCAATGGCTACTCTTAAAGTACCTAAGTTTTTCTGACGCCCTCGTATTAACTACAGATCGAATACGTGGCAAACACTATGATACGTCTAATTAGAACTACCTCAAACGAATTTTGGATTCAGAGTCAACTTTAGACAGCGTAAAATCTTGCGAAAAATCTTTGGGCCGTAACAAACTGAAGACGGTTCCTGCAGGATACGAACCTATTATGAACTGCATCAAATAACACACGCTGCTGATAAGGTCCGGTTTGTGAAGAGTAGAAGATTAGAATGGCTGATGGATGATGGACGAATGGATGATTGCAGAACAACTAAAAAAAAAACGCAGACTGGAAACCAACAGGCAGACGAATTGGAGAAAGGCCTTGGGAAAGACGGATAGATGACGTAAAGCAGTGGTTCCCAACCAAATGGTACGCGGAGGGATCCAAGGTGGTACGCAAGAAGAACTAGCTAGGAAAAAGTGTTTACTTAAAATAATAAATAAATAAAACTTTTATGTTCAAAATAACAAATTTTCATCCAACATGGTTTAAATTAAAACTAAATGACAGCAACTATTGTCACATTAATTATTTTCTTTTTAATGTTGTTTTTTTTTCAGTACTAACAAGAAAATCTGTAATAAAAGTAATTAACTGTATTTTGAAAAATTTTTACTTTTTTTATCATAGAACCAACCTGAAATTCTATGTATTAAGCGTTTTTAAATTCTATGTATTATATTTAAATAATTATACATAACTATATAACAGAGATTTTACTTATTGCAGTCCATACTACAGGGGAAAGTACTTGGAATGAGAGGAGTTGGGCGACCGAGAATATCATGGCTGAGAAATTTAAGGACCTGGTTTAGCATGAATACAACTGACTTATTCCGTACAGCGGTGTAGAAAGTTAAAATAGTCTGTATGATATCCAACATCCGAAATGGATAGGAACTATCAGAAGAAGAAGAAGAAGAAGATACACAACTAGGAATAATAAGATATACTATACATGTTGTATCAAGTTTTGTATTGAGAAAACCCCAATAACCTTTCTTTAAGCTCCGGTGATACGCGAAATGAACGCGGAAAACCAAAGTGGTACACGGGTTCGGAAAGGTTGAGAACCACTGACGTAGACGATGATTTGAGATTATAAATGTTAGAGGCTGTAGAAGGTTTTGTGCTGGCAGGACGGAATTGAAGAAAATCATTGAGCAAGCTACGACCCACACTGGATTGTGATGGAGTTAATCAACTTTCTCAACAAAATGTGTCGCTAAGTAATATTCAATCCCACGTATTGCAGAAAGTAATTTTAAAGGACTCCATCAACATTGGAAAAAGATCGTACGCGTTCAGTAACTGGACAACAGAATACGACTTCGCACTGATTGGAAACCTGTTCTTCTCACGTACAACTCAACAGCCAGCCAAACGCTTCAGCTGTTAGAGCCGCCCGCTTGTCAGACATCGGTACCGAGTAATAAAATACGTTATTCCAACTCCTCGGGCGTATAAATATCACACCTTTTCAACCGAAAATTGTGTTAACAAAACCAGCAGCACCGAGGTTGTTATAAGCACCTGAAGCACCTGAAGGAACCACGAAGTCGAGTGGGTATTGGTAAACGTACTTGGTCTAGCGATGTTAACTATCTCGGTGTTCACGGTGTTCAACTATATCGTCAGCTCACCTGGCGTTCCCACGCCCAGAAAGTTAGCAAGCGAACGAGTGTCGGGTTGCCTGGGTCAACTGTTTCCAAAAATTGCCAACCAGGCCCATAAGCTGAGTAAATTCATAATGATGTTGTTGATACGTGGTGTTTGTGTGTGTGTGTGTGTGTACTTTGCGACTCATTGTTTCTAATATACTTGAAACATTGAAGCAATATAGGAAGGTAATCCAACTGCGTGTATTAAATTCGACCGACCGCGTTTATATAAAAAAGAAACGCGTCATAATCGTGTTAGGTGCACTTAAACATAAAGGACGTGTATCGGCGAGGTCGGATTAAAAACCAGTGTTCCACATTGCCGCTGATATGAACACAGCTCCCCGCTCATGACCCACCCTATCGGAAAAATGACACTTGTACCGTTTGTAATTTAATCCAATTCAAATGGAAATGGAACTCCATTTGTAGCTGCTACAAGCTATGTCACACTATTCGCGCAAAATAAATATCACATCCTACACTCCATTTTTATAAGCTTATAGTGTGCTGTGTGTGTGTTTGAGTTTTATAGAGCACAGATGATTTATACGATTAATTTAGTTCCTAATTACCGTTTCTGAAGTCGACGCCGGGGGCGTAACGACGCGGATTGAAGCCAATTTGCGTCTGCACAGTTATAATTCCGACTGTGCTCCGTTTAAAACGCTCGGCGCTCTTAACCGTTGGAAAAATATACAGTTATCAACAACAAATTCGGTTACGGGATAGCGGAAAATCTGTTTATACAATTAAAACGAGTCCTCTAGGAAACGTACAAAAGCTTTTAACCAAACGCTATTTCAAAAAACATATTCGCTTAGCTAATCGCGTTTGGGGACGAAACCGAATAAAACTAATAAACAGAATTCGTTGAGTTTATTTTTTGAAACGTTAGTTAATGTAAATGTAACCGGGAGAGGCTAAGTAGACTACTAGAATTACACGGTATGTGTAAAACATTAGAAGGCATATGAAAGGTTTTCTGCTCGTAACCGGTGATAGGGAACTGAAACTGGAATAAAAAGCAAACGCTATAATGTCTTCTCTACATAGGAAACGGTCTATTCTGGTTTCTATTACTCCCATCACCTTCTTACACTTTCAGCAGATGTACCTGTCTCCTTATAATTGAATCGGCTCCTCCAGGATGAGCTTCAGTCAACGAACCTCTGTTTTTGAGAAAACCAACAAAACTTGTCTACACCTATACTCTTCATTCACGTTATGTTAATGAGATATTATGTTTTATTCCACTTACCTTTATAAAACATAATCTTTTTTTACTGTAGGCCTACTACTATTATAACAGGCGTTAAAAAAAGGGCAAATTGATAATTTAAACTACCTTTACTCTAGTCAGTTAGGTAGAACTATCGACTGCTGGGATCGAGGGAACTGAGAGTGACAGTACCTTCGTTCCGGATTGAGCGGATATGGATCCTCTCTCTTGGCCCACTGACGCATAGACTCTCTCCAACCAAGACTCTACCGCGGATAAAGACCCACACCCTATGAAAGGTGACACTGATATCTTAGAACAGTACGGATCCAGACCGGAAGGTTGACAAAGATCCGCGTGGAGGATAGCGCAAACTGCCAGAACAGGGGTTTTAGATCAATTTAGCTTTGAGCCATTCGAGGCGGCAATAAAATCTCTATATACTCACCGCGATACTGTGGAATAGGAAAGAAAGGCTTCTCTAGAATACTAAGTCGTCATATGAACGTTGGTACAGGCAAAGAATACAACTGTATTGAAACGACATTTCTGGATATTGAATTTCTATTAAAAAAAGACTAAACAGAGCCGATTAAAGGCAAAGTAATCCAAACTGACTCATGTAACATTTAGTCTTAAACAAGACATCTTACCGCCTTTATCAAAAATAACTCTCAGTTGGCACAGGCGGAAAATGTTAAATACCTCGGTATTCATCTGGGGGAGGGGGATAAACGGGACCGGACCTGGCCCAGAGGGTTGAAAAAGTTGACGAATGTTGTTAATCTCTTAATTTTTACGCTTTTTAATTATTTTTTCACTTGTACGCTAATATAGTAGTAACTCTTTTTTAGTTATACAAACAGGTTTATTACACAGCATTTGCAATAACGTTTGAAATATGAAATGTAGGAATATCAATTCAGTCGATAGGTATCTGGTAAACAATGTTTCTATAACGTTTACAGCAACAATGTGTTTATTGTTATTACCGCTTACAATTACAATATACAACAATCAGTGATTATTGTTACATTTTTACAATAACATTATTACAGTGTTATTACCGCTTAATTAATTGTGACTGAATTCAGCCACTCTAAAGATAGTAATGTTGATTAGGGTTAACTTATTAAAGATTTAACTGCTGATTAAAGTTAACTAACTATATGTTGATTAGCGTTAGAAAAACACGGAAGGATACCCGAATAAAATTTCATAAAACTGTGGCTGCCCCACATTCCTGTATGCTAGTGAGACATGGATTCTTGGTAAAAGGGACGTGCAGAGGATTCAGGCAGCCGAAATGAAATTTCTAAGAGGGACGCATCTTGGATCGGAGAAGGAAAGAGGATATTAGACGCGATTTAAACATTGTATCATTGCACCAGAAGATTGAAGACCACAGAAGGAGATGGTGTGAACACATGAATCGTATGACTGATATCCGTCTACCTGTGGCAGCCTTGGGTTATCACCCTACTGGGAAGAGAGATGTCGGTAGACCGAGGAGGAGATGGGTTCCGGAACATGTCTAAGGCATAGTCCTTGGAGTGGTGATGATGATGATCATAATTGTTTTTTTTCTTTTGTATGAAGCCGACCCAACCCCGAACTCCCCTCCCCAAGGCAAAATTTTAGATACGCCATTGGAAGGGACTAACTGCGCACCCCAATGACCTGGCAATAAAGGTGCTGCATGACGCATAACACAGAAGACGTTTAGAACGCCTCAGACAAACGGCCGTATTGAATAGACTTTTTTGACACTGTTTTAGATTGCAGTAAGAGAGCAGCGCCGCTCGGTGCTTACAAAGTGTTCTTGTAACAGACTGAAAAAACATTCCACTGTACTTCCGTTTTTTACAGGTGGGGTTGGAAATGGCAAAACCGTTTTAATTATATTTTCCGAAACAAGTAACAAAGAGCGAACTGCAGACAAAGTAACGGCAGCGGATCGTAAACCAGACGCGACCGTAAGGAAAAGGTTTTACGACGCACCTAATTACCGCGTTATTAGTAATATCATTTTTACGGCCGCCTTGTGTATAATTAAACCGCATGGCGTTATCGTTTGCTTTTATTGTGGCCGTACTTTGCACGTCGTACTGTTGTTATTGTTGTCATTACGTCCGCCTCAACCGACGAATAAAATGTACACACAATAAGCGGATAACATTAAAACGCGTTCTCTTCGCGTATGTTAACACGTCGGGTATGTCAGTGCCAATGTTATCATTGTAAGTGCGTTCTTCCTCCGATTATTAAGTAGACTACACCTTATCTTGCCACAAGTATTCACAAGTGGTATAAACGTAAAGTCGCTGGTTTTTTGTTTTTGCAGTCACGAGGAGATGACACAGCTGTCATGAAAATCCAACTTATAGGTATGAATCTCAAGGAGTTAAAGGTTTCGAAACGGCTGGGTAAGTATTGCAAGAGGGCTATACAAAAATTAACCTCCGATTGGCTGGTTAAGAAATGCGAAATTCTGAAAATTGTTTTTAATATATGGTTATTCAAAAGTTTAATTAAGAAAGTTGTGTTAGTGGTTATAATCACAAACAGAATTATCACTGTTACACACCACTATAGAAATATCCGATCAGATAAGATTTCCGATCTGACAATGAGCTGAGAACCTTGAAAGCGCTAATCGGAATAATTTTTCTATAGTGGTGTGCAACAGTGATAATTCTGTTTATTCAAAAGTTATTTACTTATGTAAATTACGTATTTTTCCACATAATTACCCCCATATGCAGGCACTTGTTGTATAGTTGAAACAGCTTTTGTAGTCCTTTGTTGAAAAACACTGCCGCCACGATATCCAACAAAAGTCGATGCCATTAATGAGATACTAATCGGTTTCAAGGAGTTGTCTAGACAGACGTTTGTCTTGTTAACACGATGGCACCCTATGCCGAGACTCGGCCCGGAAGAATGGCGGTGTCAAAACGGCTGTCGACAAGGCAAGTTCCGGTAATCCCGTTGTGAATTACCCCAAAGTGCGAGCTTCCTAGTAGGCTACTCGGAGTTTATCTTGAGCAAAATTCAGGTCCGTGACGGCGGGATACCGGCGAAGAAGGGGTCGACTTCCCGATGAAGTCATATCCCGACGCGGTGCCTCGTACCGACTTTTGGTTCGATAGTGATTTGTTGGGATGACCGCTGTCCACAATAGGCACTTTGGGGCTCGGCCGCGGCAGCGTTCAAAGGTTTCGCTCCCCCCTCCAATTTAAATCGTCAAAGAGCCTCATTGTCTGACGCTGCTGTCCAGTAATTCGGAACACAGTCACGAACGTGCCCGACACCACAATGGAACGATTCAAGAAATGTCGCCACCCACGTTACAGGTGGCGGGAGAGGTGATGACAGGAACTACGTGTCGTTAGTCAATACTCACACAAACAAACAAAAAATGGGACGCGGATTAGCGTGTAACATGGTAAAAACGACGCTGGTCGCTACTGCGTGTGGGCCGTGTACTTTTAGCAACAAAATTGTGTATATTAACCAGTGGGAGGTTAGTTTTCGAGTAGTCCTCTTACTAATTAAATGTAGTGTTGGGAGATTCGTATTCATCGTCAAACTCATCGCAACTGCCGAGTGGCAAATCCCGGACACCATCTTCGTCTCCATTCGCACCAGCCTTCATTACTTCATACGACACGACAACGAAACGATTTTCAAACCTTCAATCTTGCCTCCTTCCACTTTTTCCTAAAAAATCCTCTCTAGCAATCGAAATTCTCTGAGGAGACGTTTAATTCAATTTTTTTGTCCCTTCTTTATAACTCTCAGTACTGATCTACCATCCTTACATTTTGAGGCTCTCATCAATGCTTCGTTTATCCACCAAGTTGTTCCTTCCATCCGCCTCCAAATCCACATTTTTGGCACCACAATCTTATGTCCGTCCCGTTTCCTTACTGTCCGTGTCTCTGACTTATAGAATATAACGGCTCACATAAAAGACTTCCTCAGATCTAAATTCATTCTGTTCCACAATGTTGCTTAATGTTCTTCAGTTCCTACTGAACTCTCCCATTGATACGGATATTCTCCTCACTGATCCATTCTTGTCCATATTAATTAGTCTACAGAAAGACCCATAGTTAATGTTAAACGCTGGACACAACAATGTTTTATGAAAATGAAGAAACTGCTGACGTCAGGAAACATAGGACTGGAAACAAGAAAAACCTGGTCTAGTCTTTTGTGCTGTAGTCCCTGTACGTGCGTAAGGGAAAATATGGCAAGAAACAATTAGAACGCATGAGAACGCAAGAAGAACGAGAACGCATGAGACTTCACCGAAGGCTAGACTGAATAACGGCGAAGTGTTTTTAAGACAATATAAGAAAACATTTTCGTAATAGCCTCATTAAAAGGATATCTATATGACTGATATACTTAATTTGGGCGCAATACCCGCACAATCCTCTGTGTGTGTGTGTGTGTGTGTGTGCGTGTGTGTGCGTGTGTGTGTGTGTGTGTGTGTTTGCATAAACAAAATTATTTTTCGTTTTCAGAAATTAACAGATAACAAACGCTGGGCGGTATTCCCTTTCTTTCGCGTTGCTTAAATAAAGACAATCTTTATTTTTTAAATATTAACAACTAGGTATAATTCGTATTTTGATTATCTTTTTCAGCGTTTTTATCAAAAGCATCCTGATATATTTGGTTTCATTCTGAGTGTAGGGTCACATATTAGAAATAATTTTATAATTAATTAGAGCATAGAAGTCATGTATGGTTCTCCATACAAATTTTTTTTATTATTATTGAATTTTTCGTAATCCAATAGCTGCGGAAGTGGGTTTGAAAGGATACAAGGATTTTAATTATATAGCGATCAGAATAAACTTAACGTTACAGAAGGGAGAAAAAGGATTATACTTGCTCACGACGACATAAGCACGTTGTTACTCCGGTTATCATGAACATTGTTTTCTGCATACTATAGTTTTATAATTTTATAATGGAGTTTACATTTTATGAATGTGAAATTTTCAGAGGTATTTATAGGTGTCACTATGTGTTTAGCTGAGAAGTTTAAAATCGTGACTGAAAAACTTTCAGTGCCTCGTCAGCTGACTTGTCTCTGCCAAGGGAAAGATACATGGAAGACGTTTTAAAAGACTATAAAAATGTGGCAGCGAATGAATGGGGCAGTTCTGTGAGGAGTGTAAATGTTTACAGGATTTGGAATATGCAGAAAAAAGTGCTTGCGATAAAGGAAAAGTAAATGTTCCAACGCGGGCCTCTTTGTAGCATACTGGGCGTGTCGTGACCCGGAAATCCTACAGAAAATCCAAAAATTTCAACACTTCTCTTGTAAAAATTTATAATCTGGAACCTTACTATCTCTACTGTATACTACTGTAATCGAGTCTAGTGACAATACAAGGTTTAACAACTAGCTAATAAGAAATAGATAGTTATTACCAGTTTCCAACTTGGCGTTGTCAATTCTTGACAGTGCCTTTCGGTGTCTCCATCAATTAATTCAGTGTAGAACCGGAGTATAATGGAGTCACCGAAAGGCCTCATCCAGCAGACAAAAAGAGACTGACAACATCAAATTCCTAACAAGGTACGGATAAAAACTGCAGCGTTATTAGACTTTCTACCGACATCGTACATCGGGGTATGTACATGTCATACGAAAACTACTGTTAGATACGCCGGCAAATGAAATGCTACACAGATAGCTGTAGTGTAGTTATTTAATGAAGAAATGTTTTTAAAATAATTTAAACTCTCACTTTTCTAACGCGATTAACTACCAAACTCATGCTTTATTAACCTACTCATGCCCGCAGTAAAATCTAGTATCCGACCTACTAAACTAGCAGTAATTACATACAGAGATTGTCAACGGGAGAGTAACAGGTCACCCCTAGCAAAACATACCATCGTCTGACTTATCTGTATCTCTATCTCTCCCGCACTCTCACTCGGCGTGGGGTGGGGGAAGTTTACATCATCGCTCATCTGCACACCAATCAATATCTGCACCCTGCCTGATTCAGGTGAATTTCACCCTGCTGCCAAACCTCCCTCCAACCCCTCAGACCCGCTCATCCTCCTGCTCCTCCTCCATCGCCACCTCCATCATCGCCACTTGCAATTATTCCAACACAAATAGTTAACCCCACGTATCATGTCGTCCGAATCCATGTTTTCTCCACTTTTGTTTCTCCGTCATTAGCGGAATTTATGTTTTTACAATTTCTTTTATTTTGTTTTTTGTTTATGTCTTTCTCTCACGGTTGTTATTTATTTCTCGTTATGCACGCGTTACTGATCACCACGTAACTCGCGCGAGCGAGCGCTCACACTCAGACAGATTCATACTCATACAAACACATTCGCACATTCAAAAATTTATTGCCTCTCATACTCTGTGCAACATTCTACAATTCTAACAATCCGCCTACTCTACAGTGTTTTGTCTGTCCTAATCTTCCTCTTGATCCCTACATCTGCGTTATTTATGTGTGGAGTATCACTCTTTCTACTTGTGTCACGACCTTTCTCCGTCTCTTCATTTCTTTCGCTTCCTATCTCTGCGCGTACAGGCCAACACATCTGTTTCTACGCTATATCGCCTTTATAATTCTTTAAACATCTCACGGCTGATCGTAATAGTAAATCATGACGTCATAATATCCTTTTCTGGAAAGTGATTAATTTCTGAGGGCTATTAAAGTAATATAATAATAGTCTAATAATAATATAATGTCATAATTTAATAATAGTAGTATGTTAATATTGATAACAATGATAGCCTAATTTATTGTAAAGTTTTATCGCTCAGGGCTTCCACTCATCTACTCCCTGCCGATCCACCCACTGGGACTAAAGAGACACCCGGTAGAATAACATGCAAGCAAGCATAATAGAACGGTTGAGCTCCAACCATGGTATGTCTCACTTACTGAAAATATTGATAGTGAGAGATTTTCAAGATTATAAAAGAAACTGTGACAAGGAAGACGGAAAACTTTCAATCAAGTTCACGTAATTACAAGAGTCCACGAAATCAATGCGGCATGTCAAAAAAAGACAAGTCAGAGTATCTTACTTTTTACAACAGTGTGTAATCGACTAGTGTCAATAAAGAAGGTGAGACTAGTAAAGGGATTAAATTATTACTTCCATGTTCCATAAGGAAATGGAAGTATGGTCATGGCGAACAAATCGTGTTCGAGATAACGGCAGATTCTGATTGTACTACCATCAAAACATGAAAAAAGTCATTTTTCGAAAAGTGTCTGTGTGTAGAATTTTTTCTATGGTAAACGATAACAGCCGCAAAGTCAAACAGAATCAAATAATTTTTTTCATACTGTACTGAATTGTAGAGGACTCAAGGCCTATTGTTTTTGGTGCAGATAGGTTAAGGGAAAGGGGTAGTTTACCTGCAAGTTTTACGTTTTAACAAGAGTAAAGTGCTGAATTTTGATAAATAAATTATCCTGAAAAGAAGGTCATAATAATCCACTGTAGAAAGGTAGATGAAATATCTATAAATGAAAAGGGTAATTGAATGGGGGAGGGGTTTTTTTATAAATGAAAATGATAGTTGATGATGGAGGAGGTAAATTTTTATAAGTTTTATATGTGTACTACGTTATTGACAACAAAGAAGTAGTTTCTATGGAAACATTTCCATTCACTTTCACAAAATTCTATATTTTTCATTTTAATTTAAATCACGTATGAGTGAAAATATATCGTTCCTGGTAGGCAAGCATATCTCAATTATGTAATGTTTACTTTTCCAAAGTTTTATTATTGTAATTATGGCAATAAAAAGGCCGGCAGGACACACACACACAATTCTCGTTATTTCTGGCGTCACTCATGTTTATTTTCTTATGTTTGCACGCTTTTTAAATGGAAAGTGCCGAAACCCACACCAACACAACGCGTGCAAGCCGAAAAGATGGACATCGATTTGCTTCCTGTGGATCGCTGGGCAGTGTTGTTGTATTAATGCAATTAATACAATATGTGTACTTATTTCTATTATGATATGAGAATTATAAACTAATATGTGCATGTGTGTGTGTATGAAAAATGTATGAAAAATATATAAATATTTTTCTCCTTTGGAAATTGTTTGCCCCTCCTTGAAAATATTTTGACCTCCCTGATGGCTAGTTATTTACTAGCCTGTGTGGAATATAGCGTTATGACATGGATCAGAATGGTGGGTGTTAAACAGGAGACACAAACGTGTTAAGGAAGAAATGTTTTGCTGAGAAATTTATAATTATATGGGTGAACGGAATAGTCGTTCAGGAAATCAGAAGACAAATGGAAAGAAAGAAATCAAGACTCGATTTTAAAAAAGAAAAATCACTAGTTTAGTATTGAGAGGAAATACTTTGATAACACTATAGACATCCCTCGGTCCCTCGCGGCGAGAGTCCAATTTCATTGCAGGAATCAGATCGCAGCACCTATAGCTAGCCCTTCGTTCGACCTACAGACATTTTATCCAAAAGTACAGTCCTTCCTCACGAAGGTTGAGGATAGTCTTAATCCACCTGACATGGTGGTACCATTTTAGCTGATACGTAATTTCTTCAGAAATCAAGCAAGCACTTATTTAATTATTATCTAAATTATTTTAAATATAAATTTTAGGACACGGAAGTCATGTATGGTTCTCCATACCGATTTTGTTAAGTATGGAATAAAAATAATGGGACTGGTAATGCTTTAGGGAAACTTAATTAACAATGTTGAAGTGTACTAGCAATTCTCATAAACTAACAAGGTATTGTAGGCACGGTTATTGTACATAACGTTAGGAGAAAATATTCATAAACGAATAGGCCTATATATGGATATGGATGGATTTGAATATGGATATGGATTGTCACCGGACAAGTGACGCTCCATAATGGCCCACTTGACAAGTTTGTCCGGTGACAAGTGGCGCCCAACGTGGGGCGACGATCATCTTGCGGTTGCAAGATCCAGCCACGCCAGCGAGCTACCAGCCGGCACACCAATCAACATGGCGCTCAACAGACACCTCTACAACATCCGGAGAAGAGCAGTAGGCTGGGTACCGGAGAGCACTCAAGACCCGGGGGAGTTTTGACGGCAGCGGTATGCGAAAATCTGCTCTCCGTTACCAGCGGCGAGACGTGACCAACTACGTGCTCGGAGCGAGCCAATCAGCGATCCCGGTTAGTCCATAAAACCCGGGCCGGCAAATAATTTTTAAGCACTCTTCATCGCCACGTAATCGGACGCACTTCATCTCCTCTCCTCTCTCGGAGACATCGGCGCGGAGTCAGCCGGAAGGAACGGCCGAAGAATAGAACCGGCGTACTTGCGTCTTCGCCCTCCAGTTCCGCGCTAGCGATGGATTTCGCTGGGCCGGCAGCCGACTCTACAACCGATGCCGAAAGAAGAGGAGGACTGCAGTATACCATGAACAGCGGGCGCAGCCGCCGAACATCTCAGCGCGGCACAACCAACATCAGCCTTCTCGCCACAGGTCCTTTTTAGTGCCACCAAAAACACTAGAGTGTAAGATTGGCGCCATTTGTCATGCGGCAAGCCTTTTGTCCGGTGACAGGATACATATATATATATATATATATATATATACGGATGAAGATAAATAACAGTTCGTTTGCAAATAATAACGGTTAGAATCCAGAGAAACTCACAGGGAGCTCTGCAGGTGGATTCCTATTATAGGCTTACAAGCATCTGAGGAGACTGGTAATAGAAGTTAAAACAGATCTATTTCCAAATCTGGAAAATATATAGTCATCATCATCATAGGCTCGACAGCCACTTGTGGGCCCTGGCCTTCTTCAGAAGGTTTCTCCATTCTTCTCTACTCATAGCCATATTCTTCCAATTTCTAATTCCAAGAGTACGGATGTCCTGTCTTACTCCGTCCCTCCATCTTAGTTTTTGCCTTCCAACTATCCTTTTACCTTCTGGCTTTGCATTAAATATCTTCCTAATAATTCTGCAAGCACAAGCACAAGCACGTATAATGTGTCCAGCCCATTCTAATCTTTTTAATTTAATAAAGGTGACCACATCAGGTACGTCATACAAATTACAGAGCTCTAAATTATATCTTTTCCTTTAGGCTCCTCCCTCTTCCACTGGACCAAAAATTTGCCTAAGTATCCTCCTTTCAAATATATTTAATTGCATCTCATGTTATCTAGGTAGCGTCGATGTCTCTGATGCATAAGTCAGTACTGGGCGTACTAGGACCTTATACATTAGTACCTTGAAAATATAAGAAGTAAAAGAAGAAAAACGAAAAAGAAGAAGCGAAAGAAGTGGGAAAAGAAGAAGCAGTTAGTTTACCTACTTCATGCCGTAGAAACAGTTGAAATCATAAGAGGACCATCGATCTCATCGTTTCACTAATGACAATACAATACACAGTAAACAGTTTCCTCGAGGGAAAGTTGCCGTTCGGTTATCCGAAGATAGATGATTTCGGCAACGCCATAACTCGCGTGATATACGCGTTATACTTTCACGCTCACAGGTATACACAGACGTACAGTGTACCTACAGAAACCCTCATATTTCAGAGAACAGCCATTAAAGCTGACTTATGTGTGTCCATTCTTTAATATATTCGTGCGCCGGACTTAAGCCACTCGTAGTGGTGATCTATAGCTTCAATAAACTGGCGCACCAGCAGAATCACAGAGAATTCAATATCGCTACCTTGCTTGCCATGTAACTTGTAATATTTGTCTTACTCGGTCTTCTGGTCAGACGGATAGTCCATTGTTGACGATTATTGAAAACGGAGAACTTATTGACCGACGCGATCGATGTGCTCATTCTTTATTTCTGCCGTGTAAAGAAAAACACAAGCATGGGATGAATGTAAAAAAATGTGTAGGCCTACTCCACAAACGTTTGTCTAATTGTATTTTGCAAGCTCAAACTAGACAATAGTTTTACGTTATAAACCTATGGCATCTGTTTAGATTTTATTGTTTTTAGTAGCCACTTGTTAAGAATTTCATGGTTGAATCCTAATGTGACGGTTCTCTAATTTTTAAATACCCCTCCCTCCCCCCAGAAGAGTTGGCACTTCAAAGACACTCTGTAGGTATTAAATTATTAACTCGAATAAAGTAGTTCCAGAAAATAAAAACATTTACAGAAAATAGAAAATGTTTCGCATTTACTATGTGATTACTCTACAATTATTACTTTACTAAACAATAAGTGGTATGCGGACTTCGTTTAAAATAGTGAGCGAGGACTGAACAGTTAGCTCAGGGAGCATACTAGTGATAATATGAGAATAACACTGACATGATGGTTTTTAACAATACGATACGACTTATGAATATCCCATTAAGTGAATTACAATATTTGGAGCGAAACTCAATTCAACGCCAGGAAAGGAAAACAATAAAAATTTTATTCTTCATTTTTACAGTTTTATACGTAATTCAAAAATATTTTATACAAATATTTCATACAAATATTATTCACTGACCACAATAAAAAAAATAACAATATGTCAAATCATAAAGTTTACTGAGTCAGAATTAAAAATAAATACTTACATAAATTACATAGACAGTAAGAGAAATAATAAGATTTCTTTTTGCTCACCACAAGATGATTTTTTTTATCAATAAAAGGTTTGAAAACTAAATTTACGAATTAAAATTTCATTGTATTCTTTAGATTATTTTAACACGTGAATATTTATTGTTATATTTTCCGAGTGTCAAACAAAAGAAATTTGTACTGGTTTCTCTCGCGGAGATGTGATAAAAAAAAAAGAAAGTTAAACGAAGCTTATTAAGAGACAAATGACCGGTCGCTGAGAGAACGTTGCCTCACTGTTTCATGCAAAAAATTATCACTAATGAACACGTAACGAGTGCTGAGGGAATAAAATTTTTATATTCTCACTCAGCTGAGAACGTAATTTTCGTTTCAAGGGAAAAGATTTTACAATTTAATTTGTTAGACGGAACAGTTTAACGTAAAGAATTCGTCGTTTCTTCCAGACGACTAACCGTAGTCGTTTATTTGTTTACTACTCTGACTGAAGTGATGATGACGAATTCACGTCCTCAATTTACTAAGCAGTTTCAACTAACCCTTAGACGTTTCCCCTCTTCTTTGTCTTAAATTCTCCAACCTATACCTGTCTAATAATTGTACTACTGCCCCCGCTCTCTCTCTCTCTCTCTCTCTCTCGCTCTCTCTCTCTCTCTCTCTCCCTCTCTCTCTTTCTCTCGCTCGCTCGCTTTCTCTCTTTCTGTCTTTCTGTCTCCCCTGTCTCTCCCTCACCACTCTCAATCACTCTCTCCTCAGTAGTACCAATACTGAAGATGAACTTGGAGAAGAAGAAGAAAACGAGGATGATGACTGAAACTAAAAACAGTAAGGTACTTTCACACTTATAATTTCACCTTTAATGTAAAATAGCCATATTTACTTAGTGTGACTTCAACGTATGGTATTAGACCATGTAATTGTCTTCCTCATACAACAACTCAAAAAATTCAATGTCGTCTTATATGCAGGCCTTTTTTCCTGTAAAACACGTTCAAAAATCTGGGGTCGTCTTACATGTAAAGCCGTCTTATATTCGGGCCAAACCGGTAATAAAAGTATCTACTTATATGGGTTCACTTGTAATAAATGAAAATGCTCTAAAAGAGGAAATGTGAAGATTTGTTATTTTAAGCAGGACATCTTTCAGGTTACAAGGGAAAATTAGCTATAAAATACTATTGAGAGTAACAAAGATCCTCATTTGCATAACTAATTATTGTCCTAGTGCCACTGTATGCTTAAGAAACCTTGATTCCGAGCATAAGAAATGAAAAAACACAGGCAGCATATGAGAGAAAAATAAGAATAATATACAAGCCAATACATGAAGGAGATGTTTAGCCAAATGGAAGAAAAGCAGACCTATATATTTTATTATAGGACATGAACATAGTTCAAAAGGTAAAGAAGAACACCTTTAAGAGACTGGTTATGTTTTACGGATGGGCCATTAGACCCTGGAAAGCATCTCTTCAAGTGACCTTGGGCCACTAAACTACTGACATGGCTATACAGAAACCTAAAGAAAGTAATAAGCATGTAAGGTAATGTAAGGAAAAAGAAATTTCCGGAGACGCTTACTTTTCCAACCTACCGTGAGTTATTAGGAAGGAGCGTAATACATTGTAAAAACCTAGCCGCACTCAATGGAAAGGCAAAACCAGCAAAAGATCTGCAGCAGGAGTTGGCAGAAGTCGCTTCGTAGGTGGAAACACAATTCACTACACGATTTTCCAGAATACTGTTAGTCAAATAACGCCTCAAGGCTATTGAATAACTAGTAAAAAACGTTGTTTTTATCATCGTTAAAATATTAGCAGGGTTTGGGGGTCTTAAGTTTTCATTTCGCTACCACCGATCGTGAAGCCAAGTAATTATTCACGAAACACTATATTTATTTCTTGTAGTACCAATTTGTTTGTATGTTATAATGTAATTTACCGAGACAGTAGATGCCAACAAAGGGAGTGCGTGTGTCAACAACCTCGTTTGAATGTCAACTGCTCAAGAAGACCAATTCACTGGCACTTGTATTAATAAAGCTTACTGACTTGTGTACGAGTGGTCTATATGAGTGTACAAGTCGACTGACTGGACAAGAGCGATGACGACTGTTTTATGACTCTGTCTTGCCCACTAAACCAGTATTGGTTGGTAGGAGAAACTGTGAAAATGAACGTGGTTTCAGTTCTCCAGGTCTGTCACCTCTCTTGTACATCAGAGATAACAGCCACATCTGAAGCCGTCTCGAGTTGTACGGCTACTAAACTGCTAACTGTGTTTCGGTTGAAAAGCAATGTTAGTGTCAATGCCAACCATAATAAGAAGCTGTCGAACACAATGTGACTTACAAAACACATATCAGGCCAGCGCTGACATATGCTTCAGAAACCTGGACAATGAAAAAAAATAGCGAGAGACTTCTAGATTGCTGTGAAAGACGGATTCTAAGAACAATATTTAGAGGAGTACAAGAAAATGGAATGTGGGGCAGGCGCTATAATTATGAACTATACCATCTTAACAAAGTACCGGACATTGTCAGGATAATCAAAATACACAGGCTAAGGTGGGTTGGATACATGGACAGAATGGAGGAAGCCTACGAAACATATTTTCTACCAGAAACCAATCGGTAGTAGAAAAAGGGGAAGACCCCGAAGTAGATTCAAAGGCCAGATAGAGGAGGACCTGGGAAAGCTGAACATAAGAACCTGGAAAGCCAGGGCATGCAATAGGGAGGAATGGAATCGACTCTTGGAACAGGCCAAAACCCACCAAGGGTTGTAGATCCACGGTTGATAATGATGATCATGATCATGATCATGATGAACACAATTTGACGTTGTTTTCTTTCACTATATTGTCTCGTTGGCAAAATCTCACATTTCTTAACTAGTTTGATTATGTTGTTGTTATCATGTTTTAATTTTACTTTTTGACTGTTACTATTACATTAACTTGACAAGTGCAAACTTATTTTATCTTTCAAAGACGTTTATAACAACATTCGTCAAATAATCATTGTAGAACTGGCCCTAAGAGATCTGTTGTTCTCCCTGTGTTGGAGTCAGGTGTAGCGATATTGTGTAATATGTTGTGTAGTGTTCGAATAGCGTATTGGACTGGCAATGTGTTTTATCTTTTAAAATTAAGTGGAGTTGTTTTCTGTAATGTCGTAAATTTTTTATTGTTCTGCTGTGCTTAGTTTTTGCTCTTGTTCACAATACGTAGTATTTGTAAATTTGTTTTGTTCTCTGTGTACATGTGTTGTGTATTTTGTGTATGTGAGGAAAAACTGAAATTTGTATGCATGTTTTAATGTTTTCGATATGTTCAATATAGAGTGTGTGTGAGTCCAATATACGGCCTGTTTGTCCAATACATTGGACTGTCCCAAGTTCTACGTTGCACAACACTACAGAATATCGCTATTTCCGCCACGAACACAAAGCAGACCTCAAGACCAGTTCCTCTCGGGCGAGGTGTCGAATGTCATAAATATTTTGATGCCAATATAAAGGAGGCAAGACTAGGTTATAAGAACAGTTTGTGTAATCCATTACGGGCCCACGTATTATTGTTAACATAACGTCAGTCATGATAAATATTATAAACATACATTAAATTTGTTTTTCTTTCCCAGCAATCGATGGTTGAATGTGTTCCTTGACCATACGTCTCGTCTACAACGCGGTATCTTCTTTAGTGGCTGTTTTGACAATCGCAGTTATGTGATCAATGCAAGCCACCATACAAGTGATTTGTGAAGAAGTATGAAATCCTATATAAACGTAGATGTAGCTTGCTAATTCAATAAAATCTTAATTATCGCTGGAATGGTCTACAATAAAGATACTCGTAAAGAGTTTAACATTTTTAATATCCAAGACCGTATTGCAGAGAAGAAAGAGAGATGGATTGCTCATCTGAATTGGATGCTACATGGCAGGTTGCCTAAGGAGGTGTGGAAATACAAAGTATAGGAAGACGTAGGAAGCGTTTGTTGGGATCTAGAAAGACGGCCGTTGAATAAACTCCACCGACAACGAAGTTAAAACGTCTGAATGAAGAATACGTTCAAGGAAGGAACGAGCACCTTTTCCTGAGCAGCCAGAAAACGAAAAAAAGAACAAGAAAAAAAAACTTTATCCGTGACAACCTAAGAAAATATAAACAAATTAACAAACGTGGCGTTTACTCCTAGTAATTATATGAAAACTGAATTGCGGTGAGTACCATGTGTGTTATCACGGGACCGCCGGATCCTGTTAACGGAACTCGTTAGAAGCTCACTAACAAGTCCTTTCTGTTATACCGTTAATTAATAATATGACGCCCTCGATAATATTTTAACACGATGCACTGCCAATTTGTAAACCATCTACATTTGTTGAATTCGTATACAGACAGCAACTACGGTGTTGTACTGGTTACGGTTTTGTACGCTCTTCCTCTTAAAACTTACTAAACTTTTTGCAACTGTATGACACCGTGTTTTCCTAAAACCCTTGTGTAGATTAGCTTCAACGTGTCTGCTTCGTCACATGCGTTTGGTAAAAAATAACGTACGTTTGCACTGAAAGAAATTCTGCGTTTTCACGCGAATCTCTGCGTCGCGGTTTCCTTGCTCCATAATGGTCGATCATGACAACCATATTCTTGTATTCTTCTGTTCGTCATTGTTCAAAGTCGCAAAAATGTCTCTGAAGTCTTGTTTTATGTTTTGCTTATTCTTTGTAGTATCCACTTCCAGATTCTGTATGTCGTCTTTGGTCTCCATTCGCTAACATATCTACATAAAGTAAGTTGTTTCTAGTGGTATAGTCTCCAACACATTTTCCTTCTTCAGTTACGCAGGAAGGGCACAGAAATCATGGCATGAGCTCCGTTGCCGGATTTGTGGGCAGCCAGTATGATTTTACATCCTGATCGAACTAAACGTTTCTAAAATAACAAGAGCTCTACAAATCAGATGGAATTACTACTAGTCTATATTATATAATCCAAAAACCAATCCACCATAAGACACAATAAGTTATTTTTAAATTTGAGTAAAACTATACCTACCTTTTTGTTTCAAATTTACTAAACATATTTATAGAATGTTATAGACATTGACTGACTGGATAACTTGGTCAGTTTTACAACTCTGTGAACTGAAGTCGGCCGTTGAAAGTACGGCTAAAACGTCTGCCACCACAGCCTCACTGCCCGGCTAGAAACTTTATACCACGGTCTCACTGCCCGGCTAGAAACTTTACACCACGGCCTCACTGCCCGGCTAGAAACTTTATACCACGGCCTCACTGCCCGGCTAGAAACTTTATACCACGGCCTCACTGCCCGGCTAGAAACTTTATACCACGGCCTCACTGCCCGGCTAGAAACTTTATACCACGGCCTCACTGCCCGGCTAGAAACTTTATACCACGGTCTCACTGCCCGGCTAGAAACTTTATACCACGGCCTCACTGCCCGGCTAGAAACTTTATACCACGGCCTCACTGCCTGGCTAGAAACTTTATACCACGGCCTCACTGCCCGGCTAGAAACTTTATACCACGGCCTCACTACCCGGCTAGAAACTTTATACCACGGCCTCACTGCCCGGCTAGAAACTTTATACCACGGCCTTGCTTACTGCCCGGCTAGAAAAAATTCTAACATTGATGCCGGCTGTGAAAGCCTCGGGTATTTAAATTTGTTTACATTTAGTTGAAATATGTTGATATAAAAATTCAAGATCACAAAAACTATTCCATCTTCTTCAATTACAGAAATCAGTTAGGCATGGCTAACGTTGAGAAGGTTATTTTTTACTACAATTCGTAGCGAAAAACTGCTTAATTTCCTTACCTTAAACGTCGGAGCCTGAGTCGACGATTACCCCGGGTAACACAGATTCTCATCATGTTTGTTCGGGTAACAAAGTGTTCAGATTTAGAATTTTGTGATTAAACTTGTCTATCTCCTATTGTCGATCGGATGGTTGGACCGAATCGTCTTGTCAATTAGTAAACTGCGGGGAGTCCTTATTCAGGCTAAGTGGTCGCGCTTCGAGATACGGGTTCATTTTTTTTATTATATCGAGTTGTCGAATGGTTACGCGACATTGAATTTTAAAACGTTCTTCTCGATACTAGGGATATATAGGGAAAATACACGTATAATATTGGTAACACTGTATGTTTTGCTTTACTGGCATGCGCTTATTTAAGAGTGGGTTGATTTAATTATATAGTGAACATAATTGTTTTGTAAACTGTGTGCTGCTTAAAGACATCCTGCAATTTGTAAAACGAGTTCTTTAGATTAGTTTAGAAATGTGTTAGTGTAGAAAATTTGGTGTTAATGAGTTCTCACTTGCATACACAGAATGTATTTTGGAATACGT
This sequence comes from Magicicada septendecula, assembly GCA_034769895.1. NCBI lineage: Eukaryota > Metazoa > Arthropoda > Insecta > Hemiptera > Cicadidae > Magicicada > Magicicada septendecula. Next base: position 245,614,079 of record CM068374.1, on the reverse strand, counting down.
TTCCTGATATCCACGATATCGAAACTAAACGTTTTTATTTACGTATATTTTAAATTTTAAATTATTTATTCATATTATTCTGTGTTTTGTGGGTTGCGTGACTTATCGACCACTCCATACTTTTACAATGTCTTTTTCGAATTTCAGTCATCAGGTAGGTGGGTGACCATTTTCTGGAATAAGCTGTTCATACTTTTCATTTGTCACTCTTTGTTTTCAACGCATGTGTACTTTAAACCCAAATAAACGCAGTCAGTTCATCCAATTATGGCTTTCTTTGTCTTCTTCTAGCATTTCTTCAATGAAACTTTTGAACATGCATAATTTCCAAATTACCCGAACCCTCCCCCGCCCCCGAAAACTGGACGGATCTAGAAAACTTGGTTGGCCGCAGGGGGAGCAGCGGATGCTGAGAAGCAAGTATGCAATAAGACGATGCTAAAAAATGTAGTCTCCTAAACATTTATTATAACTCTTTATGGAAATGGATTTCTATAAATGAATAAAAGTAATAAGTATAAATGTAAATGAAATTAAGCAATAAACATAAATGAAATTAAAGAAGTTTAATAAAGGTTAAAGGTATATAACTTTTAACCTTACATGTTTGGTCATCTATTTTAATTATTTATGGTGGTATACTGAAAACTGCGTAAATATATCGTAACTATATACAGTGCAGGGTTATTTATTGTACATTAAACAGCGTTGTTTGGATTCCTCACTTCCGAACTCCCTGTTCTGCCATGTACATTTCCTTTTGCAAACATACCTCCAATATACGAAAAAACTCATTACCAGGGGATAAAATTAACCTGATCAAACTCGTGTAAAAACTTTTCCGAGCAAATATAAACAAAAAATATATTTGGAAAGGGGGCGTTAATCTAAAACTTTCAAAAACCAGTGTTATAATACCACAATCATTTAGCAATTGTACCTAATTAAGAATCCCGGACTTTATCAATTACATCTGATAAAGCCTTTTTTCTCATGAGTCCTGTTAAATACTTCGTCATTGGCCGCTCACTTTATACTTCTATCAAAACTACTGCATTTACTCAAAATGGTCCAAGATCAAAACGTGCTTTTACCTGTACTGTCGCAGATCTAATGTCTACCTTGGGTATTCTACTCTCGGCTCACACTAGTAGATACTAGAGTACTGGACATTTAAAAATGAAAGACGTAAGAAATAAAAAAATATTAAGACACGAAAACATACATACATTGACACTAGAGGTCAAAGTTATCCACGCCATCTACATTCAAATTGACGATCTAAAGATCTACACATTTTAAATTTAAACTACACACACTTTAGTACACATCCGTTTGTACTAAACTACACACACTTTAGTACACATCCGTTTGTACTAAACTACACACACTTTAGTACACATCCGTTTGTACTAAACTAGACACACTTTAGTACACATCCGTTTGTACTAAACTACAACACACTTTAGTACACATCCGTTTGTACTAAAAGGCACGGTAAACGACTTTACTAGGAAATTAATTTTACAAACGTTCTCCCTTCCTTTCGACTAATTCGTTTCATTACCCTAATTCAGTATAGTTTTTCTGTTAACATTACAGAAGGTTCCAACAACAGGACGTCGATGCTGATGCTGGTGCGAAGCAGCTGTGCAACGTGAGGCATGAAGAACGAAAAAATGTAAATAACGGGATGGGAAAGGGCAAATCTCAGTGTGCTCTGGCAGACAGACAGCAGGTAACCTCAGTCGGCGCAGTAATGACGATAGGGTTGAATATGGCATAAGCGCGAGTGACGGGATAAAAAAGGGAACCGGAGAAAGGTTTTCCTCTCTCTCCCTCCCCTCTCTCTCTCTTCTCTCTTCTCTCTAATACCACGTTTAATGATGACAACTAAAAAGTTGACGTATTGCGAACGTGAGTGTGTGTGTGTGTGTGTGTGTGTGTGTGTGTGTGTGAAGGCGTGCAGCGGAAAGCCGCGACGGTTGGAAAAGGGGTTGTTGGTCGGAGAAGGGATAGATAAGGAAAAAATAGTCCCGTTGTAACCAACCATCGGTCTGTGCTTAATGAAACCCGGCTCAGGTTATTAAAATGAGCACACGAGCGCGCACAATCTACGCGCGCGCACACACACACACACACACACACACACACACACGTGTGCGCGTCCACACAATACCACATACGTAAGCAGCTTTCTGGAATTATTGTGACAAAAACTTTCTACTTTTTTCGTAGTAGTAACCTGTTTTTTTTTTTCAGTTCCTCGTAATTAAAACTGGGGTGGAAGATTGACGTGGAAGCGCCAGTGAATGAAGTGCAGCGTTCCGTTTCTAATATTTGTGTTGCACGTTGGTATCAGTTTATTAATTTCCCGTCTCCTACTACTGTAACGGCTACACAGAGCCATGCAGCCGGCAAGTTGTGTAAATTACCAGTTGTTTAGAAGCTGATAAAAATCTGAAACTGTAATCCCCTAATCAAAGCCATGATTGGAGCCGAAGTCATTCAGGAGCAGGTCATAGGTCGCTTGAGACTAGAACGTGTGCTTAGTTTAGTAGTGATGTTGAATTAATAAACTATGACTATGAGCAGAGTTCGTAAGGCTTTCACGGCCGGCGTCCACATAGTTGGAAACACTATGTTGGTCGTGGTCTATAGTTTGTATTGAGACATACACAGATTCTACCTCATCTCAGAGGTAAATTGGCGGACACCGCGCCAATTGTTTCCGACACTGATGACGGCCTCCAATGGTGGGGCCGAAACGTCTGTCAATACAAACTATAGACCACGGCCTAACAGCCCGGCAAATAATGTTTCCAACTATGACGATTATGAGGTTTACTCGATAAGTAGACATCATTTTACGTAGTACCAATGTAACGTACACTTGAAAGAAACAAATAGAAGTTTTGTTAATTACTCCTTTAAATTACATAACAAAATGAATGTTATTTGCCCCTTATTCTTTAATATCCCTAATCCCCAAACCGGGTTAAACCTTTGCCCCAACATGGCACTAGTTTTAATGTACCCTCTTCTTAAAAATTTTCGTCCAAATGTGTCAGCCAGCCTCACTTTTCAATTGTCCGTCAAAGCAAAATTGCCTTCCTGAAAATCGCGCTTAAGCTTCTTAAACAGGCGGAATTCTCAGAGTGGCAGAACAGGTGCGTAAGGGAGTGCTCAGAGTTTCCCAGTTCATCCTCTTCATTTCTTGAAGAATGGAGAGTTGTATTGTCACGCAAAAGCTTTACACCTCGGTTCAGAATTCCAACACATTTTGTACTAATGGCTTCCAGTAATTTGTGTAAAGTTTCGATGTAATGATTAGTGTCAGTTGTTTCTCCGTTGTTAACGAAATTAACCAACAACAATCCCATCCTGTTTCAGAACTCTATTACCATAACTTTTCGGGCAGAACGTGTTGTTTTTTTTGCAGCTGGAGATCCTGAATGTTTTCATATCATTGAGACTCTTTTTTCTTTTAATTTAAACATTATTTTATACGGTCCAAGTCACTTTATATAGTAATGATTTACCTTATTGAAACCGTCCAGTGACTTCAAATTGTAAATTTATGACGCGTTTCGAGTCATATGACCCTTCATCAGATATTATCACTCACAAGGAAATCATCAAATATTAAAATTCACAAAAACACAAAACACACATATGTACAATAATAAAGCCTATACAAGCGTCCGACACAGTGCACTGCGTGTAGCCCACTGGACTCTGAGCAACGCGTGTCACGCCGTGTGTTATCTCATAATCGATTGTAGCGCGGTGTCATACAGCGGGTTTGATTTGAAATTTAATTTATCGTTAAGTATGCCATCATGAGTAACTAGGTTATTATGTCCACTATAAATTTCAGATTCTTCCCATGCATCCATATAATTCTTCCTATGCATCTTTTTTCTTTCTGAATTTTGTGGTAGATCCGCGTTTCATCCCCACTGACAGTACTATCAAGGAAGTCCGATTCTTCCCGACAACGCAGCAGGTTGTTCAAAGGACACACCCATTTTCACCTCTACACTGAACCAGTTTTCAGCCAGAGACATTTTTTAAACTAGCTGCCGATAATTACATCTAAATTTTAAAAAAATTTTGGGGAGTCGTTCGTGAAAAAAGTTTTTGGAATTCTGACTCGAGGTGTAAAGCTTTTGCGTGACCACCTCATCATAAACGACAACAATAAACAACCAGTGCCCCCTACATTAGATGGGTCTAAAACTTGCAACAAAACAGGATCGGGATCATAACTGCATTTCTATAAGCATGGCATCGCTAGTGTACCTTATTTCAGGAAACGTCCTCGTAAAGTTCAATGGATTATTCAATAGGCGGAGTTACGACACAACAAGAGCGTCAAATGAGTTTGAGACAGCAAGGAGTTAGACAAGTCTTTGGCTGGCCCATGCACTCATTAATATAGAGTACGAAACCCATAACAATATCAGCATTGATCAGTGAGGTAAGATTATATACAAGAAAACAGATTATGAGATGTAAAACAGTGGGGGGAATACTGAAAGCAGTTATAGGCCTAAGAGTGTCAAGAACGTGAAACACCGGACAGAATGCATGACAGTGAATCGGTCTTACCGAGCAGTCGATATACAAACACACTGTCACGAGTCCCGGTTGTTAATAGCCATTGTCTTATTTCGACAAGTAAGCAAAGAATACTAATCGTGTCGATTTCTTTGCGAGTAGAGACTGACCTGATAAAAACAGATTATTTGTTACCTGACGAGCGAATGGTTCTACATCCACATGGTACAGACTCAGAACGCTCACCTACTCAAGCGTCGACCCTAATAATCTGTTCAGGGTAGGACACCGATAGTTTCATACCTTTATTTTAAGACTATAAAAGAAGTTTATTATCTGTTTTTAGAGCAAAATTATAAAAACTAAGAAAACCTACAACGAATATACAAAGAAACGACGAGATAAAAAATTCCTATGCTGTCACTGCCGCCGTCAACATTGTCGATATTATTTTCTGCCGGGCTATTAGGCCGTAGTCTACTGCTAATATTGCTTACACACGTTTAGGCCTACCATCGGAGGCCATCTTCAGTGTAAAAGAACGATCGAGAATTTGGCAAGTTGTTAACGCCAATTCACCCCAGTACTGAGGCACAGATTAAGTGCCTTACCGATCGTTCTTTTCTTAACAAGCAACTAGATGTTTATTGCTAATTAAATAAGCATCAACTTTTGCAAAATAATTTGTGTATAGGACTAAAAGTAACGAAAAGGAAAGCTAGACAAAAAAGACTTGTATCAAATTCTGTAAGTCAGTGGCAGTACCAGCACTGCTGCATGGATACGAGATCTGGAGTATAAGGATGAAGGACTGGTGCCAATTACAGGCTGCAGAAATGCGGTATTTGAGATCGGGTAAGGGATATACGCGACTCGATCATATAAGAAACGACTATATTAGACAAGACTATTTATATTTCACTAACGATTTTAGTAGCTTCCTATAACACGTAACCGCAGAGAATATCAAAATTTCATTGAACGTTCAAAGAGGCGTCATAAATGGTAAACAAAGAATATGTCAGAAACAGGGAGGGAGGCTTCAACATGACTGCGGGCATTGGATACGTTGACGCCATAAAATTACAAAAATTACCGTCACCCATAATGGTCAGTCGTTTAATTGCCTACCTAATTAAACACTCGTTCGTTTTAATTGCTCTGCACGGAATTAAGCAGAGTTCACAGTGTGCGCGGACACGAGGGTAGTGCGCATAAGGGAGGTAGGTGGGTTAATCGCCTGTCATGATGACTGCACTGCAAACGTCACGCGTTTGTTACCTGTACGGGGTTGCGTTAACCTTGTAACTGTACAGTTCTCCGTTTGCTAGAAGGTCAAACTCGTGTAGCAACAAGCTCGGCAGACAAAAGTACAATACTGTAGTAAAAAAATCTCCGACTTCCAGAAACATCAATAAAATAGACTAAACCAATTTATTAAAAAAAGAAACTTGTTTACACAGTCCATAACTGTAAACTATCATAACGAATTCTCTGATTATGAAACTCTAATAATGTGTCACAACTTTTGGAATGAAAAAAAAACACCACGTTTCTTCATAAAAATAAGAGCTCATGATGGCAAAAACTTTAATTGACTTATAAAAAATAATTTTTGTGTGAAATATTTAAAGGACAAAAACATTACAAATAAAAGTAAAAAAGTATTAATGATAAAAATATTTATCATATAGGCCTACTATAATAAATAATAGAAACTGCACGTTTACAAAGATATACGATACTGCATGTACACAACTGAATTCGAGTCTATATTTTGAGTACTTGTGTCTGCACGATATTAAAAATTAGTGCGCACAATGTAGCAGGCTAGTGCTATGTGCTAACAGCATTAAGTGTACCCTAGAACGACAGGCGTTTCAGAATGATTTTGTTTCACGACAAGATTACGTGTTCAGAAAATTTGAGAGACGTTTGATATACGGAACTTCAAAAGTCACATCGCGAATGATTAAACACTACATTCCTTGTAATTAATTTTAATTTTAGTGACAAATTAATTCGTTGACATGAAGCTGCCTTTATTTGTGTACATATTATACGTAAATTAGTATGTTTTGAAGGGTAAAAATATTACTAATAAAAAATCGTAAGAACAATGTGCTCTACATTCACCAGTTTAAAATTCATCACATAAATGTTAGGTGTTGCAACATACTGTAGAGAGCCACCATTTAAATTTTACGTGTTGCCGTGTAGTTGGGAGAGCATATCAAACCGGTTGACAGTTTATTTTTCGAAATCACTGGAGCGAACGCATATATTTAATGAATTAGTTCAAACACTCTTTGCTACAGTCTATTTCTTTATGCATATGTAATTTATTAAATATTTATAATTTATTTACCTCAAGATGTTTTTCCCTTATTTGGAACATGTTTCGGGAGGATGGGAACAATAGGATTCCCGAAACATGTTCCAAATACGGAAAAACATCTTGAGATAAAGAAATTATAAATAGTAAATAAATTAATGCATTATATAGGCAATATGACATGTAAATATAAAACAAGGTAATATGCCAATACGATGTCTAGCGTCCGCCATTTTTGAGTTCCCAAACATTGACACACAGTCGAGTTTACTCGTGAGGTCATCACAAACCGATTCGTAAATGTTTCATCAGGATACGTGCTCAAACATACATAACCCTCATGTCACGAATTTTGAAGTTGGGTTAAAAAAAAATATTAGTGTGTGTTTAAAATCATTCAAGTCCATTATTGTCTCAAGTTACGAGAACGGTTATTGAATAAATTTATAACGAAACATTTAACAATATTACTACTGCAAAGCAGAAAACCGACTTAAAGTAAAAGAACGGACAAGAAAGGAAGAAGTTATGAAACCGTGTACAGCGTCTTTTTCATTTTTATGTAAAATGTAGTAATTAAATTTGTTACAAAAGACAGTTATACAATAGCGTATGTATCAAAAACTAAAAGAAATCAAAAGCACGTCATGCTCACGACATGATTTTTGTTATGTTCACCGCTGACACCAACACTTGTATGATATATAGTTAAATTAAAGCATTAAAGCAATCTTTTGCTATTAGGCTATTCGTACAAATAATGTCAGTATGCACACCGGGAAATCAGTCACCGAACAGTTGATACTCAAATATGGCTATCATTTCTTTGTTTGTTAACATCCACTGTCTTGTCTCGATAAATACATTATAGAAATACACACACAAAATCGATTACGAAAAAGAAACTATTGCTCATAGAACAGAAGTAGACGAGAATGCTCTATCAACGCCGCGAACGATGGGGAGAGAAAGAAAACGGGGAAGAGACGACAGGGAGAAAAAACGGACAAACGCAGAGCAGAAAGACTGTATAGCTTAAATTATTCGCCTAAGCGCCTACAACATCATGGCATCAGGATCTCACACGACAGTGTCGTTACTCTGACAGTCACGTAACTTTCTCGAACGCCGTCCGTGCGTGAGATTGCGTCTTTGTACGATTCGTTCAGCGTTGATCCTTCTGGACGTCATTAACTCGCTAAGGGTAGGTACGCGCGAGAGTGTGATGTTAATGGAGGGCTCGGTGCTCTGTCAGAGTACTCGTCGATTGACACAAGTGCCGCTCAGCAGCTCAGAAAACGATTTCTGTCCACAGTTACTTAGAGCCAAAAGTTCTTAATAGACTCGAACAATTGTATGCCCATAAATAAATTTCTGAAAAACATATAGAGGTAAATTTTTTAAATTACGGCCTCAATTTTTTATTATTATAAAATAAATTCATATATACTCATATTTTTATTGTATTTATATTTTTTATATTTTAATAATAATAAAACTTTTTACAAGAAAAAACTTTTTATCCTTTTGTAAATTTACACATGTTGGGATAGTAATCCAACTACCATTATCAGATATAAATTTAGTGGATTACTATCGAAACATGTGTAAATTTACAAAATAATAATAAAAATATTTCTTGTAAAAAGTGTTAATATTATTAAAATATAAACACAAATTAATATACAAAACATTCTTTCATAAACTAAACAAGGTTTTAAGTTAACAAATCAACCTAACCTAGGTTCAGGTTAAATGAACCTGAGCTTAGGACAGAAAATCTATTGTGGTGTGGAGTAAAGTTTTGAAGTTAGAATTGAAAAACTGCAAAAACCCATAAATTAGGAGGGCAAAACAAATTTGAAATATATTATACTAGGTCTCATTGGGCTCTATCTACTTTTACACCTAAAGTAGTTATCTACTTTGTTTATTGGAGGCTTGGAGGCTATATGTATTATAACATTTGTTATAAATTTATGTTATTCTATAACAAGTCAGAAAAGAAGAAACAGGTTTGAAGCAGTATGTATGCCTAAGTCTATGGAAAAGAGAAAGATGTTAGTAACAAACCTTTCGATATTAAAAAATCATGAAGAACGGCCGAAAACAGAAGCCAGTAACAAGACATAGACAAGTTTTCATCAACCCATTGCCTATCGGGCAATCGCTAACGGACAATATTTAAACAATAGAAAAGAGCAACATTGGTTCCTAGACACGCATAGGAGCGACAAAAAAGATGGAACACCTTCTTTTCCACCACATATTTTCCCACAGTGTAGCAACTAAAGAATTGACCATCAGACGGAAGAACTTATCAAGGTGCGATGTAAAATCTTCATATAATAAGTGAAAATGAGCCTTAGTAATTACTAGCTGTAACGGAATTAATCCAAAACCTGTTCGATTTAGCAAGTACTGGCTGGTAACGGGATGAATACAAAACCTCCTGTTTCCCAATCCTTTCTCCTTTGAATTAATTTAAATATTGTTATGTAAAGTGCCGCCTATAAGCGAACACGGTGGCCGCCGAAGGCCTCATTACAAAACATTTGCGGAAGAGATCTCTAAAACGACTACTGTCATCTGTCAAGTAGCGAGATAAACTCAAGATAGACTTCTCTACCGACTGGCTTCAAGATAGACTGACATACCGATAATGTATCTTAAACTACACACAGATGCATATATACGGAATTAATTTGAATTTCTTAACGAATCAGTCCTTTTGAAGAAAGCCATTTAAACTGTCGTGTAATGACTTTGGGTCTCGTTAGAAAAACGACGTATTTAGATCAAAGATATTGGAACAGTGGCTTCATCTCCAGAGTTTTTGAAAAAAAAAAGCATAGACTTTTCTGACTTCTAAATATGAGGATTCCGATAACGAAATTTGTGACGAAGGAATTGAAGATATTGAAGGGAATGAAGAAACAGACAAAGCTAAAAATCGATTAGAAAAACCTGACTGAAAATGTGTTGCGGAAAAGTTAAATCTATATATGGTTTGCCCTCGTTTTACCGTTAATAGATTGTTCACAGCCTTCCAAAATATAAACATCTGTTTAAGACTGTTGTTATCAATATATTGTAGTTAAATCGTAACTAATACTATAAAAGATATTAATCCGGTTAAAGGCCTTTTTTTGAAACTGAGAATTACTAAAATTTATTGAGAAAAATTTTGAAAAAAGAGTGTCTGAATAATTTAAGCACAAATTAGTAGTTAACACAAAGACTTATGTTAATAGTTATTCCATACAAACAATATTTACGAGTTATCATCAAAAAATGTCCATTAGATGAATTTAGTTTTAGGGACAGTACGGGCGCAAAGGCTTTGCGTCTTTAAACCACTATAACGCAGTCACGTGTCTTACCGTCCAGAAGTAGGTAAAGACAAAATGAAGTGTAATTTTCTCTGCTTAGACAGGTTAATTCACCTTGGTTTTCTATTGCTTTGGATTATTATTTATTAGTTATTAGCAAACAAAGAAAACGGCACATGGAGATTTTTACACGAAATGCTATACGTCAATCTTATGCCACTCGGAAATATCAATTAAATCTAATAGTCCGCTCTTTAAACCCTTGTTACCCACAACTTTTTTGTAAAAAAATACGGATGATTAAAACGTAATTTTATAATAAAATTTACAAACATTTTAAGACATTATTTGAGAAAACATTTGGGAAATGCTCCCCTAAACTTTACGTTTATACGCTACTTTTTTAAGTTTATCGCAAAAAACTGTTTTTGCCCCTTTCAATCCCCCCCCCCAAAGTCGCTGCCTCGTCACAACTGTAAATTTATCGGATTCATAAAATATATTTGCCGCAAATATCTACTTCAGAATTGGCTGATCATCCTACTTTATCGCCAGTATCTGGCATTTTTCTTGGTTTGTACTTGCGTCAGACACTAGAATATTATTACTGGCACGATTTTCTTAATTATTAAACATATAATATACGTTATTAATTATCGTAGGTAATGACATTTTGAAATAACGTTTTTCAAGTGTTACTTCTTTATTTCTCATTGTTGTTATCAAACTACTTTCTTCATTCATCCTTAAAATTCAGTAGTTAGAATCATTATTAGAATTATATTCAATAATTTAGAATAATATCCAATAAATAAATCATTATCAGAAGGGTTTTCCTGGACAATTAGATTTTTCAAAAGCTTTCCCCAAATAACAGGACGTTTCGTTTATCACTAATAATTAATCCGCGGTCGTCTCCAGGTGTAACGAGAAATTCATCTAATAATTTAAAACTGCCCACACGAGAAATAACAAGCGAAAATTGTCGAAAACTAATTATTGTGAAAAAGAATACTAAAGTTTTCTGCGGTTATTTTTGCAAATTATTTTGTGTAGTCAGTATTAAATTAATATAGATTAAGTTATTGTTACACTCGAAGACGGCTACACGTTATCCGTGGCATGTACTTTTAAAGAGATGTAACATTTGAGATTGTTACTTCTTTTAAGAAAGAATTCTTTTTAATATTGTTCTAAGCGTTTCGCTGCCGGTGTCAGTTATATTAAAAGTATGTACCGGGCTGTTTTGTCGTGGTCCAGGGTTCACAAACAAACCAAACGTTTCAGTAGCACCACTGGCTGCCATCTTCAGTGGAATTAGAGTCTACCTGAACGCGAAGTGTAAAACGTCAGGTCTAGAGTACTGTGGTGAAGGCTACCACAGATGGCAGCCAGTGGTGTTGCTGAAACGTTTGGTTTGTTTGTGAACCCTGGACCACGGCCAAACGCCCGGTTCATACTTCTAATATAATTCTTTTTAATATTTTAGAATAAAAAATGTATTAGATATATTTCGAAATAATTGCATAACGGTAAAGGGGTGAGGGCGGTACTAAATACGTCGCCGAGACACGTGGAATGTTGGGGTGACAAAGCACACTACTCTCTACGTTTGCTGATGATTAATGGTGTTTGTGTATTTGAGATTTTAGCGATCGTAACAGTCCAAGGAAAGACTTCAGATAAAGTTTTCTGAATGTCTTTTGTCGAACTTTTGCCGGAACATCGATTATCCGAAATACGTACAAACCAGTTAAGTAAACAGACCTAGACCAAGACTGTTAGGACAATCGATACCGAGCATTCAGTGAAATGAAAGAGAGTGTTGACGGACGCAGCGGCGGTAGTACGCAATTTTCACGAAGGAAAACGTGTAGCGCGGTCGTGTATGTATATACTGTACGAGTGTTGTATAATTTCGCGTATATTTTATGTTGCTTCATGTTAATATTGGAAGCGGGAGCAGACGAGAGGCGGCGGTGGGTATATTTTTGTTTCCGTTCGTGTGCTACTCTCGCATTGCACACATACATACACCGTGCGCGTGCAGCCAAGCGTAATATTTTGCTCACACACACTGACGTGTATGACGTCATAGCCGCGTCACTCCCTGTCTGCATTATTTATACGCTGGCTACAGGCCTATATATGTATAATTTTGCAACATTGGTAATAGTAGCCTATATTTGGCTTGAAATTGAACAATGTTTGAAATTATTGTATAACTACGCGTTTCTCTCCATCAAGTCGGGCTATCCGCCGTGACTGCCACTATAATAAAGAACGTTTCGCCTCCGAAAAACCTGCAACCATCATTAGCGAAACACAAATTTGCATCTTCCGTTTCTTGTCTGAACGTGTTCTTCCGACCGTCGTGTAGACTTACTCCACTCGTGCGAGGAACACTTGGTAACAGACTTTCAAAGCGTAAGACAGTCTGCCGGAAACATACATTTATTTTTAACAGCCCAAGGCTAATGTTGGAATTGTGAGTTGTTGATTGAGACCACCGTACAGGGCAACCAACCCTATGCCGGCTAGATTTTCTATCGACCTTTTCTGGTCTAGATCCGTCCAGGATCACATCGAAAAATAAAAGTATCAGTCAAAGACAAAAGTAATGGCCTTTATAGGAGATGAACCGGTTTGGACCAAAATATGCATAGACAACACATGCATAGAACAAGTAAGACATTTCAACTATCTTCGACGTGACAGTACTTATGGTCAAGACAGAGATATAAAAAATAAAGTGACGAATTTCACAAGAATGTGTGGACCAATTTGGAGAACATTGGGAAATAAATGTAGAAAGAAACCCAAATAAAATTTTATAAAACAATGGCAACACCTGCACTACGGCATGGTTCTGAAACTTATGTCATGAAGAAAAAAGATGAACAGAAGATACAAACAGCAGAAATGAAATTGCTCAGATCATGTAAGAAATGAGGAGATAAGAAGTGATTTAGATATTTTTGCAGTTAATGAAAGCATTCAAGAATACAGAAGAAAACGGATTCAACACATAGATAGAATGGAAGAAAGTAGAATACCGAAGATAGCGAAAGATCACAACCCTAGAGGTAAAGGAAAAGTTGGTAGACCTAAGAAAAGGTGGACTGTGGAATAGGAACAGGCCGCTAAAGCCTAAAGCCGTTAAGAAGAAGAAGAAGAAGAAGAAGAAGAAGAAGAAGAAGAAGAAGAAGAAGAAGAAGAAGAAGAAGAAGAAGATGACGATGATGATGATTTTTATCAGTCTTCAAGCGCTTGTGATTTTGATTGGACATCTTGCCGCAGTGGATTTGTCTGTACCGTTTAATATATAGAGAATAAGGGTATAACCAGAGTCGTATTTAGATTCGCCAGCAAGCCCCCGGCAATTTCTTGAAGTGAGGTCCGTGTCTGCAAAGAAATGTGAGGTCCTGTCTGCAATCGGACAGGTCACGATTTCAAACTTTCAGCTTGAAATATTCCTCACCACATAATAATGATATTTATTTTGCACACATTATTTGACCAGTGACATGTCGAATACTTACTACATTAAATTTAGAGTCAGGATGTCTAAAAATAATAATTTATTTTATTTAAGATATATTGACCTATGCGCCTTACTATAAGAAGACCGGTAGAGGTATAGTATAAAGACATATGCATTATTCATACAGTGAAAACATAAGATACAGATAATTTATTTGCATTAAAATTCAAAGTCAAAATATTGACAGAGTTAGTATTGTAACACCATTGAATACCCATTTGTACACGTATTGAAACATTTGGATACAGTAACAGTAGTTACACACAAATGAAATACTTGTACTTTAATTGGATAAAAGGATAATTATCCTTATCCTTATAACTCATTAAAACTAATCTGCCCACCGCTTTCCAGGCGGTCTAATACTTCTTACAACAATGTAATACAATTTTTTTCATTTGACTTAAATGAAGGTTTAAAAAAAACTGGACGGATAAATAGAGAAATTTGTAGGTCTGCCATTCTTCATCTGCCTACAAACTTAGTTTACTTTTAGCGTTTAGCTAGATTCGCTTTGTAGACCGTCCGGATTCTTAAAACATACGTGATAGGCAATCTCGATACTAATTTTGGGTGATCATCTAATTTTTTTGTTATATTTTGTATTTCGGTCGATTTTGTCTGTGTTAGTATGACTCACGAGCGTTATGTTCTGAATCGTGAACTTGATACATGTATTCAGCCTCTGACGGGGCACAACAGGAGTCTGTTAAACAATACGAGTGCGTCAGTCAGCCATTACCCTTCTATCCCATGCTTACTCAAATAATGTTTTGGACTGATATGACTATTATTACGGGGGTAAAAATTACGGCCAGTGGGAAGCAAGACAAAGAAATACAATCCATAATTAATTTGGGAAAGATGGCTATATCAACATTGGGATAAGCAAATTACAGCAAAAACTAAAACCAAAATATTTAAAACCATTGTTAAAAGTATCATGTCTTACGGCTCAAACGTTTGGACTTTTAATAAACACACAAGAACAAAATTAATGGCAGCAGAGATGGACTTTTGGAGACGTTCGGCAAGAGTATCCTGACGTGAGAAAATTAGAAATGAAGTCTTTAAGGACAGAATGAATGTGAAAAATTCAATTGTTGATCTTTGGATGGACAAGCAACAGTGGAAGATGAGAATTCAATCACTTCTGTAATATTTGTTCCAGAAAGTGTGTAAACATTGTACAGCCGGAAAAATAATAATAATAATAATGATTATTATAAAATGATTGCAAGAAACGTTAGACTTAAAATTTCACAATTTACATAATTTTAGAAATTATTATTTTTGGTCTCAAAAATCATCATCAGCTTCAAGGATGAAGTCAAAGACCCATTCATGACTCATTAAAACTAATCTGCCCACCGCTTTCCAGGCTGTCTAATACTCCTTTACCAGTGTATATAAAGGCCTTCTTGGAACTCTGTTGAAACCGCTCGGTCCAAACGTTGGCACTGAAATGTTTATTTTTAGAGTTTCCCATCAAAGGTATTTAACTCCTACCGAATGTCTTTGTTCTTTGTCCTGATTCTTTTACCGGTAATCCCGGCTTAGAAATTTATTTTCACCTGCTAAAATTTTCCTTTTTTGTTCAATAACTATTAACGTTCAACATTCGAAACCGTACACTAAAGCGGGAACTGCCACTACTCCGTAAGTTTTCTATTTTTTACCTCCGATGAACGTGTTTGATTGTTCTTTTAATTGTTCTACACCGTTTATAACGTTTATTTTTTTGTTATAAACGATTATGTTTAAAAAGTCTTAAACCAAGGTAGTTTAATAGTTAATTGTTTTAATAGGTTTATTATTATTTTTGTTCGGACACTGTCTTGTCAACCGAAATAAAGACTTCTGTTCAATGAATCGATATATTTTTTATATAACTTATGTAGAGCTCACTGAATTGTTTCTTGGGAACTAGTGAAAAACGTTTGTCAGTAAAAATAAACTGTTCATATTTTCTGGTTAGTTGCCTGAGTAATCTAATACTAAATTCTATATATTAATACAAATATCAATACACGTGTAAACTGAATAAATTTTGCTTTATTCACATAAGTTTTATCTTAACGCAACCCGAAAATTATTACAAAGGTATTGTTAATCGCACGAAACGAAATAAAAAACCATACGACTTTCTGAAATCATCCAGTTCTAGATTTCTAGATTTCTAGATTTCTTCGGTGCAGGTAAGTCAATTGTGTCAAAATCAAGTTGTTCACTGCAAATCACAAAGATTAAGAAACCATGAAAATCAGACGACATAAATTTATCTTATGCTAAATGAATCTCAGACTTCTCAAACCTAGAATATTGATCACGAAATCTGCCAAAAGGAAAGAATGTTCCAATAACGGGGGAGATGCACGTCTCCCATTTGACTAGTTCATTGGTGTTTGTGACGGCGAGGTGATATTTTTGAAACATGGTAGCAGTTTGGGTGTTAGGGAATTATTTATTATTGGCTGCAATAAAAAGTTTTTAGTGTTTAGTTCATTGTTATTATAAACTTTAAGCAACTGGCACTGGATTATTGTTTTGTGAAGAAGAAGTAACTAATGAAATACAGTATAAGTAATCGGGTAAAGTAGACGGGTTAAAGAAGATGATGAATGGAGAATAATAAATAACCCGGAGACAGATGAGCTATTGAAACATGAGTACATTGTAAGATTCGTAAATACCCAGCGAATACAATGTCTAGGTCACCTAGAGGGGACGGATGATCAGCGTATGCCAAAGAAAATCCTGAGGGCGCAAGTCTGTAAAAGTAGAAAGTGGGGCCGACCTAGGATAAGCTGTTTGCATGATGTGCTGGAAGATCTAAGAAGAATGGATGTCAGAGGTTACACTGAGAGGGCAATCGATACGAGACACTGGAGAAGACTAGTGTTAGAAGACAAGAGTCACGTTGGCCTGTAGTGCTAAAACAGAAGAAGAAGAAGAAGAAGAAGAAGAAGAAGAAGAAGAAGAAGAAGAAGAAGAAGAAGGAGGAGGAGGAGGAGGAGGAGGAGGAGGAGGAGGAGGAGGAGGAGGAGGAGAAGTCAGGTAAAAGTATTTAATAACAATTTTGTCTATTGTTAGTGGCTCTGGTTTAGGTTTAAATTTTCACCCACTCACAGGTCAGAAAAACGGTATAAGAAAATAAGCCTTTACGATTAGTACTATAAACACATGACAATAATTCCAAATCACAATATTTGGTTCAAGTGAAGAGGTTTATCCTTGGGTAACATCCTTTGCGTTAAGGTAATTTCAGGGCTGAAGATATACATCAGACTGCGATCCGGACAATACACAGAATTTTGAGAAACAGTTGTCCAGCGATATTGATATACGTTCTCCGTCAAAAGCCACGAATAATAATACATAACAAAGATTCTATGCTGTAAATGACAGTTTCAGGTGAAAGAGTTATGAAAGACTACATCGAGTTGAAGGAGAGTCGACAGGGCAACAAAGATGACATTTCAATTATTTAAAATGTACATAAAACGTATGTGTGTGTTTGTGTGTGCGTGTGTAGGTATGCGTATATAGAGAGGGATTCGTAATGCGTACACAAGCGCGCGCGCGCGCGCTCACAAACACTGAAGTACAGGTTCCCTTCAAGTGTTAATAGCATTTAGCCAAATTTGACAATCCGTGAGTGCACCTCAAACAGATCTCTCTGCCACCCTCTCACCCTCCGACCCTACATCTGTCGCTTTGCTAACAGTCCCTTCTCCCATTCATCCCCGTTTGACATATGTCAAAAGCAGGATCCACGTCGTCTCCCCCTACCGCGGCTTTAATGGGTTTTAATGAAAATTTTTACAAGGCTTTAAAATTCAAATGTGTGTGTGCCCTCTCCTAAATGGATAATCCATCTTTATTTTGTCAATAGCTAATATTTGGAGACAACGGGTTTTGTCATTTTTAATTTGTGGGCTAATTAATTTAAATATTGTGTTGTCTGTCTACGAATGTGGGTCGCTAGAGGTGGCAATACATTCTGAAGTAGGGAAAATCAACATAAATTCTCGTAAAACTATCATTCCAGTCTACGTACGCTGCCGCTCGCGCCCACACGCACTTTAATGGTTACTATTGTGCATGAAAGGTTATATCTCGTACATTTATCTCACATGAGGTGTGTGTGTGTGTGTGCGCGCGCGCGCGCGCGAGAGAGAGAGAGAGAGAACATGTGTCTTCACCCACGGTTTGAATTTGTACGTTATCTGCAGTTCATTCATTTAAGTATCGCCCACAACGTGTACATACAATTCACAATTAATTCGAACGAATCGTTTCTAAACAGTGTGTTTTACTTCGAACCCTGAAAATATGTCTGAGTCTTCCGGTCAGAATGTCTTCCAAAACGTGTCGAGTCCGTAAGCGGATGATAGCAGAATGACAGGATCCATAATAACGGCACAAACTCGCACAGCAATGTCAGAGGTTGCAAATGTTCTAGTTCGCCTACCCCCTCCACACACACACACACACACACACACACACACACACACACACACACACACACACACACACCACACACACACACACACACACACACACACACACACACACACACACACACACACACACACACACACACACAATTTGCAACAAACATCAGCCTAATGGTACTTCTCTCACACTCTCCCGTAACGCCCAGCCATACTGCACTTCTACAGCTCTGCTACGGATTAGCGACTGTTGTATTTTTATCCGAGTTCATTTAAATAAAGAAGTTTGAATGACAAAAACAGAACAAAAATAATTCTTGAGATAAGACCAAATAATATGCACACTTAAGGCCAAGGTAATGGCTTTTCGTGGAATTGATCCCGAGCGGCCAACAATTGTTATAGATTTTACTGCACTGGAACAAGTCAGCAATTTTGAATAGTTGGGCTACAGTGTGTCTTATAATATAAGCAACGACGTTGTGAATAAGTTGAACAAGTTCAATCTTATGTGCAGGACTATCAGGTGAACTATTAAGTCAGCAAGCAGAGAAACACGCGTAAAATTCTAGTTGGTGATGACCCTACCCACACTTCTTTATGGGTCTGAGAATTGGACTTTAACTAAAGGCCAGGCCAGTCGTATCCAAGCGGGTGAAATGAGATTGTCCAAACACGTGGCAGGGTATACTCTCCATGATCATAGAAGAAACACAGATATACGGCAGGAACTGAATATTATGAGTACACTCGACAGGATTGCCCAGTATCGGCTGAATTGGTGGGAACATCATTGCCGAATGGATGACTGCCGCATCCCCAAACAACTATATGTAACTATAAGCCGAAGGGACGGAGAGGTGTGGGACGTCCGAAGAAGCGCTGGAGTGATCAGCTCTAGACTCTTTGAGACCGGAACAAACCATGCTTGGTTTACTCCTTGAAGATGATGATAATGATTATGAATTTTGTTGTCCACGACGTGTCCGATGTTATCACTAACTATATAAAGCAATTATGATGCCGAACACAATTATTTTAGATAAAAAATCAATAATTTTTATTTTTTTACATAAAATAATTTATATGTAAAATAATTGTATTCCGCATCAGAATTATTTTGTATAATTAGTAAAAAATAATTAGATACCTTCACCTCTCTCTCTCTCTCTCTCTCTCTCTCTCTCTCTCTCTCTCTCTTGCTTTATCTGTCTCACTCTCTCTTCTCCCCCTCTCTGTCTATCCATTTCTCTCTTTCTACTTCTAATTAATTCCTGAAGTATTTAAAATAAACTCGCCCATGCGAGCACTCAAACACACACAGACTCATACATAGGCCTATACACAATCTAATTATATGCCCGTACGTTTTCAATTGGAAGGTAGTGTGTGTGTGTGAAAACAAAACACCGACCAATTCGTAGAACTGTATCACTTCACAGACTGGAATTACTGCCATGTATATAGCCTAATTATGACATTGACAAACACAACATCATTATAACAATTACGAGTAGAGTAAAACAAGATATACCTTTAGAAATAACTTGACGGTACCGTCAGAAATAACAGATTTAACCCTATATTATCATGGTTATTGTTGTTGTTATTACTGCTACTGTCAAAAGCAGTAGGTATGTTATTGCGTCTGTACGTTTCGCACGTGAACATGTCTGTGGTTTCACCGATCTTATTAGGGTGCAATCAAACATCGCCTTTATTCATGGGTTGAAATTAAGTAGAAATCGAATTTTAAACGTACATTTTAAATTAAAATATAAATTTGTTTACTGAAAGTGTGTCTTCGCCCAGTGCTGTAACTAGAAACTGCTCCTGGGGGTAGCAGGGAGTGATGAGACTAGTTTCAGGGAGAACTCCGCATTTTGCTCAGGACAAACGAGATATTCAAGATCCTTCCCATATAAGTATTTATATAATTATTTTTAAGGCTCATTTTAACTCACGATTAGAAATAGACCTACGTTGAGGGTTATAGAATTTCACTGAAACTTTTAATAGCTCTGGGGAGGGGGATGATCCCGTGATCCCCGCCCGTAGTTATGCCACTGCCATCCATCCATGACTGATAAGTAGTTTATGAGACTTATTCATTATTTCAGAATATATATGTCAGATTATTTTTTATTTAACTTCAGTGCAACTAGTTACAAACTATCTAGCAATTTTTTTCAAAATCTAAGTTAACAGTGTGTAGGATAAGCTCCTAGTGGAACATTCCTCAGTACGGTTACACTTTGTTCATGAGAATTACTATACATATCTAGTTCATTAGTTCTGTCTCTGCAATCGGCGAATGAGTTGTAGAGACAGCTTGATAATCGCAATTATTAAGAAATTGTAGAACTTCAATGTTTTCGTGTTCATGAAGCCTTCTTTGATATTTATCCGCAACCCGTTTAATCTCGTCAGCAACCGTAGGGATTTTCAGGTCCCGATGGATGTCACCATTACTTACGTACCATGGTGCATCAACAATATTGCAAAGAACCTGATTTTGAAAAGTCTGAATTATTTTAATAATAGATTTCTTAGTGCAACGACAAATCTGTACACCGCACACCCAAACTGGTTTCAAGACTTGTTTGCATAGCAACAGCTTGGGGGAAGAACCAACAGGACGATCAAGAGCAGCGTTCTTCAAATACATGGAAAAGGAGATGAACTTCCTATCGTACTGAGATTTAAAGAGGACAGTGATAGAGAGAAAGACATGATGATGAGTATCTCATTCCTCCTACTGAAATTCTCATAATTTCGTATCTCTATCTCAAACGTCAAATAATTGATAGTTTAAAAAGAACCGATTGTGACTACAGTACACGCACATTTTCGGATAGGTGACAAAACGTGCAAATAATGATCAGCGTCGAGTGATTGGTTCCTGATTTACCGTCGCCACAGTGACTTGACCAAGTCTGTTACATCTAATCTCACAATTAGATGTGACCAACAATTACCAGCATCCAGGTCTTTATAATTAAGGTACATAACTAAAACTAACGCTGTGTCGAGGGCGACAAAGAGCATTCTATACAAGACACTGGTTGTCCTAGTACTATTGTATACGTCGGAGATATGGGTTCTGAGCAGAAGCACTGTCAATGCGCTAGGAATATTTGACAGGAAACTACTGAGACGAATATATCGGGCAGTGAAGGAGGGAGGTGTGTGAAGAAAATAAAAATATAAAAAGTTATATAACCTGCTACACGACGTGGCCATAATCAGAAAGATAAAGATAAGAGGCTTAGATGGGCGAGTCATTTTGTCAGGATGGAACCCCAGAACGGTGTACAGCGCCTCCTCATGTATGACCGAGATGGCAAAAGGAAAGTTTGAAGAGCAAAACTGAGGTGGCGAGATGGAGTCCAGCAGGATATAGAAAAAGCAGGTATTTACAGTTGGAGGAGGTATCCGTCAGCCTTGCATCGGACAGAGACCGTTGGGCAGGCCTGCTCCAAGAGGCCAGAACCCTCTCAGGTTGTAGGGCCCCTGATAGCCAAAATCACCGCTGATTAGTACCGAACACTAACAGAAATAATGACGATGATGGTTTGTACAGACATTCTCATCGTTGCTATTATTGTTTTATTAAACTAAAAGTGCTATCGTTTGAGCTGCTTACAGGAATGTTGCGTGAATCGCTTCGATTGCCTGAGATTATGTAACCCAAAGCCATTATGTTTGTTAGTAATCGATTTATAAAAATAATGTAAAAGCGTGTTGCGCAACAAGATAGAGAGTTGCAGACGGACCATTGGATTGCATAATATGACGGCGGAACGAATACGATTATATAACTGAATACTACTAAATAACAGAAATGACGCAGACTTGGGCAGACTTAGCAGACTAAAATAAACAGAGTACAACACTGAATTGGTGATTCGTTAATACCTGCAGCTATAACTTATGTTCAACCTCTTCCTTATATTGTCACGGTGGTGCGAGAAGCAAAACGTAGACTACGTACCAGTGGCAGCTGGTGTATGGAAGGGCAAAAATATTTATTTTTTTCCATTGGTTTAGTTTTTACGTCACGAATAAAGAAAGTTGTTAATCGAAGAGTATTTAAAATTTTCGATTTAATCATATTTTTTCTGCTTCAAATCAGTTACGAGCAATTCAAGTTAAATTCTACTTCTCTTCAGACAACTAGGCCTACTACCTCCGAGCGTGAAGGCTATTTTACTGTTTTCATTTACTGGCAAAGCTTACTATTATTATGTTACTACTGTATAATTGAACGCCACTTCTATTGTCTCTTTCAATCTTTAAAAAATTATGTATCTACAAAGTTTATGCTTATGATGACTCCAAAATAAGTTTAAAAGATGCAGTTTTTTATACCATCATCTACTTTGTGGTTTTTAAATTCTGTGATAGAGTCGACTACCTTACGGGATGAATAAGAAGAACTTGACCAGAGGGAAATTGGCATAACTGTCTGTAAAAATACCTAATGCTTTCACGCGTAGGCTTAGGACACATTGTTTTATTTTTATAGAAAATTTAGTATTATTGTCAGCATTAGTTTCAGTTTTAGTTTATTTCTAGTATTATTTTTTAATTATTATTATTTTCTGATACCTAGTGGCATCATATTTTGTCGCCAGTAACAATGTTTTAACCTACAATACTTTAAAATCGCTTCTCATAATAACTGAATAATAACAAAGTGAATTAAGAACAAAAACAACTTTGTAGAAAAAACAACTCATACATACGTTTTAAATTATTTTATTAAATTATACACGATACACTCAACCATGGCCGGCTCTAGTAGAAGACCAGGATATTAAACGTGGCAACACTGGAACAAGCTGATATTTGAGGCAGGCTAGACGATCCCTTAATTTATGTATTTCAATAATCAAATCCCGTCATTTTTAATTGCTGGTTAACAGCAGTTTTATAATTCTTCAGTTTTTGTAAATTAAAAGTTTATTATGTAAAATACTGTTACATTATTTAAGAAAGATAATAATTAACGGCGGCTCAGTAGACCAGTGTGTATGGCACCTGGCTACTAATCTAGAGGTCCCGGGTTAGATACCCGGGCCCGCACCATAAAATCAAGGTGCGTTTTTTAGCCCCAGGTCAACTCAGTCTGTTGAAAATGAGTACCTGAGATAACATCCTGGGGATAATAATGGGCGGCTGAAGCGTAGTGCTGGCAACATTGCCTTCCTTTGTATGCCGTACGGTTCACATTAGGTAGCCTACCCTGCCTACCTTCGGTGGTATACATGGGAGCCATTATTATATTATTAATAATTAAGTCACTCATATGATACAAATTCAATAATTTGAACAAAATTGATTCATTAGGCCTAACACTAATTCAATAATTTCATCGACTTAAACGTATAGTACTAAGTGCGCACAGACCTATAATTTAGATTTGGTTATAAATAGGCCTACTCATGAATTTAATAATTCTATGAAATAATTAATAATGCTATCAGAATATAACATGTTCACTTTAGCTATTTTATTACACTATGCTTATAGGCCTCAGACGCAACGTTGCCACGTTTAATATTCCGGCCTTCTACTAGAGCCGGCCACGACTCAACGCTTCCCGATGTTATCATGTAGTCGATATATTGAAATATATTGTAAGCACAGATAATGAGAAAGTAGTTTTTTATTTTTCAGTTCCCATTGGTTATTATTGTTCTATCGTACGTTATTTAAAAAGTAAAATTAATTACTGGTAAAATGTTATTTTAATGCGAATACGAGATAATAAAAAAGTGTATCTGAATCTTTGAAATCGTTGTCGATAGTAAACATAAAAAGAATCACGTTTAACTTACGAGATTCTACAACCTTTAAACAAATGTAGCGCAGCTTGTAAATAAAAAAACCTATTACGGCTGATCGTTTCCAGATAACGTCTTGTAGCCTACTACGCTTTTTTTATGCATGTTTCAATAAAAACAGCGCTTTCGATCATTCCACAAAGAAATGTCACGACACGCTCGTCGATGTTGCCGAACGGACAATCACCGCTTTTTGATGGCACTAAGACTATATATATTGCAACAGAACACAGGATGATAAGATATGCTGTTTATAGCAGAGCACATGGATGACGAGCATTTTCTTGTTTAAATTTGTTTTATGTAATAGTTTGTCTTTTAGTCGTAAGTTTTGTATTTAGAAACGAATAAGCATGTAGGGTACACCAAACTCTTCATAACAATGTGTACTATATTGTCATGTATTTTTTGAGTGAATTTGTGCGCGTGTGCGGGTGTGAAAATCTGTGATCGCTATAGCTTCAGTGGTAGTTAACCGATTGACGTGAAACTTTGACAAGGAATTATTTAGGTAAACAGCTTCAATTTGTGTATACTCTGAGGTTCATAAATATTTTAGAAATATGGTTTTTTAAGTAAAGAAAAACTCAATTGTAACTCTTATCAATGATAGGGTAATAAAAATTGTAGATAATTTCCATGCAGGACTTTGCTAAATTATACAATGTTTTTCATGAAATTTGTGTATCTGTTTGTTCCATCAATCATGTGACTTGGGCTTAGCCTATCAGAATACACTAAATTCAGTGAGATTCATACGTTGTAGAGCTAGGATGGATACAGTCTGTCTGTAGAAGTTGCAAGGGGAAGTTGTGCCCGGTGAAGAGAGTTGTTCTCTTACGAACGTAGAAATATCGTACATAAAATAAACCTTGGAAATTCTTAACAAAGTTTTTCGTTAAGAACCGAGAGGGTAAAATATTTAGATAAAATTTAAAATATAATACAGTGCTGTTTCGTGTAAGTTAAGATATCCGCTTAGGGAACTTAAAGACACTTCAAGATATCGTGGAAGGTGTACATTAAACGCACCGCATTAGTTAATACCCAGATTAATCCTGAGGTTAAGAAAATATAAGAAATAAATTAAGAATAAACTGTACGATTGGAATTTATAAGCATGGTGAGTGAACAATTTATGAAGAAACTAATTAATGTTAGCAGTCAAACATAACAACGAGACTCTTTGAAATATCGCCGCTGGAGCCGCCTGCCGTAGAAGAGGACGACAAGACGAAGAGGACGCCAGGACGAAGAGGACACCAGGAAGGAGTGACGCTGTAGAAGAGGACGACGAGAAGAAGAGGACGCCAGGACGAAGAGGACACCAGGAGGGAGTGACGCTGTAGAAGAGGACGCCAGGACGGGAGCGACGAGACGAGAGGAGGACGTTGCAGCAACCAAGTAAAATCGATTTAGGCTATATTATCGAACAATACAAACAATTATTTATATTATCAATACATGACAATTTAAAATACATTATACATCTTTAAAAACAATATTTATGTGTATAATAAATAATTTTTCATCTCCTCCATAATAATTTTGTTTGTGAATTTTACACACTCACTATATCCTTAAAAGTATAACAAAATTTTATTTGTTGCAATATGTATATTCTGTAACACACATCAATTAGCGAGTCTACCTTATACAAATCTTCAACATAAATCTCATCGTATATTACTTTATTTATTTATTTATTTTTCGGTAAACATAATTCAGTCTCGGTCCGTGGTTTTGATTCTTCCTTATTTAAGAATCAGCACATGTAGCGATTTTCTAAACGAGTCCATATATATTCTTACTACCTCGTTGTGAAGCCAAACGTGTTTGTATATGTATCACACAAAATACGCTGCTCTGCCAGATAAAATTCATAAAACATCGCTCGCACAAAAAAAAAAGAAAATAAGTAAATAAACGGAAACGAAGTGATACAACAAAAATTGTTACAGTAAAAATTTATTTTCTACTCGGCTTTATGACGTAGGCCTATTTGTGTGTGTTCTCGACAGACCAAACAACGGCGCGCGTAACACAGAAGCGAAATGAAGCCGTTTTTCATTGTCTGATAGTTCCAATACAAACGCTCTGCTACCCTCGTTTCAAATCGCCCAGTAAGACGAAACACCACCACCAACAACAACAACAATTCTTCCTTCGTTGCGACCACGGAATACTAAGTAGTGCTCTCCTCTTGTTTAGCAACAACTCCAAATTCAATTGTTTAACTTTATATCACGCTTTTACTATATCATTTCATTACTTTTCGTGTATTTTATTTAATTCAGTTAAATCCAATATTAAGTGAATTTCAAAATTTTATAATCGATGTGAAAAAAATTTTCCCCCGTTAGCTTGGTACTAAGCCTGCCAAATAACGGAATAAAGAAATACTGACATCCTCTTCGTTATTGGGGAGACGGGTGTGTTAATTTTATACTTATTTACAAATATTTACCAATACTTTAAGCCTGCATACGTGCTATATATTAAATACATTTTTTCAAGGATATTCCCTAAGTTTTAATCAGTTTTATAAGTTAAAAAGATAATAAACAAAAATAAAAATATTTCTACACACAAATTTACGTACACATTATAGTCACTCGCAAAGAAACTTTAACATAAACATATAATACACGAAAGACGAGAACTTGCTCAGACAATAAAAATAAATAAAAAGTTAATAACATATTTATAATTTTAATTTTCCAAAACGGTATTCGAGCTGAAAATAACAGCTTTAAGTTCTTCTGGATTCTCTTGAAAGAATTTTAAAAAGTCTTGGTATATCAATAATACATTAATGAATCGGTACATTAAATGAAGACTCAGTGCTATTATTTGATATGACACCGAATGAAAGTTCGGCTCTCACCAGTTTACACTATCACTGTTTGGGTATCATGATTCCCAAACTTCTTCATGACGCTAAAAATCCTTTCAAGTAGAGGAATTTCCTTGTACTGGCTTGGAGTATCGAACTAAACTTGAATTTGTACACTCTTTAAAGCCAATTTCGATGAACTAACATTAATTTCTTTAGTACCATACCAAAGTATACTAAGTCGAACAATGCCTACTGTTTCATTTTAAGAAACACAACTTTTCGATTAATATATATCTGTAATCATCTTCAGGAGTCACAAAAAGTAACCTGACCTCTGTTAAAACTAAATATACATAGAAGTTGCCAAGCACAGAAGAAAATTAGCAGCTAAAAAATTTAACATTAAAAGTACAAAAAATGAGAAGAAATAGTAATTAAAATAAAAGAAAATATTAAAATTACCCTTGGCAAGCCGCTGAGCAGTACCACCAAATGCCAGACACCACATGCACCTAAAAAATCTAATGTACAATAGATTTGACAAGTCAGAAGCAAATTGACAAACCACATATTAAACAAAAAGCAGAAAGCAGGAGTTAATCAAATCAAATTAAAATACAAAACAAACAAATTTTTTTTTTTAATCACTACTTTTGCACAGAACATGAAGGACCTAATGTTGCCAACAACTACTACAGCCAATTCTCACAACGAACAACGTACTTTTGTAATACCTGAAGACTGTCTCAGATATATAATGATCAAAAAGTTGCATTTTCACGAAGGTCATCGTACGAATTAATAGACTTACTTTACAATATTTTAGATTTCTTTTTACCAACCAGCCACTGGCATTGGTCACTATCCCGGATACCGATCGGACAGGTAAGAAAAGATCCGATTGGTAAGTCTAATCTACACGCACATGTAGGCGTCCGTCTTCTCTGACTGTCCTGACGTTCCGACCCCCCCCCCTCAGGAGCTGTGAAAGTACTACGAAGCATAAAACTATTACGACGAATACAGTGAAGTAAAATCACCAAACGAAAATTGGTATGCTATTAACGTTTCTCCGTGATCCATGTTGTAGCATAACAAAATTATCACGCTAAACATTTAACTTAATGCAACATAAATAAAGAAGAAAAGTTCCATAGTGAGTGAGAAGAATGAATTGTTTTAAGGATTAAACTAGAAACTGTATATTAAGTCAATAAAATGTTAATAAGAATAAAAAATAACAAAGAAAACCATTGATCAAAATAACTTACTATGTAAAAACCCAATAAACCAGCAGTATACCCAGTAGATTGGGGAAGCAGTAAAAAGGGAAAGACAAGAAAAAGGAAATAAAAGGGTGAAAACCATATTTATACTGGAAATGTATAAGGTCAAGACGCAGAGAAACCACAAGACCAGAAATGACTAATATAATAATGAAGAAAGGACAAAATAGGTCAAGATTCCTACAAAGAGCCTAGAAACAAGAAGAGCTATTCCAAAAAATGTTAATAATGGAATACATACCATTGAACAAAATTAAAACCAATACATTTAGACCCAGTAACAAGTTACAAGATACATCCCAAAGAAAACCGAATTGTATACTAGTTATAAGTATAATATGTGAAAAATTATTAAAGGACTACCATTAGTGTAGACAAAAATAAGTGACACACTATAATAAAGTGTAGTGTAAGAAATAGAAATCTATTAAAAAGACTACCATTAGTGTAGACAAAAATAAGTGACACGCTATAATAAAGTGTAGGGTAAGAAATAGAAATCTATTAAAAAAGACTACCATCAGTGTAGGGAAATACTATATAAAAACTAAAAGACAGTCTAATGACTGAGGTCAATTTTGATAATAAAAGTGTTTTCAAAAATTAAGTAGTATAAGAAAATAATAGGTATAAGATGTTTTTATTTTTTTTCATTGTGTTGCCAAAAATAATTATAATGAACACTAGAGACAGTTAATAACTGAAGGTGTCATTAATTATAAGATGTTTTTCTTTTCATTTTCATTATATTACCAAAATAGTTATAATGAACACAAGAGACAGTTGATAACTGAAAGTGTTATTAGGCATAAGATGTTTTTATTATGTTTAAATGATATTAAAAAAAGTTTAGTAGATATAAGATATTCCATTGTATTTTAAAATCATGTTATTTAATTTTCAAGTTTGTAAGGCAGAGAGGCAAGTAGGAAATAGAAATGTAATAATTTTATTCAAAACTGTAAACCATATATAATGTACAAAGCAGATTAGCTAAGACACCACTTTTGAAAACACAGACTAGTAATGTAAACCCAAAACTATCTATCAGAGAATCAAACTACATAATAAGGAATAGAATTCAATACATACAACACAGAAATTGAAAATATAATTAATACAGATACAATTAATAGCGAATAGAATGACAAAGGAAAGAAAATTAACTTCTTTTGGAAACAAATAATACTAGGCCTATAATGGTAATCAAATCAGACTAAACAGTAAATTAATCAATATTGAAGTATTTTAACAACAAAATTATTAACAACAAAGATAATCACGGAGTTATTAAGAATATTCCATGGAAACATTATCAGAAAAAACAATTAAAAACCATTTAAACACTAAATTTGTACAAAATATGAGGCATACAATAATTATAAAAAATTGTAATTTTTGGGCTTAAATGAGCTTGAAACAAACCCAGCTATATATCCAAAGATGTAAAATTAATTAATCAATATTACTGAGTAGTTAGATTTATGTAAAATTAAGAAATATTTGAAATACAGTAAAAAATAAGAAAACTTATTATGTATATTTAGATGGTGAACCAAGTCTTAGACAGATATTTTTATAATTGAACAATAGAAAGAGGAAAAAGACATATCACAAATTACCCTAAAACGACGACGTTCAGTCTATTAGTCTATTGTTAATCGTGAAGACGACTAGTTGAAAATGTATTAACAGAATACCGAAAAAGAATAATTTTGTGTAAAACCAAGTGTGGTTATGCGGAGTGTAACAGAGGTTATCTAAAAATGAAAATAACATTAACCATTAATATTTAACACCTCACTAATTCCAAACAACAGTAATAACACCATCAAACTCAAACACAAGAAATCAACGGCCATTCTGAGACGATTTTGGACCATATTCGCAGAACACGTATACACATATTTGAACACCGAACACTTCACAAGAAACCCATCACGAAACGACATCGCAGGAGAAGAGAGGACACTCTACACTATATTCCTGGACCAACACTACTTCGCAGAGAAGGGAATGTTCATTTATTTCTGCGGGAGAAGCCCAGCAATGCATAGCAGCTAAACTCGAGGTGACGGCAGCCATACTTGATTCCCGGACCAGCACGAGGACACGGCCAGCTTGAAGGGAGTGACGTCATTTCGTCGAATGGTTCGATATTAATTTTCATAATTGACAATTTAAATAATAATATTGTTTTATTTCAGCCATAATAATTTAGTTTAAGAATACCTGTTAGAATGTATCTTGTTCCTTGCCCTCTGACCATTTCGACTCGTTAAAAGAACCATAATTACTAACCTTGTAAAAAATATATTTGTTAATCTTGTTCGCTACCGACTGGAGCACATATCAGCCAATGCCTTGGCCATGCGCAGTTTGAATGGCGCATAATTTTGAATGTCAATAAATGAACATCATTATTCAGTTACAAGAGTTGTATTTATTTGTATAATTAATGTTAACTATTTTTTTCTAAACAAAAATAATTTACAGTGCTAGAATAAATATCTGAGAAAAGTACACACACAATTAATTATTTATTTATTAATTAATTAAATTAACCAATTAAACTTTTTACTAAGTATCAGTAAAAATTTCATAACTTACAAAATTTTATTTTAATATCAATCCATCACACTTAATTATAAAACATTACTGATATTTAATTTATTCTTTGTAATTGGTGAATCCAAAGTGGAGCTGTATCATCGGCGAGTTCAACACCGAGATTCAGACAACATAATTCTTGCTATCTTTAAAGAGAATAATCCTGTGGGATCACACCACATCAAACATAATAACTTACTATCTATATTTATTTTTATTTTATATTTGTAATAAAATTATATTACAAATTGGCGTCCAACTTAAGGGCTTTAAATAGGAGGTAATAGAGTTATAAAATAAGGACGAGTGTCCAATTTCCTATTTTTAGCTTGGCAGCGGTCAATAGGTCGGAAGAAGGAGCGAGATGCACAGGAGAGCTACATCAAGGAAAAGGGCTATGGAGGCCGAGCAGGAGGTAGACATGGAGGATAAAGAGGCGACACCAGTGGAAGATGTGGAGTCGATGTTACCGCCAGCAGAACCAAACAAGCCTGCACCACAAAAGGAACAGCCAGAGAAATCCACCACAAAGGAAGAGACAAAATTGGATAGAATGATGGAGATGTTACTCAGAGAATTTAAAACGACAAAGGAAGAGTTGGGTAATAAAATGGAAGAAAATAGTAAGGAGATGGAGGAGAAAATGGAGGAGAATAGTAAGAAGATGGAGGAGAAAATGGACGAAATAAAAAACGAGAATAAATTATTAATGGAGGAAAATATTCAGAAGATTGAGGAGAAAATGGAGGAAATAAAAACTGACAATAAACAATCGAAGGAGGAATTGACCCAGATAAGCCAGAAACTGGAAGAAACCAATAAAAAGATGGAAAATAATAGTCAACAATTAAGAGAAGAATTAAGAGAGACGAACCAAGAGAATATGAACCGATTAGATGGAAAGATGGAAGCACTGAAGGAAGAACTGGGGCAAAAGATAGCTGAAAATAATGAAATAATCAGCAAGAAGGTAGAAGAGGAATTAACGGTAATCGAACAAAAGGTTACAAGAGCTGACGAAAGATGGAGTCAAACCGAACGAGAAGTGCAGAGTATCAAGACAGAAATAAACACGAAAGTTAACAACATTGAAGAAACGACTAGGAAGACGTTGGAGGAAAGACTAAAGGAAACACGTGAAGACTGGGAGCGAGTGCAGGACCGATTCACAGAAAAATGTGACGGCATTGAAGCTACTGTGACCAGTATCAACAGTCAGGTGCGACAGAATCAAACAGATATAGACCTATTTTATAGTCGACCGACAAGCATTACCAGTTGTCCTAACAGCGAGAATCGTGAAGGAATTAACTTCAGGTTTTATAAAAACAAACCGATGGAGTTCCTAGACAGAATCGAAGAGTACTTCACCAAACACAGAGGCAATCGCTGGAGGGAGAATAAAGAAGTACTTGACGAATCGTTCAAGGAGATAGCAGATAATTGGTGGATGGCGATAAGAGACGAAGTGACCGACTACCAACAATTCAAAAGGCTATTCAAAGCCAAATATTGGTCTGAATCAACACAAAATATCGCCAGAGACGGGATCTGTCATGGAAAATACAACCCGTATGGAAACCAGACTCTAACGGCGTACTTCTTGGGAAAGGTGTGCGTGGCCAAACATCTAGAGCCCAGAATACCGGAAGAATGCCTGGTCAGCAAGCTCTCATACCATTATGAGGAAGATATAATAAGGGCTAGAAGAAACAGTCAAATAAAGACTGTACAAGCAATGACCGAGCTCTTAGAAATGTATGAGCATGAAGACTATTACCGCCAAAGTCGCAGGAGATATGAAAAGCCGGAACCAAGAAGTAATACCAATAATTTGAATAATAATAATAATCGGCAGAATGTGGGCAACAACAATAATTATAATTCCGCAAATCGGAATAATGCCGAATACAATTATAACACCCGTAATAGCAATAATGTGCCTAGATTTAATAACAATAATAATAATAATCATGTTCCTCGCATTAATAATAATGACAGCAACAACAACAATAATAATAATAATAATAATAATAATAATAATAACCGCCCACAAAACAACAACGGTTATTATAATAATAACCGTAATTATGTTCCAAATGGTCAGAGGAACCCCAACCCCTCTAATAACAATTATCATAGTAATTATAACAGGAATTACCCGAATGGAGGTAATAACAATAATTACAGGACATATCAACCCCATATTAACTACATCAGATCGGAAGGCAGTGGACAGAGGAGGTACCAGCCTCAACGAAGGAGCCGATATTATGAATACGAGACCTTTCAAGGAAGTCAGGGAAGTAATCGTTACAGAGAGTACGAGCCCAGACGTAGTTCCAGCCTGGACAATCAACGAAGACTACCTGTAACAGAAGTCCAACAGGACGATCGTGCTGAACCAAACGAAGCAGTTTCAGGACTCCAAGCTGATGCTTCCAACGGCCTAATCCGTAATGATGCGGAACAATTAAACGAACGGAGGCAGTAATAAACTCCAATAACCCTTTACTGCTCCAATCTGCTGGGTTTGACCAAGAAAGAAATTTGAAGAAAGACAGAAAAATTTTTACAATAATATACAGTAATTATTTGAAAGATATCCGTAAGGACCTGCTAGAAGAAAGCGAAATTAATATTAATAATAATGACAATGAAATAATATATATAATTGCAGAAATTGAGGGTATTTCTGTTCCTATAATGATAGACACTGGAGCCAATGTCTCTATAATAAATCGTAATGAGTTGGACCGGATACAGCAGGAATGCCACAAAAACTTACCGGTACTACCTATTAATAATATTGTACTTGTAGGAGCTACCGGCCGACAGAACAAGACCATAAGAAAGCAGGTATCCCTCAGTGTCAAAAGTCAGGGCATTAGTGTGGATATGATATTTCTTGTTGCAGCCGGATTACCTTTCAATATCATGATAGGATGTGACATATTGCGCCGAAACTCAGCAATTATCGACTTGTGCCGAGGAAAGGTATCCCTCTTTGCTGAAGGTTCAACCTGGATAGCCAATTTAACTGATAACAAGACTTTAGACTCCAGACAACTTCTCGACCACCAAAATAAGGTGAATTACTTATCCAACTACTCAACAAACAACAAGCCAGTACATCAGGATTCGGAGGAGACCTATGGCAACAAAAGATTCAAGAGATACGTGACTTCCAGTGCCACAATACTAACGAGCAATTAAAGGAAAACCAGCTGAATCAATTGGTAGAAATATATGAGAAATATCGAGCTGTATTTTCTGACGAACCTGGAAAGATCCGGAACTACCAATGTTCCATACGATTCAGGGAACCGGTAGAATTTAATAGAAATTCGTATCCTATAGCACAATCTTTGAAGGAAGCCGTACGCACAGAGATCCAGAATATGATCAGTAAAGATATTATCGAGAGCAGTCAATCGCCATACACTAGCCCAATTGTGGCTATACAAAAGAAAAATGGGAAGGTAAGGCTTTGCCTTGACGCACGTGAGATAAATAAAATGATTATTAACGATCGTACCTCACCTGGCGAAATTGATGAGATATTGAAGAGATTTCACGGAACGAAGTTCATTACCACGTGGGATACCGTCTGCGGCTATTGGCAGGTGGAGTTGCACCCAGGAAGCCGGCAATACATGGCGTTCATCTTCGAAGGGCGCAATTATCAGTTTAAGAGGTTGCCCTTCGGGTTGGTGAACTCAGTAGCTGTTTTTGTCGCCTGTATGGATCATATACTCGGACCAGAAGCGCTCCAATTCACGACTGTCTATGTTGATGATCTAATAACATCAACCAATTGGGAAGAACACTGTTACCGTGTGGAGCATGTCTTGAAGAAGCTTGCTGAAAATAATGTTACCCTTAAACTAGACAAGTCCAAGCTTATAGCTAAAGAAGTACAATTCTTGGGTTTCCAGTTAAACAGTCAAGGAATAACACCATCAACAGAAAAGGTAGACGCCATACAACGATTCCCTATACCAAAAAACAGAAGGCAACTACAATCATTTTTAGGCCTGTGTAACTACTATAGGAAGTTCCAAAATAATTATTCCGAACTGACGGCCCGTTTCAGTACCAGTTATCGTCCAAGAATAAATGGCGATGGGGTCAAGAACAAGACGAAACCTTCAAATCAATTAAGGAGAAGTTCTTAGAAGCAGTAATGCTCAACCATCCGAATTTTAACCGACCCTTCTTTCTAAACTGTGACGCTAGTAACATTAGCTTGGGGTCAACACTGTACCAAGAAGATGAAAGTGGAAACCATCTAGTAGTGAGCTTTGCTAGCAGAACCCTTAACCAGTGTGAAAAGGACTATAATGTGACGGAAAAAGAACTGCTAAGTGTAGTCTTTGCCTGTGGGAAGTTTCGGACGTATATCCTCGGATATCCAGTGACCGTTCGAACAGATCACAAATCAATATCATTTCTGAGAAGATGCAAGTTAAGCCATGGTAGATTGACCAGATGGGTACTCGCCCTGCAGGAATACGATATACAGTGGGAGTATGTTCCTGGAAGTAGAAATGTAGTAGCCGACGTATTGTCGAGAGTAAATCTGGAAGAACAAACGTTCGAAGGCGAAAAGGAGAGAATTTTGAAAATCTATAATATTATTAAGGACAGATCCGATTTAGAAAAGATAGTGCAGGACATCAGCAAACACCAGCAGTCCGACCCGAAGTTAAACCACATTAAACTTCGTCTCTCCAACCAAGATGACACAATAACCAAATTTTATTGCGTACATAACGAAATATTATTCATCAAAACATCCCTTGATGAAGAGATATGGAAGATCATGATCCCTACTACAATCGAAAAGGACATCATCCTGGACTATCATCTACGATACGGTCACATGGGAGCCATGAAGGTGATCAAGGCAATAGAAGAGAATTGTCATATAAAAAGTATCAATAGGAAGACAAGAAACTACCTCAAAACCTGTCTGATATGTCAATTGGTGAAAACCAACAATGAGAGAAAAGAGGGTATGATGATACCAATTACCTCACAAGCCAAACTGGAAAAGGTCTTTCTGGACATATGTGGTCCATTTCCCCGCAGTGGCGGACGCCATCAATACAAATATATTATTATCATGATGGATCATTTCACAGAATTCACAAAACTGTACCCTGTGAACAGAGCCACCACTTTGAAGACTCTAGGAATATTAACAAACCATTACATTCCAGAAATAGGGAGCCCGGCATCCATAATCACAGACCATGGAACGCAATTTAAGGGTTGGAGGTGGAGAAACACTCTAAATACGTTGGGCATTAAGACATACAAGACATCTGTCTACCACCCCAGCAGCAATCCAGCGGAGAGGGTACTGCGAGAAGTCGGAAGAATATTACGGACTTACTGCTATAATCAACAAAAGAAGTGGCAAGAATATTTATTAGCTACTGAAGAATTCCTTAATTTGTCATATCACCCCGCTATAGGTACCACGCCATACACGGCAATGTATGAAAAACCGCCTCCAAGAGAAATACAAGACATAATAGAGTTCCCCATGAGTCAAGAATACAAATTCAATCGAATCAGATTCTACAATAAATTGCCAGAAGACCAGGAAAGGCGCAAGAACAAGTATCAAAAGGCGATTAAGAAAATAATAAGCTATGAAGTCGGAGAAAAGTTACTGCTAAAAAACAGGGAATTACCCAGTACTTTGGAAGGCATTACCAAAAAGTTGTTACTGCTGTATACCGGCCCCTACCTGATTATTAAAAACAATAATAACAATACGTATGTACTAAAGGATATCATTTCAAATAAAGTAAAAGGAACTTATAATCAATTATCCATTAAAAAATATTAGAGGAGAAATAGAAAAAAAAAATAATAAAAAATATTTTCAAAATTCAAAAAATCAGTAAGTACAACTTACACCAAATATTCGAAGAATTATGAATGAAGAAACAAAAAGAATTTCGATGAAAAAAAAAAGAATTTCAAAATTCAAAAAAAATTAGTAAGTACAACTTACACCAAACATTCGAAGACTATTATGAATGAAGAGAAAAGAATTTTGAGGAATAAAAGATTTCAAAATTCAAAAAATTAGTAAGGACAACTTACACCAAACATTCGAAGACTATTATGAATGAAAAAAGAATTTGATGAATAAAAAATTTTCCAAATTCAAAAAATTAGTAAGGACAACTTACACTGATCATTTTAAAGACTATTATGAATGAATGAAAAAAGAATTTTGATGAACAAAGAAATTTCCAAAATTCAAAAAAAAAAAAAATTAGTAAGTACAACTTACACCAAACATTCGAAGACTATAATGAATGATGAAAAAAGAATTTTGATGAATAAAAATTTTCAAAATTCAAAACCATAATAAGTACAACGTACACCAAAATATTTGAAAAACAACTATGAATAAGAAGGAATTTAGTTGAATAAAAATATCTAAAGTTAAAAAATAGTAAGCTCAAATCATTACTCATACGAATGATGAGAAATAACTCATAAATATGAAAAAAGATTTTGTAAGAAAGAGATACAAAATTCTAAAGGAGAAAGGAAACCAGAATATCATATGACTTAATCGAAACAACTTAACCAAACTCACAAAGAAAATAATTTAATAAAAATGGAACAATGAAGAAGGACCAACTCAGTAAAGACCAAATAGTGAAACCAGAAACCAAAAACCCTGATACTATTAATGATAATGTTGTTGCAATAACCACTGTTATAGTGAAAGTGATAAAGAATTAATTCATGTTATGCCATGAGCAATAAAAATAACTCATTGGATACCAGATGGTAGAAAAAATAAATATAAATGCTAATTACTAAGTAAACATGATGAAATGATGAAATGTATATTATACCACATACCTAAACCACATAATATGGAATAAGCTTTAAGAGAGAAGAAGAGTCAAGTGTATAAAAGTATTAATTAATATAAAGTATTATGAAGTGTAGAATCTAAAGATGTTTATTTTAGTCAAAAATGACTACTTTTACTGTTTATTTATTTTTATGACTGGATGTAGAAAATGCCATCAGTCTTATATTTTGAGCAGAGATGATAATGCCTCTGGACTCAATTAATTGAAGTTTTGGACAGCAGGGATTGAAGCCAAAAGTGCCACGCTGAACTGTTCCAATTAATTTGTTAGGGAATGTTAGGGAGTAAACATACTGGTGAGGAAGCACCAAATAAGGAAGGATATAAAATGATAATGTTATACACAAGATTGAAGATCACTAATTAATGAAGAAAGAAACTAATGAAGGAGATACACATCACCTGAGAGGAAGCAACGGTGGAAAAAGAAGGTATATAAAGTGAAAACATGTAATCACGAAGAAAATATGGTAAATACAAAAGAATTAGTAGTAATTATTTCATCCATACTAAGAGTATGATCTGAACTAATCACTTTTACAGGAGAGCATATGTAGCATAACAAAATTATCACGCTAAACATTTAACTTAATGCAACATAAATAAAGAAGAAAAGTTCCATAGTGAGTGAGAAGAATGAATTGTTTTAAGGATTAAACTAGAAACTGTATATTAAGTCAATAAAATGTTAAAAAGAATAAAAAATAACAAAGAAAACCATTGATCAAAATAACTTACTATGTAAAAACCCAATAAACCAGCAGTATACTCAGTAGATTGGGGAAGCAGTAAAAAGGGAAAGACAAGAAAAAGGAAATAAAAGGGTGAAAACCATATTTATAATGGAAATGTATAAGGTCAAGACGCAGAGAAACCACAAGACCAGAAATGACTAATATAATAATGAAGAAAGGACAAAATAGGTCAAGATTCCTACAAAGAGCCTAGAAACAAGAAGAGCTATTCCAAAAAAATGTTAATAATGGAATACATACCATTGAACAAAATTAAAACCAATACATTTAGACCCAGTAACAAGTTACAAGATACATCCCAAAGAAAACCGAATTGTATACTAGTTATAAGTATAATATGTGAAAAATTATTAAAAGGACTACCATTAGTGTAGACAAAAATAAGTGACACACTATAATAAAGTGTAGTGTAAGAAATAGAAATCTATTAAAAAGACTACCATTAGTGTAGACAAAAATAAGTGACACGCTATAATAAAGTGTAGGGTAAGAAATAGAAATCTATTAAAAAAGACTACCATCAGTGTAGGGAAATACTATATAAAAACTAAAAGACAGTCTAATGACTGAGGTCAATTTTGATAATAAAAGTGTTTTCAAAAATTAAGTAGTATAAGAAAATAATAGGTATAAGATGTTTTTATTTTTTTTCATTGTGTTGCCAAAAATAATTATAATGAACACTAGAGACAGTTAATAACTGAAGGTGTCATTAATTATAAGATGTTTTTATTTTCATTTTCATTATATTACCAAAATAGTTATAATGAACACAAGAGACAGTTGATAACTGAAAGTGTTATTAGGCATAAGATGTTTTTATTATGTTTAAATGATATTAAAAAAAAGTTTAGTAGATATAAGATATTCCATTGTATTTTAAAATCATGTTATTTAATTTTCAAGTTTGTAAGGCAGAGAGGCAAGTAGGAAATAGAAATGTAATAATTTTATTCAAAACTGTAAACCATATATAATGTACAAAGCAGATTAGCTAAGACACCACTTTTGAAAACACAGACTAGTAATGTAAACCCAAAACTATCTATCAGAGAATCAAACTACATAATAAGGAATAGAATTCAATACATACAACACAGAAATTGAAAATATAATTAATACAGATACAATTAATAGCGAATAGAATGACAAAGGAAAGAAAATTAACTTCTTTTGGAAACAAATAATACTAGGCCTATAATGGTAATCAAATCAGACTAAACAGTAAATTAATCAATATTGAAGTGTTTTAACAACAAAATTATTATCAACAAAGATAATCACGGAGTTATTAAGAATATTCCATGGAAACATTATCAGGAAAAACAATTAAAAACCATTTAAACACTAAATTTGTACAAAATATGAGGCATACAATAATTATAAATATCGGTATGGAGAACCATACATGACTTCCATATTCTAAGATTTATATTTAAATCTTAATATCGACTGCCAAGCGCGATATATTTTCTCTTATACATGATTTACATTAAAATGAAAAAATTTTAATTTTATTGCCTGGCAACAAAATTATTTTACTTTTAACAATTACCATTGTTTGAAAAAGTTTTAAATAAATTTTCAAGTACTTCACTCTTGTTAAAACGTAAAAGGTTGCTGGTAAACTACCCCTTCCCCTTAACCGATCTTCACCAAAAACAATAGGTCTTGAGTACTCTACAAGTCAGGGCTGTATGCAAAACATTATTTGATTCTGTTTGAATTTGCTGCTGTTATTGTTTGCCATAGGAAATACCCTTGTTAAAACATAAAACGTTGCCGGTAAACTACCCCTTTCCCTCAACCGATCTTCACCAAAAACAATAGGTCTTGAGAACTCTACAATTTAGGGCTGCATGCAAATAATCTTTTGACTCTGTTTGAATTTACGGCTGTTATCGTTTGCCAAAGGAAATACCCTTGTTAAAACATAAAACGTTACAGGTAAACTACCCCTTTCCCTTAACCGATCTTCACCAAAAACAATACGTCTTGAGAACTCTACAATTCAGGGCTGTATACGAAACATTATTTAATTCTGTTTGAATTTACGGCTGTTCTCGTTTGCCAAAAAAAAAAATTTCCCTTGATAAAAAAAAACCGTTGCCGGTAAACTACCCCTTTCCCTCAACCGATCTTCACCAAAAACAATAAGTCGCGAGTACTCTACAAATTAGGGCTGTATGCAAAAAATTATTTGATTCTGTTTGAATTTGCGGCAGTTATCGTTTGCCATAGAAAAAAAATCTACAGACACACACACACACACACACACACACACACACACACACACACACACACACACACACACACACACATTTCGGAAAACGACTTTTTTTCATGTTTTGAGCGTAGTAGAATCAGAATCTGCAATAATCTCGAACACGATTTTTTTTGCCATCACCATACTTCCATTCCTTAAGGA
This sequence comes from Magicicada septendecula, assembly GCA_034769895.1. NCBI lineage: Eukaryota > Metazoa > Arthropoda > Insecta > Hemiptera > Cicadidae > Magicicada > Magicicada septendecula. The sequence continues at coordinate 245,573,165 of CM068374.1, read as the reverse complement.
ATATGGAAGTAAAAAATTGTAATTTTTGGGCTTAAATGAGCTTGAAACAAACCCAGCTATATATCCAAAGATGTAAAATTAATTAATCAATATTACTGAGTAGTTAGATTTATGTAAAATTAAGAAATATTTGAAATACAGTAAAAAATAAGAAAACTTATTATGTATATTTAGATGGTGAACCAAGTCTTAGACAGATATTTTTATAATTGAACAATAGAAAGAGGAAAAAGACATATCACAAATTACCCTAAAACGACGACGTTCAGTCTATTAGTCTATTGTTAAATTGAAGACGACTAGTTGAAAATGTATTAACAGAATACCGAAAAAGAATAATTTTGTGTAAAACCAAGTGTGGTTATGCCGAGTGTAACAGAGGTTATCTAAAAATGAAAATAACATTAACCATTAATATTTAACACCTCACTAATTCCAAACAACAGTAATAACACCATCAAACTCAAACACAAGAAATCAACGGCCATTCTGAGACGATTTTGGACCATATTCGCAGAACACGTATACACATATTTGAACACCGGACACTTCACAAGAAACCCATCACGAAACGACATCGCAGGAGAAGAGAGGACACTCTACACTATATTCCTGGACCAACACTACTTCGCAGAGAAAGGAATATTCATTTATTTCTGCGGGAGAAGCCCAGCAATGCATAGCAGCTAAACTCGAGGTGACGGCAGCCATACTTGATTCCCGGACCAGCACGAGGACACGGCCAGCTTGAAGGGAGTGACGTCATTTCGTCGAATGGTTCGATATTAATTTTCATAATTGACAATTTAAATAATAATATTGTTTTATTTCAGCCATAATAATTTAGTTTAAGAATACCTGTAAGAATGTATCTTGTTCCTTGCCCTCTGACCATTTCGACTCGTTAAAAGAACCATAATTACTAACCTTGTAAAAAATATATTTGTTAATCTTGTTCGCTACCGACTGGAGCACATATCAGCCAATGCCTTGGCCATGCGCAGTTTGAATGGCGCATAATTTTGAATGTCAATAAATGAACATCATTATTCAGTTACAAGAGTTGTATTTATTTGTATAATTAATGTTAACTATTTTTTTTCTAAACAAAAATAATTTACAGTGCTAGAATAAATATCTGAGAAAAGTACACACACAATTAATTAATTATTTATTTATTAATTAAATTAACCAATTAAACTTTTTACTAAGTATCAGTAAAAATTTCATAACTTACAAAATTTTATTTTAATATCAATCCATCACACTTAATTAAAAAACATTATTGATATTTAATTTATTCTTTGTAATTGGTGAATCCAAAGTGGAGCTGTATCATCGGCGAGTTCAACACCGAGATTCAGACAACATAATTCTTGCTATCTTTAAAGAGAATAATCCTGTGGGATCACACCACATCAAACATAATAACTTACTATCTATATTTATTTTTATTTTATATTTGCAATAAATTATATTACAATGTACAGAAACATTTCAAAATCAATTTTCAATTCTCGGTTTAAAATCTCTGACTCCTTAGGTAAAAAAGCACGTCCATTATTGACTTCACTGTTACTGATAGTATATTTCTAAAGTAAACACATTTTTATTTTGTAACATTAAAACATCTGTTAATTCAATAACGTCACGCAGATTTGCTCAAGGCAGCGTAACTTGGAAATCATCAAAGTGTCAATGACAAAAAAAATATATATTCTTCATTAAATGGAAGACGACCGCCTTTATTCTTCCAGAGTTTGTTCAAATATTAATTTATACAAAAAAAAAAGCCTTTTGATTCTGCACACGACTGGTCAGTTGTCTCTTGTCCATTACTAAACTGGGCCACAGTAATACCCAAACGGTTTTTGCGAACTTCTCAAAACTCGTGCGTGGATTCCGTCTTGATTGTCCACACCCATCCATAGCATCGTCTATTTATACTTAACGTTTTTATCACGTTTAACGTTTCGTCGGGATAAAAGAGTCGCTCTGAGAACAGAATCGATGGATATACGGTTTTCCCATTTGTACGCGTGACAAAAGGACCAACACGTGTTCGCCATGGGATCAATACAGCGCCACAATGAAAGCGAAATCTATTTTAGAAACGTTACGTGATTTTGTGAACACAAGAAAACGCTTTCTCTCCAAAGAAACACATTGTTTGACAACTTTCCCACTCCATCACAATGCGCTTCAGCAATGTAATATTTAAATACACTTTATCGTTTAGATCATACGAATAACACGTTATTTATAATTTCTAAATTACATGTTTATGATTTGTGTGGACTTGAATATAGAAATACTCACTCTCTCTCTCTCTCTCTCTCTCTCTCTCTCTCTCTCTCTCTCTCTCTCTCTCTCTCTCTCTCTCTCTCTCTCCTCCATCTCTCAGGATTTATATATACGGGTGTGCGTGAAAGAGTGTGTGTGAGAGAGAGAGAGTTAATGGAGATACAATTGACAGTATTTTCTTGTTTAATTGGTAAATGTTACAATTACGTAACGTCCACGAAAAGTCGCCAGATGCAGGTACGTAATGTACACGTTTCTCGGTTAGCCGAGCAGGTGCAGTTACGTAATGTACACGTTTCTCGGTTAGCCGAGCAGGTGCAGTTACGTAATGTACACGTTTCTCGGTTAGCCGAGCAGGTGCAGTTACGTAATCTACACGTTTCTCGGTTAGCCGAGCAGGTGCAGTTACGTAATGTACACGTTTCTCGGTTAGCCGAGCAGGTGAAGTTACGTAATCTACACGTTTCTCGGTTAGCCGAGCAGGTGCAGTTACGTAATCTACACGTTTCTCGGTTAGCCGAGCAGGTGCAGTGTCTCTGTCAAGACCATGGACTAATTACCTTCCAGACTGTTTGAGTACTCTTAACTACGGAAATTATGCCCGCACGCCGCGGGATAGAAAATTATTCTGGAACATCTGCGGTACCTATACAAGCAACAAAGACCGGTTTAGTTAGTTAGTTACACCTGGCGAGATTGTAGAGTGAGGATCATGTGATTAGTGAAAAGCGATTATTGTGTTATAATTGGTGTGCAACTCTAACAATTCATATTATTATTGCATGTGGACAAATTTAAATTGAATTCTGTATGAGGGTACCTTGTTGATTTCAAATTGTTATTTGTGACGCATTAAAGCTGGTTATTACTGATTTCATTGATGTCTGTATTTGTTTCCACTGTACAATATGACGATCCGCGAGACCGTCGTAACAATATATTACGTACTGCTACGGTTGGAGTCAGCCATTGTGGAAGCAGGTATTTGTGAAGGAAGCAAAGGAGCAGCTTAATCCAGCAGTGCGAATGTTAATACGTACTGCAGTAATAAATAACTAAACTGACAGTGACATAAAGCCTTTGACATATACATAAAATCTCAAATCATTTCGTCTAGAGAGCACAGGTTTTGGATAAAAACCGTTACATTAATGCACTTTACGATGAAGGGGCATATTGTGCAGTCGATGTATTCGTCGGGAATCATTGGTTTATATGCCAACATTCCCAATATAGGTCTATTGGGCTAACAATAGGCCTATATGTAACAAAATTAAAAATAAATAAAAGTACACTGAATAGTGTTGCTCGTATTATTTAGGTCGTTCACGTTGCGTTAGAGGACGTGACCGTTCTCTCAGGAGAACCTGCCACAGTATACGACTTGAACTTTGTGGAATCGACTGGCGTTGGTAGATTAGGCCTATCCCACGATCCAGTGTGATTGATGAGAGGAGGCGCTGCGGTGGGAAAATTAAAAAAGAATCATTCAACTTGATAAATTCGGCCGATTCATTAGTAAGCAAGAAATATGTGGCGTCCGACAAACTTTTGTAGCTCTGGGACGTCAATGAACTCTTACAAACTCTACCTAACTACGGTCGGCTCCTCCTCTCGTCTCCTGTCTGTCTGTATCTATCTATCTATTCATCACTCTCTCTCTCACACACACACACACACACACACACACACACACACACACACACACACACAGGCACTCACGTACACCCACATTTGTGTACGCATGCATGTGTACGAAAACTTGATAATATTCAAACGCATAGAGTATTGTTATTCTCCCTCGTGGTAAAAAAATAACGAGAAGTTCTTAATTTCGCGTGCTATTCGTTTTGAAATTACAAGATTTTTTTTCTCGTGTTGGTAACACTCTCCGTGACGTACGTGTCAATTTTTGGGAATATTAGACGTTAGTTTGTGTTTAACAAACAAACATTGACAATACATTTTAGCACGATTTTTGTATTCTCGAAACGACGGAACGAAGAATTCGCATTAAATTCTGAACATTAAAAGTAATATCAAGTACAATGAAGTAGCGCGAGTATTGGGAAATGCTTTTGGCTAGAATGCTATGCCCGAACTAAGGGTTTATAAGTGGGCAAACGTGTTTTGTAGGGTCGTAAAGATATTAAAGATGACAAGGGAACGTCCTACCACTTCGATCACCGAAGAAAACGCTGGAAAAGTTTAGGACTTCGTGCTCAGTTATCGCCAAATGACTGCAAGAGGTACTGCTGAGGAAGTTGTTAAATCGTACGGATCATACAAAGCAATTTTTACTAACGATTTGGGCATGAAACGAGTTGCAGCCAAATTTGTTCCTAAACTGTTAAATTTTCAGAAAAAGCAGCACCGCAAGAACATCCCTGAACAAATGTTTGCTTAAGTCGCAGATGTCTCAGGTTTACTCAAACCCATCAAAATAGGTGACGAAACGTAGGTGTACGGCTATGCCATTGAAACAAAGGCTCAATCGTCCCTTCTTGAAGAGGCAAGACCAAAAAAGATCGCATGTGAATGTTCTCCTCACTGTTTTGTTTCATTACGATGACACAGGCTACTACGAATTCTTACCATCAGGCCGAACTGTCAATGTAGAGTAATATCTTGAATTCTTATATTTGTGCCGAAGCAATGAAAATCGACATTCAAATCCCGCGGCCAGACATTTTGTCGCGCCGTCTCCACTGCCTTGTTGCTTCGGCAGTTAGAGTGAGAGAGTTGTGCTGTGCTCTCGCGAGGTATATAGCAGCGACGAAGAAATCAAGTTTGACAACGGTGACGCGATACAGCAGGCGGCCAGTCCAGCTGCCTAACAATTTTAAGCTTGTTTTTTGAATCCTCCTGGGTTGAATTATACGGTTACTGAGCCTCACTCTCTTCTTCGCCTTTGGACAGAGCTCTTCGTGGGCTGGCGGGTGGGTCCTTTTTCTCATTTGGCTTCGCGGTGTTCAGCTATGAGTAAATAATCTCGTAGAGTGTCTCAGGTTTCCCGACTCGTCGGAAGAACGCAGGGTTAGATGATGTCATGACACCGGACATCATCGGCGGAGACATTAGCCAAGGTTCTCCCTGCCCACGCCGTCAGCCGCATGGGCTCACTACAAAATTTACAAGGACCGTCCTCTAGAAGCAGCAACCCCTCACATTTCTTCATTGACAGGGCCACGTTTCATTAGCTTCACTACTGGTCACCAGTGAATACCTCATGCTTCAACATATCAGGTGAAAAACTTCCATTTATTCCAATCATCAATTACAACTACATTCCTGCAATTACAAGTGAAAGGACAGACTAATAGACTGACTTTTTTAAGAATTCATATATGATAAATTCTGTTTCTGTATAAGGTGTAAGCATTTACTTAGCTCCAATTTATATTGTTATACACATAAGTTGTTCTTTCAATCAAGTAGAAAAACGTTAAGTTAGTTCAAGAAGTGATTAATCTTGATAGCTAGGAATGTAAAAGCAATTTAAGTTTGTACCTGACTGAATGTATAGTGATTAACTGCACATTTTAAGTATGGTGAGGCGTGATACCTTCATAAATTCAAATCTAATAATGGATTAGCTATTTTTAAATTATAGATATGTAAGACTAGAATACACAAAATAAACGATGACTTGTTAATGTTAAAAGAGAGTTTAATTCCGAATCCTGTCAGTCTGGGTCCAGCACACTTTTGCTTCCTTCTAGGTTGTTCGCTTAGTTTTAAATTATATGTAACGACTAGACGATTAGACACGTTACGTATTGGTTGCGTGAGGTAATCCGAAAAAACGACCAGAGAGAAAACAATTCTAGGATTTTGCAACATGATAACGCTGATAACGCACAGGTTCACACTTCACTGCTAATTCGCACGTTTTTGGCAAAAAATAACGCCCCATTGTAATGGCGCAGCCACCCTATTCACCACATAAGGGTCTATGCGACTTTTTCTTGTTCAAAAAACGAAGAGCGCAATGAATGTACGACGTTTTGCAACCACAGAGGAGATAAAGGCAACATCGCTGAGTAAACTGAAGGCTATACGAGAATTTCACAAATCTTTTACGGACTAGAAAAGAGCGTTGGCATAAGTGCACTGTATCTGATGAGACTACTTTGAAGGAAACTATATTAATTTTAAAGGATAAATAACTAATTGTATTCAAATGCTCGTTATTTTGTTGTCCACACTACATTTCTGAAGTGCTATGCGTTTATTATAGTCTAAAACGTGTTATTATTCAAACGTATATATTATTCTCCTTTTTTGGTTCTAAATCCATAGATTGGTTGGCAACTGTTCTCTAAGCAGACCGTTTTCTGCCTTCTGTGCCATATTTTTTTTTAGGAAGTGCTACTTGCATAATTTATTACTGGAATTTTTATAACGGAAAATAGTTTAATTACCGGAATAATTTAAAATAATTTATATACCGGAATCTTGGTTTCTTATCGTAACGGCAACACAAACAGACAGACAGGCGTCAAGAACTTCCAGTGGGACAAATACACAGCATAAAAGACTTTGGAACTTCTGACCACACAAAAAACAAGTCTGCAATTGTTATTTCCACCTCATGAACACAATCACTCTCCAGACAGACAGGTATGTCACACACCCTTAACAAGGGTGGCGTCAGTAAACAGGTGCCAACTAAAGGCAGAAGTTCCGGAAGCTCACTCAAGCCAGTAAACAAGACATAACTAGAACATAATAATACGTGGCACGTGGTAATTTGAACGTGAACTGCATAGTGGTGTTTAGGCATTTCCATCATCGAGATACCTAAATAAATACACTGACGCTACACTACCTCCATTCTGACTCTGAGAGGTTATCTCGAACACTCTCAGAGTCAGGCTCACAGATACAGCCAGAGTCAAAGTCCCAAATTAATTAGTTTGTTTTCTGTGTACTACAAACTACCATACTAAAGCCTTTGTAGTAAAATCGGGAATGTATAGCTAACATTTAGTATAAGCGCTAATCGGGAATTTTTTCTAAAGTAGTGTGCAACAGTGTAATTTCTGTTTGACATCAGAGCCAGTGAATCAATCATCAATTATGCACATTTGCTAGAAACGATGCACCCAATCAAAAGTTTCTCGCTAAAGTATGAAATCTTTGTTACAAATACAATTATCTGATACCACTATTCCTCTGTTTACCACATTTGGTCACGACGAACCTAATCACTGACGTCGTCACTGATCTCCCAACTTGTCAGACCGTGACCAAGACTTATGAAGTTCGCTTACCTTCAAGTACTGATTACGATTCAACAGCCGGCAGATTTGATACCAAACAACACCGATCGTTGAAATCTTAACTGTTACGAATAGCGCGATATTAATTTTGGTGGTAATGGTGAACGGTGTCGGCGTTGAAGTGTGATGCTGGTGTCAACGATACATTTCGACGGTGATGATTTGCTAAAATTTGTTGTTACAACCAATCATTTTTTATTTTATATAATATTCAATTATTTCAGTTTGTGTAAATTTGTATTGGTTATTACTTTTAATTTATTGGGAATATTAAACGAGGAGATACCGCAAGGGAATCGTTTTATTTGTTGCAAGTGAATATTTATTTTACAACAAACGTCAGTATATACGTTTTAGATCATCATATTTTAGTACCAAACATGAGAACAACAAGTTTATCACAAATAAAATTAAATTGATTCTGCTACACGCAGTAGGATGTGTGTTTCTATAATCGTAGACTCACTACACTTTCTTCTTCTTAAGTGGGGCTACAGCTCTTGGAGAGCCTTGGCCTTCTGGACAATCCGCCTCCACTCGTCTCGATCTCGATACTTTGCTCTCAGAGGATCTTCCATCTTCCTATATCGAGCCTGCGCAGGTCGTCCTCAAGATCGTCCAAACATCGTTTTCTGGGTCAACCCATCCTTCTTCTTCCACCATGTCTCCCCGTAAACATTTTCTGAAATTTGGATGTCTCTAACATTCTCTGGGCATACCCTGCCCACAGGATTCTACTTTTCTTTACGTCAGTGACGATATCTGATTCTCTAAACATTTGTTGAAATTCTGCATTCGTCCTTATTCTCCATGTTCCTTGGACGTTCACTGCACCAAATATCCTTCTGAGGACTTTTTTGCAACCACTCTTCCTCCGTCACTGTCATCGTACATGTTCCAAACCCGTACATGACCACTGGCTTAAGAACTGTTTTATAGAGACGAAGTTTGGTTGCTCTGCTTACGTTTCTACACTTAAATACTCCTTGTAGAAAGAAGTAACATCTGCTTCCAGCAGATATCCTTTCTTTTATTTCTTCGGCCATAACGTTGTCCTCAGTAACTAGTAAGCCCAGGTATTAAAATTTTTCAACCTTTTGAAATTTGTGTATTCCGATTACCACAGGTGCTCTTGTCTCTTGTATTTTACTGTCTGTTAACATGTATGTGGTCTTTTCATTGTTTACTTTTAGAACTAAGTTCGTTGCGGAGACCCACTGCATTATTACTAAACTGCAATCACTTTTTCTAATTCTAACTTCACAATAATATAAAATATTTACAATAAACAACCCTTCCAGACGAGCCTTACCCGATTATGGTTGATTATTCCACCGAGATCCAGGTCGTTTTTGTCACATACTACGCCATTCAGCCGGGGTATAAACACAGGATTCAGAATTGAGATCTGAATTTGCTATTTAGTGAGCGTTATCGGTGTTGTTATAGTGACTAGCGGTTTAGTATAAAGTGGATTATTTGGGTGCTGACATCTGTAACTGGTGACTTGCATTATTTAGTGTGACACTGTTCATTAGGTGACATTATTTATTGTTTGTTGCGTTAGTGTGTGTTGGACAGTCGTGAAGAATTGTTTTGTTGTTTTGCAGAGGAGAGCCTACTGTTTTCTATTTTATTTAAGCTGTTATTGAAGTTTTAAATGGTGATTTCATGTGGTGTAAATTATTCTGTCCTTGCTGTTCAAACACGACGATCCGTGCGACCGTCGTGACAGTAAATCATTAGGTGTACCTTTCACCCTCTTTCGGCGCACACGAAAACAATAAAATCGTGTTCATTTCATGGTTTTTCTTCCGTAACTTTCCGTTACCAAAAGCAACATAACGGTATCGACAGCACAATAGTTATAACTGAAACGCCGACACAAGAAATAATGCATACAAGTTATGGCTCGTTTTACGTAGATACAGGGCTAGGTACGTATACAATGTATCTACGCAGATACGTTTATACAATGATTGGGGCAGATATACGCAACAACGTGTGACAACAACAGAGAATTTCTCATCAATTATATACCCTTAAAAATATTAAACGTAAATAGTTAAAAAAGTGTCATACCAAATACATATTACTGTTTGAATGTCACCATACCTATTAAATAGTAAATGTTTACATAACCTAGTACATGCTTAGGTAATATGTACTTACCCAATACATATTGGCAGACGTAATTAAAGGTATTGAAATGGACAAATAACGAGCTTTTACTGTGTACGAAACCACATGTATTATGGATAGAAGGCTCAATAAAACAAGAATTATATACGATACTTCGTTATACGCGATTGTTCGAAAGTCCGCGTATATGGAAACCACGAATCAGCGAGAAATCGGTAAGAGACAATCGAACACAATGAGAGGGGAACAAATGGACAAAATTTTCTATCGCTTTACAGTACATAAATTCATCGCATCCTATGTCGCAGCCGAATTAACTGTTCTTTAGCTCAATCAGGCTTATACTCGCGTACTGCGTATGTCGAGAAGTGGGTCTTCGGTCATCCGAATTAGTTGCAGTACGCGAGTAATGTGCACAATTCTCGAAAGTAACGGGGTAAAACTGTGGCGACCTTTACATGTCTTGATTTTTTATATATATTGTAATAAAACCCTGTATGCCGGTCTTTACAAAAAAAGATAATAGAAAAAATTTTATTAAAAAAAAAATAAATTTTATGTTTTAATAGATGTTTGTAATTAAGAAATAATGCTGTTTTAAATGTTCTGTAAAAATTTTAAGAATCAGGATGGTATTTAATAACTATTGAGTACTTCTGGAAGATCGGAACCAAGTCTAGAGTTAACCAGATTAACTCCGGTCAGCAATCGATTGATGATTTTCCTTGCTGGTCCAATATCTCACTGAAAAAAAATATTTTCTTCTTCTTGAAGTCTCTTTGCCTTAATAAATAACCTTAAATTAGCCTGTGAAATAATAACAGATAAATACAATTGAAATAAATGGATTTATTAAACAATTTAATAAATAATCGATTTTTTATCGATTGGGAACAATTATCGACTCCGTCTCAGGGGATTATCGATTCGTGCATACAGTAGAAAAAATTATTATAAGTATTATAAAAAGGACAGGTTCTTTGAGCGATTAAATTAATAGTCAGAGAAGGGTAACGAGAAAGTATAACATTAACAATTAAAGTAAATTCAATAATTATTATTTAACAGTATTTAAATAATTCTGATATATAATGTTTAAGAAAGTTGAAGTTGAACCATATGTAGCTTCTATGACGTCACTTCGATGTGGAAGGCAGATTCGTATTTTCAAGATGGCCGCTATTAGATCTGGCGAGGTTACTGAGAAAGTCGTCGTGTTAAAAACTCACAGCAAAATTACCTTCATGAATGTTTGAAATGTCCCCGCACTGGTGTAATCTGTCTATTAGGTTGTTTGGTGTGTTCTAAAGAAGTGTTCCGTGTATACTTGTGTTAATTATGTTATTTAGTATGTGTTCACTTCTGTGGGTTAAGTTGCTCAAAAAGTGGTTATGATTTGTAGCGTGAATTATATCAAATATATTGTTTTACTGTTTTAGATCACTCGTATAATGAAGTTAGATGTTAGTTTTCACTATTGTCGTTAAGGTTTTGGTAGATTAAGTTAAAAAAGTGTTTAATTCATCTAACTCTCGATTCACTTATATTAATGGCAAACTGTAGTACCATTTTCTACTCGGTTTGAAGGAACGTTTTATCACACAACTAGCTTTAGTAGGTTCACTTCTTATAATACTATACAACACTTTAGGTTTCTAAATAATTACATTTTTATAGGATTTTGGTATGTTATACTTTCTTTTTAATCGTTTTTATGGGTTTGGGGTTGATGGTAGTTAATAATAATAATAATAGGTTTTACTACGGTGTTTCTTTCATACTATTTCTTCCTCTCCTCCTGTCTTGTTTCTTGTCTTTCTTCTTATCTTCTTTCTTGTCCTTCTTCTTATCTTCTTTCTTGTCTTCATTCTTGTCCTTCTTCTAGTCTTCATTCTTCTGGTCTTCTTGTCTTCATTCTTCACTCTTGGGTAAACCAAGGTACTTCGTGTTATCTCGACTGATGTTTAGTTTGGAGCATCTAATTTATTTACTGATACGGACCTTGCTCTTCTCCAAAAGGTTTCAGGGTATTGTTTTCTTCCTGATCACAAACTTTATTCTTCCTTCTTCTTGTCTTTGGGGTATTTTGGTGTTCACCGCTCTTAAACTGATTCTCCTTCTTCTTGATATGGTGTTATTTAATTTGTTTACTGCTCCTAACTTCCTGGGTAAATTCCTGATCTTATAATATGAGTTGCTTTTAATAATTTCTTTGATATTTAAACAGTGGTTTTTATATAATGTAATGAGGATTTTTATTTTATTGTGGTTCATTCCTTTAATTTCATTAAATCTCATTCAATATTATTTTAACATATGTGGTGTAATTAATTTTTATGTTTTTATATGACTTAATAAGTAGTGGATTTTCTGTCGCGCTACAATATATATATATATATATATATATATATATATATATTGTAACGTAGTAAAAAGGGGCGTCCTTCTTATTTAAGCCCCGCGATGGAAGCCAATCTATAACGAAGTACTCTGGTCGTATCTGTAAGACGTCCGCCTTGTTTAAGCCTCACGTTGGATTCGTCAATCTGTAACGATCTGATTGAATGACTCGATCGTATCTGTAAAATGTGTACACCTGTTTTTTATGTGTAGAAAGTGTTAGTGTGGTGTGTTCGTCTCACACCTATCGTTATATTAATGGTTGTTGCTACCGAGGTCCGTAGCGTTGTCACAATTATCAGTACAACCTACCTGTAATTTCATAGGGGTTGCGAATCCCGGGTGGCGCCAAATTGTTTAATGAAAACAATTAAATTTGTGAATTAATAAGTTCGATTGGTGTTATTAGCGGTGACGACTGGAGCGTTCGAATGACTCCTGCCTCGGTACAGCTTACTGTATTGCCCATATGGCAAGAGCGCTAGTTGTCTGCTCAGTGAAATCGCTAACACACACATATATTATACAACTTCCTGTGAAATAAAACAATGGTAACACTTTGTACTGTATCTTTAATTATGGTTTGATCATTAATCAATGTGACAATAATATTATAAGTTAGTTTTCAATAAAATTGCTCCGGCATAAAACATGAAACGCAAATCTCACGGCTGACGAAATTAGATTTGAAACGAGTTATTCTGATGCCGACATGGCCTCGGTTTGTACACTATATATTGACTCGCTCAAAATCTGGAGTTCTTTGGATTATAAAGAAAACATAAAATATGCTTACATTAAAAAAGTACACTACCGTACCTTATCCGTGCTTAAATGGTATAAAGTGTGTTTACAAATTGTTCGGCAGTGTAGTAATAGTTGTTACAAATTTCGCAAATTAGTGCGAGGTTATTTCTTAGTTAACAATTTTTTACGTAAGTTTATGTTATTCAATCCTTGAAAGAAAATTATTTTTACTTTATAGTGAGAGTTTTGTATTGATGTGAGAAATATAGAAAGTGCTTTTACTCCTGGGGTTAGGGTACTTATCATGTTAGAAGGTTGTGATAGATCGTGGTTCTTGGGTCATGGAAAATTCATCAACTTTGGAGTGACTTAGGCTGCTAGCGTCTTCTTCTAAATTGTCTTGGGAATTTCTGCTATTTAATTTTCGTTTATTTGGTTCCTGGTCATCAGTTAATCGTTGAACCTCTTCATCTCCTTCTCACTGGATCATGTTGTTGACTTTTGAATGTTTTTTAAACTTTTTAAAATAAACTTTCGGTCATACAAAATCTTGCGTCCCTGCTACCCAAGCGTCATTTTTCTAAGTAAGTAAATTTAACGGAAAATTAGTAACCAACTTGTTTCTATGGTAACTGAAACCCTTTGATTGGTTAAGGCCCAGATTAAAAGCATTGTTATCATATTTGAAATTTTTATTCAAATTTATTATATATTTTCTGATTGATTTTATTCTTCTGTCTTCCCTTCTGGGTAATAAATATTATCATTATTGTATTTATTTCCTTTCAAAGGTTAATATAATACCTCATAAGGTCATGTTCTATTAGATATCAACTTTTGTCTAATTATGCTGACATTTGATAATTACATATTTCTTTTAATTTAAGCTCTTAATGTAACAGTTTTCTTTTAAAATGATTTATACATAATTTGTGGCTAGTTACTTGTCTTAGATTTGTTAATTTCCTGGTGGATTTTATACAATTTGTTATTATTGGTTTTGGCACTTAGGCATTTCCTAGGCCTAAGTAGCCATTGATTATTTTTACTTATTATATTCTAATTATATTTCATTTTATTACAAAGCGTTTTGTCCTGTTGTTACAATTGATTTGTTTAGTGGCTGTTGTGTCTTGAATTTGTCAGTGTTCTGATTACATGTCAAGATTATTTTCTATATCTTAATACTCAAAATATAACAATTAGGCCTATGGACTGTAAGCTTCCTTCAGCCATATCCTATCCATAAAATATCGGTATGGAGAACCATACATGAGTTCCATATTCTAAGATTTATTTTTAAAATCATTTTCGAAATGAAATATTACCATAGAAACTACTTCTTTCTACTTACTGCTTCAGCCTTAACCACAGTACTGTGGTTACTAACATATACCACCTCATGTTATCACACTCGATTTTCACTGATGATGGAAGTCAATGGCATTGCCGAAACGTCTGGTTTTGTAGAAAACATTGGACTACGGCCAAATATCCAGAGAAGGAATTTTAACAAAAACTACTTCTTTGTTGCCGATAACGTTGCACACATATATATAAAAAATATGCATGTATTAATAAATTAATGGCTTGTATAAGTTAATGATTGATCTCCATTAAACAGAGCTCAAGTTTCCAAAGTTTTAATATTATGATGTCCGTAATTAAAACATCAGAGCAGGTTTAGTGTGTATGAGGGTTCACCGTGGACAAAAATGTTCAACATTTCCTATTGAGCGTTGCTTAGAATAAATCTGCGAATCTACAGTGTACGTTTCACAGAACAAACACGCGGAAAAGAAGGATCGCTCCGAAGTCACTCATGCACCCTCAGCATCTTGCAGACGGTTCATTCCCTAAAGACGAAAAGTCTGTCTATGAATCGTTCCTCTGTAAACACGTGCAGTTACACTGCCCAGCGATCCACAGGAAGCAAATCGCTATCCACGCTGGACACTTTTTCGGCTTGCATGCGTTATGTTGGTGTGGGTTCGGCACTTTCCATTTAAAAACCGTGCAAGTGTAAGAAAATAAACATGAATGAGGCCAGAAATAACGCGAATTGTGTGTGTGTGTGTGTGTGTGTGTCTTCCCTGCCTTTTTATTGCGGTAGTGATAATAATAAAATGGAAACGTAAACAGTACATAACTGAGATATGCTTGCCTGCCACGCACGATATATTTTCTCTTATACATGACTAGCAGAATACCCGTGCTTCGCTACGGAGTTTCACGTTGTACGTAATGAAAATGTTAGTTTAATTAATAAAGTTTAATTAAAGTAGGCTTCTTAAAAATAAATAGCTGATCCCCACAACTTCGTTCGCGTGGTCTTCAATTTAATGCGATAATATATTTAGAACAGAATCTATTCTATTGGGTTGCCATAGTAACCAGATCTAATAGTTTTTTAAGACCGCAAAGGACCCCCCAGAGGATCGTATCGAAAAAAACACCTGTCCCATGTTGGTTCTCCCGTTGCGTAAAATATTTGTGCCAAGTTTGGTTGAAATCGGTCCAATGGTTTAGGTGGAGACGTGGAAGACCCCAAAGCATCGTATCGAAAAAACACTTGTCCTATGTTGGTTCTCCCTTTGCGTAAAATATTTGTGCCAAGTTTGGTTGAAATCGGTCCAGTGGTTTAGGAGGCGAAGTGGAAGACCCCAAAGAACCCCCAAAAGGACCCCATCGAAAAAACACCTATCCTATGTTGGTTCTACCGTTGCATAAAATATTTGTGCCAAGTTTGGTTGAAATCGGTACAGTGGTTTAGGAGGAGATGTGGAAGAAACCTTCGCGGACGTACGCACAACAACTCACCGAAGTTTCATCGCAATCGGATGAATGCTATAGGAACGCATACGGGACAAACAAAGAAACATTCATTTTTATATACAAGATGTAAACTATACCACTTACTTGACATAAACCGTGATAGCTAAGCTAATATCCAACATATATGTATTAATTATACACATAAATGTTCCTCGATAGACACTCTATCTATTGGCGAAAACTTGAATAAAATCCGTTCAGTACTTCCTGAGATTAGCGATTTCAAACACAGAGAGAAAACGCACCGACTTTACTTTATACTATGTACAGATTTACATTAAAATGAAAAAAATTATAATTTTATTGCCTGGCAACAAAATTATTTTATTTTAACAATTACCATTGTTTGAAAAAGTTTAAATGAATTTTCATGTACTTTACCGTTGTTAAAACGTAAAACGTTGCAGGTAAACTACCCCTTCCCCTTAACCGATCTTCACCAAAATCAAAAGGCCTTGAGTCCTCTACAATTCAGTGACGTATGCAAAAAATTATTTGATTCTGTTTGAATATACGGCAGTTACCGTTCGTAATAGAAAATACGCTTGATAAAAAAACGTTGCAGGTAAACTACCCCTTCCCCTTAACCGATCTTCACCAAAAACAATAAGTCTTGAGTACTCTACAAATCACGGCTGTATGCAAAAAATTATTTGATTCTGTTTGAATTTGCGGCTGTTATCGTTTGCCATAGAAAATACCCTTGATAAAAAAATGCTGCTGGTAAACTACCCTTTTCCCTTAACCGATCTTCACCAAAAACAATAGGTCTCGAGAACTCTGCAATTTAGGGCTGTATACAAATAATCTTTTGATTCTGTTTGAATTTGCGTCTGTTATCGTTTGCCATAGAAAATACCCTTGTTAAAACATAAAACGTTGCTGGTAAACTACCCCTTTCCCTTAACCGATCTTCATCAAAAACCATACGTCTTGAGAACTCTACAATTTAGGGCTGTATACGAAACATTATTTAATTTTGTTTGAATTTGCGGCTGTTATCGTTTGCCAAAAAAAAATTTCCCTTGATAAAAAAAACCGTTGCAGGTAAACTACCCCTTTCCCTCAACCGATCTTCACCAAAAACAATATGTCGTGAGTACTCTACAAATCAGGGCTGTATGCAAAAAATTATTTGATTCTGTTTGATTTGCAGCAGTTATCGTTTGCCATAGAAAAAAAATCTACAGACACACAAACAGACACACACACAGACAGACACACACACAGACACTTTTCGGAAAACGACTTTTTTTCATGTTTTGAGTGTAGTAGAATCAGAATCTGCAATAATCTCGAACACGATTTTTTTTGCCATCACCATACTTCCATTCCTTAAGGAATATGGAAGTAATTAACATGAACAATTCTTTACAAGTTATTAGTTACTGTTGGTTTAACATACATTTCATTCTTTTGCTATTATTTTGAGTGAGAAATATCATCACTTCCTTCAAACTTATTTAATTTATTTTCCCTTATAACATAGGGTGTTTATTAATTATATTTTTAAATTCTTATACTAATCCCTTTCTCCATTCCATATTAACACAAACTGTTCATCTTACATGGGCTTTCTCCCCTAAATAACATCATATCCTTTATCTGTCTCTACCTTAAATACTATTTCTAATTATCCTTAACTATATAATTTTTATAAGCTCACTCTTAAATCATTTATTGGTTCATTATTGATTTACTAAGTGTTTTCTTACCTATTACTATCTTTTTATCACTTACAAGATCTTTATTCACTTATCACTTTCACCTTTAATTAATTGGTGTTTATCACTGATACACTCACTATTTTGGGGTATTTACACCTTCACTATTGCACTTTTTACTTCCATATTCCTTAAGGAATGGAAGTATGGTGATGGCAAAAAAAATCGTGTTCGAGATTATTGCAGATTCTGATTGTACTACACTCAAAACATGAAAAAAAGTCGTTTTCCGAAAAGTGTCTGTGTGTGTGTGTCTGTCTGTCTGTGTCTGTGGATTTTTTTTTTATGGCAAACGATAACTGCCGCAAATTCAAACAGAATCAAATAATTTTTTGCATACAGCCCTGATTTGTAGAGTACTCACGACCTATAGTTTTTGGTGAAGATCGGTTGAGGGAAAGGGGTAGTTTACCTGCACGGTTTTTTTTATCAAGGGAAATTTTTTTTTTGGCAAACGATAACAGCCGCAAATTCAAACAGAATTAAATAATGTTTCGCATACAGCCCTCAGTTGTAGAGTTCTCAAGACCTATTGTTTTTGGTGAAGATCGGTTAAGGGAAAAGGGTAGTTTACCTGCAACGTTTTTTTAACAAGGGTATTTTCTATGGCAAACGATAACAGCCGCAAATTCAAACAGAATCAAATACTTTTTTGCATACAGTCCTGATTTGTAGAGTACTCAAGATCTGTTGTTCTTGGTGAAGATCGGTTGAGGGAAAGGGATAGTTTACAAGCAACGTTTTTTTATCAAGCGTATTTTTTATGGCAAACGATAACAGCCGCAAATTCAAACAGAATCAAATAATTTTTTGCATACGTCCCTGAATTGTAGAGGTCTCAAGGACTTTCGATTTTAGTAAAGATCGGTTAAGGGAAAGGGGTAGTTTACCTGCAACGTTTTACGTTTTAACAACAGTAAAGTACTTGAAAATTCATTTAAACTTTTTGAAACAATGGTAATTGTTAAAAATAAAATAATTTTGTTGCCAGGCAATAAAATTATAATTTTTTCATTTTAATGTAAATTATGTTTGAGTTAATATCTTTATATATACAGTGGAACTTGGTTATTACGGCCTCGGCTCTTACGTCAACTCGGGTGTAGCGTTATTTTGTCATAAGTCCAGTCAAACTGATATCTTTAACATTATAAAAATTCCCGGTTTTAACGTCACTAAATATTGTACTACTCTGTTATAGCGTCAAATATTTCTCAGATATTTTACTCTAAATTTCATATAAACGTATATATGTGCGCGCGCGCTAGCCCATGGCTACAGACATACATTGTATGCAAGCGATAAGCACTGTAACAGGACTGCCGGCGCCAGCCATTTTACGTGCTCCAACGGATGGCTAGATCGATTTAAGGCCCGACACTCGATTTCCTTTGCAAAAATTTGTGGTGAGGCAAAATGCGTAGATCTGAACGTTACAGGCGATTGGGTGCGTAACACTTGGCCAGAAATTAGACGATCATATAAAGATGAAGACATCTTTAATGGACATAAAGCCGGAATTTTTTATAAATTAACTCCAGGTAAGACTTTCAAATTTAAAAATGAAAAGTGCGTTGGTGGGAAGCTCTCTAAACAAAGAGTTACAGTTTTTGTTTGTGCGAACATGACGGGAACCGAAAAAAGGAAACTTTTAGTTATCGAGAAAAGTTTGCATCCTAGATGTTTTAAAAACATCAAAAAACTTCCTGTAAGTTACACTGCCAACATAAAAGCGTGGACGACTTCTAGTATTTTTGAAGATGACTTCTGTACGTGTGTATGTCACTGAACTCCTCCATGTATAAAATAATATATCGTTCGTGGCAGGTAAGCATATCTCAGTTATGTAATGTTTACGTTTCCATTTTATTATTATGCCTACAGCAATAAAAAGGCAGGTAAGACACACACACACACACACACACACACACACACACACACAATTCACGTTATTTCTGGCCTCACTCATGTTTATTTTCTTACATTTGCACGCTTTTTAAATGGAAAGTGCCGAAACCCACACCAACATAACGCGTGCAAGCCGAAAAAATGGACATCAATTTGCTTCCTGTGGATCGCTGGGCAAAGTAACTGCACGTGTTTACAGAGGAACGATTCATAGACAGACTTTTCGTCTTTAGGGAATGAACCGTCTGCAAGATGCTGAGGGTCCATGAGTGACTTCGGAGCGCTCCTTCTTTTTCGCGTGTTTCTTCTGTGAAACATACACTGTAGATTCGCAGCTTTACTCTAAGCAACGCTCAATAGGAAATGTTGAAAATTTTTGTCCACACTGTACCCTCATTCACACTAAACCTGCTCTGATGTTTTAATTACGGACATCATAATATTAAAACTTTGGAAACTTGAGCACTGTTTAATGGAGATCAATCATTAACTTATACAAGCCATTAATTTTATGCATATTTTTTATATATATGTGTACAACGTTATCGGCAACAAAGAAGTAGTTTTTGTTAAAATTCCTTCTCTGGATATTTGGCCGTAGTCCAATGTTTTCTACAAAACCAGATGTTTCGGCAATGCCGTCGACTTCCATCATCAGTGAAAATCGAGTGCGATAACGTGAGGTGGTATACGTTAGTGACCACAGTACTGTGGTTAAGGCTGAAGCAGTAAGTAGAAAGAAGTAGTTACTATGGTAATATTTCATTTCGAAAATGATTTTAAATATAAATCTTAGAATATGGAAGTCATGTATGGTTCTCCATACCGATATTTTAACTGTTTACATTAAGTATTTCTTAGTGGGTAATCCCTATAATTATTTCTCTTTCTCACTTTCTCACTATTTCTTTCATTATAAATTATACATAGTTTTAATGATATTTTTCTCTATATTTTACTATATCTAACTCTCATCTTTGGGTTAGTGTACTTTTTCTTTATTACATTACTTTACTGTTTTGTTTAAAACAGTTATATTAATTATTTCATTTATAATAATATTCATTTCTGGTATTGGATCATTATTGGTTTTATTCACAATATTTTATATTTGAGTGTACCATTTCTCCCTTTTATTGTAACGTTACATGACCCGGTCCCAATAAATTAAATCATGTAAGAAAATAAAGGTCAGAAATGGGTAACCTATAACTAGCTCTAAATTGAAGTATATCACTAAACATGATAAACAATTCGAGTGATATACAGTGCAAAGTGAGTTATAGTGTACCCATTGAGGTAAAAAATGAAAATGGAGGTAACTTATTACAGAATTGTGCTGTAGGTTTGGGAATTATTATAAAACTATGAGAGTAGACTATAATACTACTAACTGATTCTGTATTTTATTTATTTATTGTAATATTTATATTGTATGGACAACCAATTGTTATACCTAAGTTAATGTTATATTTTTTTTTTCAAATATTTGTGTTATAGTATAGGATAACATAGGGTTAGTTCTAAAAAAGAAAAAAACAAAAATTTTAATATCAAAGGATAATAAAAAATTAAAATAATACTATGAGGGAAATGGCAACAGGAAGTAGTGCAGGGTAGGAATACTATGAGAGACTAATAAATAATATATATAAATTTATTTAAAGATAAAATTATCAAATACTTATATACAAGGTCATAAGAAAATGAACAAAAACTTATTATGTAAACCAAATTGGTAAAGAAACCGGAATGGAAAAGAATTATTTTTCGGTAAATAAAATATAAATTTATAATAATTACAAACTCCCTGTATAATAAAAATACTATGGGTTACTAAGAGTGACGAGAATAACAAGTATTGTTAATAATAAAAATTTTGGAATAAAACCATAGAGTTGAAAAAATGATGCTAGTACAATTATAATAAAAATAACCTTTCTGGAACTTTGGAGGAGTGAAAATTAGTACAAAATTAAAAAACAACATGACCACTATATAATCATACATGATTTATCAAAATTAAATTGTTATACTCCTTAATAAACAGTGAAAGAAAACCTTCTGATGATTCAACCTGGTTTCGCCATAGTTCAATTGACGATAGAATATGAGCCAGACGGTAAAGAAATTATAACTCAAGACGGACCTCACCAGAGAAAAAGCTTCATTCTAGTAAGAACCATACGAAGAGAGGTAATATAAACATTTCGTTTAATAGTTCAAGAAGAAAACGCATTCCGAACGTTGATATAGAACACGAAACTAGTCATTTAATCACATGTTTTTAAAGTAAACAAAAGCACGCTGCTCTCTTACGGCCATTCCTGGAACTACATACTAAACGAAAAATAAACAAATTTATTTAATATTTTTTCGGTATTTGTAAAGCTTAGTAATTATCCATTTCTGACCATCTCATAACAAAAAGAACTTACCCTGAACCCTGGGGAATTATTAAGAATTATATATTAATTGATGTTTTTGAAAATAGTGTAAAATTTGGTAAACAAAACCTTATGTTCCTCATAAGGCTGAACAACTTTCCTCCTTGACCCCAAATCACACACTCTCGATTTCTGTTTAGATTGAGTAACAAAAAAAAATACTTTATTTATTTTTTTTAAAAAAACTTCAGTTATTATAATTCATAAGTGGCGACTGCGGAGAGGCGGAAACTTTAATATCTCAAAACGCGACGTTACAGATTGGCGAACCCAACATTTGGGGCTTGACTAAAGGTGTACGTTTCGCAAGTACCTCATAAAACCGCGACGTTACAAGGATTGACGCATACAACGTGGGGCATATAATATAACTCTCCTATATCAAAAAGCAGTACGTTACAAGATTGGCGCCCAACGTGGGGCGGTAATTAGAAAAGAATTTTGATATTTAATAAA
The DNA here is from genome assembly GCA_034769895.1 of Magicicada septendecula. Classification (NCBI taxonomy): domain Eukaryota; kingdom Metazoa; phylum Arthropoda; class Insecta; order Hemiptera; family Cicadidae; genus Magicicada; species Magicicada septendecula. The sequence continues at coordinate 245,550,917 of CM068374.1, read as the reverse complement.
AATATATACCAAAAAATCTAATTATCGTTGGCAGTTATGAGAAAACAAGAAATGCATAATACCCGAGGCAAATCGAAGAAGAGGGCAGAAGAAAAAGAGATTGAAGAAGGTGGACAGGAACAAGAAATAGAATTAGTCACGGACAGTGAAATGGAACAACTGACAAGTGATAAAGAAGAAACCGAAGTAGTTATGGACCCGGAAACGGAAATAATTGAAGAAGATGCCCAAGGGGACCAACCAGACAAAGCTGTAGCCAGAGAAGAACCTAATTGGCAAGACATGATGAAATTTATGGCAGAACAATTTAAGGAACAAAATAAACAAACTAAAGAACAATTTAGAAAACAGGAGGAAAAATTTGATAAAATAGATGAAAACTCAAGGAAACAAAATGAAGCCTTGAGTGAAAAATTTGACAAAGTGGATGAAAGTTTCAGAAAGTTAGAGGAAACAATGGACAGTGGTTTCAAGAAAATGAATGAACGTTTTAGGAAACAGGAGGAAAACTTAAAGAGACACCATGAGACATTTATGAAGAAAATGGACAGCGGTTTTAATAATTTGGATAAAACATTAAACAGCACTTCCGAAGGTACTAAAGAAGACCCGAATGCATTGCTATCTGAAAATAAGAATAGAAAGGACAAGGAGAAGATCCAAACCATAGAAAAGAAGACCAAGGAAATAAGAAAAACATGTAGAAAGAAAATAATAAATACAAAGGAAGAATGGGAGATGATTACAGATGGATTAATTAATATATTTAACCTTCCAATTAATGAACAAAGGGAGCTAATTAAGTTTAGATCTCAATTAAATAGGTCGATGATTGAAGTGTACCAGACAATATCAGTCATATCTTCAAGACGGAATATAACATTCAAATATTGGGTAAATAATCCAGAGGTAAAAGGGAATGAAATGAGATTAAATATGAGCAACTATGTTATGTTAGAGGAGATACAATACTTGTTAATTAAAAAGGAACGAACTATGACGGGAGACCGATACTTAATTAAAGGTTTCGTAGCAGCAAAGTGGGAGAGCCGGATGATAAGGAGATTATCGAGGAGAGAAGTAATTCCGAACACCCCAGTAATCCGAGGAAGAGGAATAACTGAGTTAATGGACCATGGTTAAACTAAACAATAACCAACCAGAAAAAAGGGGACTGATTTTCTGAAAACCGACCCAACAACCCATTGAATAGCGGAAGAAAACCCCAAAATTCTAAAAGCATGTAAGGACATCTTACTCAAGTTATTTTGAAACCATATAATTTAACCAAAAAAAAATAATAAGAACTGATTAGTAAATAAGAGTTATAAAGAATTGATTTAAAATGAAATAATAGGAAAAGTAATATTTTTAATGGTAACAAACAGAAGAAAAAATTAAATGAACAAAAACAATTGATGGTAATGTGCTCCGATAAGAAGAATAAAGAATACTTTAATGACTCCAATGAAACTGAAGGAGGATGATAATTAATACAATGATTAGAATTTCTCGGAATTGAAGATTATATAAGAAGAAATTATACGGAGAAATATGTCACAAGAAGTAAAGTCAAAAGAATTTTAACATAAGACCTATCAATAATGTTATATGCTATTAGTTAATGGAAAAGAAGAAGGAATCAAGGAGAAGAAGAAATATATAAATAAATGCAAACAGCTACAGTATGAAGAATCCCAAAAGTGTTTAGTACTAGTCGCTAATTGACTACTACTTATAATTTTTGTTATTTTAATGTATTGACCGTAGAAATGTTCCGGCAATAATTTTTATGAGCAGGGATGATGTTCCCCTGGTCTCAGAAGGTGTAAGGATGGACAGCGGAGTAATGGACCCAGAGTGGCCACCCGACTGGTACCACCGCACAGGATAGGGAAAAATGTTAGGGAAATTGAATATTTAAGGGATAATAATTATAAAAAAAGCTGTATAGATTGATATTAGATTCCAGAAGTATAGATGAAGAAAATAGAAAGAAGATAGCAGACCGAAGCTTAATTGATAAAAATAATTTATAGAAGTAAATAGAAATGAGTGTTAAAACAAGTTTAATATGATTAGTGTGACCAGTCCTTATCAAATAAAATGTGGAAGTACCACTACCCAGAGCAATAAATAATTGATGAATTTGCCTCTAAGAGAGAGAGAGTAGAGTAAGAAAACAGCAATTACCACCAGTCTGAATTACCAGAGTTTACAACCAGTTTGAAATTAAACACTATTATGAAAATAAAGCCAAGACTATTAGGAGAATTGAACCAATCAACAATTTATTTTTAATAAACGAGTTAAACTAAAATAAATTTGTTCTAGTGGGGGGGCTTTATGTGACGTTACATAACCCGGTCCCAATAAATTAAATCATGTAAGAAAATAAAGGTCAGAAATGGGTAACCTATAACTAGCTCTAAATTAAAGTATATCACTAAACATGATAAACAATTCGAGTGATATACGGTGCAAAGTGAGTTATAGTGTACCCATTGAGGTAAAAAATGAAAATGGAGGTAACTTATTACAGAATTGTGCTGTAGGTTTGGGAATTATAAAACTATGAGAGTAGACTATAATACTACTAACTGATTCTGTATTTTATTTATTTATTGTAATATTTATATTGTATGGACAACCAATTGTTATACCTAAGTTAATGTTATATTTTTTTTTTCAAATATTTGTGTTATAATATATGATAACCCAGGGTTAGTTCTAAAAAAGAAAAAAAACATAAAAATTTAAATATCAAAGGATAATAAAAAATTAAAATAATACTATGAGGGAAATGGCAACAGGAAGTAGTGCAGGGTAGGAATACTATGAGAGACTAATAAATAATATATATAAATTTATTTAAAGATAATAAAATTATCAAATACTTATATACAAGGTCATAAGAAAATGAACAAAAACTTATTATGTAAACCAAATTGGTAAAGAAACCGGAATGGAAAAGAATTATTTTTCGGTAAATAAAATATAAATTTATAATAATTACAAACTGCCTGTATAATAAAAATACTATGGGTTGCTAAGAGTGACGAGAATAACAAGTATTGTTAATAATAAAAATTTTGGAATAAAACCATAGAGTTGAAAAAATGATGCTACTACAATTATAATAAAAATAACCTTTCTGGAACTTTGGAGGAGTGAAAATTAGTACAAAATTAAAAAACAACATGACCACTATATAATCATACATGATTTATCAAAATTAAATGGTTATACTCCTTAATAAACAGTGAAAGAAGACCTTCTGATGATTCAACCTGGTTTCGCCATAGTTCAATTGACGATAGAATATGAGCCAGACGGTAAAGAAATTATAACTCAAGACGGACCTCACCAGAGAAAAAGCTTCATTCTAGTAAGAACCATACGAAGAGAGGTAATATAAACATTTCGTTTAATAGTTCAAGAAGAAAACGCATTCCGAACGTTGATATAGAACACGAAACTAGTCATTTAATCACATGTTTTTTAAAGTAAACAAAAGCACGCTGCTCTCTTACGGCCATTCCTGGAACTACATACTAAACGAAAAATAAACAAATTTATTTAATATTTTTTCGGTATTTGTAAAGCTTAGTAATTATCCATTTCTGACCATCTCATAACAAAAAGAACTTACCCTGAACCCTGGGGAATTATTAAGAATTATATATTAATTGATGTTTTTGAAAATAGTGTAAAATTTGGTAAACAAAACCATATATGTTTTTCTCTTTAGACAATTCCATGTTTACTCTATGAAGTCGAGATTATGTTTTATTTAAGGAAAGATCAATTGTGATACTTGTATTTTGGTGGCAGGAAACAAAAAACCAATAATATAAATAAATAATATTATTGAAAAATGATATTGAATAATTAAGTGTGTTATAATTTTTGTAGTGGGTAGTTGTAATAGATTTCAGCACAAAAACAGAAGAGATCAACACATCGGATCAGATTTTGCTATAGTGTAGGCTGGTTAAACTAGGTGTGGAAACTTGTCTCACAATCAGCTGATTTAAATCACAGCGAACAATTTGAAAAAAAATCAGAAATCGTCGAAACCGAGTGTAAATAATTGGTACTTACTCTCTCTTGACCCCAAATCACACACTCTCGATTTCTGTTTAGATTGAGTAACAAAAAAAAATACTTTATTTATTTTTTTTAAAAAAACTTCAGTTATTATAATTCATAAGTGGCGACTGCGGAGAGGCGGAAACTTTAATATCTCAAAACGCGACGTTACAGATTGGCGAACCCAACATTTGGGGCTTGACTAAAGGTGTACGTTTCGCAAGTACCTCATAAAACCGCGACGTTACAAGGATTGACGCATACAACGTGGGGCATATAATATAACTCTCCTATATCAAAAAGCAGTACGTTACAAGATACGTGGTGTTTCTTATCTCTTGGTTTCACTTCGTTTCCTCTTCATTTTTCTGCTTCTTCTCCTTCTTCTTCATTTTTAATTGGCTTCATTTTAATTCGGTTCTCCCCTTCTCGTCTGGTTTGATTTTATTTAGTTGTAGGAATTCGTTCACTTCCTTCAATTGTCATTATTCTTCTTTGGTTTTGGTTTTTTCCCTTCTTTGTTTGTTCCTGTTTGTTTGGTCAATCACTTGGGTTAGGTAATATCGTCGTTTGTCGTGTCACTGTCTTTATATTTTATTTATATTTAATTATTTTATTTAATATGAAGTACATTTATATTTATTATTATCTTTTTTATCCCTGGTACTGGGGTGGCTTATTTGTGTTGTAACAATATATATATAAATCGCAAATACATTGTTACGCGGATTGGGCTCGCGGTTGGCAATAACGTGTGACAACAGCAGATAATTTCTCATCAATTATATACCCTTAAAATTTTAAACGTAAATTTAAGGGTTTAACAGTACACACGAAGCTACACAGATACCTCACAGAACATTATTCCCATAAACACACAGATGGGTTAGTGTTAAAACTACTAAAGTCCAAATTTTAATGATGTTTCAAAAAACAACACTTTTTACATTTCTATTTTTATTTTTAACAGGTATGTAATCAATAAGAAAACTCTATTACTAATAAAAATTAACCTTGAAAATCAGTTTAATAATTTTATGATTTATCATTGCACTTGAAAACCTTTAATTTTAGTTTTCCATAAATTAACCTTAATAAACTTGGATAGAGTTACCAATAACCTCATATTAGGATAGATTTCATATATCCTATACAAAACAATTGCGCGCTTACACACACACACACACACACACACACACACACACACACATTCAGGTACATAAAAACATTCAAAACGAACTATAAAAAATGACCAAATGCATGTATAAGAATATAGACAACTTAAAAAATTAATTTATAATACGAGAATTTTTCCAAACAGATACAAAAGACTGTTATGTCTTTACCAAAAAAAAAGATAAACTGTAATGCTAGATCAAATAATAAATATATTATATAAACAGAATAAAATATTTCGTAAGTACTATGCCAAAACAATACAGCCTCTATACAAGAATAACACTTCAAAGACAAAGCCTGTATTGAGATATGCCCAAAACAATAAGCAATCCAGAAAAAGAACAATAATTCGTGAAGGATGTCTCAGTGAGAGCAGCACGGTTATCATGTATCCAGCCGTAGTACTAAATATAGAATTTCAAGTTTTGTTGTTGAACAGAAAAACGATTACGACTAAGAATAATTACAAGTCAGTTCACAATACCTAGAAAATCAATACTACTTATCAAGCGTTAAGGAAAGTTGAACGGAATATTTTGCAGAGGATCTTCAGACAAATTTAAGAAAGTAATTACTAAAAAAGTCCTTGTAATCTAAAGTTAGACAGGTGAATAAAGGGAGAGGATGTAGTTAGATATGAAAACGCTCAAAGGCTAAAATATGGAAAGAAGTAGCGATACGTTTATAACTAAAAGGATTTTGAAAGATGAAGTTTTTATATAAGATAATAGGAAGACTCCGATGGACAGAATAACAATAGGAAGGTTTGAAAATGATGAAAGTGAGGTGATAGGAAGAGAGAAGATTAAGGATTGCAACCCCAGGAGGAGGAGGATTGAAAAAAAGGCCAAGGTTTACAAAAGAAAAATGTTTAGCAATCCTCATGCTCATCAGACAACTTGACAATAGACAAGTTTGATTAACTGCAAATAATAAAAGATGATTAGTAAAGATATTTATCTTTTTACTGGCAATGGTGTCATTTTGCTGTCAGCGATGATGATTGGTGTGTAGTCATGGGACACGCCAGAAGTGAGAAATTCAGTGTCGCGTCACGAGTCATCTGATTCAACGTGTAAGAGGTTGCTCGTTGTATTTGGAGTAAGAGAGATTTTGCTATACAGAACTAAGATTCAAATAGTGGACGGATAATTAAATGAGACGAGGGCTTAGTAGTGTTCATATGTATTTTAGTATAAGAGCTCGATATTTGCAGTGAAAATAAATAGTATCATATTACACGTCGTTTTACTTTCATTAAACATACGTACACAAACAACGTTATGTTAACAAAAATTGTTTTCAGTGTAACAATATGATTAACACAATGTTTCATTGAAAAGTAGAATGGGGTAATTATTATATATTTGTATTATATTTATATATATTATATCATATTATATATTTGCAATGTTTATATAATATATATATTGTAATTAACGTACCAACTACAACAATTAAATTTTTTATAAATTATGAAATAACTAAATTATTGAATCGACTTTGAAAAATAAAAGAAATTCCAGCCAAATACAATATAAAAACCAAAATAGGACTCACGGATCAACTAAAAAACGTACAAAGCAAAATTATAAAATTGTACTCTTTCGACATTTCAAATATGTACTCAAACATATTGACGGCACTATAAATATTATAATACAAAATTGGTGTCACTGATTTAAACTGTTTTTATAAATTAAACATTTGGCAAGCTGTGTAAATGTATTAGGCTAATAACGAACTAAGTACATGAAAACGATTTCAAAAGTATTCAGCTCCATGTCTCAGCATGTGGTTATTATAAATAAAATTAATTTTAATATTTCCGTTATTGCTGTCATAATATTTAAACGTTTAGAATATGCTCACATTTTTTTAAATATTATGCTTTGTTTAAGGCACACATGTTTGCCGCAGTGGGGAAATTTTGGTTAGCTATGTGAGGAAAAGAGGTTTTATTGATCTGTCGACACTGCTTTTTCGTTTCATCTATTTCGTTACACATCGAATCAGTTTACTTCCCTAGGAGCGTAAGGTGTACGGGAGTGAGCCAGGCACCATAGCGCAGTATATAAAATTCTCACTTCTAAAGAATTTTTGCCACTCGCGTATTGACTCGCAATTTAGACTACATACACACGCAGTGGGACACTGACAGCAGTCTGCGTACGTGAAGACCGATGTTCAAGTTGTCAAACAAACATGGAGAGCATTCTGTGTTTACAGCGATGACGGTAGTCTGCACTTACAGTATAGCACTACATTTCGCCCCGTCACTTCACCGTACACAGGTATATTTTCACAGTTTAAACAAACCCACCCTCACTCGGTACATTTTGCCGGATTCCCGTTCTCACATCTCGTTTGTCGCGGAGGCCTGCTTGTTTATTTTATTCTCTCCGCCAGGTCTCTGGTGGAATAATATCGTTACGGTTTTAATTTTTGAATATACACCAACAACAACAACAACAACATTAAAACTATGATGATACAGGGACGCGTGACATCTCATCAGACCAAACTGTTCGTGCGTCTTCTCTGTCGTTACTGTGGAAAAATGCTGGATTGAAGCAAATAATCAACTGTGAATATTTTTTTTTTTTTTTTTTATTACAGTAAACTGTAACCGCACTTAACAAAGCGGTTTAATAAACTTTAATTCCAGTTATGTGAACACAGTAATTGTTAAATAAATTAGGTAAGTCAAATCATCATCTTTACTTTACGGATTAGGCTCCACTGCCTGTTCCGAAAACCATCTTGTCCTCGGACGCCCCACACTACGATACTCCGTGAATTTATAATTCAAGGCAAGTTTGGAAAGGCGATCTTGCTGCGTTCTTCCCAAAGTTGCGGCTTACACCAGTTGGCCTTGTATTCCGTAATTCTATCCTGTAATTTAAAAATTTGTATTCTCGCCTTATCTGTTCATTACTTATTCTGTCTCGTAACGTGCACCCTTTGACCAACCTGAGAAATTTCATTTCTGCTGACGTAACCTTCCCTCTGTCTCTCTCTGTAAACCCATGTACACATGTACCCATGTCTCGTAAGTCAAAACCAATCAGGAAAAAAAAAAGGTTTTGTTGGATCAAATGGCTTTTGAACAGTATTTTCAACAGAGAGCGATAACTCTCAGAATGTTGTCACATTAAAACCAATTCTCAGTTTTACGTTGAAATAAAAAAAAACGTAATTTCATCGGTCCTCAGTATAAAATAGGTGAAATTAATTTTTGTGTAAGTCAAATCTAAGTTAGTGGAATAATAGAGTATTGTAGAAAAGAATATTAGAGGACGACGAACTCTGTGTGGCTATAAAATGCTTACGTTTATGAGTTAGGCAATTTGCGTGGCAGCTGTGTGTGTCGTAGGTCTGCAGCGAAGTGTACAAGGTCTGTTAACATCGTTTCTCGCCGTTCTTTCGTCTGCGAGATAATTCTCAGCGTTTCAAGAATCACCCCGAAAACATACTATGCTAAACCTTACTCTTGACAGTAATCTAGTGTTAACTATTGAATAACTAATTGTTATATAATAACTTAAATATATATGCTGTTTACTGTAAACAGCCTACTGCCTGAAGGATACTTTCTAACTTATTCTGGCAATTAGGTAGTAAACAAGAAGAGTATAAAAAGGCGACAGACTTACTGTAAAATCATATGAGTGAACTGAGTGAGACGTTATGCTCACGAATTAAGTGTGTACGTATTGGTAAGGAGTATATGCAGGTATTATTTATATAGATTATTTAAATTATTATCCGGGTTGCAAGGCCGTGGTCTTCCAAAATCTTCGTGCTAATTGATGTTATTAGCGTGATGATACGTTTCGGCCACGCCTGTGAAGGCCATCTTTACTGAAAGGTCTTTAAAAAGTTGACAAGATGTACGCCAGTCAACCGCAGTACTGACTATGTTAAAAAAAGGCTTTGCCACAGTACTGTGGTTGACTGACGTACATCTTGTCAACTTTTTAAAGACACTTTACTGAAGTTGGCCTCTTGGGGTGAGGCCGAAACGTCTGGCCACGCTAATACCATCAATCAGCAAGAAGAGTTTGAAAGACCACGGCCAGAACGGATAATAACGTAAATAATTATGACGCCGGCCGTAAAAGCCTAAAAAAAAATTCGACTCTCTTGTATAGATTGTTAGAGTAAAATGAATTTGAAGTATACGAAATAGTATTGTTTTGCTAGTTCTGATTAGAGACATTGTTTGTTTATTGGCTACTAAATCAGAGTATCTTGTACTGCCTAGTTCTTTACTTTCGCAACATATCCATCTTATTTAGATTGGTTTCTTAGCTACTAAAAAATAGTAATCGAGTTAATTTTCGGAGTAACAGCAAACTGTAAATAGTGGCCGAACAGCAATTGATCTGGAAGTGGTCGGCCAGCTCTAAAACAATGAAGTCTTAACTGTTAGTTATTGAGTGAGGACATTTGAAATTGGTCAATTTTATTATTTGTAGCGACTTTGTATGTTGGAAAATTGTTAACTTAGAGAATTGTTGAAAACAAGTGTTTTTTGTTCTTCTTGCTAATTAAGCTGTTACCGAAGTGGTGTTGAGTAACGATTGCTCTGGTGTTCAAATTACCTATTTCACTGTTATAAACTCACGTACTGTGCGGTCCTCGTAACTGTATAGATCTGGTGTGGGAATTTGCAGTAACGGATGAAAATACTGATGAGGGACGGAGGTTTCTGATCGGAGGGTTCATTTAAAATGGAACATTTAGCCACTTCATTTAAAACAAAATTTAAACGTAAAATTTACGTCGTTGAATTTTTTTAACTTTTGTACATTCATTACAATATATTTTTATTGATCACTCATTTAAGATCTGGCGGACGGGAAGAAACGCTAAATCGATATCATTTCCGAGTAAAAAGTTACAAAATTTAGTGTTGTAATTTTGTGAAACATACATAAGGAAGAACGTAGGCTTCGACGGCAGGAATTTGACTGTAAAACAACTGCCAGGCTGTTAGCCCGCGGTCCATCATTGTCAAAATTATAGTTGCTCTCCAAAAGCTGGTCAATGACAGCAACCCCGTCAACATAAACTAGGCCTATATATAAAAAACATTCAACAAATTAATAAAAATAACAAAGACAGACTCAAATTTACAATGTTATTCACAAACTGAGTCTCTCGCGAGACTTACTACCTCTTTACCTCCACACTGACAAAGGCGGTCATGGGCACGCCCGAAAGTCTGCCTTTGTTATTTTTGTGAATTTGTTGAGTGTTTTACATACATAGTTTATGTTAACGCGGTCGCTGTCATTGACCAGCTTTAGGGATAGCAATTATTATTTTAATAATGTTGGAGTACGGCCTAACAGCTCGGCAGTTGTTTTGAAACTTTCTTGTAATTGATACCTACATACTGTACGTTCAGGAGTGATTTCTGTACTCTCTAAGACACTGTTTAGATCTAAATTGAACCGTTTTAACACATTATAATTTACAGTAAATGTGTTTTCTTACATAATAAATTCATCAAATATTTGTCACCTAAAGTGTAAAGCGTGCCGCCTTTAAGTTTCAACTATTCTAATAAGATAAATAAAGGGTTGTTATTATAACATTAAAAAGTTCTGTCGCGTAATATGAATACACGAATAAATAATGGTTTTTCAATTTTTAGCAGAAAATAGCTTTGCCATAACCACTTCATAGAAAAATGCTGTGAGAAAACATAAAAAGTTGTATAATTTTATTCAATTCGTAATTTTTTTCATAATTCCCCTGGAGTGCAAGGCTCCCACCACTAAAAAAAAAAATCAAGAATAATTTTTATTCCAAAGGACGGAATTTATTACGAAAAAACTCCACGAGTTAATAACGTCATTTAGCGCAGAAGTCAGCAAATGTAAATAGTGGCACAGGAGACTGGAAATGGTCCGCGGAGAGTTGTTGGCGGGGGGGGGGGGAGTGAAAGACAGAAATAAGGTTAGGTCGGCAAAAGAAAATGAGCTTACTGTTAAGTTCATTTAAAATGTAAAACAGCTTTATTATGAAGATTAGATATGCATTAGAGGCGTAGGGACGTCAACCTGTTGTAATAGGTGTGTTTGCGTACGCCCGCGCCCGCGACCACACAGCACATTGAGTCTCCTCCGCTTTCACTTCGCTCCCGACTTCCTAAAATTTTAAATTACTTTCTAGTTTATTCTCCCCCGTCAGACGACGGCGAAAGAATAACGTCGAATTCCTTTCACAGAAAAACATTTCGCAACAAAAATATGCACTTTCCTAACGTTCTTCCTCTTTTCCTGACACCAATTTGTGCGCATTTGAATGTCAGATTACGAAATATAAGTGAAGAAAGAGACAGAGGAATATTTTTTCTCTTTCCTTCGAATATAAACTGTTACTGCATGCGCTCGTCTGTGAACGAAAACGTATTGCGAAAACGTGATTAGGAAAGCGAAATGACAATAGATTCCCGTTATGACTTTTAAAAAGTATGGATGCATACTGTTACGTTTCCAAACACATGGCATCCTCTAAACACACACGCACGTCAAAGTCACGTGACAGCATGTACGTATTTTAGGCTTCTAAAAACCTGAACGATAAATCATCTCTTTCCGGCTTTCTAAATACACCATGCTTTCAGGGACTTTACGACTTCTGTGGGAAGCGGCCATTTGTTTGTTACATTCATGCGAAGCTAGAATGCCATCCGTCTCACACCAATAACGAGAAATTTCAGTATCCTTTATGCTCCTATATTCCTCCGGATCACGCTTTAGGTCTTAAGATTTGCATCAGATTCTTCCCGTATTGTGCTTAACTTATTGGTATTTTCTTCTTCACACGCGTCGCATTTCAGCTATAATTCAGTCCCTTGTTTTTTGCCTTTCATACTTTTGTGACGTCTTTTATCTGTCCAGTGTTCCGTGTCCTTTGTTATTATTATTGAGTCACCCACTTTACAGGATACAAACCACGATCGTCTGCACATCGCAATTAGCAAGTGCAACTAGTTTTTAATATTAAGTATACATTTATTCCTCATGCCACATTTTTTCCCGCAGCATTCTTCTAAACTCAGCGTGTCGACAGCATTTCATATAAGAAACACTTTCCTGCAGCAACTTTAGATGTAACAAACATTTTTTAATTTGAGTCTTCTTATTTTTACTTTTGTGACCCTCATTTCCACGGACATATTGTTTCATCGCAAAACATTTGTCTGCAGAATTTAGAATTATTTAAAAATGAGAGTATTCTCATCAAATATCTAACAGGATATTGTTATTACCTTTAAAATAGACAATGGTGATCTTGTATTGAGACTAGAATAAGTCTTTTTGGAATTGCCATTTTCCGGGCTGTTAGGCCGTGGCCTACTGGTTATATTGAAAACAGACGTTTCGGCCCCACCATTGGAGGCAATTTTCAGTGTAGGAACTATTAAAAAATTGGAATGGTGTCCATCGGTTCACCCCAATTCTGAAGTACAGACTATTTTTTAATCGTTTCTAATTTGAAGATGGCCTTCGATGATGGGGCCGAAACGTCTGTTCTGAATATAAGCAGCTGACCACGGCCTAACAGCCCAGCAAATAGCAATTCCAACGACGTTGACGCAGGTCGTGAAAGCCTAAGGAATGTTATAGAATAAGTGTTGTTTAATTATTGCCAGGTTAACAAAATAGGGAAATAAACTCAGAAAAAGTAAAGAAAAGATAAATATTTAGCAGAGAGACGTGAACAAAATGAAGTAAGTCTGAATAAGCAAGGAAAATAACAAACTTCCCTAACAACGTGCTCACTAACGTTCAGTAACAGGCAGCAAACAGTACAGGTTTACATTTATTAAAATACGTATTTACATATGAACATACAAAGTTGGGTACAATAAACATTTGTTCTATAAATTCTAAAACAAATATTACAAAATCTAATTCATCTATATTCATTAACAATACATAGTGAAACATTTCTATGAGAACCTAACACTTCTGTAGACAGATTATTTCCGTAAACGTTTCACGAGTGGGAGGCCTATTGAGCAGCGTAAACATCGATGTTTATTAATAACATGCATGCCCACTTTTCTTATAGCATAATCAAGTAATAACTATTAACTAGTTACTTGAAAATTAATAAGGAAACTTGTTTCCATTTTAACTAGCCTTCTTCCTTAGGTGCGTACGTTATAGGTAAGTAAACATTACAATTGTATACATCACACACACACACACACACACACACACATATATTGCAATGAAAAAACAATATATGAGGACATACTTACAGTCTTAGTTGGTGTCCTGTGCAAATACATGTGAATGTTATAAGACATATTGATATTAGAATAGTACTGCATGTAACGTAGTTTAAAACAATATTATTATTAAGACAGAAAAAGAGGAGTTCAGTGTAATGAAAGTGAACAAGTGTTGTGCGCTTAACGAATTATGTGAAGATAAGTAACAGTAAGCTAATTAACAGACACACTATAAGTCATTTATACTAGTGTGTAAATTGGAATAACTATTAACAACTAATTATAATTTCAATATTAAATAAATTTTAATAGGCTGTATTCAACTGACAAAGTAATTAGTCATGAAATCACATGCAGTTGAAAACACGTGGTTTGAAAAAGTCTAGAAACCGGAAGTTCATGTTCACCAGCACGTAGTCGATTTTCTAGTACAATCTAGAACGTATTAACTTGTAAAAATGACACCATGTGCGTAGGTCTATAAAAGCACGGGCGAGCCGTGAGTTTGGCAGTCTCGGATAAGCCAGTTTCTGGTAGTCTCTAATAAGGCAGTGTCTCATATTCACTCCTCGGAAGTTTGCGGTGGCAAATTCGAGTTCCAGCCAGTCATTGGGAAGCCGGAATGGATCGTCGAGGCAGCGGCTGAATTAGTTTCACGAAGTCAGGGACAGCGTTCGATATCGTCAACTACCGATCGCTGTCAACGAGGACTGAATCAGGAGCAACTTGGAAGGACACAACGCCCACGAGGAAACTCTGAGATCGACATCCCACCTTTGGAGGACAACGGCCGGAGTAAAAGCAGGAGCAGGCCTGATCCAACTTAACCCAGGAGAGTGAAATCATAAACTATTTATAAAGCAAAACAAGTAAAGACTCTTTTTCAATTGCTGTCAAAAATGTATATCAAAATTTATATTTTTCAAACTCAGAATTTTCAGATATTAACTTATATGTTTTATATAAAAAATAAATAACCAATAAATGTGTTTATTCACCTAATCAAAATTTATTTCTGCAACTGCAGTCAGCTTTAAATCTGTTACATTGCAATATGTGTGTGTGTGTGTGTGTGTGTGTGTGTGTGTGTGTGTGTGTGTGTGTGTGTGTGTGTGTGTGTGTGTGTGTGTGTGTGTGTGTGTGTGTGTTGCAACAATAAATATATTTGCATATTTGCCCAGGGCGGTATGTTTGTAAATATTTAGCAGAGAAAAATATATAATGAACAGTTTTTAACAATATTATGCAGGATAAGAATTGTCAGAAAGCGTACACCTGCCCCGCGAGTGAATACAGCGTTTGTGTGTTTGTGTGTGTGAACGCAAGCTACGACAGGCAAGAGTCTACGATAGGGTGGTGCGTACGAATTCTCTGTAATTAGGTTTTAACCGGATAAAAATAAACTAATTAATACGTTTTAAACCTGTGAACAAAGACTTACCCCAATTATAAATTTCGGTATGGAGAACCATACATGACCTCCATGTTCTAAGATTTATATTTAAAATCATTTACGAAATGAAATGTTTCCATAGAAACTATTTCTTTCCACTTATTGCTTTAGCCTTAACCACAGTACTGTGTTCACTAACGTATACCACCACACGTTATCGCACTCGATTTTCACTGCTGATGGCAGTCGAAGGCACTGCCGAAACATCTGGTTTTGCAGAAAACATTGGACTACGGCCAAACAGCCCGGGAAGGAATTTTAACAACAAAGTACTACTTTGTTGCCGACAACGTAGTACACATATAAAAATTATCCCCTCCCACTTCAACTATAATTTTCATTTATAGAAATTTACCCCCACCTCGTTCAACTAGCCTCTTCATTTATAGATATTTCATCTACGTTTCTACAGTGGATTATTAAGATCTTCTTATCAGGATACTTAGTTATCAAAATTAAGTACTTTTCTTTGGTTACAACAAAAAATGTTTCAGGTAAACTGCCCTTTCCCCGTAACCGATCTTCACCAAAATTAATAGACCTTGAGTCTTCTTTCTACAAATCAGTCACATATGTAAAAAATTATTTGATTCTGTTTGAATTTACGGCAGTTATCGTTCACCATGAAAAAATTTCTCTACTTACAACATAAAATGTTGCAGGTAAACTACCCCTTTCCCTTAACCGATCTTCACCAAAATCAACAAGCCTTGAGATCTCTACAACATAGAGACGTATGCAAAAACTTATTTGATTATGTTTGAATTTACGGCACTTATCGTACGTCATAGAAAAAATTACCCTTGTTAAAACATAAAACGTTGCAGGTAAACTACCCCTTTCCCTTAACCGATCTTCATCAAAATCAAAATGTCTTGAGAACTCTACACTTTAGGACTGTATACGAAATATTATTTGATTCTGTTTGAATTTGCGGCAGTTATCGTTCGTCATATAAAAAATTACTCTTCTTAAAACATTAAAAGTGGCTGGTAAACTACCCCTTTCCCTTAACCGATCTTCATCAAAATAAATAAGCCTTGAGTCCTCTTCAACTCAGGCACATATGTAAAAAATTGTTTGATTCTGTTTTAATTTACGGCAGTTATCGTTCTTCATGGAAAACGTTCTCTTGCTACAACATAAAATGTTGCAAGTAAACTACCCCTTTCCCTTAACCGATCTTCAACAAAATCAACAGACCTTGAGTTATCTACAAGTGAGGAAAGTATGCACAAAATTATTTGATTCTGTTTAAGTGTGCGGCAGTTATCGTACGTCATAGAAACAATTACTCTTGTTAAAACATACAATGTGGCAGGTAAACAACCCCTTCCCCTTAACTGATCTTCACCAAAATCAACAGGCCTTCAGTCTTTTACAATTGAGGAACGTATGCAAAAAAACATTTGATTCTGTTAGAATGTGGGCAGTTATCTTTCGTCATAGAAAAAATTACCGTTGTTAAAACATAAAATGTTGCAGGTAAACTACCCCTTTCCCTACCTCATCTTCAACCAAAACAACAGGTCTTGAGAACTCTACAATTCAGGGCTGTATGCAAAACACTTTTTCTTATCCGATCTTCACCAAAATCAACAGACTCTCTATAGCTCAGGAAGGTATGAAAACATTATTTGATTCTGATTGAATTTACGGCAGTTATCATTCGTCATAGAAAAAATTACCCATGTTAAAACATAAAACGTTGCAGGTAAACTACCCCTTTCCCTACGTCATCTTCAACCAAAACAACAGGTCTTGAGAACTCTACAATTCAGGGCTGTATGCAAAACATTATTTGATTCTGTTTGAATTTGCGGCTGTTATCGTTTGCCATAGAAAAAAATCTACAGACACACACACACACACACACACTTTTGAAAAATGGCTTTTTTTCATGTTTTGAGGGTTGTACAATCAGAATCTGCAATAATCTCAACTACGATTTTTTTGCCATCTCCATACTTCCATTTCCTTATGGAACATGGAAGTAAAAACACCATTACATTAAGGAATTTTTAACGAATATAGTGATGTAAAAGTATTGCAGAAATTTGCAATAATAAAGACGCCAGGTAATTTAGTGTTAATTACTAGTGTAATCAAATACTAATTAATAAGTGTGTTATATGTGAGTCACCAGGAAAAAATTACGCAAACGATGATATCGCTTGTGCTACGAATATGTTTACGAAATCGCGAAAATGAACCAAAAAGTGATTTGTAATTAAGGCAGCTTTGCACGAAGTGACAATATCTAACAGGTCGAAAACAGTCCTGGACTTGTCAGATTACCGTCCAGTATAAATACCATCGGCAATTTTGGGGCGATCTCAGAGACTTAAGAAATCTTCCCACAACGTCACGCTGCCGGTCTGCCGACCGATCGACATATTTACTACACACACCAAGACTTATGGAGGACCTCTCGACCATCACAAACAACAACCCGTAGAGACAGAGAACACAGCATCATCATCATCATCATCATCAAGTTATCAGGATTCAGGAGACACACACACACACACACACACACACGCAACGGTAACGTCGGCAGTACGCAGGTGATGAATAAACAATTATATTTTTGTTTGTGAAAAGAACTCTCAAAAAGAAACTTATATATGAACAGTAAAGACTTAAAGTTTTAAATATAATTACTGTACATAAATTTAAAGGGCAGTTAATGAAAAGAATTTAATTTTACAAGAAAATTTAAAAATACTAATCTTTTGTTGTATATTAAAATTTGGGTGTGTCAGTAAAAATAAATAATAGGTTGGAAGTAAATGATATATTTTTATTTTTTTTATAGCAACAATTAATTTTATTCTTGAGGTTGAATATTATTTTTGTTTGTAAATGAGTTGCTATTATTATTTAAATTTTGAGTCAAAGTCAGACACACTGAAATAAAAAGTGTTTAGATAATTTGTTTAACATGTCTGTTTAGCTAGTAAGATTATATGGTTGTTTATTTTATATGTCATTAACAGCATAGAAGGTTACATTGTATTTGTGTAAACTTATAAAAGAAAATATTTTTATTTATCTAAGATTCGAATTTTTTAATATTTCCATATTTTCGATTAATATTAATAAATCACAAATGATTATTTTGAAACGTTTTTAATCAATTATTTCATGTCAACAACATCTCACTCATCTTTGAAAATTATTTAATTATTGTGCAACTACATATACTTCACGCAACGAGAATAAAAAAAAATCCTGCGATATGGCCGGTGTAATAAACTTCATAGTTGCGTTGAGTACATGGTAATGTATTTGTGTGAATTTCGCTTTTAACATGTAATCAAATATCTTTCGCTTTTAACATATTTCAAGGGGGTAGTAGATTGATTTGTTGGTAGAAAAGAAGACAGACGACAAACAAACAGAAATACTGTAATCTTTTACATAATAAAAAATCGCTGATGGATCCTTCTTCATCTTCTTCTTCTTCACCTGCTTCATCTCCTTCCTGCTCTCTTTTTTTTTAATCTAGAACTTGTCATTTTACGTCAGAACGGAATATTCATATCTGGTACTGGTGGTATTGTTGTTTGTTTGAACGGCTTATGGGGGCGAGGAGAGAGAGAGAGAGAGAGAGAGTGAGAGAAAGAGGAAAGAGCGCGGAGCAAACAGGAGTATCGCAGCACCGCATAGCGATATAATGGGAGGTGTGGTGGGAGGAAGCTGTCAACAGGGGAGAGAGAGAGAGAGAGAGAGAGAGAGAGAATGAGAGAGAGTGTGATGGGACCTCGCTCCTCGCTCACCTATCGCTTTGACAGTTCGCCGGGCTCTGAGCTGGCTGAATAAAAACTGTCTTCATTTGTCATGGGCACGCCGCCCTCCACTCTTATTGTGTTGTGTTTGTTATCTTTACACTTAACTACGTATGTTAATCCACCACAGAGGGGACGTCGGCGTTGGTACGCGGGACCAGTGACGCGTGACTTTCACTGACAAAACAACGTTGACGTTTATACGTTGTTGATCTTCAACGCGAATATTTACAATGTGTAGGGACGGACCGTTCGCCATTAGCGCTAAATGGTGGCGACAGCCTGTTAAATTATACGCACCACCAACACCAGGGTTCTGATAGACTCTTCGAAAACAGCGGAATTGGAATGAAGCTCTTTGTAAAATAACGAAAGCAAAAACGAATATAACAAAGTGCAAACAATTAATTCGGTTTTGCGTCTCGGATCCTTCAATTTCCTATATGTTGTAAATTTCGTCTGTCTTAATGACGAGAAACTGATAATGTTTTCTATTTATTATCGTAGTTTATAGAACAAAAATTATTAATTAACATAGAAAATACTTTTTTGTTCAGTGAAGGGTTTGTGAGGACCGGTCAAAAATATAACACAAATTTAAACTTATTTGTGTCCACGTTTCGACAATGTTTATTGTCACCATCAGGACAATTGTTATCATCAGGACGTCGACACAAATAAGTTAAATTTGTGTTATATTTCTGACCGGATCCTCACAAACTCTTCACTGAAAAATTGATTGATTGACGGTCACTACGAATTTAAGGATTTAAATAGAAAATACTGTGATCAGAGGAATATTTTCTTTTTGCCAAGATTAATTTAATAGTGGTTAGTCAGGGATGATAACAGCTATTACAGTCATGGAGGAAGCTTCCGTCCTATGCGTTTGGGAGTAGGTCTCTCCTGGATTCTCTGTTGTAGAAGTTCGTAGGCATCAAAAAAGATCGCATAGGTCAATTCCAATGTAAGTTACACCAAATTTTTCATTGCTGCTTTAGTACTAGTATTCAGAAATTTCTGTAGAATTTTATCGTTTTTTTTACCGCAATTGGAACAAAAATGTTTCGCGCCTTCCGTTTTCACGTTTTTTGGAGAAAACCTCGGCTTCAAAATTCAATCAAATATCGAATGCCTGGGCGACCGTAAACACCTTTCACACATAGGCGCACTACATTTTCCTATCAAATAAAACTTAAAATAAAATTCATGTACTGTTACAACTTTTCAAAACAATTTGAATAAATGCACAGACCGATGAAATTAAAATGTTGACATGTTTGACTTTATCTAAGTTACCTGTGATGAGAAATAAGTGTTTAACAAAATGATAACAATTCCTAATTTGTTTAAATAAAAATAAAATTCTGTAACTTACAGGAGGTTATGAAAAGATGCACTGCAATTACCTGTAAAAACTGTGCAATGATCGGGTAAAGCAATATTATTAAACATCACTTTAAAGTTAAGATTTCGTCAGAAACACAAAAAGTGGATACTTCTTTGTTCTAAGTAACAAAATGACGAAAACATTCTCTTAATGACTTTTAAATGTGGAACATAATTCTAATCTCAAGTACATAAACTTTTACAACATGTCTGTAGTTTGAGCCAAATTATCCCACAGATCTTTAATTTACTCACCTACGAAACATAGGAGACTGAGAGTAGTCATCGCTGACTGGAGCAAATCCCTGCTAAAGTTTGGTCGGTTTCGTTGCCCTTCGCAGCACACGGTCTGCTTAGTATGGTATTTAAAAATTGTGCACGTAGTTTACAAAACAATTTATTGTTTTACGTTAAAGTCCAGACTGTTTAATACACTTTGTAATTTTACTTTGTTAGTCACCAATTTATGTAATTTCTGTCAATTAAGTAAATCGAAATTGATTGAGTTGAGTCTTGTGGATGCTGGCAAAACAAGTCCGTGTGCCGTAGCTGGATTGGGGTAGATCTCTTTCCTTAATATTTCGTGTCAGGTCAAATCTTGGTCAAATCTTGTTTCTTCTAACCTCAAGACTATTCAAAGACTACAGAGACTTTCATTTTTTCATCTTCAACTCTATTACTTTTCCGGAATAAGGCTCCCGCCAGAGATTACATGTAAAACTGGTCGACTGTCCAAGCGGTGTAAGAGGACTATGTTCTCAACGGTACAGCTAACAAAAGAACATTGAAGATAGTAGCCTACTTTGAATAAAAAACATTGAAGGCAGTAGCCTACTTTGAATAAAAACATTGAAGGCAGCAGCCTACTTTGAATAAAAACACTGAAGGCAGTAGCCAATTTTGAATAAAAACATTGAAGGCAGTAGCCTACTTTGAATAAAAACACTGAAGGCAGTAGCCTACTTTGAATAAAAACATTGAAGGCAGTAGCCAACTTTGAATAAAAACATTGAAGGCAGTAGCCTACTTTGAATAAGAACATTGAAGGCAGTAGCCTACTTTGAATAAAAACACTGAAGGCAGTAGCCAATTTTGAATAAAAACATTGAAGGCAGTAGCCTACTTTGAATAAAAACACTGAAGGCAGTAGCCTACTTTGAATAAAAATATTGAAGGCAGTAGCCAACTTTGAATAAAAACATTGAACGCAGTAGCCAACTTTGAATAAAAACATTGAAGGCAGTAGTCAACATTGAATAAAAACATTGAAGGCAGTAGTCAACATTGAATAAAAACATTGAAGGCAGTAGCCTACTTTGAATAAAAACATTGAACGCAGTAGTCAACATTGAATAAAAACATTGAAGGCAGTAGCCTAATATGAATAAAAACATTGAAGGCAGTAGCCTACTTTGAATAAAAACACTGAAGGCAGTAGCCTACTTTGAATAAAAATATTGAAGGCAGTAGCCAACTTTGAATAAAAACATTGAAGGCAGTAGCCAACTTTGAATAAAAACATTGAAGGCAGTAGCCTACTTTGAATAAAAACATTGAAGGCAGTAGCCAACTTTGAATAAAAATATTGAAGGCAGTAGACAGCTTTGAATAAAAGCATTGAAGGAAGTAGCCTACGTTGAATAAAAACATTGTAGGTAGTATCCTACTTTGAATAAAAACATTGGAAGGAGTAGCCTACTTTGAATAAAAACATTGAAGGCAGTAGCCTACTTTGAATAGAAACACTGAAGGCAGTAGCCAATTTTGAATAAAAACATTGATGGCAGTAGCCTACTTTGAATAAAAACATTGAAGGCAGTAACCTACTTTGAATAAAAACATTGTAGGTAGTATCCTACTTTGAATAAAAACATTGAAGGCAGTAGCCTACTTTGAATAAAAACATTGTAGGTAGTATCCTACTTTGAATAAAAACATTGAAGGCAGTAGCCTACTTTCAATAAAAACATTGAAGGCAGTAGCGTACTTTGAATAAAAACATTGAAGGCAGTAGCCTACTTTGAATAAAAACATTGATGGCAGTAGCCTACTTTGAATAAAATCATTGTTGGTAGTATCCTACTTTGAATAAAAACATTGAAGGCAGTAGCCTACTTTGAATGTAAACATTGTAGGTAGTATCCTACTTTGAATAAAAACATTGAAGGCAGTAGCCTACTTTGAATAAAATCATTGAAGGCAGTAGCCTACTTTGAATAAAAAACAGGCTCTAAAGTGGTAAACTCCGTCACTAGATTTACCTAACAAGACGGCGGTAACGTCTTTACCAAAGGTATATTTATACTCACGATCTTCACGTTCACACTAAACGTCTACCAACGAACAGACGATTATAGACAGAAAGGTGGGATACGTTGACAGAGTGGACCCAAGTCAAATAAAATTTGAAAACCAATAGGCAAAGATGGCTTGGAAGCTTTTTACAAAATGAAAACAAAATTTAATTTAATAAGTCGTTGTGTGGTAGGAAAAATAGATTCATATATCTAATCCATGAAGTGAATAAAAAGAATGCCGTCTCAGTGTTAACCAGCCTAGAGATAAAAATGATAAAATGAAAATGCATTCCCTGTGTTGTATGTAATGTGCTAAACATCTTACTATGCGCGCGGGAGTCGTTACAAAACTTATGTTTGCTGTTGGGGAAGTGGTGTGTATTAAACGTTTCAATAAAGTGACGAATAATAATTACAGTGAAAAGATCACGTTATTAGAATCACAGTAACAATATACGTTCGAAACGAACGTTTGACTCTCGCTGGGATGGTCAAATCTTCATTAAACAAGGATAGTGAAGGTACAGACAGAGGAAACGTCTGTCGGAACGAACAATGGTGCACAGCCTCAAAGTCCTGAAAACCGGAACAATATCGTTGTATCAGTTTACGGTTTTGTTCAACATGTTGTTTCGTCAATTTTCTTGCTTATCATTAAGACTACAGTTTAGCTTACAAACGGTCTGCGTCTTGAAGAATTCGAGTGGAGAAAACCCCGTTAACTATAGGAATTGTAAATTTAAATTATGCTGAAAATATGGAGCAAACATGCTCTGATAGGGGGAGAGAGAGAGAGAGAGAGAGAGAGAGAGAGAGAGACTACGTACAACAAAAATTCACGCTAATTGCTTCAAGTTATTTTATCGTTGGTTTCACATTTTAATACTTTGTTCAAATACATTTACCTAATTACGGTTTAATTTGAAACAAAATTAAGCGCAGAATTTAAATAACAGGGTTCGCTGGCGAGGATTACAGCAGCGGTTCTGGCAGGCCGACTGCAAAAAAAAAGAATTAAATGCAAAACAAAGTACGCGCGTGTGTGACAGTACAGAACGAGTGTAGACAATATATTGTGTTGCTATCGTGTATGCACGCACTGTAATGTCGACATTTATTAACAATGATTAATTAACATTAATCCGATGGCCGCCGCCGGGCTCACTCCTGTCGTCTCTTTCCGGATAAAAGACGCTCTAAACCCACTCTCTCGTTAAGCCCCAGAGAAACGTTCTGAACCCTTTCTTATGACTTTTACACAACGCATCCTTTCCTTTCTTTTTTCTTTTCTTCAGAAACACTGTTTATCCGACCGTCTGTCCTCCACCATTTTCTCTTCACTCTGTCCCTACCCCGTTTTTCTCTTCATTTGAGAGATTTTCAAAGTGTCTACGAGTCTCCCTCTCCCCTTTTCTGAATCTCTATTTATCCTCTTCTTCATCTTACTGAGCGCGTATGGTTTCTTTTCTTATTTATCTTTCAAGTTCCTTTCTATCCCTTTCGTTACATGTATGAGTGGTTATCTGTTTCGTTCCCCATTCCAAAAGTACAATAAAAGATAAAAGTAATAATTGAATTATAATTGAAATAATAATAATCGAAATAATAATAATCGAGTAATAATCGAAATATAATTTTATTACTTTTAAAAGTCATTGAATTATAATTTAGACAGACTATAAATATTGCAAAGACAAATTATTAGTAACATATTAGGCCCACGCAAAACTTCAGAAGGTTGGAAATTAAGAAGTAATGATGAAATATATCAAAGTATAGAAAATGTAACAGAAACAATGAGAAAAAGAAGACTATTATTTTTTGGACATTTATATAAAATGGACGACAATAGATTAACAAAGGAGATCTTCAAATATCTGTGGGGGAAGAAGTCAACATCAATTTGGATTAAAGAAGTACAAAAGGATTTAGAAAAAAATAATATAGGCTACACCCAGAAGAAGCAATTGAAGGAGAATTTTTTCGGGCAAAAGTGTAAAAAATGGAGGGAGTCCAGGGTAGGAGAGAGAAAATCGGAGGTTCAAAGTGGACTGAAGACAGGAAGAAGAGACACAGTGAGAAGATGAAAGAATATTGGAAAAAAAAGGAAAGAACAAAGAGTAAAGAATTAAAATTGGCATGTGGTCCTTAGATGGCCAATAAGGAAAAAAAAGTAATAATCGATGTTGTCTACAATTAACGTAGTTAACTTAGACTCATTAATATAATGATAGCAAACCTTTTGCTTTGGACATGCGGAGTCTGTACGTTTAACCATCAGATACGTTTTCCTTTTTTTTTTAATGTTCTATGGGTTTCATAAAGACTTTATGAATCATTACGAGAACGAAGTGTAAAACGTAAACCAGCAAATACAAATACTATAGCGTGTTACGTGTTGTGTGACCGCTAATCAACCGTGATTGTTCACGACTCTCTCCAAAGAGCGCGAGAGGGGGAGATAGTGTCCCAATTGCGACACCTAACCCGACCAAAGTAAATACAAGGCGGAGCGCGAATGCGGTATTATTCGTTCTCCGGCTACGGTGGATTGTCCGTCCCTCCGCCATACCTCCCCCCAGTGTTGTTTAGCCCGCTGTCACACTGTCCGACACTCGATAAGTCTTTCCGCCAAGTCATGCGTGTTATTATTTACAAAATTCTCGAGTAATATCTTCACCCTTCACAAGGATACTCGGCAAAAGTCTCCGAACGGCTGTAGCGCACAAGTAAATCTTTTGCTTACAGGTCTGCACACAAACCCAAAAGCGCTTGAAAACATTGAGATCACTCAAATTAGGGTGTGAAGGATAAACAACCCCGTTTTCCAAAAACCAAACCTTCACATTTCGTTAATCCCTAATTTCAGGACGTTCTACCTATAATTTCTGTCGAACATTTAGTGCGTCAGTTAAAGTACATCAGTTTTATTGCAGTACAGCAATAAAATCTAATGTCTCTTGTGTGAATCAAATTCTAACTTGCTTAGGCTGCCCGTGTACTAAAGACTAGTGATGTGCAATAAAGTCCTTTGCTATGTCCTAAGTAAATATTTCACAATAATGAGCAATAAAAATTAGACGTAGCAAGTGTTACTTAAAAATAAAAAAATAAATAAATAAATCATTTCAAAGGCGACTAACACTGGATGGAAAACAGAATATATAATTCAAATTACTTTGTAGAAAAAAAAACGATTTTAATCGCGCGTTCAAGTGACCGGACAACACACGCCACACCACAGTCTGCGCCATGGGCGGTCAGTTCACACGTTCCAACTTCAACACCATCGTCACGAGGAGAAATTAACAAAAACAAATATATATTTTTTTCTACCAAGTACGATTGTGAATACCAATTGAAAGAACAAAATTGAAATCAACGGATTAAACATTGTGGAACAGAAAAATATCATAAATACGAATAGGCCTACCTACAAAAAAACTCAAAATGAAACAGGAATTTTTAGAAACATATAAAGATTTTCCTCTGTGCTTCAGTATGTCACAATGTATTTACTTCTGCAGCTCTTATACGAGGGTCATTCAATAAGTAAACAAAGAAACAGCTGTGGAGCAAAAACGTTTTATTCAATCAATACAATTTTAACATTGATAATGTTTATAAGGACGTGTCGCACACTTGCGGCCGATCGCTGGTCCGTTATCGAAAATGGGAACCGGTGAGCTTCCATAGAAACTACTTCTTTGTTGTCAATAACGTAGTACACATATAAAACTTCGCTTATGAATGCGACTACATTTAACTTATAATATGTACATTGGTAAATGAAGAATGAATTCATTGATTGGTGAATGAACATAAATATGTATATTTTTTTAGATTTATTGAATCATTTTCAATGCCCTTCTCTGTGCATTGCATTTGTGCAATGCCTGTAAATTTTTTTTTACTTTTCAACGTAATATCCAGCAACGTCTATGCACTTGTCCCATCTCTTTACAAGCATTTTTATTCCCTCAGCAAAGAATTCTTTACCTTGATGTCGAAGCCAGTTTTGGACTTTTTCCTTCACTTCTTCATTGCTGTTGAACTTGAAACCACGCAAAGTCTCCTTGAGTGGGCCAAACAAGAAAACTCAGATGAGGGAAGGTCAGGGCTATAAGGGGGATGAGGCAGGATCTCCCAACCTACTTTTTTTATTGTTTCGAGCGTCAGTTTTGCCGTGTCTGGGCGGGCATTATCGTGAAGAAGAATCACACCTTTCCTCTGCCATCCCGGACATTTCTTCTACAATACAGGCTTACCTTTGTTCACAATCATGTCAGAATAGTACTGACTATTGATGGTACGCTGGTCTTGTAGGTAATCACAGAAATATGGGCCTTGGGAGCTCAAAAATGGTTAACATCACCTTCGTTCACCGTCCAGACCACAAGAGTTCAAACAGGCAGTCTCGGGGAAGGTTATGGTTACAGTCTTCTGGTTCCGTAAACGTCCTCTACTTCTTGAATTTAGGCCCCATGGAGCCACAACAAATGCTGACACGTATTGTGAAATATTAAAAACATTGCGACAGAGTATTCAAAATCGCCGGAGTCGTCTGTTGTTTAGCGACATTTTGCTTCTCCATAACAATATACGGCCTCATGGTGTGGAGAAAACAAAACAGCTGTTTGCGAAATTTAAATGGAAAGATTTCAGTCATCCAGTCTACAGTCGTGACCTTACCCCACTGGCTGTCATCTGTGTTCTAACATGAAAGAATTTTTGGGAAGGACGAAGACTTACAGAAAAAAGTGACTACTTACGTTATCTTAATAGACTAGCAACGAAAGAATACAAAAACTCGTCGAACATTATGCTAAGTACAAAGGCTTTTAAAACGATACAAACACTTGGTAAGTTTCACATTTTATTCTTTACCTTTGACAATTGTTTCAGCCTATTAAGCTATTTTCAAAGAGCTGCTAAGGACAACTAACTTCCTAGTTGATTCACAACTAAGAATAGCTTAATAGCCTGAAACAATTGTCAGAGGTAAAGAATCAACTGTGAAATACCAAGTGTTTGTATGTTTTTAAAAACCTTTGTAATAATATGTTTCACCAAGTGCCCACCAGTCATCAGTAAATGTCGTGACTAGCTACGTAAGTATAGAAGATAAATATATAGAAAAGTAACTTAAGATTAATTTAAGTTAAATACAAAGTTTTGTTCAGTATTCTTTGTCTGTCTTTTTTTACCATAAAACGTGTACTACTTTACAAGCTACCTTCTTATTTACATATCACCAACGATCAGTGTGTTTTATTAAAGGTCAAAGTGGACAAGAGTGGGGTACCAAGAAAAAATGTGGTTACTGGGCTTGAACCCGTGATACTAGCAGTTCCGAGTGTCGCGGTCATGTAGCTACTTTTCTCATCATGTACATGAACTTGTCTACAGTACTGCCTATCGATGTTTATTGTAGCATACAACTTTGTATCTGGGGAACCGTTGTGCGGGCCACAATATCTTACTTTTATGACGAACGGTTCAAGTTACGTTGCTAACTCTGCTTCTTCTAAACTACCTGGGTGATACAGAAAGGGATCTGTCATCACTATCATCATGATGTGAATAGCCACGAAAAAACGAAATCTTGCCTTCACCTGTTCACAAGATAATAAACCACTCAATGTGTCAGTGCAATGCAGGAGAACAAACAGTGAATCACATCACATATGAGTGTGAGATGTTGAAAAATCAGAGACAAAATTTAATCAATAGTGTAAAAAAATCAGGAACTTGACCACCTACAAAAGAAGATATTACGAAGAAACATCTAAAACAATTCAAAAAATTTATTAGTGCAATTAAAATCTAATAAGTTATTTTATTGTAAATATTCAAATATTCACACAAACGTATTGTGAAATATGTTATGTAATACGTATTTGTAATTACTTGATGTAAGCATATGTTAGGCCTATTCAAATAAGAAAAATCTTAGCATGTGGTATTACACAATTGTAATGGAGCATGATGTAAAATAATATTATTAAAAACAATCATCATCATCATTATCTAACTTTCCTGTCCGTCATCGACATTGCCATCTACATTTTTCCTTAAACGTCTGTGTTGCTACTCGAAAATTTGTTATTTGCATCACGTTTCCATAAAGCGAATCAAACTGGAATTAACTAGTCGTACCAACGTGTCTGTCGCAAACAACAAGACTGTTGTTTTAGGTTTTAGCTCCCGTTTTGTTCCATCAAACGTTTCTCGCATCTACAACCAAGCGCATCTCAACAGTAGTCGACCCACTGAGGATTACTCACCTACAAAGTCAACCTGTAGGTTTTAAGAATACCATCACAAATACTACCACAGGATAGGCAAGTACCGTACGAATACCAAAATCATATTCTTATATTAATAAGAATGTAACCGTTAAACACTGAATTCTGTGTTCTTCTTGATAACGACACCCACCCAGATTCACGTGGTATATCTCCTATTACAAATTCAAATTTACGAACGAATTTGACATTTGCATGCTACCGACTGCACACACTGATGATGGCTTTAACACTGACCACGTACTATTCGCACACCAGTTTTTCTGCCGAGACGCCTGAGGAATGGGTGGGGGGGTCTACTGAATGATAGTGCGTGCTTGTGTTGGTGGGGTATTATTGGTTCTGAAAACATTGTTCAGACGTTCAGAAGACGCATTTAGTTGTAATTTTGTGTGCGTATTAGATTCAACGTTCGTCAATTATATGTAAGTGTAATTTATTGAATATATTGTTAAAGTGTGTTTTTTTATTCACTACAAGAAATACCTTGTGAGAGACAGTCAAGTCACACCGAAACCGTGTTAAACGTATTTTAAATGTATAGTATTACAGTGACGATTGCAGTGGAATGGCATACGTCACCACCACATTCCTTGTTCGGTAGCAAAGGTGAACTGCTGATAGTAGTAGTAGTAGTAGTAGTAGTAGTAGTAGTAGTAGTAGTAGTAGTAGTAGTAGTAGTAGTAGTAGTAGTAGCAGTAGCAGTAATAGTAGTAGTAGTAGTAGTAGTAGTAGTAGTAGTAGTAGTAGTAGTAGCGGCAGCAGCAGTAGCAGTAGCAGTAGTAGTAGTAGTAGTAGTAGTAGTAGTAGTAGTAGCGGCAGCAGCAGTAGCAGTAGCAGTAGTAGTAGTAGTAGTAGTAGTAGTAGTAGTAGTAGTAGTAGTAGTAGTAGTAGTAGTAGTAGTAGCTGCCGCAACAACAGCAGCAGTAGCAGCAGCAGTAGTAGTAGTAGTAGTCGTAGCGGCCGCAACAACAGCAGCAGTAGCAGCAGCAGCAGCAGCAGCAGTAGCAGCAGCAGTAGTAGTAGTAGTAGTAGTAGTAGTCGTACCGGCCGCAACAACAGCAGCAGTAGCAGCAGCAGTAGTAGTATTAGTCGTAGCGGCCGCAACAACAGCAGCAGCAGCAGTAGCAGTAGTATTTTGGCAGTCAGCAAACCCTCGGTAGGTCTACTGTATGTAGGATTACCTTAGTAATTACGCAGCAAACAAATTGTGTCAAAAAACACCCAAAATAAGGCTTAAGCAAAGTATAATCCTTAGGATTACGGCGAGCACCAGCGCTTGGCCAGGTGTGTGTTTGTGTATGTGTGTGTGTGTGTGTGTGTAGACCACACAAAAACGTTGAAATAATGAGAAACAAATTATTATGTCCCAACCCTCCTAATGGCACGGGCGCCCATCGATCGAATATCAATTTGTTAGTAACCGTCCAGCCTCCACCGAGAATTTTTGTGTGTATGTGTGTGTGTGTGTGTGTGTGTGTGGTGCACGAGCGCCCTTGTAGTTAAAATAATCTAAGCTATGTTATTCACTATGAACCAATACATTTTCCTTTTCGATGACTTTTTAATATTGTCGTTAACAAAATGAAATAGGGAAATAGGTGACTGGGTCGTCTTAAACAAATGACACCCTCCACTGTGTAACGAGTCCAACAACTTGGCATGCAAGTACCTACACATGCAGAGTTACTGGATAAGGACGAATGTCCAAACAAACATCACATCAACCAGTTTCATTAGATTATCTAGACAGAGGTCCAAGTTAGTTCTCTCAACTGAGTCGATTGTCTCAGTAAGTGTTGTCTTTTTGTTGTCTACAGGCTTGTAGGATTTATTTTATTAACCACAGAATGTTTATCATAAGCAGTAAACTAGCCTTGTTTGTTGGATTTTACTAATCAAGTTTTAATTTACTTTTATTTTTCTGCGCACAATGCAATAATGTTGATTAAAGTTCCCGTTTTGAAACAAAAACCGGTTTCAGTTTCAAAAAAAGCCATTTTTTTCATTTTATAAAGTTCTTCACGTTTATAAAATTATAAATGGTGATAATAAAAATTAATAAAGAAAGCAATAATGACATAGTGGTGACTCGTATAATTAATGACGTTAATTGTAAAACATACCAAAAATTAAACCAATGAGACAAATTACAATCATTAAGGTAAATAAAATGTGTACGGGCGTCAGTGAATTTTGTAGTTTAGTTCCAGAGGAGGTAGCTACCACTTCAGGGCTGAATTTAAACTATTCCGTTACAAAGGAGTCGTGGAGCAGCGCAGTTCAACGTGTATTTGTTTCGAAATGCTTCTAAAAATGGTGACAGTTTTATGAACGCTCAGCGAAAATTTCAAAAGTGAATTCGGCAGTTATGGTAATCTTCCTGGTATTTCGATCCACACCCCCAAAAAATAATTTATTTCAACATTTTCGAGCAACTAACGGAAACTGTAAAAAAGTACGAAAAACTGTGAAAAGTTAACGGAAGTGAGAGAAGCTATTTCAGGGGTTCATGCTCCCTACTCGCCTCTACTCTGAACCATTCTGGTTGTTTGAACCCAGTATCTGAAGGGGGGGGGTTACATAACAACGGTTAGTATGAGTACTGTTCTTAGATTCAGGTCTAACCCACTAGGTAGTGTTGTAAAAAATACTCTGCCTCACTAGAGTACCCTGTATTAATAAAAATTTTGTAAGTAAATATTTGATAAAAATTAATAAATAAGAACACTTCTAATTATAGAAAAGCAGTTCGAAAAAGCACACTAACAATGTCAAACCTACGTTAAAAACCCCGGATTGATTTTTTTCTTCTTTGCTCTATAACAGATTAAAAAGTGTTTAAATTACCTAACAAACAACCCTACATATTATGTCGACCTGTAAATCACTAATCTCGTTTCGACAAAAAATATTGCAAATAATATTTGGAGCTATTATGTCGTTTATCGTTTATTTTTACAGACAAAGAACTAATAAGAGAGTCCGGCTGTACAGATACAAGGAAAGAGAATTAAAAAAACCTCATAAATTATTTCCAGTTATAATTTTATCGATGGACTAAAATTGTTTTACTGTTTTTATATCAGACCTACGTATAAAACACAGGTCACGTGAAATTTAATTTAAAATGTTATCGTTGATTTATTTCGTCCATGATTACGTCATCGACTTGAATGAAAAACTGGTCAACAGTCTTACATTCTTTGACAGAATTTGATAGAAAGTTAAACATTTTAGGTTAACATTTTAGGAAGCAGTATTGGAATAACATTTCTATTTACATTCGGACAAGGACGGCTTCGTGTGCTATAATAAACACTTGCTAATTCTTATAGAAAAATATTTTTAGAATTTTATTTACGTTTAGAGTTACAGTTACAGGAAGTATTTTCCTAACAAAAAATAAAGGAAATCGAGGGGCAAGCATTATTTTATTATTTTACAAGTTTAATTTTAATAATTCTAAAAAACGTCTACCTGTTGTAGAATAATCTTAGCGGCTGCAACATAAATTCCGATCTTTTGTCTCGATTGAAACAACAAGCATACAACGTTGAAAACGACCTGCGCAGAACAAACATTTTTGACACACTTGGGACATTTACACTAGGAGAAAGTCACGTGACGCAAGGCAACTGTGTGGAAGGGCTCATTCTCTCGCTGAACACCGTATGTAAAGTATACAGCGTGCTGTCGATTAGAAGGGAAGGGGAGAGTCAGAAAGAGAAAGTGGGAGAGGGATGCCTTACTCTCCCTTTGCCTTGCTTTTCCACTCTGCGCATACTGAATTAGGTGATGGCTTTTTTAGAAGTTGTCAGGTTATAGTAGGCCCTACATTATAATTATAATTCTTTATTCGATATTGCTGATTAGCTTCAGATAATATTATTTTTATTATCAATATATTGTAACTGACTCCTCTGTGGCCTGGTAACTACGTCCTCGACTCCTGCAGAATGTCTGTGATGCGTTCACTTGCCGTGTAAGGCCAATTAAAGTAGCCGCTATTTGTAGCTCCTCCGAGCAATAATGTCAAATTTCGGCACAATTAACATGGATTTGCGCTCTGTCAGTTACACTTAAGAAGCCATCTGACAAGCCAAGACTCACATCGGGGTGACGAACTAGAGGTTTTAGTATTTTATAAAAGATTTTTCGTCTTGTTTCTAACAATTTTTTAAGTATACTTTTTCATGATATAGTAGGTCTCTTTGATGTTGTAAGTATGTTTGTCTGTAACTGCTAAACATGCTTATCATGGAATTTTACTTTTAAATTTAATTCAGAACAACGAGAAAGGAGTCAGTAATTTGTCACGCAGGTTATCACATTGTCAAGCATTTTCTTCTGTGAATTGGCGGTCGATTTTCATTACCGTTCGCTCTGATTTAAATTGTATTCGTGAAGTATTTTGAATGATAATTTTACGCCGTTCAATGACTGTGCGTTCAATGTTTGTTAAAACAAACAATCGTTTTGCACCTGTAAAAATAACCTAGCCGTTTCGAAAGAGCTTCATCTGTCAGGTGCTTTGTCTACTGACTCGTCCAGCTATTGTGAACACATGCTACAAGTTAAAAATGTTGTTGTGTAGAGGGCACCACATACCGTAAGTACAAGTGCGTGGCAATTCTGTGTGTCTGGGAACCATCACACACGCCCCGTTACTAATACGAACGTTTACAAAAATTCAAATAAATAGCTCCTGACTGCCATGATCGAATTGAGCATCAGACTAATGCTGTTGAGACGGGTCTGTTGAGAGCCGTGGTGTCTTTCTAACACATCGACTCAAAGGTGTATGTGGGTACAGTTTAACACCAAACTACTCATCAAACGGTATTCCTAGGCTAGAATGGTGTAGCTGGTTTTGAAAAGGAGAGTGGCCGTGTAAAAGCTAGACAATATTTTCTGCACCGATTTTAATCGAATACCAAGCCGCGTAGTGTAGGGTGTCTATTTTCTTCTCCTTACAAGCAATCGCATTTAAACGGTTTTTGTATAGACAACCATAATCCTCGCGGTAACGTTCGCAGTAACTTGTTGAAACTCGGTTGACCTCGCCTTAAATAAATTAGGTTAAAATTAATTTGGCATTTTAATACCCTAGTAGAGGTTAGTAGGCTATGGTCTGTAAAACGATTTCTAATACTGTACAGGTATGAGACTTACGTACATTTGATTAGCGGTCGTGAAACACTGCGTTGTGTTGATTAGCTCAAAAACGTTTCTACTATATTTACCTGTAACAAAACAAACGAACAACAGTCAGCAATTGGATTTACAATGCACTGCGCAAAATCTAATATTTACACACGCGCACGCGCGCGCGCACACACACCGACAATATTAGTTAACCATACAATGATTGCATAATCCAACAAACATTCTTCAGTGCGCGTATTTAATACACATATTGTCAGAAGTCTGTTGTTTTGAAATAAAAGATTGCTAAATTCTATAGATATTTTTAGTAGATACCTAAAGTATTTCAAACTTCACACGTAGACAAATATTAAATCTTCATTAGTTAACTTAATCGGTTTAGAACTGACTATATCATAGCAGAATATTTTTTTATGTCCAAAATACTGTAGATGGTTGAAGACTAAATCTCTTTTCTTTTTAGATTCATTGGTGATCTCGGTTGCCACTTACATAAACGTAAAATGAGCCCAAGCCCATAGCTGTTCTTTTATGAGCTGACACTCTTACAAAGCGGTATTAAATGTTTACTTCCTATTTCGCCTACTTAATAAACTTAATGACTTTGTTGATTGTCACAAATTGTTGAGGCTACTCTGAAAAGCAAGGACTTTCTCAAAAAGGAATTCAAGAAGCCTTTTGAATATTAAGTTATTATATTTAAAATAATTGCTTATTTTCTTATTACTACTAAAGTTTTGATCCGTCGCAATCACCTCGGATCGCTTCAGAATAATAGTTTTAAAAGATGATAAGTGGATATGCAAACATAGCTGCTATCGACACTTTAATACAAACGAAAGAATATAATGCACTGTGTCCGAAGTAAGTGTTTTACTCATAATGTTGGGCTACATTGCACCACCGGGTACGAGTTTCTTATTTAGTCAAAGGAGTAAAATGCTTAAGAACGTTTTACGAGTGCAAGACGTTTATTGTGAAGAGTGGACTATTGCGTTTGCGAGTAAGTATAGTTGAATGAAAACTGAGTTGGATGAAAGTAATCAATAACACTTTGGTAATTGCTGTTTTAATATATCAGGTGCTGAATTGATTCTTAAGTCTTTAACTGCTATGATATAATTGCTTACAATCCAAACAATATAGTACCACGTGGTGGTGTTACATTTACCACGTAATTATATTTTGTGATATATAAGATCCTGTGATCCAGTGATCGAGAGATCTCATGGATAGCAATATTAAAACAGCCGAATAAATTATTAAACGTAAGGGAAATCATTACACACAATTTTTATTTACACTTCTTTTAAACAAAAAACCTCGTAATTCACCGGGCGGTCCCAGTTATACAATTATCCAAACACCACAAGCAATAATAAAGGCACCAAATTAAATAATTACAACAATTCGCAATACAAATAAACAGCTAAACACTTAAAACTTTTACTAAAACCGTTCGAATACTGGGAATACTGAGCAAACAGGAAGAAATTGAACTACTGACACCAGAATCCCTGGTGTAATTTGTTGAATTAAACATTCGACCGATTGGTCGCTACCACTCTTTGTAGTGAACCAGTAGCCGTTATAGTGACCAGATAATACCAGAATCTTCTCCGTAACTCGAGCACTCTCAGCGCGGCTCCAGATATTCCATATAATCTCTAAGTGATTATATGCATGCCAAGCATAACGCAGGATCTACGCATATTATCTATTGGTGTTAAATATATACAAACGACAAATGTAGGTGTGTATGTATAATACATAATCTTTAATTACCTATATATTTATGTTATGGACCTTTAACGTGTTTGATTGGAAACGCCTGTAAATTCCCCTTTCACTTTGCACAAAACAAGTGATTACAGACTATAGTAAAAATCTGAAAAAATTTCGGCAAGGAAGACAGAAAGACGTTATGAAAAATTTTACAAGGAAACGGATACTCTAAGCACCATATTCAGCAGTAAAAAGTCTCTATTTGGACACACAGATACTTCTGCAAAGAGGAAAAGAGCAGAAGGTTGTAAGTATAAATCAAGGTGTAATACAGGGCTGTAGTCTCTATCCAACGCTGTTTAACATATATTTGGACGATGTCACTCGTAGGTGGCAGAGCATTTATCCATCAACAGGTATTTCTCTAGAACAAAGCGAATTTGTTAATACGTTGCTGTTTGCAGATGACCTGCTGCTTACACATACCACCAACAATTATTTGCAAAGAGCGCTGCATATTTTACAACGATGCTCGATTCAGTATAACATAAAAATTTCCACAAGAAAAACGAAAAGTGATGGCTTTCCTGGTAAACAATTCTCAAAGAGCCTAAATAAAGATTAACAACCAACTAATTGAACAAATCTCTCACTTTAGAACCTAAGGTATGATATATCATATTAGAACAACAGAGACATAGATAATTAACTACATTAGTTTCAAATGATATGCGGCACCATAAGAAGAACAGTAAAAAACAAGACGCGAAAAGATACTCAGCTCATGTTTTTCAAGGTAATGGCTGTCCCTATGCTTCTTTATGGAAGTGAGTCATGGATAATGAGACAGAGAGGTAAAAACCGCATACAAGCAGCGGAGATAAAATTTTTAAGATCGGTCAAAGGTTGTTCTAAACTAGACCTGTTTAGAAATGAAGCGATTAGGGAAGAGATGGAAATATACAACTTAAATGAGAAAATTGAGTTGCATAGAAGAAATTGGAAGGGCCATCTGGAGCGTACGGATGATCGAAGACTACCAAAAGCGGCAAGTAGATACAAACCATCTGGAAGAAGAAGCGTAGGGAGAACAAAGAAAATATGAGAATAAATCCTATGAAACCCGAACAGGTCACCAAACCCTATCCTTGTTGGGGAAGAAGAAGGAGAAGAAGATTAATAAATGAAAATAAAATTCTGAGATAAAACACAATTCTCTACTTAAATACATAACAGTTAATTCCGTTAATAGTTCGTCTGCTATCGTTACATTCCTGTTCCGGTTTCTGTTGTGTAAAAAATTCCACTTAAATAATATTTTTTAATTAATCGGCTTTGAACTGTGACAATTATTTTTTTATCCTATTTCAAAACTAGCACACAGCAAAGCCACCACCCGCCACATACGGTTCTATCCCGTTTAATATTTTCCCAAACATACACCTTACCGGAGTTATGACTTTCTTTGTATCCAGCGATAACTACTTTAGCGCATGGCTGATCACGGTTGGGAGGGGGGGGAACATGTTTTGCAAAACCAGTTGATGCATGTTACGAATATGTAGGGCACCGCGGCGGAGTTCGATTACGATCATCTATATTCTGGCGGCTAATGGATTCTGACACACCACACAGACGCTGCTGCCGGCTAGCCGCTATGCATTAAATTTACACAATACACTGTTAGACGAATAAAAAGCGTGTACACGCCATAATTTACAGCTTGTTTGACGTGGATAGCGCTTCGTAAACTACGCTATTGAGGAACCACAAAGGACAAATAGGATTGCGTACATTGTAGTTAACAGACGCTAACAGACGCCTAAAAATGTGTGAAAGAGAAAACAAAAGAGTTATCACGAACTAAGTTCTTAAATTATAAAACACTGTATTTTCGGTCTCTTTTTGTGCTAAACTTGGGATATTGATTATGTATCTGCCGTACTTAAGCTGGCAGTGAACACAGTGTGTAGGAAATTAAACGTTACTATGAAGCCCAAAACTTGAAGAGCAAAGTTTTCGTTATATTTCTTTTGGTGTTTACAAAAATTTGGAAATATTGTTTAACGATTCTGTCGAAATGTTGGCTACTCCGACGTTACTCCTAGACTAAGGCAATGAAAATGACAAAGAGGGACTCAATGAACAATGCAAATTGACTGAAAAGTCAATCTTTTCCTATTTAATGAAGAAATTTGTGTTAGTGGTTGAAATCACAATCAGAATGATCACTGTTGCACACCACTATATAAAAATTATCCCGATTAGCGCTTTCAAGCTTCACAAGCTTGCTATTCCGATCTGACGATGGGCTGTGAAGCTTGAAAGCGCTAATCGGGATAATTTTTATATAGTGGTGTGCAACAGTGATCATTCTGATTGCTTTTCCTATTTGTTTTTTAATAACAAAATTATTTTACGCCAGCCATTAAAATAGCATATGTCTTGTATAATGACAGATTATCCACATTGTTCTAATTTAAAAAATAATCATGTATAAAATAAAAATAAAATGACATCAAGGGAAACTATTATGAAAATTAATCAAGGACCACAGTGAAGTGAAATCATAGTTCGAAGAGGTAAAATAAATTAAAACCAACCATGCAATATATAAGAAATTATAGAAAAATAATGATAGGCCAATGTATAAAGTAATTATACCCAGGTAGTATAGGAGCAGGTAAGGAAATACCCCGGATAGACAAACATGGAAGAAAACATGTTATAAAAATAGAAAACCCCAAAAGAGATTAAATATCCCTAATAAAAGTATAACACAATAAAATAAGAAGCAATATAAAGTATGTGTAAGTAAAGGTTCTAGATGTATAATTAAAGTGTACCAGTGCAAGTTATTTTTATAATGAAAAAACTAATCTTAATGATCCCCTGTAAATGAGATTCTTGATCTTATAAAACTAGTTAAAATGAATAGAGATAAGATCAGAGAATAACAGTGGACCAGTGCAATTTATTTTGTTATGAAAATCTACTAAGGATGATCCCATGTAAGTGCTATTCTTTATCTCACAAATTTAGATAAAAGGACTAAAGTAATATAAGAGTATGCAATAAATAGTGAAGTGATCAAGGGTGCATCCTTAAAATAACACAAAAACAGCAAAAGACTGCATAAAAATTTATTTAAAAAAATAATTTAAATGAAATGAAAAACAGATGTTTTTTGTTTATATTGACAGTTCATTGAACTCAAGGCTTGAATGTTGGAGATTGAGTATAATTTTTTTATTATAAAATATTTGTTATGTTTAATGGTATTAATCAATAATAAACGTTAATGTAATTAAGTAAGGGAATTGTAATTAAGATTTTATAAGAGTTATATGTCAGAAAGGGTATTAGCTACCTGAATTAATAATAAACATTGTATGTGAAAAAATGTAAAATCTATGCCAAATGGTAAATCTCAACAACCTTATAATTAATAAATAAGTTAAGGAAATTAATTAAATTGATGAAAATTATATAATGTAAATCAATCACTGTGTATTATAACTGTAAAGGTATCACTATGTATAACTTTGTAAAGGTATTGAAGAAATGTATAAAATATTATTAGAAAAAATGCAAGTGTAATAACACTGGAATCTAAGGGGAAAGCCTAAATTAAAGATAATATTTAATTTAGTTAACCAAATCATAAATTTACAAAGAGTTAAAGAAAAATAACCATTTTAATTCAATCAGTGATCTTGTTCAATGATAATTAGAACATAATAGAAATTGTAAACCATAAAATGGCAGGAAGTACAATATTTAAAGCCTACATCCAAATATACTGTAAATATGACTTTTTTAGTTAGAAAATACTCTAAGGTATATCGTATTTGGTATTAAATAACGCAGAATTAACTAAGGAAAGTGATTATGTAATTAGTATTTAATAAAATTAAATAATAGTAAAAATATAATTAATCATATAATGTAAAAGTCAATTATTTAGGCGGAAATGCCATCTGGTTAAAACGATGTAGATTTAATATTAAATCGGCCAGGACCTATTGTATGGAGAAGAAAGAGAGCTAGTTGATTGTTACACGTTGAGACGTACACTTCAGAACGAGCTCACGCAATTTAATTCATTAAAAGAGAGAAGAAAAAATTTTGGACATGAACTAAACTTAGTAAAATTAAACCTGAGAAATTTAAAAATTATCAGTCAATACTGAGTTCCAATGGAATAAACCAGATTAAACTATTTATGAAGATTGAAATGTGCAATCCCGATACTAGAAAATATAAACGTTAATTCCAAATTTTATCGAGACGAAATTGGCCAAAGTCAACCTTATGAACTAAATGGAACAAGAACACTTTCGAACACTGATTGTCGAGCCGAATAACTGACCACTAGTCCAGAATAACTACACAGTTACGAAGTGAAATTAATCACTACTGCGTGGATGAGGAACACCTAGAGAAGAAACATTTATTTGAAGAAATTCCGTTGTGAAGACGCCGACTACATAAGCAGTACGGGAGCCGCCATTTTTGGAATACTTCGAGTCTAATAACAGCTGATATGACGTCACCTTCACTCAACGCCGTTGGTTCGAGAAATTTATCTTATTAACATTTTCTATTCAATAATATTTTGTATTTTTAGATAATTAAGAATTGTTTATTGTAAGTGTTATACTTTTCAGCTTTGCCCCTTTCTCTGACTATTATAATAACAGCTAAAATAACCTGTAATTTAACTTTAATAATTTATATAACCAAACCAATTCGCCCTGAGATATGAGTTTGTGAGCTGTCGATTAGCTAATCGATTCAAAATCGATTAGTCTCTATAACGTTAATACATTCCTTGAATATTATAATTTTGAGTTTCAGTTATTGGTAAAAATATAGAGAGAAGAATTTCAGATAATATTTGACACCTGGACTCCAAGAAAAGAAGAAAATAACATCATTAAAGGAGTACACTCGGTGAATAACGGAAGACTGCTAATCGATTATTACATGAAATAATCTAATTAACGCGGAAAAACAATGCTTGTTATTCTAAGATATTAAATTGATTAAATTAATAATTAGGTAATTAATAAATTATTAAATCATAAAAAATAAATAAATAATTAAAAATACATAAATAATTAAAGAAATAAATAAAAATTTTTTAACAAAATTTTTTTTATTCTAATTTTTTGTAGCTCCGAACACCACATATTTTAATATTGTTACAGTCTTAAGACTCTTTTTCTTTTCTGGTAGTTCCTATCCGTTTCGGATGTTAGATATCATACAGACTATTTTAACTTTCTGCACTGCTGCACGGAATAAGTAAGACGTATTCATGCCAAACCAGCTCCTTAAATTTCTCAGCCATGAGATTCTCGGTCGCCCAACTCCTTTCTTTCCAAGTACTTTTCCCTGTATTATGGACTGGAATAAGTAAAGGCTCTGTTCATTTCTCATGAGATGTCACAAATACTGAAGCTCGGTAAGACTTAAAACTCGGTAGACTTAAAAGTAAAAGGTAGTGTTGAAAATGTCAATAAGTAGGTTTGTAAGCCATTTGACCAACGATAAATGATTTGGAAGAACAAAAGTATGAAAGCAAGTTTAATGTGAATTATTTTTTAAACGTCGAAGAAGAAAAGAGAAACTGCAATTCGCTGAGACCGGTTTATATAAACTGTGTATTTTCTGTTGTTCTTCTTACAAACCACACTTCTAGACGTATTTAATAGAAGCATCGGTTCGTTTTGTTACTAGACATATTTTATACGCATTGTGAATGATCACATTCCAGGCTACCGTTAAACAGTACATAATCAATACAGAACCGATTCTGGCTACCAAGTTTGCGTCGGCTCAATTGTTGTTCCACGTTGTCTGCTCTAGATCCGTCGTGGTTTGTGTTGGCAGCGTTATCTCTTGCAGGATGCCATTCTTCGCTACCCAAGACGGTATTAGGTACGGAGAAACTCTGGTCTCTTCGGTTCTGTAATTAAGCTGCCCCTACTTCTGAGGTTATGCTTCAAAGATGTAATACAAGGAAGCCGAAGACATATATTTTACAGTCACAAGAAAGTAATAATAACCTTATTATTCACCGATGATCAAAGTTTAATAGCTATCTCAGAAGATGATCTGTAAAGAGTCCTTCAGCATCTGAACATCTTAGGAAGGGAGTACAATTGTAAAATTTACACAATAACACAAACGTAACTGCTTCTTGGGGGGAGGGGTAAAAACATAATTCGGTCAAAGATACATCTACAAGGCACCATACTGGATCATATCACTCATTTTAGACGTCTTAGGTGTTATATTACTTATAGACTTAACCGAAACCATGGACATTGATAAGACACTATTATACCCTACGTTTCAAGTATCTGCGGTATAATAAAAAGAACTTTTAGAAAAGAGCGTAGGAAAGAAAG
Source organism: Magicicada septendecula (assembly GCA_034769895.1). Lineage (NCBI taxonomy): Eukaryota > Metazoa > Arthropoda > Insecta > Hemiptera > Cicadidae > Magicicada > Magicicada septendecula. The sequence goes on along the minus strand of CM068374.1, from coordinate 245,508,835 downwards.
TTTAATGAAACTGTATAAACTAATGATAGTGAAGTTTCTCACATATGGTGATAAATCATGTTTGGTTTACAAGAAAGGTACAAATAAAATGCGAGGTGCCGAGGTGAGGTTTTCGAGGAGTGTAATGGTGTACACAAGACACAAGAACGCTGTGGAAGAACACGATTTCCACATAAAAGGTGTAAATATGTCCCCATAAGGAAATACTGAGACATGAAGGCATGCTCAAAGTAATTATGGATGGTACGATTCCCACCAGGTTGTTAAAAACTACATCAAATAATGCAAAATATGAAATGCCACACCAATACAAGCCTGAAAAAATGTCAGTACAGACAACCAGCAAGCAGTGTTATAACAAACCAAACGCTGATTCATTCATCCGCTTTAGGTCAGCTAGCCATTGTATTCATTGATCCTTTACGAATCTCACAATGCTCATCTGTCTCCTGGTTATTTCTTATTCTCCATCGTTATCTTCTTTAACCGGGCCATAAACACGTCGTACAAACTTTCTTTCAAATCTTCTTTGTGTTTGGTGTTCCTTCTGTGTTAATGTCCACGTCAGCCTCTGCCTCTGTAAGTAACAACCGGTCTGATAAGTGTCTTATATATTTTTATTTTTGTGTTACGACTAATGAGTTTGCTTCTCAATAGTGTAGGCTACTGTTGGCATAATATGCTCTGTTTCCTAATTGTATCCTGTCATTTATTGACGTGTTTATGGCCTTTTTGTTATCTATCATGTATCCAGGTATCTGAGTTTATTAACTACATCAAAAGTTATTATCTTCTATGTATAAATTATATAAATTTATTCTCATTTCTGATGCAGAATCAACATGTACTCAGTTTTTCTGATATTTACATGCAGTCCTAATCCAGCGGATTTTTGATTCAGCTCTTTGTATACCTCAGGTAGCCGTTATTATCACAACATCGACGGCGTAAGCACATATTTGGCTGAGTCATTCTTCTGCAGAACTCTTTAACCATGAATCTACAAAACTCTAGCAAAGTAAACAAAGAAATTTCCTGCCAAATTAAATGTCACCTTATTACAAATTGTATACAACTGTCACGAAACACGTACGTAACCAAGCTGTGAACTTTTTGAAGCCCTACGTGGTTCAGCAAACTATAATTTAGTTATGGTTATTCGACATTTGTCGACGAAGAGAGTTACTGATGATGAAATCAACTGTAGGAATGTAAAGATTAGAACGATCATAGTGAATAGTATCGTTATATGGGTTCAGAAGTGTGATATATTAAAAAGGGAACTCAGACTCACCAAAAGCTCGGTTGTTCACGTTGGTATTTTCGATTTATGGTGTAAAGTATACTGTTTTAATCTCACGGTAGATGGTACACAAGTTAAATAAAATCAAGTAAACATTATTTAACTAACAGCAGTTTGCTAGTTGTTATAGTTTTGTATTCATTAACGTTCACTTGAATTATTTAAAATAAAGTTTTCAAACATCGCAAAATAAATAATTTTCAGAATAATTATTTATCAAGTCTTCAACTAGCACACACCCCGAACTGTTTAATTGTACAACCGTTAAAATTGTTTTGTAGTTTTTAAATACAAATCAACATAAACATGCACAACTGTCGTAGCATAATAATCAACATTTTTTTCTTTTTCATTTCATTAATTAAATTCAATTTACTTTACGTTGCCGTAGTAACGGCTTGCTGGATCTATTTAGGCCGTCGCGGTGGCAACAATTCCGAGAAACCGCTGTGTTTGCGTCAATTATGAGAAATTGCTGCTTTCCAACAACTTGAATTCATCTGTTCTGCGAGTCTACTCTGTTTACCGCCCTTATACATTTGCGTCTGATTAATTTTGTACGGACCTTGGGACCTTGTTGCTGCTGCTGAGACAAGGACAGTGTCTTAAACAACACTCTGTTTAAGAAAAAAAATGTATGAATTAAAAGCATATTTGTGAGTTGACCAGAGGAGAAAATATTTAAATATGGATTATATAAATCTTATTCTTACAGTCTTCAGAATTATTGGTTGTTGCAACAGCGCTTTCTGGTTGTCTGTACTGAGGTTCGTTTCAGGCTTGTATTCGGTGGAAATTTATATTTTACATTATTTAATGCAGTCTTTAACGAATAAGTTAGTAGGATTTTCCCTGCATCGCACTTTCCATAATTATTTTCAGCATGTCTCGCATTTGCTTAAGGGCACATATTTACGCCTTTTAAATTATGTTCTTCCATAGTGTCCTCTTTATTGAATTCTTTGTTAGTATTTCGTAGTTACTGATTCCGCTCGGTTATTTAAATTTTATTATTTGTACAAATCATCACAATGAGAACGCTTCTAAGCATCCCCCTCACTGTTTGGGATACTAAGCAGATCTCACATGCTGCATACAAGTGTTATGCTTGTATCAACCTCTCGTGAATAAAAAACAGTCAGTTTGTTAGTTATGTTATTCACGTCGATACCTTCAGTAGTTTTGTTCAGTTCTGGTTTATCCCCTTGGGCATCCCTTACTATTACTTCCACTTCTTCAACTGGTGTCGCTTCCTTGTCTTCCATATTTAATTCTATTTCTTCTCCCTCCGTACGTTTACGTGATGTTGCTCTTCTCCTTGACATCTCTGTTGTTTAACCGTAGCCGCCACTAGAGTAGAAATTGTTATAACACTTACAATAATAATACAATGTTATTCTATCTCTAGCCTCACTAGTTGGGCTCCAAATCTGTTACAACAAATCTTACTACAGGTTATTTAGCCACACATTGTTGGCGTCAAATCTATTACGTTAATAGTATTGTAGTTACTTAATATGTACTTTGTTAGAATTTTGAAGGATGAGTATTTTATCAGGGTAATATTTGTTGAGCGCCAATTTGCAATCAAAGTTGCAAATAAAATGTATTTGTAAATTAGTAAGTATTATTTTAAAATATCATAAAGGTTTCTTTTTCAGCTATAATTCAATCTCTTTTTTGTCTTTTATTTAATAGACGATTGTGATAACTAAAGCTCAAGCAGATTCAAATCGGCTGCCATATTTCCTGGTTGGGAGTGTTGCCAACTTCAGCTAGTTGATGAAGCCAATTAACAGTCACTGATATAGTGTTTATAATATCATACACATTTATGTATCCATTAAATAAAGAAACGAAAACCTTTTACCTGTAGTTATTAAACTCAAATCCTTTATTTATTTTCTTTAAATTGTTTTAAAAGACAAATAATATAATTATTATTACAATTATAATAAGTCTTATTATTAAGTAAGTCAGACTTATTATTATAAGTCTGATCGGCTGTTCTTTAAATATGCTCAGAATGGCAGCAGTAGCTCTTCATGACCCAGGGACCATACATTTGCATTATTTTGTATAATTACTAAATAAAATACAAATAGTATGTTTTTACGTTAAGTCTTATTGACTACGATATAAACGACAGATATGTTAGGAAAAGTACCAAAATACATGGGATTATAAATAATTACAGAGTGTCTTAACAAGATTATATTAATAGTTTTACAATGTTTACTGTCTAGGTTATGTTGATTTAAGTGTTTTCTAGGTCTAGTTCACTTTATATGATTGTATTACTCTATATTAATAGTTTTTTATACTGAAAATAAGATTATTCATTGATTATTTTCACAGTGAAAGTTCACAATTGTTTTAATTAAAAGTGTCAACAGTGTCTTTGAGAACTGTGGCCTAGGCTTTGAAGAAAATCGTTCAGTTTAGTTATTTATCAAAAAATACTTCTCTTCCTGGATAGGTTGATGGTATTTCATCATATACTCCTTGGTTTACTTCTTTAGAATGATAATGTACTTCTTTCTTCTATTTATTTTGGTTTAGTAGGATCATTTAATTTTACTTTAGGTTCACAGATATGAAATTTTTTAATATCTTGGATTAGTCACTCTTATTTTAATATCAACCTTTCTCGTTTAGATCCAATAATGTACTCCTTTTATTTAATTTATAACACCTCAGTTGCTAAGGCCTATCTTAGCTTTCATTGGTGTGTAATGTAACATTTTATGTTACTATGGACCTCTCTGAGCCTCAACATAAACAAACTTCTAATATTTTATCTTTCATTTTCTTTAAACTGTTATAACTTTTTTATAAGATCTTTGATCTTCACTTTATTAGTTTCTTTGATTTTCTGATGAAACACTGATCATTTTGATACCACTCTTGCTTATTTTCTATTAAATATTTCTTGAGTTACCATTTTACACTTTTAATTATTTGTCCCAAAATTATTTATTATTAGTTCTTCGTGTACTTTTCACTTTATTAAAACTATTGGACACAATTAGTAATAATATAACTTAACCGGACATTGTTTATTCTAATTTTAATATAAATTCTTATTCCAAATCCTTTCACTATCTAAGCTTAACATGCCTAGTTTTACAAATCTCTATTACTATTATTTTGGTACTTTTCTATTAATATTAACATTTGTGTTATTAATACTATTACATATAATATTAATCAATATAACCAAACTAATTACTAATAACTATTAGTGACTGATGACAATTCTTCTTAACTTTCTGTATAGAATACAGTTTTTATAAATACAACAAAACACTGTAAGTAAGTTCCAGAACATTGTCCTCCTTACTTATTAATTTTAATAGTTAACATAACTATTATTCATTTTCCTTTAATTTTACTACACATAATATAAGAGTCTTAGTTAACATGAATTAAATAATAAAACAAACAGTATTTAATTAAGTAATTAAGTAATTATTTCTTGAAACAAAAACATGTTTCTTGGTACTTTTGGTAGGAGTAATAAAGTATATTTATGTTAACAAGATGCATGGCAAAATGTCATGTAACAATATTTATATATTCGGAACATAACAAAACGAAATTAATCAATTATACAGTAAGAAAAACACTAGACATATACAAACTACACTTAGAGCTAACACGTTTATTACATCCAATCACTTGGAATAATAAATACAGTAACATAGAAAATAAAATAAGATTTGAAAAAACAAAAAGACTATTACAATCAACAAAAAACTCAACACATTAAAACAACAAAACCAAAATCAAGAAGAAAAAAACAAAAATAAACACACATTTTACCCTCGAACCATTAACCTTAGCAATACAGAATTTAACAAAAAAGAAACAGAATATTTAAACAATATGTCGAAAACTAACATAACTCAAAATGCAAACAAAAATCTATAAAATTTAATAGTAGAAACAGAATTTGCCATTAACCTAATAAAAGACAATGTACAAGAAGAAAAAAGAACAGAAGCAACCAATATAATTAAAAAAATAATCATTAGTGAAATGAAAAACAAATAAAAACAAAAGAAAGACAATAAAACAATAAAAGAAATTAAAAATAAAGTAATGAACAATAATTTAATATTAACTAAAGCAGACAAAAGTCAAGCAACAGTAATCATTGATAAAGCAGACTACATAAAAAAAACCGAATACTTCATCAACAATAATAAATGCATACAACTAAATACAGACCCAACAGCAAACTATCTTAAACAAACAATAAAACTAATAAAAACAACTAAAAATATTTTTAACAATAAAAACACAGACATATATATAAATAATAATCCAGAACCACCTAAAATGAATAGCCTAATAAAAATACACAAATTAAACAACCCAATACGTCCATTAATCAACTTCAAAAAAGCTCCTACATACAAAATAACAAAAATAATAGCACAAAAACTAAAAAGTAACCATCTAACAAATAACCATCATAACATAAAAAATACATACGAATTAGCAGACAAACTAAAAATAATAAATATAAATGAAAATACATTTTTCACAACATATGATATCACAAACATGTACACCAACATTCATGACAACATTACAAAATATTTCAATATTCAAATTTCAAATATTAGACACATAAATATTTACCTTTATAAGTTTTACACATATACTGTAACCTGCAATGTCATTCATAACATACCACACAAATAAACATCCATATAATCTTATTGACTAAACAAACATGTTAAACAAGTTAGTTAAATTCTTTTTATTTCTGTGTGTCTGAAATTAACTCGACTTTTAAATACTGATAGCACCTCAGTTACAAACAAAATAAGATTAAGTTTCAAGAATGAATTTATTGTTGCTATAAACAAAAATAAATTAATCTACCATTTACTTCCAATCTATTATGGACTTATACTGACACACCCAAAAAATACTACAAAAGATTGATATTTCTTTAGTAGATTTACTTGTTAACTTACTCTCTTATCTAAGTATTATTTAATCTTAAACTCTAATTATTATATTCATTTTTAAGTTCTTCTTCGAGAGCTCCCTTCACAATAAAAATATAATTGTTTTTGTATCACCTGCGTATATCGTCGTTACCGTTGCGCGTGTATGTGTGTCCAGAACCCTGAGAGTATGTTGATGATGATGATGATGTTGATGGTGGTGCTGTGGTCGTTGTCTCTAAATGCGATGGTGTTGTGTGTGAGTGTTACCATTATCACACGTGTGCGTGTGTGTCCAGAAGTCGATCGGCAAACGGGCAGCGTAACGTCATGTAGAATTGTTGAGTCCGAGTGTCTGATCGCCCAAAATTGCCAGTGGTATTTATACTGGTGGCGATTTGACAGGAACAGTCCTGCTTTCGACAGGTTAGAGATGGTCAGTTCACTCCAGAGCGTCCTTTTTATTATACTCACTTTTTGGTTAGTTATCGCGAACTTATGACCATATTCGTCACATGAGCGATCTCATTGTCTGCGTAATTTTTCTCTGGTCACTCACATATACCCCACATATTAATTACTCTTTAATTACACTAGTAATTAATATTAATTAAATAGTATCATTATTATTGCATCTCTGGAAATAAATTTTACATTACCATACTCGTTAAAAATTCCTTAATGTAATGGTGTCTTTATAATTGGCGTACGTCTTTGCGTACAGGTTTAACACACGTAATTAGTTTATTATAATCCTGTTAAGACCTGAATAATTGGAACAAATAATTCGTAGCGCCACCCCATCGCATCGTTCAAAAGAGGTCACTGTTGGCTCACACACAAACACACACATGCTGTATCTTACGCGGCGGCAGGTGTACGTTTTTCGACAGGTCAGATTTTGTCAATGCCTGCATTTTCTTGCACAAAACTGTCTAAAACTGTTCCTTATACTTGCTATGCTAATTACATATTAAACATACCGCCCTGGGCAAATATGCAAATATACTGTTGCAATATATATCTTTGACCGTAAAGTTATACGCAGTGATAATGCTTTCATGTTCGACCACAGCAACCTGTACTTTTATGTAATTAAAAAACTCCGGTGTGTTATTAGTTACACATGTAAAACACGAAGTTTGTCATGTGTATAATAATATTTGTTGTTTGTGTAGTTTGTTGATTTGTTATCGAAAATTCAAATAGTTCGCCGTCTGGCTTGTGACTGATTCTCGTGTGAGTGGGGGAACACGTGTTGCCAACTTGAATTAATGTTGGTTATGTCGACCCACTGCTAGCAAACAAAACATACATAATATATTCTACAAATAAATACTGGACAGTTTGTTGTCAGTATGCACTTTTGTATTATACTTTTTCTTGTTAATTATAGTTAAAGCTTCATGAAAATAATGACTGTTATAATAAAAGTTTTAGCCTCGGCAATATAATCTCTCGCTCAGCGTAGCGCTGGGTTGGCAGTGCAATGTTTACAATTGACTCTGGTTATTATTTCACAATATAAATCTGCCAAAGGGGTTGTTTTAAGTACGAAACAGAGGTTTACATAACAAGATAACAAAATTAGAACATATAATTAAAAGTTTGTGATCATTAAAATTATACAAGGTTTGTTATAAATTGAATATTGTGGTGTTGAAGTGTGACAGTGTCTTTGTGTAACATAGGTTATCATGTGTTCATTCAATGTTTACAAAGTTATTTCTTTGGTTTTTTAATCCTTGAAAATATTCAGTTATAGTGAGAGTTTTATTTTATATAGTTAAAAATTTTGGAAAGAGAATTTGTTTTATAATAATAATCAAATAACTTCAGCAATACTCAACGTTAGTAGTTATGATGGGCATAGTCATTCGTCCATATGAAGTAATGTGTCAATGTAGATTCTTCCTACTTCTGATCTTGGGCTCAAAATTGGGTTGTCATCTTCTTCAGATTGGATTACTAGTATTCTCCGGTCATCTGGATTAATTTCGGCTGGTCCTTGGTAGATATTGGTTGTAAAGGCCTCTCATCTGATGTACTGCTATTCATTCTCCAAATTATGGGCACTAATACGTTTTTTCTAATGAAAATTTGGGCCCTTCATCGCGCGGCGTCTTTCAGTTTGGCGTCACTACATAAAGTCATTGTTCCTAACTGAATTTTGTCAATATTCGGTTGTTGTCATGGTTACTCAAAGTTTTTTGATTGGCTGAAATTGGTTAATTATTATTTGAATTTGTATTCAAACTGGTTACAGATCTTCTAAATGTAATTAATCTTCAGTACTCCCTTTTTAGTAGTAAATATTATCACCACTGTTCATATTTTTTCTCAAGGATTAATTTGACATCCAATATTATGGTGTTCACTTAGGTATCAACATTTTGACAGTTTTGTGAATCTTATTTAATTATACTGTTTCTGTGACTAGCCATTATCAGCCTTCACTTATTATTTTACCACTCACTGATGGTCTTCGATCACTCTTAACTCTTTACTAATGGTTTTAACACTGATTATTTGGTGTCAATCCCTATCAATAGGGTTCTATTTAATTTGGGGTTTTCACACTATCACTTTGCACTTTATATGTTTAATTTAAGTGTTACTAGTGGGTATTACCTAACTTTAAATTCTCTTTCTCACTTTACTATGTTCACTATTTCTCTAACTCTCTACCTCTCACTTTACAAGGTTTAATTATAATATTAACAAGTTCATGTTGGTTTATTGTATCACAAATATGTTAGTATTGTGCTAATGTGATTTGTAATAGTTTACTCTATCTGTTTGGGGTTTACTGTGCCCTTCTATATTTTAAGTACTTAATAATTAGTATCTTTAGTTTGTCTGTCCTTACAATTATTAATATGATATACAATTTTCTTTGGTTTATTACAAGTTTGGTGTTCTTTCTTAGTTCATTTTCTTTTGTCCTACCTTATCCGTCACTTCCTTAGTGTTGTGGCTGATTATTTCACTATACTTATAGGTTAATTGTCTTTTAGTCACTATTCTTCTTATTTACATTTATTGGTGCGATGGCTATTTCTACTCTATTTGTAGTTGTCATCATCAGGTTGTTCTTGGTCCTTTGGGGCTAGTTCTACTTTCTCACTTACCATCTATTGGGCTATTCGGGTTAAATCGTCTTGTTTCAGTATTTACCATTTTGACTTGTTTGTTTGTTACTACTAAGAATTAATATAAGTTACTGTTCTGACTCCCTTGATATGTCTGATCGTTTTATTATTCTGATTCACCCATTCTTCTATTATAATTCATCCCTTTTTACTCTAGTGTCAATGACTAAATAAATTATCTGGTCATGTCTTCTTCATTATGGTTAGGTGAAGATATGTACCATTACATATTGCCCTGCCACTAAAATTGATTATTTCAACAAATATCGTTCAGTTTTTTGATTGGAATTATCAATCATTATTTCATTTTACTTTCTCAATCACTGATTATTTTAGAGCAATAGGTTCTTTTTATTTTTTAGTGTCAATATACTTCTTGATCTTTGTATCATATTTTATTTTAATGGTCTTATCCCTTTGATATCTAATTCCCTAACATTTTTCCCTATCATTATATTGAATCGGATCGGAGAGGTACTTTTGACTCCATTGCTCCGCCGTAAAATACACATTTGATTGATGGACTTATCTACAGTCAATCATTATAAAATTATACAAGTAGTCTTAGTGCGACTATAAAATAAATATCATTTGTAGGATTCTTCACATTATTATTATTATTTAGTTTATACAATACATTGTTTCAAATTATATTCTTTTTCTTTTATTCACACTCTCTAGCTCTTAGTGATTCGATATTGTTAGTGGGTATGGTATACATGACCTTTTTATTATATTTGTTTTGTTTATTTTTCTTACTGTTTAACACTAGTTATTTATTAATTGGTTTCAGGATGGTTTTTTCTCATTTTTAATAATATTTTTTCATAGAGGTTTGGTTAAATGTCCCCTTTATTCTTTGTGTTTTTGGGTCTACGATCTCATATGTATTATTTTGGTTGTCTTTGCTTACTATGTAGGGTCCTGTGTACAGTAACAGTAGCTTCTTGGCTATCCCTTCCATGGTGCTTGGTAATCCTCTGTTTTTGAGTAATATTTGCTCTCCAATCTGATATTGTATGGGTTTCGGTTGCAATTGCTTATATTTTTCTCTGATTTTGTCAGTCTTTTCTAATATTCTATTGTGAAATTGAACTTCATCGAATTGATATCCTTTATCATTCGGAAATTGAATTAGAGAAGTAATTTCTCTTGGTGGTGGTCTTTGGAACATTGCAGTATATGGTGTTGTTTCAATAAATTGGTGGTGCGATAAGTTTATAAAATTTTCGGCTGCTGGTATGTATTTAGACCATTCATTGTGTTGCTCATAACAATATGTACGGAGAATTCTCCCCACTTCTCTCAAGACTCGCTCTGCAGGGTTGCTGCTGGGATGGTACACTGAAGTCTTGTACGTTTTTATTCCATGATTTAGTAAAGTGTCCTTCCATCTTCGTCCCTTGAACTGCGTTCCATGATCAGTAATGATGCATTTGGGCACTCCCACTTCTCTAATGTATGGCTCTAGGATTATTTTCAAAATTTTTTGGGTAGTAGCACGATTGATGGGGAAAAGCTTTGTGAACCTTGTGTAGTGGTCAAATACAATGATGAGGTATTTGTATTGGTGCCTTCCTCCACTACGCGGAAATGGTCCGCATATGTCAACGAAAACTTTCTCTAATTTACAAGATGTAGTTATCGGTATCATGGTTCCCTCCTTTCTGTTATAGTTGACCTTCACTAGTTGGCATATGTGACATTGCTTTACATATTTCCGTACCTTTCTGTTAGCATCCTTCATGTATACATGCTCTTGTAAGACCTTTACCACTTTTAGTGCGCCCATGTGCCCATATCTCTCATGGTAATCGAGAATTAAGTCTTTCTCTGTGGCTTGAGGTATTGCTAATTTCCACGTTATGAATTTATTTTGTGGTTTTATGAAAAGTGTCCCTTGGTGTTTGCAATAATATTGAGATATGTGGTCATCTTTGTCTGTTAAGCGTGATAGAATTTTGCTCAATTTGGGATCATGTGCTTGTTGTCGTTCCATTTCTTTCATAATGTTGGCCAAATCAGTCCTGTTTTTAAATATGTGGTATATTTTGATAACAGTTTCCTTTTCTCCTTCGTACGTCTGCTCTTTAATGTTTACTCTGGATAGGGTGTCTGCTACAATGTTTTTCTTGCCTGGGATGTATTCCCAATTTAGATCATACTCCTGCAATATCAAACTCCATCTAGTCAATCTTCCATGGCTTAACTTACAATTTCTGAATGATATGGACTTGTGGTCAGTCCTCACTGTAATCAGGTATCCCAATATGTAGGTTCTAAATTTTCTACATGAGAACACAACGCTCAGCAATTCCTTCTCAGTAACGTTATAATTTATTTCACTGCTGTTTAGCACTCTACTTGCGAAACTTATCACACAATGATTTCCCTCTTCATCCTCCTGGTACAAAACGGATCCAAGGCTAACGTCACTGGCGTCGCAGTCTAAATAGAATGGTTTAGTGAAATTAGGATGACGTAACATTACTGATTCAATGGATTTTATTTTTAATCAGTTGGAGTGTTATATCTTGTTCGACTCCCCACGTACATTTGTTCTTAGATGACAGTTGGTGTGAAAATTTAGCTGTCATTTCAGAATAATTCTTTTGGAACTTTCGGTAATAATTGCATAGACCGAGAAATGATTGGAGTTGCTTCTTATTTTTTGGTGTTGGGAACTTCTGTATGCACTCCACCTTCTCTTGTGATGGTGTTATCCCATTTCCAGACAAGTTGAACCCTAAAAATTGCACTTCATCATATAAAAATTTGGATTTTTCTAGCTTAAGGGTTATATGGTTATTTGATAGTTTTTTCAGCACATATTCTACTCGGTGACAATGTTCGTCCCACACATCTGAAGTTATTAATAAGTCGTCTACATAGACTGTTGTGAACTGCAACGCATCTGGTCCAAGTATCTGGTCCATAATTTTTACAAATACTGCTACCGAATTCACCAATACGAAGGGTAATCTTTTGAATTGTAAGTTCCGTCCTTCAAATATGAACGCCATGTACTTTCTGCTGGATGGGTGTAATTCAACCTGCCAATAGCCGCAGACAGTGCCCCATATACTGATGAATTTGGTTCCATAGAATTTTTTGCAGGATCTCATCTATTTCTCCTGGGGATTTACGATCATTTATTATGTACTTATTGATCTCACGGGCGTTTAGACATATTCTCACCTTCCCGTGTTGCTTTGGAACTGCAAGGATAGGGCTGGTGTATGGTGAGTAGCTTGGTTCAATTATGTCTTCAGCTATTAATCGATTGATTTCTGCTCTCACCGCCTCCTTTAATGAGAATGCGATCGGGTAAGATTTTTTTATCAAGTTGACAGGCTTTCGGAATTGAATCTCGCACTGATAATCTCTGACCTTTCCAGGTGTATTTGAAAATACGTGCTTGTAACGCTTATATACTTCGATCAGTTGTTCAGCTTGTTGAGCTGTTAATTGAGCGCTCGTTTTCTCTCTCTGGAAAGTTCGGATTTCTTCGAGTTTTCTTGCCATAGTTCTTCATTGTCGGTCTCGTCATAAATCCCATTATTTAGTACATGTTCTCCAGTATTTCTGTACTTTTGGATATGGTACATTGTTTCATGTGGCTGTATTTCTTCACTAATGGTCAGTTCAGATATCCACTGTATGTCATTCTTATTCAAAATAAGTTTGTATTGACTCAGGTCAATTATGGCTGAGTATTGGCGCAGCATATCGCACCCAATTAGCATCCGGAATGGCAATCCACTGGCTACTAAAAAAGTCATTGTCACGGTTTGTCCATTGCTTGTCAGTTCGAGTTGCACTTGTTTTCGGACGGTTCTGTTTTGTCGTCCGGTCGCTCCTACAAGGACAATGTTGCTGATGGGTAACGTAAGTATAATTGTCTTACTTGCTTCTTGAATTTTCTGAAGTTCAATACTGTCGATTAATGAGATATTGGATCCAGTGTCTATCATAATTTGTACTGGTACTCCGTTGACTTGCGTTGAAATATAAGCAATCTCGTTGTGTTTACTATCAGATTGGTTGCTACTTTCTTCGAGGAGTTCCTCTATAATATTCTTCAAATAATTATTGCGCACGATTGTAATTGTGTGTTCGCCGTTGGTTTGAGTAACGGTGCGATTTAACCCAATAGACTGGTTCAGTGAGGGTACAAAGTAGGTTTTTCACTGCCGCTCCTAGTTTAACGTCATCTCGGACTGATTGTTACGATCGTCTTGCTGATTTATTGGCGGACTTCCGCTCGTTGACGGTCGGGGTTCAGGCTGGTTGTGATCCTCTTCGTACCGGTCACGCCTGTACACTTCTTGCCTACGACTTCGGCCCGTGTTGGTTCTGGTGTCACGTCCGTAGTTGCCATCACTGTATCGGTGTCCGTACGCATTTCGGTCAGCACTTCTTCGTCCCTGATAAAACGACCTATTTCTCCCGTCACTTTCGGCCCTCACGTAATGTACTTGACGATAGTTACGATCTGTGTTGTTGCGATTTCGATTGTCATTTGTATTGCTGTTAAAATTTGGCCGGTTGTAACTGGTGTTATTCGGCCTATAGGGTTGATGTTGTGTGTTACTTGGACGTTGTATTGGTTATAATGATTGTTCGGCCTATTATTGTTATTATAGCCGTTATTTGGTTGGTTGGTCGGATTGTGATTTGTTCTATTATGCGACTCGTTAGTCGGGTTATTTGCATTGTTGCGGTTGTTATAATTAGGACGGTAGTTAGTGTTGTTATATTGGTAGCCGTTCTGAAAATTTTTGTTTTCGCCCCTGTCGTCCCGCTGTCGGCTTCTGCGGCAATAACGCTCCCTTTCGTAATCTTCTAGCAGAGCTGCCATGGATTGGTTGGTCTTAATTTGGCTACCCAGCCGCGCTCTGGAGACACCCTCTTCGTAATGAAAGGCGAGTTTAGTCACTAGACTTTCTTCTGGGATTTTCGGCTCCAGATTCCTTGCTAGACATACCTTTCCCAGGAAATATGCCGTAAAAGTCGTCCCTCTGGTGGCGTCATACCTGCCGAAACATATACTGTCTCGCACGATGTTTTGTGTTGCTTCCGACCAGTATTTCCTTTTAAACACGTCTTTAAATTCTTCGTAATTCGTGAGATCGTGTCTCGTGGCCGTCCAACAATTGTCATTTATATCACGAAAATACTCGTCCAGGTACCTTCGGATAATAGTCCATCTATTCTCCTGAGTCTTGGCCAGTTGTTCGTCCACTCTCTCCAAGAATTCCATCGGGTTTCGCCGGTATTGTTTGAAGTTAATTACTTCCCGGTTATCCATGTGCTGGTACTGTGTTATTACTGGCGGTCTGTTGTTAATTACTTCCAGCTTCTCCCTAATTTTGGCAATCTCTCGTTGCTGGATTTCTTCAATTCTGTTTTTGTTTTGTTGACCTTGTCCGCGAACTTCGTTTACGGCGGTGTCGATCTCTCGGCATTTCTCTCCAAATTCTGTCCGTACCTGTGTTATATTTTGGTCAGTTGCGGATTTTATGGATTCTATTCGGATCTGGCTGTCTTCTTCCATGTTGGTCATTCGTTCGCCGAAGTCTTCTTTCGTTTGTTGCAGGTCATGGCTCGTAATTTCCCATTTCCCAGTTATTTCGGAAATCTCTTGCCGTATACTCGTCATCTCCTCCTCGATTTTCTTATTTCTCCTCCCCTTTCGTTGTTCTCAGCCATCTTTTGGTTCAATACCTCCATATTTCTCTGGCTGTCTTGTTTCAGTTCGTCCATTTTTTCTTCCATGGTCTTACTGTTCTTGTCTATTTTTCTTCCATAGTCTTACTGTTCTTTTCTATTTTTTCTTCCATAGTCTTACTGATCTTGTCTATTTTTTCTTCCTTTTCGGCCATGTGTTGGCTGTTCTGGTAAAATTTTTCATTTAATGACGTTATATTATTGTTCGTTTTATTTAATTCTCCTTTGATATCTTCCATCAGTACCCTCATCATGTCCAGTAAACTCCCGTCCTCTGGTTGTGCGGGTTTCTCCGGTTGATTTTCTGGCTGTACAGGTTTGACTGGTTCTGCGGGAGGTAACATTTGTTCGGCGTCTTCTACCGAAGTCACTTCCTTCTCTTCCGCTCGAACTTCCTTTTCGGCCTCTTTCGTCCGCCTTAATGATGATGCTCTCTTCATCTTGTTGACCTTCTGTCATACTTGCCGCTAGACGTTAATATTTCTCGTCAATCTAGCCTCACTAGTTGGTGCGCCACTTTGTAAAAAAACGAAGTCTGTCGTGTGGATAATAATATTTATTGTTTGTGTAGTTTGTTGATTTGTTATCGAAAATTCAAATAGTTCGCCGTCTGGCTTGTGACTGATTCTCGTGTGAGTGGGGGAACACGTGTTGCCAACTTGAATTAATGTTGGTTATGTCGACCCACTGCTAGCAAACAAAACATAAATAATATATTCTACAAATAAATACTGGACAGTTTGTTGTCAGTATGCACTTTTGTATTATACTTTTTCTTGTTAATTATAGTTAAAGCTTCATGAAAATAATGAATGTTATAATAAAAGTTTTAGCCTCGGCAATATAATCTCTCGCTCAGCGTAGCGCTGGGTTGGCAGTGCAATGTTTACAATTGACTCTGGTTATTATTTCACAAAATAAATCTGCCAAAGGGGTTGTTTTAAGTACGAAACAGAGGTTTACATAACAAGATAACAAAATTAGAACATATAATTAAAAGTTTGTGATCATTAAAATTATACAAGGTTTGTTATAAATTGAATATTGTGGTGTTGAAGTGTGACAGTGTCTTTGTGTAACATAGGTTATCATGTGTTCATTCAATGTTTACAAAGTTATTTCTTTGGTTTGTTAATCCTTGAAAATATTCAGTTATAGTGAGAGTTTTATTTTATATAGTTAAAAATTTAGGAAAGAGAATTTGTTTTATAATAATAATCAAATAACTTCAACAATACTCAACGTTAGTAGTTATGATGGGCATAGTTATTCGTCCATATGAAGTAATGTGTCAATGTAGATTCTTCCTACTTCTGATCTTGGGCTCAAAATTGGGTTGTCATCTTCTTCAGATTGGATTACTAGTATTCTCCGGTCATCTGGATTAATTTCGGCTGGTCCTTGGTAGATATTGGTTGTAAAGGCCTCTCATCTGATGTACTGCTATTCCTTCTCCAAATTATGGGCACTAATACGTTTTTTCTAATGAAAATTTGGGCCCTTCATCGCGTGGCGTCTTTCAGTTTGGCGTCACTACATAAAGTCATTGTTCCTAACTGAATTTTGTCAATATTCGGTTGTTGTCATGGTTACTCAAAGTTTTTTGATTGGCTGAAATTGGTTAATTATTATTTGAATTTGTATTCAAACTGGTTACAGATCTTCTAAATGTAATTAATCTTCAGTACTCCCTTTTTAGTAGTAAATATTATCACCACTGTTCATATTTTTTCTCAAGGATTAATTTGACATCCAATATTATGGTGTTCACTTAGGTATCAACATTTTGACAGTTTTGTGAATCTTATTTAATTATACTGTTTTCTCAGTTTACATTATTATCATAATATTTCTGTCTTATAATGATTGTCTATTTGTATTTCATAGTTTATGTGGTTTAGTCTTCCTAATGTCAGTGTTTAATTCTATAAATTGAAGGGTTTTGGTAGTTGACAGTTGGAAATTTGCATAGGCTTAAACAGCAATTGACTATTTTCCTTGTAATGGGTTATAATTGTTTGAATACAAGATTTTGTTTATTTATTCAATGTTTAAGTTGGTTCTTGTAATTGCGTATAATTTTATTGTTTCCCTATATTAACTTGTCTACTGTGATAATTCATTTTTGGTGTCATTGTGTTTGAATGTATGGTTTGTTTCTTGTTTACTGGTGTCTGTTGGTTTTTTTTAAATCTTATTTCTTATAACATATAGCATAACATCCAATGGTTTTAACTATTCTCATAGCCATAATTCTTATCATTTAAACATAATTATTGGAACATAAACCTTAGTCATTAAAACACACTTCTTATCCATTTAAACATAATTATTTGAGACATATTATTCACTCATACTCTTCATCTCCCCATACTCTTTGACAAATTATAATTATTACTTGACATAAAAAATAAAGACATAAACATGGATTAATTATTAATACAATGGTATATTGTTATGACTAACTCTAAATGACATTAAGCCATAACTTACTTTTCAACAACTGTTTATTATCTAACGTTAATATCTTGTTTTTATTATTATCAGTTTGTCATGAAAAATATTCTCTAATGTATCATTTTAAATTAATGATATTGGATTCTTATTTCTGTGAATAAACTCATATATCTTGGTGTATTAACACACTGATAGTCATTCGTTCTTGAATACATGATTAACAATACTAATTAACAACTTATTCCCTAATATTAAGACTTGCAAACTAAAATGTGGCAAGTAGTAAGTACTACTATTATCTAAAATCTACTTATTATCTAGTCTGTTACACTTTGTTTCATCTTGTTATTAATACACTTGTGTTCACTGGATAATTGCTATTAAGTGTCACAGTCCTTTCTGTGACTAGCCATTATCAGCCTTCACTTATTATTTTACCACTCACTGATGGTCTTCGATCACTCTTAACTCTTTACTAATGGTTTTAACACTGATTATTTGGTGTCAATCCCTATCAATAGGGTTCTATTTAATTTGGGGTTTTCACACTATCACTTTGCACTTTATATGTTTAATTTAAGTGTTACTAGTGGGTATTACCTAACTTTAAATTCTCTTTCTCACTTTACTATGTTCACTATTTCTCTAACTCTCTACCTCTCACTTTACAAGGTTTAATTATAATATTAACAAGTTCATGTTGGTTTATTGTATCACAAATATGTTAGTATTGTGCTAATGTGATTTGTAATAGTTTACTCTATCTGTTTGGGGTTTACTGTGCCCTTCTATATTTTAAGTACTTAATAATTAGTATCTTTAGTTTGTCTGTCCTTACAATTATTAATATGATATACAATTTTCTTTGGTTTATTACAAGTTTGGTGTTCTTTCTTAGTTCATTTTCTTTTGTCCTACCTTATCCGTCACTTCCTTAGTGTTGTGGCTGATTATTTCACTATACTTATAGGTTAATTGTCTTTTAGTCACTATTCTTCTTATTTACACTTATTGGTGCGATGGCTATTTCTACTCTATTTGTAGTTGTCATCATCAGGTTGTTCTTGGTCCTTTGGGGCTAGTTCTACTTTCTCACTTACCTATTCGGCTATTCGGGTTAAATCGTCTTGTTTCAGTATTTACCATTTTGACTTGTTTGTTTGTTACTACTAAGAATTAATATAAGTTACTGTTCTGACTCCCTTGATATGTCTGATCGTTTTATTATTCTGATTCACCCATTCTTCTATTATAATTCATCCCTTTTTACTCTAGTGTCAATGGCTAAATAAATTATCTGGTCATGTCTTCTTCATTATGGTTAGGTGAAGATATGTACCATTACAATGTATGTAATTAAATTTTATCTCATGTTATTTAAAATTTAAGTAAATTTAATTTTTTATAACAAAATAAAAAATCAACCAGTAAAGTGTTTTCAGATAACATTTTAAGATAAATTGGTTGGGATGAAGCAAAGAACAAGACTGCAATAACTCACTTAGTTGCAGAACTTAATGGACCAGACTAGATGCTGGTGGTCTTTCTTTTGTAGCGCCATACCGAGGATATCTTAAGACATTTTCTACGCATTGCCCGAATGTAAAACAGATTCTCTTTTCGAATCTCTTTGTTAAACCCGTCATTTGAATGCTTTCATTTAATTCCTTATTTAGATCCTTTGTGTCACTTTACCGTATTCTTTGAATCCATTTTTATTTGCGTCTTTTTGAGTGCGTCCTTAAACCTTTCTTCAAGCCTTTCAAAGTCGGCGAATGTTAAGTAATTGTTTTCAGACTAAGCCTCTCGCAACATACATCCTCTATGTTACATTCGTTAATTGAACGTAAAATCGGACTAACTAAAGTAGGCCTAATATACAAGAACTAAATAAAACAACGCGTAACGTACATCCCAGTAAAAAGGAAGCGTACTCATGCGACTCAGTAGTTACTCGCAGAACTAATTAATCCGTGTTGATTGTTTCGTTTTAACGCCTCTCTTCGACCTTGGCGGCTCAATTAAAAAAGGAAGAAACGAAGTAAGTAATGAAGCAGAGGGCGCTGAATAGGCTTCGGTAATGAAATCGTCCTTTTGGAAAAACTGACTGCTCGGCGTGAGCGCGCGCGCGCGTGTGTGTAACGGATGGAGAATTGACGTCATTACCGATGTTCCATTACCTGATTGGCGGAACGGGCCAATAGGGAACACAGATCGCTCTCTAATGATGCCTATTGTACAGCGCAGAAAGCTGCATAATAGCCAGCAGCATCAGCAGCAGGTACTGTTAAGACACTATACCGTGTTCCGCCGCAACTAACTTCTCTCTTTCTCGACTACTTTGCACTGACCAAGTAGAAAGGCTCCACACTGCACCAGCGTCGCTTCCTTTATCCACTTTCTTATACTTTATTTTCTTTAACTAAAGACATGAGCTCGCTTTTCTTATTTTGTCTTGGCGTGGCGTTTTGCTTTGTTTCAAGCGTGGTATTGTTATCACGCACGTGAACCCCGATAGCAAATAATGTTATCGTGTATGACGTGGTGTGTGTAACTGCAGGTTATTCACTGTGTGACATTATAGGGTGATCACTACAGAACTAGCAGTGTATACATACGCCTGTATCTACACAGATCATATCTATAAAATGAAGTACGCAAACTGAAGTTGGGCTTAAACTTTCTACATAAGCAACTGTACGCACACCAGTTTTGCTGTGGAGCGGGGGGTCTACTGAATGATACTGCGTGTTTGTGTTGGTGACGTATTACTGGTTCTGAAAACATTGTTCATACGTATTTAGTTGTAATTTTGTGTGCGTATAAGATTGAACGTTCGTACATTATATGTAAGTGTAATTTATTGAATATTTTGTTAAAGTGTGTTTTTTTATTCGCTACAAGAAATAGCTTGTGAGAGACAGTCAAGTCACACCGAAACTGTGTTAAACGTATTTTAAATGTGTAGTATTACAGTGATGCGTGCAGTGGAATGGCATACGTCACCACATTCCTTGTTCGGTAGCAAAGGTGAACTGCTGATAGTACTTTAATTACGTCAATCAATCACAGTTAGGACAGTTGCGTATCTACAATTAGGCCTTAGGGGGTTGGGTCGGCTTCATAAAAAATAAAAAAGTAACTTATGACTGATCGAAATTACTATCTTTAAAGTGGCTGATTATCGGTCCCATTAAAGTAATCGGTAATAAAACAATAAAATGCGTGTTATTGAAACGTGTTTTACAAGATACATAATGGCTGAATCGATTTTTCTATATTTCACCACTACAAACGTATGTGCTAATGATGCGTAGTAAACCTGTTTGTGTATTAAAAAAGAGTTACTACTATATTAGCGTACACCGATGAAAAAATAATAAAAGAGCCTAAAAATTAAGAGATTAACGAAATTCGTCAATTTTTTCGACCCTCTGGGGGGGGTCCGGTCCCGTCCGTCCCTTCCCCTAAATACGCCCCTGAGTTAGGATGGCGAACGTTCACGATATAGGCTAAGTCGCAGACCGAAGAAGTACTCACCTGTGTTTATCTGAAAAACGTGTATTTAGTTTATCAATAGAAGAAAACAATTTTGTGTACCAGAAACAGCTTGGATCTGAAGGAAAGATTGATGAAGAGATTTATGTGGAGTTTTACTTCAAGGACAATGACAGCGAGAGAAAAAGACAAGGATACGTTTGAGGTGGCAGAATTGCGAATTTGGAGGCGGACTTGTGTCATGGGTAAACGGATGGATATTCCAGTACGGTGGATAAACTGGAGGGATAAGTGACCAATGAAGAAACGCTCAAGACAATTAAGAAGGGTGGAAAACGTCTGTGAGTTATATGTACAGTGGGAAAGTTTAAAACTAGATTGGACATGTCCTGAGGTCTAATGAATTACTAAAAACTGTCTTTGAGGTAAAAAGTGGAAGAAAAAAGAGTAGCCTGAAAGATCGAAGCTACGCACTGCATATAGGCTAATGGAAGATGTCATGTGAAGGGAGAAGGTTCAAGCGTGGCATGGATATAACTCATACCCGTTACATGGCAGAACTTCATATTACAGTGAAGAACTTGCACATTTGGGATTTCATTATTGAATGTATACAATTTGTATTTTTTACGACAAACTGTTTTAGGTAACCGAAGTGCTGGTGGTTAGTTTTTATTTGATGTTACTGTTAAGGTGAAGCTGAAACAAAGAATCTTAATATATAATTCTTGAAATTTATGGAATCAAAACTTAAGTACGCACAAAATTCTCAACTTATTTATGGGAATGGTTTGAAATGAAGATGACTTATCCTGGAACGAATGCGTACAAAATATTACTTTCTTTGTGTTCTCATACATCTAGTTCTCATTTGTAGTTTATTCTACACTTTCCCCTATTCCTGTTCCTCCATGTATATTCATCTCGATATTTCTGTGTTCCTATTACTTTTTGTGTCCTTAAATGTATACCTCTTTACTATTTTTAGAACACTTTATAACCTTGTGCTCGTTGACATGGATCGTAAAGCAATCGTAAAGCAAGACATCTACTGTCGATGCGTCTGCTTCATCACGTTTTCGGGCCGATGCCCTGTTCCGCCCTCTACACAACAATTCGCGCAGTGTCACCATCACAAACGAAGTCAGTCTGCATTGAATCGTATGTAATGACGAACTGCACGGGTCATGTTTATTACGTTCATCAAAAGGTGTATTGAGAACACGATGGAAGTGACACAAATTAATTGAATCGGACTATATTGTATTAGGTTTACAGATGACATTGTAAACTTATGTAAAAAAAAAATAATAAGTAGGTTATGTATTCATGGCTTTTGTTGTCTATGACGTTTCCGATGTCATCACTAATTAAAATATATTATTACAACACGGAAGACAATTATTTCAGATAACAATTTTTAAATTTTTACCTCACTGCCTGAACCAGTTTTTACTCATTACAGCTTCGTCAGAGGCTGCCGCTAGGAGCGCTGTCCGTCCATTTTTGGTGACGGCGCTGTCGTCCGAAAGATAAGTGTTGTGTAATATGTTCTAATAGTATGTGTGATTTAAATTGTGGCTGTTCGTTTAATATATTTCTTTTTAGTTTTTGTGTGTTTATATATTTCTAGTTGTTCGAGAGCGTCTAGTTTTCGTCCTTTCGTGTGTACGCGTAGAATTTCCATGTAGCTCTTCCATGTTTGTGCACGTGTAGTTGCCTCAATTTGCCTTAGTTTGCAAAGGTAGATTTGGTGGTGGAATATAATGCTTTTAAGTGTTCAGTGTATCTTTGTTCGAAGCTACATCCTGTTTGGTCTATGCAGAATCTGTTACACTCTTAGCTGTTTAATTTTTAAACACCAGGTAAATCAAAGTTGTTTAGCTGTGTGTGTGTTTTTCTTTGACAGCGTGTGTTCTGTTTTGTTTGTAGTTCTGTATGCAGTGCTGTATTCTGCTTTTTTTAAATTTACGGACTATTTTGTCAGTATGGTTATTGGTACACGTAATGTTATGAACTTGTTTTCTGTCTTTGTCTGTTGTTTGTTTTTGGTTTTGCGTAGGAGTTTGTTAATTATTGTTCTATTGTATCAATTGTCTTCTGTAAAATATTTAATTGTATTTAATTCGTCTGATGTTCTCTCTCTCTTGTAGGGGAATGCTGTTTAGTGTATTATGGATCTGAAAGCTGATATTTGTGTTGCATTGGGTGATCGGAAGTGCTATGTATCAGTGTGTCAGTTGTTGACATATGTAATATGCTGAAAGTTAGATCTGATGCTGTGAAACAAGAGGGGCGACAGATAAATGTCAAGAAGAGAACGCTGATAATTATAAATGACGATCATGAAGGGA
Organism: Magicicada septendecula; assembly: GCA_034769895.1. Lineage (NCBI taxonomy): Eukaryota > Metazoa > Arthropoda > Insecta > Hemiptera > Cicadidae > Magicicada > Magicicada septendecula. The sequence continues at coordinate 245,485,377 of CM068374.1, read as the reverse complement.
ATAATCAAGATTGAGGTAGGATAATCAAAAAATTGAACAAGTGAAACAATGTTGGTACATGTGTGGTACGATTAGGCTACAGAAGACAACGGGTTTATGTCGGAAGTGAAAAGAAGGTTAACGCTTGTTCAGGATAAAAGGAATCTGCTTACAATGACTTAAAGGAAGTCACAATGATTTAAGAGAAAACTTATAGGCCTAACAGTAACGGAAAAGAGACAGATAAAACTTTTAAGCCATTTGTTTAGACCTAAGGGATTTATTTGTGAACATTCTGGGAAGGAAAAACTGTTACAGAAGATAGGGAGAGTTTGGCGAAGGACGAAATAGACCTATTTGAACGACGTGCAGATGACGATGGAAGCTCGAAATTAAGACAGACTCAAAACAATGGCAACAAGGCTTAAGATTTAGAAGATAAAAATAAGCCTACAGTATTGAAAGACAAAGTAACATATTGAACAGAAAAATTATTGACGCATCTTTTATCACAGTCGAAAATAATTTTTATCGGCCAAGCGAGTAAAGATATTTTCACAGTTTGGGCTAGGATATTCGATGGCACAGTATTTGAAAATGCGCAGAAAGTGAATAGTGGGGAATGCCATTATGTGTTTGGTTGAGGGCAAGGGCGTGGCCTCTTCCCACCACTCGGAAAGTGTATGTGAAGGCACTAGTTCTAGTCTTGGTAAATGAGATTCTTAATTTGGTTACTATTATTTAATAAATATATTTGTTACATTGTGACGACATCGGTTTGTTGTCGATAGATATTGAATTGTATCAATTCATTGTTCACCTTGCAGACGATCTCTGATTTTTGTGGTCGAAACGTTGTGTTTAATCTGTTTTACATGATAGGTAATAACTTTAATATTATAGCCTTGTGAAACTACTATTAACACTCGACTTTTAATATTTTAAGAATCATATGCCAATACACTTTTTCATCTTTATACCACGTATAAATATGAATATCTCAAGCCACGTAACTTTAAGCACACAGATTTTTCTGCTCGGTGTCCAATATTTATGATTGACCTCGCATAGTTTTATGAACAGAACACGCAGATATGAGACATAAACTTATCCAATTACGTAGTTCATGTTATTTAACATACCAAGCGATTTACATTACAACACGAAGGTGGGTGAGACAACGTGGATTCGGCGTACAGGAGACCAATGAAGTAGCAAACCAGTCTATGCAAAGTGTGTACGCCCGGCCTAGTACAAGAGCTGCTTTATTAATTATTCTTGCACGCACTTGCGTAAGTCGCTTTGAAGTTGAACAGACAAATTATTCTTGGCAATAAATTTGACTAATTAACACAACAGCACTAAATATTACACGAGCCATCTGTGTTTTAAGGTCTGTGCTGAATGTATGCCTCGGCGTATCCGCGCGGTGCGTTTGGAACCTGTTTATAGTATTGTTCTTACGTGGAGCAGGTGGTAGTATTAAACTGACATTTGATACAACACATTTACATTTGTATAAATCGCATTTACTTCTGTAACATCATCTTGCGATAATTACATCCCGCAACTAGAGTATTCAAATATTCCTCAATCAGTAACACTATCAACGCAACCACTTTGTTTATTTTGTTATCTCCAACGCTGTAACAATTAAATGGCTATTATAAAAAGTAATTAAGACATACTTTCAGAACGTGACAAACAGATTAAAACAAAGAAAAATGGTAGATGTGGAAAAGAAGTTAATAATAAAAAATAAATAAAAATTAGTTTGGAAACCAGTGTAAAATATTTGGGCCAATTTTTAAACCCCTATGTAAAAGCGTTACTTCACATAACTCGTAAGTAGCATTTTGTATAACACTGGTTAAAATTTTAGACTAGAAACCTACTAATTTTATTATGAAAATCATGATTTTGGATTCTAAAAAAAATAATTTTTATTAAGTAATAGCCTACATTATAAGATACGGAAACTACAATTGAAAATTTCTTAAAAAATTAGCATTCTTTTAATAAAATATAATTTGTTTCAAAAAGACCTATTTTAATGTTAAATATTCAATAAACATAAAAATTCATCAAAACTATACAATTCTCTCTTTATAAATAAATAATCAGTTAATTTATTTGCTTATTCAATATTCTCATAAAATAGGTAATTAGGTTAGTTTATTCTTCCGTTTTATTCTTCGGAGCCTTCTCCTGTTGCTCAGAAATTGCAGTACAGTACCCTATTGTTCATATCCATGTGGAGTCTGTCCTCCTCTTCCGCTGTAGGCACAGTTACAGAATTGTAGACACCTTCAAATATATACGCATATTCATTTGCGTAAATACCACGATGCTTTTATTATTATTTCTATAACGTATTGTTACGCTATACGGAATGTTCTCATATCATGGAGAACGTTGTTTTACACGCTTCTCACCTAGCCCAGCATGTTTCTTTGAGGCCGCACAAAGAACGCTCTACAGTTATCGAGTGCTTCTTGACGCGCTACCTATTTAAACAACAGCAGTTGGCTTTGTCAATCAGTTCATGTCGGGCGATTTACTGAGTGCGTCACAAGTGGTTATTAGTGATTACTGTGGGTGTTGACATGTCTATTACTATGTTAGTGATTAATGTCTATTAGGTGACATTATTATTTCGTGTGGGAAAATTTAACTTGAATTATCGTACAAGTTGATTACAAACTGTTAATTGTGATTAATTAAAGCTGATGGTTAGTGACTTCATTGGTGTCTGTAGTTTGTTTCCACTGTACCGTACGACGATCAGGAAGACCGTCGTAACAGTATTATAACATTTCCGACATTAGCCGTCGTTTTAGAAACAATTCTAATCACAAGTGGGTTTTGATCTCTAAAAATCTGAATCAAGTGTAAGTAACCTTCAACAGCATCATATCTATCAATTCAAAAAGAAAAGGTATAATCACAACTTATCAATAAAAAGATAATTAAATTTTGTTATGTTCCTAATACATAATAATCTTTTTGTTGGTAAGTTGATGTTATCTCTTTTTTTGGGTACGAGGGCTATTCAGAAAGTAAGTTCCGATAAGTTATTAAAGGCAACTATAAATAGGCCTATATTTCAAAACATTTTCATGTCTATTTGAAGTACACACATTAAACTACATTTCTATTTAGTTGCCGTCATTGTTTGAAGCACTTTTCATAGCGAGACACCAAGGGCGTCGTATACAAATTTGCCGCCTGTGATTTGAACTATGTATTAACCAGCAAGGAAGGCCAGCAAGGAAAGATTTCCCATGCTCGAAAATATGATATTCGCTTGGCGTGAGGTCTAGGTTATAAGGCGGATGATCAAATTGTTGCCAGCTAAATAATGTGAGGAGATGTTGCTTTGCACAGTGAGCGTGCAATGACATGATTCATCGCACTGTCCCGGGTAAGCATCCTACGTCGCTTACTCTAGATCGGACTAAGCAAAAATGACGTATCCATCAAAAAATGGTAACATTAAATCGCTCACTGCTTCTTTCCAGAAATATCGAAAATCTGACGGTGAATTTCAATCGTTTTAATGCCTTTTGCATTCAAGAACTGAATCACATACCTACTTTCACACGCGGCGAGCGTCTTGAATTTCTTCGACATTATAAACAAGTCCAACGAAGCTTACTCTGTCCATAATTTTTTTTTAATGGCGTTGTTGGTTTTCCAAAGAATTAACAAATTGGCCGCGCATGCGCAACAGTGGACGGCATCGATACCACGGCAATATTTATAAACGGAACTTACTTGAATCACCCTCTTAAAAAGTTATTTACATCTTAGGACGACCTCAGATTTTTAGAGTTCGAAACGTTGTGATTAGAATTCTTTCTAAAACGATGGCTAATATCCGTAATATTATAAAATGTAATAGAATAATAAGAATGATAATAATAATAAAAGTAATATTTTCTTTTATAGTGGGGGAAAAATTCTTTATGCACCGTCAGAGTAGGCCGTGCTTCCTCTGGTGTGTGGGATTCTCACCCAATAAAAACCCACCTCTAATTCAGGCATTCATATCCATCCTGGCACCACTTTCCGTATTACTTCAGGATGGAGCATATTGCGCCTTAATAATATTAATAATAATTACATACCGTTGAGTTTTAGTTACATGATGCTTTTATAGTAATTTTAAAAACTTTATTCTGAACGTTATTGATAAAACTCTTTTTTGGTCAGTACATTGTTTGAAACAATAGGTCTAAGGGGTCTTTTTAATTTAAGAAACATACAAACCGTAATTTGTTTACTCTTGCCACGGTTTTCAATTAGCCAGTGCATTTTTATACTTAAGTTCCAGTTCGATTCGTTTATTCTTGACGTAGACCTTCGACCGACTTTCGACACCAACATACATTCCAAGCTGCTTGTGTTGGTGTATCGAATGTTGCCGTTCATGTTTCCGTGTTACTGTAAAACTAGGCTACATAAATATTCTGTATTTGCAATACCATTACGTAATACAATTAAACTCAAATAAACCGAATTTTAACTAATTTACTAATTACAGTAATACAGGGCATGGTATTGCCTGTGGTTACATTTTATTAACAGAAACTTTCAACAAAACTATTTAATTAAATTAATCGTTTATCTGGTTATAGACTAAAAATGAAATTCAAATTAAAACCTGACATCGAGTAAAACTGAAAGCATCTGTGAGTTAAATGTTCACGGTGTTTAGCGGAAAAGACTGTCCGACCATAGTTTCAGTAACTATGCTATTCTCGACTTCTCGTCTGTTAATAAAGACCGGTACACTTCATGAACCATTTTTTTCTTTCTTTACATAATATCTTAAATTTTAGTTACGAGTGCTTTAATTTGTAATTGCAAAATTATTTAAATTAAAAGATTACAATATATTGTTTCGACGGTCTAATTGATCGTTGTATGCTACAGTGGAAAACAAAATATAAGACACCAATAAATTCACTGAAACCCAGCTTTAATTACCACAACAGTTTGTGATCAAGAAGTTATACAACAAGGTTATACTCTAACAATAATTAAAATTAAATTTCTCCACACGCAATAATAATCCCAACTAATGGAGTCCCCCACAATAATCACTTTTCACTAATGGCCACTTGAAACACACTGAGTAAGCCCGAAGTAAACTGAAAACTAAGAGCAAAGAATGGGCTATTTATAATCTGCAGGGTTCCACAATATGTGTCCTTAAAAGCGCTCGAAAATTCTAGAGGATATTTCTGTGCGGCCTTGGCAGAGACACACATACACCGGCAGAGCTAGTCAAGTAGCTTGTAGAACGACACCATCGAACGTTCGAGAACGTTCCGCATTAAGTGTGTCCACCTGTACACGTTTGTAAAACGCAGATTCTTGGTGACGAATAGAGCACAGTATAGCTTACGGAGAAACAGAACATAGTGTATCATTCAATTAAAACCTGACACTGAATAAAACTAAAACCATCCGTGTGTTCATGAACAGCGGGGAGACATTTTAGCTCAATCTGCTGAGTTTAAGGGTAAAATGTGAGGCTTATTCCTATGAACTGCGCGATGAGGACTTCAACAACGGTGCATTCTTTACAGCAGTGAAGTATTAGCTTCATGTTAGCTTAAGCTACGAAGGTCAGAAAAATCGTGTTCTTTTTTTATACATAATTTGTGTACTAGATACCAAAAACAAACCTTGAATATCGAGTATTACTTTATCATTGATTGTAAGGATTCCTTCGTTTGCCTTCAGACTTTTAACAACGACGTAAGGAAGCAAACACACACTTAATAAAAGAATTTGACAGAAAGACAAAAATACTTCAAATCCACGGTAAAAATAATCTACCAGTTTAGTTGATTGGATTGTACTAATTAACAAATTAATACCTATTAATGTTTACTTAGCTTTAGTTATTGGTCAATTAAAAGTCTGGAATACTTAGGCTATAATTTGATACAAATAGTTGTGTAATAATTTACTTCAAAATGTAAATTTTACTATCACGAATTACATATCATATATATATATATATATTATATATGTATATATTATATATATATATATATATATTGCAACAGTACAAACAGTAATGATACTGTGCATTGCCCAAATAAATAAAATAAATAATAAAAATGAATAAATATAAATTAATAAACATGATTCAGATTGCATAAGCTGAATCGTAGTAAAAATAGGGATACAGAATTCATGCATGGAGATGCAGTTTCGACACACCTGTCGCTAGCGTTGTGTACGTGCGTATTTTGTTAGTGTGTGTGAAACCTGTCCGTTCCTGAAATGTAACCAACCCTTTTCAAGTAGAATAGTTATATGTTTATTGTTAATTATAAGAAAACTATGTACGATAGGATAAAACAAAAGACACCAAAGTGTGTAGAAATTATAGATAAATAAAATGTTAAAAAACCATACAGAGGTGACGAAAAGTGCAATTACTATACGTAAAAAATAAATACCTCTTTTTGTGAATACCATAAAGAAGTGCAATTTACGTATAGTAATCACATAAAAATTAGTGATCGATTGAGCATCGAGTGAGGTGAAACAAACTTCGGAATTCGCGGAAATAGGCGAAAATAGTGAATTGAACCAGAGTGGGGGTAGTAACGCCTCGACAGAATCTGACAAGTTGAAAAGTGTTCAGACAGGAATTTTTGCACGACCTGACTATAAATACCAGGTCGCGATAATAAAGTTTCTTCTCCTCGATTCAACCATTGCCGCAGGAGGCTATATCAGTCGACGACACAAATTCACAATTATCGTAAGTCACAGGATCAACTAGCTACACAGCCAGAGCTGCAAAATACATACGATGAGGTCTATGGACACACCGGCAGCATATGACGTGAGACGAGACGAGTATTAATTAGCACACACGGAGGGCACGACCAGAGGACCAGAAATGCATGCAGAGGACACGACCAGAGGACACTACCAGAAGGACACGGAGGACGTACGGATGAATAACCACGTCAAACGGGGTGATAAATAAACATTTAATTACAGACAGTTGAAAGACACTAATTCAAGTTTGAATGGAAGACATCCAACCAATATTAAAATAAATAAATGATACATAAATGTAAAAGCAGTAAAAATTAGAATGATATTTCTTGTATCAAATTTAGAAATTAGTAACGTAAATGATAAGAGAAATAAGTAATTTTGAATTAACGTAATTAGTAAAGTCTTTGATGATAAAAAATAAAATGCATATGCAGTAGAAAGTAAAACAAAGTAACGGAAGAGAAGTTTGAATAGAAGTCAATTCATTTTTTTGAAGCTAATGAATCAGCAATTGCAAAAATATGAACACACCGTGAGTAAGCCGAGAGCAAAATAAATATTTTAAAGTAATTACAATTAGATAATAAGAGTTGTATATAATTTACGTATGTAATTTGTTAGCAATATGTTATGTACGAAAACGTCGTACAAACGATTTAATAATGAGGTATTATTTAATATCCCATATGAGAGATGTTGTTTAAATATATAAATAATAGAATGATTTTAAACTGAAATAACGTATCATTTCCTTATTACGATTACACCCATGAATTCAATACACAATATGTAAATGCATTTAAATTGGTTACCTTGCGTTGTATAAATAATTGTCTCCCAAAAGCATGAGGCTACACAGGTTAAATTAACTTAAATCAATATATATTATATTGTTGTAATTGGCGCTCCAAAAATCGTGGGGCTCCACAAATTTAAATAAATATTTCAGTGCAATTTGTTATGTTGTAATATTTATATATATTGTACTGCTGTTAAAATGCAACACAGTACATAAGAGAAAATAATAAATTTTAAAAGAAAAAAAAATATAAATTTAATAGAATTGGAACATATGTTTTAAAATGTAAACAAAAACATTGTATCGACTCACCCATCAACATAGAGGTAGAGTCCTATATGAGATAAAACAGTATAAAGATATATGTTCTGAAAAGAATATATGAAATTTGAAATGAATACTGTAATAAGAGGAAATAGCAAGAAAATTACAATATAATAAATACAAACTAGAATTAAGAATATTAGAAATAAAATAAATATATTTCATAAGAAATAGAAAAGTTATATATGTTTTTAAGAGATATATGATAAAAAGATTTAACGAAGGTAGGGAATTATCAATGTGGCAAATTTGTAAATTGTTAGAGATTGTATTGTATAGAAATGAAAGAAAATGTATTAGTCTAAAATTATATTAAATAAGGATAACATGAAGAATCTAAGAGAGTGATATGTAAATTAATATTTGGTAGCATTTAAATAAATCAAATTTGTACATCATCAAGTTTAATGTTATACGTAAACGAAGAAACAGTAAAGGAATTTAATTTGTTATACCAGAGTTTTTGATTGTCAATTTAAAAAAGTAATCAATCAGGAGGAGAGATTCAACATTAATATTGAGTTTAATAAAATAAAATACTATTCAATAAATAAATAATATTTCAAGAAATCTAAACATATCTTTAATAGAACGCCGATAGAAAAGAGAAATCCTGTACTGAAGAATAGTTTGAGTGGCCATAAAATATAATTAAATATTCCGAGGAGATATCTGTTTTGCAGTCGTCAAAGAAAACAACATTCAGCGGTAAAACCAATAAGAAATTCGCGTAGAGGAACGGATCGCTAAGCCTAATATTGCCTTTGAAAATAATAAACATCAACCAGAAGTGAACCCGTGGCAGCTGGAAGAATTCAGAATCAGTCAAGTTACATTTGTATGGTAGCTATTTTTTACATTGTTATTTATCAAAATATTACATACTAACTTTATTTGGTTTGGTTTAAAGAAAAGAATATATTATATACAATAAGATCAAACAGCTGATCAAACAGCTAATAAATCATTAACCCTGAGAGAGAGAGTTTCTTTTCATGTGCTGATAAACAAAAAACATAACAACGGTAATTACATATCATAATTACATAATTAAAAATACCTGTAAATAGCCACAGCACAATACATACATATATATATATATATTGCAATAGAACATTGCAGTAAAGGAAAATGTAGCAAGGACTACATGCTGTTATAGCAGGTTTATGACGTTGTAAACATGTTAAAATTTGATTTTTGTTTGAGTATGTTAATTAGATATAAGTATTGAAATAAGAATTGGGTAAAAGACTATTATGTATTAAAATGCCCATAAATTTAATTGTGATCATGTCATGTGCGAGTTAAATGTGCGAGTGCGCTTGTCATTCGTATTTTATGAATAACTCCATTATAAATGAACGTATCGAACTGAGATTTGGGCTGCGCAAGCATCTTAAATAGCGCTATATTTTCTGGGTGTCAGAGACTTGTTACGTACTATATTAATAGGGATTTTGTTAGTAAAAAGCAACTTCTATAGATTCCTTATCTTTTAGAAGTCAGAAAATGTATAGATAAAATCTATACCTGCTTCTGCAGAAATCTGCCAATCTGTTCAATAAGTTGTCTATCAGTTCTATCCATCAATCACGTGACAGCTGTTCGACCAATCTGCGGCCCCAATTTTCATTAAGACTGGGTCTCCGACGACGAATGTCTAGTTAGTTCCATCCTGCAGCTCGAATATTACGGACGTGCTCTCTGTGCGAGTTTTTCGAACAGAAACGTTCTTATGTAAGAGGGATCAAGGACAATATAGCGACGAGTTACCCGTTAGCTAATACCTTGACTTGGTACGAACTCAATATTAGTTCAAATAATAAAATATTTAAATGTTAAACAGGGCTAGTCTCGCGTGAGTGAAGATTTCCGCATAGGAAAGGTTTATCCATACGGGATACTCATGTGTTGTCGAGAGGACACCTCAAGACGCGGGAAGGTGCACGCTTAAAGCACCAAAATAAATAATATTAAATTACAGCCCAGTTTCTGTGCCCTGAAATAAGAGTAGACTGGTTATCGGTGTGTCGGCGTGCGTGCGTGCAAGAGGAGTGTCAGCGAAGCGGCAGTGTGCAGAAAGGTGGAGACGAGAGAGGAGCAGATTGCGACGAATCACAGGACCAGCAGTGAGACGACTCAACATACTTGGAAACAACGTTCAAGTAATAAATTGACATTTTTTTAAACAGATCAGTCATCGTGATATTCAGAGACAATTATTAAAGTAAAATAAATATTTTTGTGAATTACAGATTATTTAAAAATTTTGTTTCAAAATATACAACCTTGCTCCAGATAACTGACTATATTGTTCAATTATTGCTATACCTAATATTGTTTTGTTGCAATATATATATATATATATATATATATATACAGTACACACACACATACAGTTGCAACAGTACACAGGATATGAAGTTCATTTAAGTGGAATACTATATAACATTTTCTGCTGGCCATAGACATGTTTTAAATTGATTTTGCTCTTTCTTGGTAAAGTAGTCATACGTTTTGAACCAAGCTATGTTTAAAAAAGTATATTATGTAAAAATGTTCACAATTTTATTCTCTTTTATGTCATGTGAAATATTTGTGTGTAAGTGCACGGGTGCGCGTGTGATTTACATTTTATTTAATAACATCCAGGAAAATTAACATTTCTTTCTGAAACGTGGACAGAGTACTCTCATGGTTATAAGCGACATTTTCCATATACTCAATTCTCCACACCTATAATTTTTATATGGTTTTTTAATTAAATCAGTCGTCTTTTATTCTTATTATCTACTAGAAAGTAATAAAATTTGTAGATTAAATCTAGACAGGCCTTTGCAGAATCGGACAGAGTTTAAGCCTGATTTCAGTCTATATTTATTCTCATCTGTGACGTTGCTAAAGTTTCAACCAATCAGAGAGTCTAAAATTTAGCCTATTTGAGATGGTCCTCTGTCGTGAGCACTTCGCTCAGTTTTCTTCTAAGGACTCGTTATAGAAAGACGTACTTGCTGCCACGAGTTTTTCGTGACAAGACAGGTCGTTTTCATTTAAACTTAGAAGTTGGTTCAAGGTTCGAGTTCTTCGTAACCAATAATACTTAGAGAACTGAAATAAAACAAATAGATCATTCTAGTGCTTTTCGCATACAGTAGAAGATTTTCCGGAGTAGGGGCGAAATATCTGCCGAGATATTTTGATAGTTACGCGAGAACACTTCAAGAAACCGGAGTTTGTGTAAGATCAATACACGATCTACTTTACCCAGTTTTAAAATCGCTGAGATTAAGTGAAGTTAAATTATAAACAATAACAGATCATATCGCAGTGTGCGTGGGTGCAAAGACGTGAATTGTCAGCGTAGTAGTCATCGGTCGACGTGCAGTCACAGCGATCCAGTCGAGGTGCGGGGAAACTGTCGGAATTCAACGCAACAAGTAACATAGTTGTAAAACCAGCAAATAGACTCAATTATTGAAAGACAAATTTAAAATAAACAATTTAGTATTATAAAGTAATAAGACAATAGTAAATTTTAATGTTTTAGTTTAATAAATTTTCCTACCTCCAGATATAGACTCTGTTGTAATAATTTCAATATTACCTATCTATGCAGTTTCAATTTGTATCGTTGCAATATACATATAAATTATACAAAATAAGATTCATAAATCGAAATTCAACCAGATTTTTTCTAACTTAAGTATTGTTAATTACATTTACAGTGGTACACAGATAATTAAATGTTCATACATTAATACTGTGAATTTGTGATTTATTTCATTCACCGTCAAGTATATTCGTCAAACATAAGAAATACGAACTCTTTATCTTTAACAATTTGATAGAATTAATATCTGTCAACACCCCTTGCAAAAAGCAGACCACCTTCAGAAAGTATATAAGGTATATTTGCAAAAAAAACTTGAATATTGTTATCAGTTATCAGTTTACAAAAAGAAAAAAATGAAATATGAGAAACGATATATGGTCACCTGCTCGTGGTGTCCATACAGAAGAATTGTGCAGAAGAATTTTATTTACAGTTTAAATAAATAAAAATCTCATTAATTTTAGTTTATATAACAATAAATTTATTTTGTTCTAGATACTGAACGAGTTCTGTATCATATCTTAAATTATATAACAAGAACAGCCCGCCTATTTGTGGAAAAGCAACTCTAGTAGGCTACACTGTTCAAAGTTGTAGTCTTATGTAGATGACTATAAAATCAGTAATTGAAAAAAAAATTATTCCTATAACGGTGACAACGTGACTGCTGTCTATAGAGGAAATATCATAAAATGCGAGACATACTATTTTGTTAAATTATTTCTGGGAATTCGAAGAGAAACTGTTACAATGAATTGTAAGCATAATTGTTTCTTTCATTTCGTTTGTGTCGCGCTCGTAATCAACTGCTGACGTGGGATATTTCGATAACGGCAAAATATTTTTTTCAGCGTTGGCGGACAACGTAATAAGTACGAGGAGGCGTTGCGGCGACGCGAGGGGCGGGGGTGTGAGAAGAGACATCAAATAACAGAAACATCTGTCAGATCTGTGAAACGTCCCGCCGCGCCGCGTCAAATATTCTGATGAAAGGCAAAATTTTATATATACAAACAGAAACGAAACACGAAATAAACTCGCTGAAAGCAAATTACAGAGACAACAAAGAAGAAGAAGACGATAAGACTGTAAAATAGACAAAATTCGGGGAGACAAAGAGAAGAATACGAAGAACAAACAAAGTGCTGAGAATGATTGAAAACACGCGACGACGACGACTACTGCGAGACAAAGCAAAGAGCGGGAGGAGAGAAAAACATTTATTTGCATGTTTCTGTGTAAGCAGATGTAAACACAATCAACAGAATAAACATCTCTGTGGAGGGTTGGAACATTTTGTCAACATCGGACCGGTCGAATTTGTTGTCATCACGGTCTCTATAAAATGATTGGTCAGTTCTAAAAATTACCACTGTTACCACAATCTTCGTGATTAACAACACGTCAACACTTTAAATTATATTCCGTTTCTACGCGCTCTTTTGCTGGAAGTCAATAATACTCGTACTATTTCCCTGTTTTTATAACACCTCACATTCTCATAAGACTCGAGGTTTCCTAGGATTCCTGATCGTACGTACGAACTTCTAGTAGGAGATCTGTTCGCCAAAAGCCAGATACCCAGAAGTCTCGTGTATGCGGTGCTTCGCTCAGACAGGTTTCAGAAACGTTTGTTCGAGAGACGAAGCGATCTAGGAATCAAATTAAAATCGGCTCTCGATTTTGTTCGCCCGATATTATCTAACGAGTTCCTAAACGACAGAGTACCTAGTGATTAGGAATGATCTTTCTCTTTCAAATTCAGTAGAGCTATTGTTCGTGTTATCACATTCACACCACAAACGTAGCATGAAACACAACATAAATTCACTGAGATCTTACAAGCCCTTTTCATGTTAGTAAATATTTAAATAATTTCTGTACCTATTTATGTATGTTTAAGTGGTATTGTGAAGGAAAGAGTCGATAAGACACATTGGATGGAAATAAATACGCCTGGAAAAAAATAGATAAATAAATAGGATAGAAGAGTATACGCCTGTTGGTTTATTGCCTTGATAATTTGATCATATATAAATTGGTAAATTACCTTGATAACTTCTCTATTTACAATAATTTAACAAATGTAGTTGGTTATATGATTTTAAATATGCTACTATCTGAGACGTTCACGAAAACTGATCGAAAGTCACCCCATTCGTGTGTGTGTGTGTGTGTGTGTGGCCTGGCTTATTCAGATAAGGGGTTGAACTGCCAGGGACGAGTTTTATAGCTTTTGTAAGTGTGAGATTCGGTTAAAGTAATGTCGTAATTGTATGTGGGATGCGCGCGCGCGTGTTTGCAATGCGTATATGAATGTGTGTGTGTGTGTGTGTGAGAGAGAGAGAGAGAGAGAGAGAAAACGACGGGGAGGGAGATTTTAAATATTCGAATTTTGAATCCCAGCTTCACCTGGGACCATGAATTTCTCCCTTCGATTCCCGACTACTTACATATAAATTTATATTTTGACAATAAATTCAATAAATATTTGTACCTGATAAAAATTATATGTAACTGAAAAATTACGAAAGCACACGAATTTGTTCGAAAATCAAATAATATTTATTCTTTATTAAGCCAAATTTTACAAAGATATCACCCACAAACTAACGCCCTAACAACAATAACACACGTTAATCTGAACTAAAGCCTAACCGACCCATCCCTTAAACTATTTTTCTGATGTAACGAAGCCAGGTTACATCACTTGTAATGCAATGTAATGTGTAATTCCATATTCGGAATTTCACTGTTTACTTGACTAACAGTAGTTACTCAATTTACGTTCGAATTTCCCTTTGGAATGTGATGAGAGTAATTATCAGTGCCCCAGAGGCATAAGACACCACCTCCATTTTTTATAAAATAGAGCTTTTTATATAGAGTTAATGTATAGACTGCCCTCTTTCAAGTAGTATATGGCACTATCTCTTAGTTATTTTATGCAGCCAATACGCATGTTTAAAATAACACTATCTCACATTGCTTCTTGAAGCAAACAAAATGTTTTTTAGCTGTCCTGTAAAGTACTGTGTATGTGATATGGTGTCTTATGCCTCTGGTGTACAGATTTGTAAACAAAAGAAATGGTTCGAATTAAGGAAGCTGTTTTCATAACGAATAATAGTAAGTACTATTAGTTAAATAAGTTAATTCTGAATACCTGGCTTCCCTCCATCAGAAAAATAGTTTAGGCGTTGGGTAAGTTAGGTTTTGGGGAAGTTAGCGTGTATTACTGTTGCTTCGGACGTTAGTTTGTTGGTTGTGAAGGAGCATCTTCCGGTTGACTACATAAAGGGGTAGTGCCGCCTGTTCGCAATTTGCGGTTGACCTCGACCCTTGCGGGTTCATGTTGTTTTAGTTTTAGTTTTGTTGTTGCCTGAAGACGGCTACCTATGTTTTGTTTAACCGAAACGTCGCTTTTTAATAAAACAGCAGTGATGGAGGAAGTGCGTTTCACTAGCTAGCAGGCCTAATGTCATCACTGACGTCCTGTGCACGAACTTATGCATTCTTTTAAATGAGGTGTTAATAAATACAAGATATATTTGGAAATTATAGAGACCACAGCGAATAAAACAATCCGAGAACGTTATGGTTTTCTGAAAAAAAAAATTAAACTGATAAGACGGAAGAAAACACAATGGCGCTGTAAAAAAAAGAAAACAAAATTTAGAATCCATTTATTTGCATATTTCTATGTAAGAGGTAAACACAATCAGCAGAGTAAATATTTGAAATCCAGCTACAGCAGCAGCGGCAAACTGAGGAACCAATCAGACGGAATTAATACTGAAAATACTACAAACGCGACGGCTGTAGCGGCATCAACTCGAAGTTATTGTTATTGTTGCTCTATACGCCACCTTATTATATTAACCTCTCCAAACGTATTTCTTCTGTTACACATTTTCATACGGTGCATGACTAATAGAAAACTCTCTTATTCCGTTTCCGGCAACAATTCTAGTAGTATTCGTATTAGACTGACTTGATTAAAAATCAATATTAAGATACGATAAGCGTATTTCTTATTCTGTGTTCATGTCTTTGGATACGCTTATTGTCATTGTTCGACCAACGAGGCAGAAAAATTAAACGACACCGGAGCCATTAAAGAATATGCCGGTAAAGATAGTAATAATAATTTCTATTCGGTAAGAATATGACGGTGCCAATAGAATCGATACCGTAACTTTTTTGTGGGTTCAGTCTTTGTAGTAAACAAGAAAGTAGAAATTAAAAGAGTAATGTTGCTTAACTGGAAGTCTTACTCTAAAATTTGGTCCGTATCTGTGGTCTCAGAATACTTCAAGAAGAATAAAGTGAAAATCATCGTGCATGAAAAGCTAGAAAATAATGTGCGTTGTAATTCATATTAGTTGTTAAAGACAAAAATTATGGTGTGTTGATATAAATACATTCTTAGTGCTGCTGTTAGTTTACGTGGTTAGTAAATTCATAATTATTTGCTGTTCAAGTTATTAATTTAAAGAATGTCGTCGTTTAATCTTTAATTACCGGAGAGGCAACAGATTTGTTAACATTTGAAGAATTGACAGGTGATGCTCTTAATCCACTATAATGTAAACAACAGCTTCTGTTTGCAGCTACTGATTGAGAAAACCTTGACAAATATGCAGAAAGAGGAATACTGCTTTATTGAGCTGAAAAATAACAGAACTGCCAACTGCCTACGTAACTCCTAGGACGCTGTAACGCCCGAAGCTGTTTCAGTCGTTTGGAGATCATTCTGCGCGACAGAATTACGTAACGTTCTAGGTCACGTGGGCCCCTTCCAGACGTTACTCGACTATTCGACCGGCATCCAGGCCCTATGTGTCATCACAATGTCAGGCAGGCGAAGTAAAAATACTGAATTTCAAAGCGGCCACTTCAGTTACATCTAGAAATTTACATGTGCACATCGAAGTGATTTTTGCAGTTTAGTGATTATTGTGCTAATTAGTGCAAAACTGTAATAAGGAGACATTTATTTTTTTGTGATGGACAAAGCTAACTTGAATTATTGTATAATGTATGCCTTTGTTGATTTTTAAGTACGGTTGTGTCTAATTAAAGGTTATAATTAGTGACTTCATTGGTGTCAGTTATTCTATTTCCACTGTACAACACGAGGATCTGTGTGACCGTAGTAATTATACCAAATGGTAAAACGTGTGAAGCTGTGGAAAGACGTTTTATATCCTAACATAATTTGTACCCTACATGGATTTTTGCGATTTCATCAAAATTTTGACGCCCTCAAATGTTTACCTTCCACTCCCCCTATTTTTGAGGGAATCCGTCTCAGAAACATTAGGAATCTGTAGGGTATATGTATGGACAGGTGTTCCACGTTTGATGAAAATCGGTTGAGCATTCAATAGTTATGGTGAGACATACCCCAAATAGATAGACAGAGATAGCTAGATAGATAGATAGATAGATAGATAGATAGATAAAGAGAGAGAGAGAGAGAGAGTGAGTGGGGGGGGGTCGAGTTAACACTGAGAATTTGTTTCGCTCGTTCAATGAGTTGGACGGTCTAGGCGAATGTAACAATGCCGGCGTTTTTCTTCGACACAGACAGATATTTGACAGGAACAGTTATGGCCAATTATACGAGTGGTGCTCCGGTCCACGGGAATCTCACACTGTACCGAATGTTAATACGATGGTGACGTCAATCGTATTGTGGTTGCGACTGTACATTATGCAGTATGAGTTTCATCAATAAAATTTGGAATTAGGTTTCTATGATTCAAACACGGGCGAGCATTGACGATTTTCCTCATATATAACATTTAATCGAAATTTAGGAATTGAAAATTCCAAGTAGGCCTGTGTTTTTAAACTATTATCAAATTGTTTTCATGTAAATGTCAAGAGTAGGTGCTGTTGAGAAATAGCAATGACAATGTTGTGCAGTTGAATGACAGCAGTAAGACAACACCGAACAAGGTTGTCCATGATAACGGCCTAGTGATACTTTCTAATTTGTAGTACAATAGTAAAAGTGCAACAAATCAGTAAATTTTACGACAAAGTTCCTTTACGTATGCGCGAGCAAGTGCAAACACAAACACAGCTACACACAAGCGCGTGCGCGCCACGTGTGTTTGTAGGTCACACACGTGGGATGCTGTCAGTCCATTGAGTGTAAAAAAAAAGCTGGAGAGTAATGTCGCGGAAGCGATGTCAGTGGACGGACGAAGTGAATGACGCTGCGGGGGGATGATGACGTCTTATGTCAAATGTCACAAAATAATCCGGCAAAAGTCCGCTGTCACTGGCGAGCGTTGTCAGCCCTAATCTTTCCCACGAGTGTGTGACCTTCACGTTTCTGCATCTCTCTTACCCTTTTCTCCTTAGTCTTAACGCTGATCGCTCCTTTCAGCAGTTTGTTAAATGTAGGGCTACTACGGTCATTCAGTTTTGTACAGTTACCAACAATTTTTTAAACAAGTACGATATTTCAACATGCGCTATTCACAACTCATAACACTTCTATGACAACTGACCGTCATCCGTTAATTCCACAGACACACGATCACTAACAAATTATCACTGTGTATTTCGTCCACATCGGATAAAGCGGTTACACTTTGCTACCACTAAGCATACACTACTCGTATTTAAAAAATTTACCTCTACACACATACACTGTTAAACATGAATTGAATCTATAATAACACTAATTAAAAAGACGGTTCGGCTAAAATATAGTGTTACCAATTCGTTTTCCGTATTCAAGTATGAAACATCCAGAGCCGAAAACCTGTTTTTGAGTAGCCTATTACATGCTAGGATTTACCTTGCGCTACATAGTTTGTTTATTAAGTTTATGCCAAACAAATTACATTAGTGTATGCAGAAAAGACAATAGATTACAACGTTAACGAAAACACAAAAGTTAAAATAGATAAATCTTACCAAGTAAATTTAGTTACAAAAAACTGGTCTCATAAAATTTTTGACAAGCAAGGACGCTATTTATTTTTGACCATAAACATTTCCTCTGTAGGAAAGTTGTAGGAAACCGACAAAATATATTTTTTATTTTTAACTTGTTTTTTCCATCTGCTGTACTCTAACCGGATGTGACTTGTGAAATTAGCGATTGTAATACAACAACATGCATCACTTCTCCACTTGCTACATAGGCCTAAGTACTATCGGAATGTATTGTGTTTCGTTTTTGTCTTTAACATGAGAAACAAAATAACAAGTGTGTTTACTAATTTTTCTATTGTCATTTTGATTAATGATATTTTTATTTAATTATTTTTTCTAATCTGAAATAAAATTTTAAATGACCCACGCGTGTTTGTTTACATCAGTTATGAGTTAAGAACGGAAAGAGTATAATCGCTTCGCAGTAACAATATAAAGTTTTAAAAAGTATCTATCCTAAATGTATTAAATTCATATTTTTAGGAAACAATTTATTATTTTTGTGATGCTGTTTGTTGTTTTTTATGTTAATTTGGCATCTTTTAATGCCACCAGGGACAAAAGCGTGGGTTACTGTATTCGACGAACCCGAACAACTATTTCCCATAACTATTATTACAATTAAAGTATTCAAAACATTACCTTTCCTTATTTCTACTACTTATTCTTATTCCCTACATATTTCCGATATATAAATTTTTTAGAGATTCTCATGACAGGGCAAGTTTAACATGCAGGCCACGAGCGCGAAGCTTGAACCACGTAATGCTGTGTACACAAGTTACCATTTCGATCTAGAAAAGAAGCGATTGTCGACCAGATTTTGCGGTCTATATATGGAAACCGCAAATTTTGTCTACCCCCTGATTTCGAGACGCTACGATATGGCGAGCGGCTTCTTTGACTTATTACGATTATTTACTTCGGTTCTACATGTCGGTGACAAATTATCATATGACAAAGTATGCGATGTACAGCTTCCACAGAAGAGGCGAAAACGTATACCACATTACGTAGACGTTGGAACATTTACGTAGACAGAAACATCAGGTGGTTGGAATTTATTGAAACCACCAGAGAGTAAGACAGACGTGTGATTTATTTATACACGTATAACGGAAACAGTACTCTTAACACAACAATTATTTTACTTAAATAATAATATTGTTACTGCGAAGCGATTATACTCTTTCTGTTCTAAAACTCATTCCTGATTTAAACAAACACGAGTGGCTCATTTAAAACGCAACTGGACAAGGGCGTTAAACACTCTTCTTATAGTAATATGTTATGCGCATACGCAGAATGTCTGTATAGTCATAGGAGAATTCTCTGACCATTTGGTATCACTGCGATAAACCGCTTTTATTACAACGTTTAGTCATCTTCGTATATGACTAATATTACGTTTTGAGTTTATGATTTCCGTGATGACTGAACGTATTCCGAATAGTGCGTATTTCCGATACTGTTGCGCGACTTAATTAAAAAATATACATTCCAAAGAAAATTATGTGTAAAGTAAACTTTTATTGTTGGTGAAACAAAATTAAAATTTTTAAAAAGTTCGTACTAGATATGTTGCAGAAAAATCAGGACACGCGCAAACTTCCTCCTTAACTTTCTCAACATTCACAAGAAACGAAGGCCAAATCGGTATAATTATAAACCGCAGTTTTTTATATAATTATAAACAAATAAACGCTTGATAAAATTATACATTAACTACACACACTAATCGCTTGAAAAAACAATTAGAAAGTGACTGTTCCCTTCGTCCCTTTGTATCCTTAAGTATCAACAGCCAAAGGTCATTAGTGCCTTAATAAAGACTAGAGGTACCAGACGTCTATCCGCAAGTTTAAGGCTTCGAAATATGACGGAACACTGCGAAATCTCTTTCTAATTACGGTTGTGTTAACCGTGACATTGTTATCTGATTAGTTAGTGCGTTACACAACCAACAGCACCCTCCAACGTTACTAGTTGCATGATTTATACGTCACCGTGACAACATATATTACGTCATATCGCAGTTCCATGTTTGTGCGTGGTTGCCCCATAGAACTAAAATATCTTTACCAACAACGATTACTTGGCGAGAAACAACAATTATTTGCCTCGCACGTACTCACGTATGTTAATCTTTCTTTTTTTTTCACCGGTACACTAAACTAACTGGCGCCCGGTTATAAATTTACTACTTCTGCCACTCTCCACTATTGCTGGCGCTCACCTACCTCGCGAACAAATAATGCAGACTTGTATTTAAAAACAAATAAATAACCCAGGCACAAATTAAATTAGGCAAGAATATCGACTTTTCCATCGGGTAAGAGAGCGGAGAGAGAGGGTGGTCTGTACACAACAAACATGTACGATAGCGTAATTCAGGCATACGGATAAAATAATTCACACACACACACACACACACACACACACACACACACACACACACACACACACACACACACACACACACACACACACACACACACACACACATTGGTGTAATTTATTGCGGCGAACTGCATAAAATGAAAATTTATCCGGTTTGTTCCACGACCGTAAATCAACCACACACAGAGATAACAAACAACACTCTCGCACGCGTACACTACACTCTGCAACAATCGGTGTAATGTCAGAGCCAGTTTGTTGGCTAGTTACTGGACATATTAGATGAAATGATTCCACTAATCAGACGCGAACAACGAACTACAACTATTTACGGCTTCGGAGAAAACTTTTTCTGTCTAATCTGTACTACACACGAACGCATGCCCATCATTTAAACATGCTGACTATTGTGATACAATGTTTTATCAAAACGTTCCTGCATTTTTTTAACTTAAAAAATTATGTTTTAAATTTTCATACTTATTATTTCCTTCCAAAGCAGTCCGCATCAGATGAAACAAACTTATTTCTATGTTTTTCCCGTCTTAAAAATATTTCTGGAACGCACTTGTGGTAGGCCTATAGCCTCGAGCTCACTTAGCGATTTTTGTTACTTCCATGTTCCATAAGGAAATGAAAGTATGGTGATGGCAAAAAAAATCGTGTTCGAGATGAGGGGCGATTCTGATTGTACCACCCTCAAAACATGAAGAAAAGTCATTTTCCGTAAAGTGTCCGTGTGTCTATCTATGTAGAATTTTTTCTATCGCGAACGATAACTACCGTAAATTCAAACATAATCAAATAATGTTTTGCATATGTGCCTGAGATGTAGAGGACTCGAGGCATATTGATTTTTGTGACGATAGGGTAAGGGGAAAGGGTAATTTACCTGCGACGTTTTATGTTTTAACAAGAGTAAAGTACTTAATTTTGATAAATAAAGTATCATGAAAAGAAGGTCATAATAATCCACTGTAGAAAGGTAGATGAAATATCTATAAATTAAAAAAATAGTGGAAGGGGAGGGATAATTTTCTGTAAATGAAAATGATAGTAGAAGGGGGAAGGGGATAATTTTTATGTGTACTACATTATCGGCAACAAAGAAGTAGTTTGTTGTTGAGATTCCTTCCTGGGCTGTTTGGCTGTGGTCCAATGTTTTCTACAAAACCATACGTTTCGGGAGTGCCATCGACTGCCATCATCAGTGAAAATCGAGTGCGCTAACGTGAGGTGACCACAGTACTGTGGTTAAGGCTTAAGAAAGAAGTAGTTTCTTTGGAAATATTTCATTTCGAAAATGATTTTAAATATAAATCTTAGAACATGGAAGTCATGTATGGTTCTCCATACCGATATTTTTATATCTTCAGCTGTCGCGAAACCTTGTACTTACATAATTGTTTTCAGTCTTGGGAAGAGGAAGTATTCGCATGGGCCCGAATACGGCGGTTGCGGAACCATTACCAATTTTTGTCTAAGATCGATCAACAAGCAATGACTAGTGTACGGATCCATTATTACGGCGCAATTTACATAAATTAACCGTTTTACATTATTTCCCTTATATCCACAAACAGCCTTTTTGTACGAACAGTTTCTCGCAAGTGGTGTAAGTGCGCCTGAATAATAATACTCTTTACTGTCTGTACTATCTAGTGATAAAATTCAAAGAACACAGTAGTAGCACAATCTTCATCGTATTATCAAGATTTTCAACTTATTTACGATTGTTTTTTTGAAGATATTTTACTAACTGTAAACTGTTATGATACGCGAGGTAGACACAAAATGGCTTCTGCGTTACACTCGGCATGTCACAGAACATTATCTTGTTTTTCGCACAAAATTTGAGACAAGTTCTTTGATCATGCGTTGTAAAATGTTGAACAATCATAAAATGAAAACGCAACTCACCCAGTCAGCTATCAAATCCAAACTACACATACAGGATGGCTAAAATGTTTGTCATTTGTTACAGGCAAGTGTGCCTGCATCTCAAATTGTTTTTCTAATCTGAGAAATATAACGCGGCAAATTTAAACTTGCACAAACGTTTTGGTCAAACTTCGTACGTAAGCTTTGCCTTGACTGTCGTACGTCAGGGTGCAATCTTGTATGCATATCGGACGTGCGTGCATCCGCAAGCACGGACAAACGAATAAAAGACATTTTATTTATTAATAATGATGCTTAAATGTGGCGGAGCGGTAGTGGCGTAGTGGCTAGAGTGTGGCGCTGCTACACTGTCGGCCCGGGTTCGATTCCCGCCGGGCCCACCTGATTAGGTAGGACCGTTCCCCCTCGCAAGGCAATGGCAAACCAGCAAGAGGTATCCTGCCTAGTATAAACTCTCCCCAACTACGCCGTTCGGATCCGGCGTTAAACTGTAGGTTCAAGATACCTGTGAGACACTCAGTAGCACACGCACCACGGGTATACGTGGGGAGGGTACAAACCAGTCTAAAGACTGAAGGGCACAATGATGCTTGGAATTAGAGTTAATTTTCAACTCAGTCTCCAGTCTCTTTTGTTAGGACTGCGAGCTTCCCAGACTCAAATGCTACTATATAGTATTCCACTATTGACTCTTTCAAAGAAAGTGGAGGAATCACGTTTTCGCAACAACAACAAAATGATGGAGTATGTAGTGTATGGAAGAAGGAATGGTAACCGACGCAGCCGACAATCGTGAAGTGCGGGTAGGCTAAGTAGCCAAGCATAAAGGCCCGTCTCACAATGCTCGGCTGAGCTAAGATGTGCTACGCCGCGCTATATTATAACCATTTTGGTTTCACACTGACTGCTGAGCTGTGATTCCTACTTCTCTCATGAATTTAGTGTTGTTTTTGGGCTGGTTCGGTGAAAACACAAGTTAGGGACTACGATTCATCTACGACGGCTCACACGAACTGAGAAATTTTCGCCTGCTTCTGGCACACGCCAAACTCGAATCGAAAAACTTGCCCAAACTACCCCTTCAACCCTCGAATTGAGAGGGCCCAAAACTACCCTCGAATTGAGAAACGTAAAGACAATTTGTTTGTTTGCATTAGAGCTTCTAATTCCTGTAAGGCTCTCAACAATAAAGGCCACCTGGAAATAACATCTCGCATAGAATGTTAGAATGTTAGTCAGCATATCCTAGAGTAACAGTGGTTATTAATTAATAATTTGCTTTCAGTACAACAAGTCAAATGACAGAAGATTTATTAATTATAACATTTTGATTACAACCAAATAAAATATGGGGGGAAATCAAATGGGGGCATGATTATCAAATTTATTATCAATTGAACAAAATATATCATTGAACAGCATGAACATCACGTCACAGGACTTATACACTTAATTGCAAGGTACGTTTAATAAATAAGAAGTAACAAGGAACACAGTATGTAAACATGTTAAATTACATATCTACTAACAAGCTACAATAAGACCAAACTCTGCTCATATGCTGTTTTGTAAGATAACCTGCAAGTTTTGTAAGATAGGGAATAAAATTTAATCAGTTAGTCTCGCCATTTTGCAGTTGTTTTGCAGTTGTGTACCTTTTCTCTTTCACACAAAAAGAAGAGAGCGATTGCCGGAAGGGGTGGGGGAAAGAGGAGAGGGGGCGTTATGCTGACACATATTACAAATAAACATTAAAAATATAGCTTACGAGTTTTGTTTCCGTGTCATGCAATGCCTTTCTGCAGGGGCAAGTATCTCAATTCGATTGCGCGTGCCAGTTAACTTTTCCAGACCTTTCTCGGTGTCAAAAATGTTTCTCTATTCGAGTGCGCTCATTTACTCGTACGATAATCGTAAAACCTACAACCTGAGAATTATCTGCGTTACTCGCATGTTGTCCACAAACAGGTACGATAAACTAGAAACACAAGTCATAAACAGTTCTCTATATTTCGTCCCAATGTCTAATCTTAATCTAATGATTTTTGAGATAAGATCTTGACACGTATAAAAACTTGCTATAATAATATATTCACCTTTTCTCAGACAGCGTATTCGACGGTTAACACGACCGTAGAATAGCTTTCAAAGTTTCTCTCAGAATTTTAAACGGTTACAACTCTTGTTTGAAACTTTATTCTAAGTTAAAATGTGAAATATTGTTTAGTTTACCGCGTGCCTAAGAACGTTCTTGACTTCAACAACGGGGTTCTACCATTCGAATGTAATGAATCGCTTGTTTTACTTTCTCGCTGTTTCACGGAAGTAACACGTCCCTTTAAACTTTTCCATTAAGAAAAGAAGAGTTTAATTTACTTTGTTCTCTACACAACGAATGCTCTTTGCTCGTCTCTGTTTCTGGCACTACAAGATGATCGATGGGTATACACCGACGTTTTCATGGGACTAAAAAAGTCTACTCGAACGAGTTTTTGCTTTAAAAGATTTTCGTAAGTGCTACGTATTTTTACATTGACTAGAGTTACCTACATTTTGATTCCAAAATCTAACTAGCCGAAACTCTCACGTATTACTTTCACTAATAAAATCATAGGCCTAAAAGTAGAGTACAAATAGGCTGTTTTTTTTTCTGAAACGTAAAGCAAAGTCTGCTTTCTACTTTCAATGACATGACCCTATAAATAACTTAATGGATAAATTGTAAATCAAATTTTTGTCGGACGGCCAGAAGAAAGACACTAAGGTAGCGTGTGTGTGTGTGTGTGTGTGTGTGTGTGTGTGTGTGTGTGTGTGTGTGTGTGTGTGTGTGTGTGTGTGTGTGTGTGTGTGTGTGTGTGTGTGTGTGTGTGTGTGTGTGTGTGTGTGTGTGTGTGTGTGTGTGTGTGTAATATATAAGCCTGTGTAAAAAGAAAGAGAGAGAGAGGGACAGACAGGCGCACAGACAGAGAAGCTCAGCTCTAGTTCCTACCCTGAATAAAAATTGGTCATTTAAAAATTGATAAATATGCAGTAATAATAAGGACACAGGTATCGAAGCATGAGGACTTCGTAAGATTCGTAAAGGCTCTAAGAACACAAATGGCTAGATTACCTAGAACGGATGGATGATCAGCGTATGTCAAAGAAATCCTGAGGGCCCAGATGTATAAAGGCAGAAAGAGGAGTGGACCTAGAATATGATGGTCGGATGATATGCTGGAGGATCACAGAAGAATGGATGCGGGGTTACGCTGAGTTGGCAACGGATATGACACAATGGGGAAGATTGATGTTGGAAGCCAAGCCTGATGTTTTAACAAGAAAAGCCTGTTTTCGTTTAATGATTAACAACTAGAACTTGAATAAATTAAGAAATCATCTGCAGCTCTCTTTCGTATTTTGGTTTAAGCTTACACAAATTTAAGCAAGATTGGCGTATGTCTACATGTTTAACATATCTCCGTGTGTCTAATACTTGCACTTATTTAGAGCATATGAAAAAAATTCACTGAAAATACGTCTTACTTTTATGTAACATGACAAATTAAAATACTACTTAATAAAGTAACATGATGTTTAAATGGGAACACTATTAAGAAGACTATCACGGACGGAGTTAACGTTATTAAAAATACTGTGTACCAGACCGCTGGACCGTGGCCGATTGCTTGAATTTGTCTCTAAACCTTTCGGCGGCACCTTAGGATGTCATCTTCAGTAAATAAAAAAAGAAAAGACCACGTTCGCGATGGTGACAGGTCGAACGCATCTCACAGTTGAGGAGTAATCAATTGCTTCTTTTTTCTTTACTGAAGATGGCATCCTTAGGTGTGGCCAAAACGTTTAGAGACATAAATTTAAGCAATCGACCACTGCGCAACATTCCGGTACGTAGTATTTTTAATAACGTTAATGAGAAATGTTTTTTAATGAATTGCAAGGCAGTGCCGGTAACAACGGAAATTGGATATTTTTCAACTGCAAACTTTATTAGAAAGACGCCAAGAGAAAAGTTAACTATAAGAACTCCAATTGGGTAAGAGAAACAGGCACGTTTAAATTAAGATGGATAATCACGTTAGAATCGATCTGGGAAAGTTTGGAATAGTTAACTAAAGTCAGAGGAGAAGGTAGCGACAAATCACAGAGGAGATCGAGGCTTACGCAGAGATGTTACGCCTGAGGGAAAGAGGTGTTCAACAGTGTAGTTACATTTACTTAAAAAACTACGAAGAGGCTTATTTTCTATAAATATTTATTAAAAGTTGGGCAGGCGATTCGACCAGTTACCACAACGTTTTGAAATAAATGAACTACTAATTAGAAGTAATATCATCTATTAGTGAAAATGACTTAAATAGCGTTATTAATTCAAATGAAAGTTTTTAGCTACAAAACTTTGTAATATGAAATTCATTGCTTAAGTTATTTTTAAATTTACTTTTTTAGTTACAGTTTACCTTTATTTGCGCGAAAGAAATACCATGTATATGTTAAAAAATTACTAATTTTATGGTGTATGTATGTGTATCTGTGTGAGTGTTACCCATTTTGTGTACACTAAGATACACGGTTTCATAAACATTAACATCACACAATAATTAAAAACTACCATCCACCGCTGGTAAAGTTACTGGTAAACTTAGACTTGAAACGAAAGCAACCATAATTTGTTATTAACAGGTTTTATGCGAGATACAAAACTTTTATGTTTAAACAAATTTATTTATGTAACCAACTGCTGGTTATAACGCGCACAATAATTAAAATTTACGCATTAAACAAAGACAGTAAGATACGATTAAGAAAATAATTATGTTTTAGTTTTATGAGAGAATAATATACGAGTTTGTGTAATTAAAAATCTGTTTTATTAACCATGCTAATAAATGTAATTATCTTAACGCCATTCCTAAGTGTTAGACACGCAAGGAAAATAGAGACAGACATGTTACAAAATCCAATTAGGTAATTTGAAATCGGAAAATAAAACTTTAACGAATCAGCACTGTTACTGCACGGTTGACCCGGGCCACAATGCCGACCAATCAGAGTGGAGTACTGGATAAAATCTTATAAATAAGAGGGCCATTCCAAAATTAACCTCTACTCTCACGTAATGAAAAAATAAAATTTGGATAAATATACAAAAATTATTAAAAAAATGGAGAACCATACGTGACTTCCATGTTCTCATCAATTATAAAATTATTTTTAATATGTAAACTCAGAATTAAACTAAATATATCAGCATGCTTTTGGTAATAACGCTGAGAAAGACAATCAAAATACGGATTATACATAGTTGTTAACATTATAAAAATAAAGAAAATTATCTTTATTTTACGTTTGATTAAATTATCTTTTATTTGAACAACGCTAAAGAAAGCGAATACCGCCCAGCGTTTGAAATCTGTAAATTTCTGAAAACAAAATTTATTTTGTTTACGTATCCGTGGCTACGATATTTTGTTTACATGGAACGATATCAATTGTTAATATTTTATTGAATTTTTTTTAAGTTTTCGGTCGAATAAATTTATAACATCAATAAAAAAATGTAATATCTCCCCCTTCAACTACCCATTTTATTTAAACATATTTCGTCTACCTTTCTACAGTCGATTATTATGACCTTTTTTCAGGATACTTTATTTATCAAAATTAACTATTTTACTCTTGTTAAAACGTAAAACGTTGTAGGTAAACTACCCCTTCCCCTTAACCGATCTTCACCAAAATCAACATGTCTTGAGTCCTCTACAACTCGAGCATATATGCAAAAAAAGTATTTGATTCTGTTTGATTTTGCGGCAGTTACCGTTCGCCATAGAAACAATTACACACACACACACACACACACACACACACACACACACACACACAGTTTTCGAAAATTTACTTTTCTTCATATTTTGAGGGTAGTACAATTAGAATCTGCCCTTATCTCGAAAACGATTTTTTTTGGCGATTACCATACTTCCATTTCCTTACGGAACGTGAAAGTAAAAATTATATACACATATGTATTACGTTTGCACATTATCGTCAACCACATACAGACTGTTAATATTCGTTGTGCCAGCGTTTGCAGTCATTCGTTGAAAAACACTGTTGATCGGCCAAAAATTGACTTCAATTGATGAGATCCCCATGTAGTCAAAGAGCTGCGTAACCAGCCAGACCATCATCTAGTTGACACGATCACACCCTAGTCCGGCAGTGTACCGGTCTAGATTTGGCATCACATGCCCATGTTCGTACCCTGTTTCCCTCTGTGAACTTCCCTGAAGTTCGAGCGTTTCAAGTGCGCAGAGTGTGGTGTCTATCCTGTACCGGCGGGTCGTGGAGAATAGAGTCGAACGTCTGAGAGTCATGTCGATGACTCTGCTTTGTCAGTGGTCTACTGTGGCGGTGCTCACACCGGCTCGTTTGGTGCACGGTCTAGCACGGACCCGGTAGCATCGGGCTGTCTCGTTCCTCATTTCGACGCACCGTCCCAAACTTATCAACAGACAATGAAACGATCCAATTAATGCCACTAGGCGGCTTACAGCTGGCAGAAAAAGGATTCACAGGTTCCATGTTTAGTCGGTCACCATTCAAACAGAAACAACCAAAATAATCAAAAAGGACAGCGGATTTTCGTGTAACAACGTGAAAGTACAGAAGGATGCGCCGTGTCATTGTGACAAGTTTGTGAATATAATCGGATATTAATATTAGAAAAATCCCCATGCAAGAGCCTCTGCCAACTCTGAGTTTGATGCAGACATTCAGATCTCTTTTCCCCCACCACTGATGGTTACCTTAAGCAAAATCAAATCCTTTGGAATTTTTGCAAGTTGACCTTACACTACGGCCTGACAGTCCGGAAACTTTTAACAACTTTAACGCCGGCCATAGGAGTTTACGTTCTTTTGTTAAATTGTAAACATTCTGCTTGCAGTTAATAACAACTCTTTCTTTTTATTTGGCACACTTATTTTTTTTACCATAAACGTTTTGCCAATTTCATGATGAGAAATCCACCTAAGCGGATTTTTTACAAGCGACCTACTTACGCTTTGTAAACTTCTGTCTCTGTTCCCTGATTTCAGTGCTACTATAATGTCAAAATTATAGACCCTTTGTTCTGGGTCGATTGGGCACTAGTCCTCACAAGTTCCTTTGCTGCATAGTGAGAACCCACGCCCTACGAAAGGAGATCGCGTTGGCACAGAACAACTAGATCCAGATCGGATCTAGACCGGAAGGTTGATAAACATTCCTAATTCAGGGCAGTTGTACCCCGTATCGTGGATGTGCTTAACTTTGGGCTATCGAAGGCTATCGCAATCAAATCTTTATTTATACCCGGCTGGTATACTGTGGTGAAGAAAAGCCACGGAAACTAACTATACTAAATTGTCCCATGAAAGTGATATGGGGAGGGACGCCTATACTATTCAGGGTAGCGTACTATGAGTAAGAAGGACAGTAATGTTAGAAACTTAGTTGTGGTTGGTTTCACCTCAGTTTGGGGTACGTTCGGCCTACCATCCCGCAGTGCAGTATTTATTTTATTTTACTACTGAATAAGGCCTCCGTTGGGTGGCCGACAAAAACCAGTGAACAATTGACCACTGCCCGGAAATTATTGATGTTTTAAGTAATGACTCCGCCCGTGATAGCTTTCGTAATAAAAGATCATAATGTTAAAATTACGAAAATAAAGACGAGTTGTTACCTCCCTCTTCCAATAAAAGATCATACGTCCCCTATTTCTCCCAAATCATTTTAATATCAAAAACCCAAAGAGAAGGTCACATATTCGCTCTAGGAGATTGTTCTTGGCATTGAGATCTTAAAATAAAAAGTAATAAACTTCTTATCAACAGTCCCTAAAGGACCAAGGCGTACCGCGTGGCTTTTTGTGTTTAGTGTGACGGTTGGATGGCCAGTACAACGCGCCTCCAGCCGCTAGTTGCGGTATTCACAGCCAGGAGGCGCCGCTGTTATCTCAGTCGACTACTCAGTTCTGCCTCACGACCCTGAGTGCACGCCGTGCAGAGCCTCCGCCGGGAATTGAACCCGGGCCACGAGCGCTTCAATCGCCCGCGCTAGCCACTATACAACCTGGAGGCTCTATTGAGATCTTACCGTTATTATAAACAGTGAACGCAAACATTAGTTACAGAAACCCTTGGCCTCTGTACAACTGTAGCCCTTTCCTTGAACGGAGTTCATAATGTCATGAATTATGAGAAAATGGATACGAGTTGCAGAAATAGTCCGCTCAGTAAAATCCATGGAACTGTTTTAAGAGGTTTCATTATAAATTGTTAGAGCCCCAAGTTTAAATCATGACATTTATGGGAATAAAAAAAATTGCTTACGAAAATGAAACAATTGTTAACATTTTTCATACATTTTAATCTAGTTTGATATAATCCCTTAAGATTGTGATGATGCATCACATGGAAGAATAGTCTTATCAACATTACAGGCTCATTTCACAGGAAACGCTAGACTAAGATCGTGAAAAATAAAACCCTCACAATATTTGAGGGAAATTAATCTATCCAATGGGCAACAAATGTCTTTTATCATAAAGCAGTATTTCGACTGCATGAGTATCTACCACAAGGTAAGAATATTTTTATGGAATGTAGTTATTACACTGTCTAGTACATAATCAATGTATAAATATTGATATTTCTAATATAAACATTAATATTTCCATCACTTAATCATTCAATGTTGTTCAATATGTTCAATAATATGTTAAATTAATTAATTTGATTAAACTTTTTTTTGTATTTACCTGCTACATAAATCATTCATTTATTGAAACAATGCGTCCACAGTTGATTTTTTTATTTTAAATGATCTGCAAACTAGCAAAATATTTTGATAAAACAAATATTTTGTATATTTTTCTTGTGCAGCCTTGGTAATCATTCTTTATCCGCGGATACATTGTTATCTAACTCCTTTACAGGGTTTCCACAAAACTTACGAAAGGTTTGAATGGCGGTCCTGAAACAGATTCCTCCACGCATGCTTTCTTAGAGTGATAAACGTAAAGATTTCGACGTGAAAATATTAGTTAGATTTAACGTTTGTATTTAACTTCTTAGCTAGCAGAGTCTCGGTGATGGACGAAACGCAGAATAGACAAAAATTAGCTTAACGCAGAAGAGACAAAGCCATTAATCTGTAAGCCTACCTACCTCAGAATACTTAGAAATCTCAAACCTTCTTTAGCGTAGAGCGTAGATCTCAATCATATAGCATTCAAAGGAGAGCAAAGGACTTCGTGGACGGTTTAAGGTGAGCAATTACGATGTGTTTAACAGGATACATGAGAAAACCCTGTCGGACGGAATGCCGAGATCTTATCCGCTATGTCGCAAACAGAGGTATGGTGCGCAGTAGTTTGTTTTGTTATTGTCAAGCATGCTTATCTTCTTCGTTATTGGTCTACCAACGGAAAACACTGTGTCATTATTAGTAAATGCAGTGTGATGGGGCTCAGCCTGTTTTTCTTATCGTTCTGCATCCTTCAGTGTGCTGTGGCACAGCCTTCATAACAGCCGTCAACTCTGAACATAAGATCTTTGATAACACTGCGTAATAATAATAATTTATATAAATTTGTTATTTTTAAACATGTTATATGTAAAATGAATCAACTTCGAAAATTTAAACAGAACACGTTCATAAAGCGTGTGTTGAATGAAAAAGTATGTTTTCTGTTTTATGTACGTTATTTATAAAGATTAAATAATTATTTTTAGTTATTTTCATATTATAGTTCTCTCTCGTAAATTTTCAATGTTTTCGTTGTTAGAAACAACACAGTTATTATGTTAATGCGTAAAGATAATGAAGTTGCATTGTTGAACACATACTAAATTGATAAAACAAGTTTTCATGTATCAGAACATGAAATAAGCGAAGCTAATAAACCACATCAATATAATAGTTGTTTAAATTATTTAAAAATTATTTAGTTTGACATTTGTTGTATAAGTTTCACTTTCAGAAGTTCAAGTAGAAGGAACGATTTAAAATTAAATCTTTACGCTGTATACTACATAGCGGTGTCAATGTGCCCGATGACGTCATATTTGAATAGACGGGCCTGGGTCTAAGGGGCCGTGGCTGTGGTTGTTCAGTTTAGTGAGTAGCCTTGTAGTGATTAATGAATATTCTTCTTCTAGAGACAGTATCTAAACTAACGAAGATACTATAAGTTATTTACCAAGCAAAGGAATTTTACATAACTCACGCATCTGCGACAATGGACTCCGTGTACTCGGTAGACCTGATTTTTTTTTCCAAAAATTGCTAGACTCATTTATACATGTGTGACAGACCTACTCGCTCTACATAGACGTCAAAACGATGGCCTTCTGTCGCGTATGGTTTTGAGGGTTACTAAAACATCACTCATATGTCACAGACATCGAAGAATTAGATGGCATCGCTCGGTCCTTTAACGAGCCATTTGTACTCGCTCCGCTCGCATCTAAGAGGATACCACATGTGGGTTCACCGCATAACAAAACTTATAATCGCCTATATTAGCCTTACATAAATAAGTGCGTTACCTAATAAGTTTACCAAAATACGTAATATAAATTATATGTTTGTGTTGGTGCACAGATAACGGATAAGTGATAACACTTATAACCGTGATAACACTTATAACTTGTAAGTGTGCACAAACACTGATAACTGAAACATGTAATAGACTCAAAAGCCTTTGGAAAGAGTGTTGGGAGAAACAATGGAGAACGGTACACAATATATTTTGTGCTTGCAGAAACGGTTGAAAAGAATTTGAAAATGAACAATAGACCTCGGTCAACAGAGCTAATATAGTAAGTCAGACAACAACATCCCACCAATTTCGATTGTAAATTGCAAAAAAAAAAAAATAGCCTTTCATTAGAACAGTTTGGTTGCCATCATAATCGTATGCCTAGTTTGTTCTGTTCTTTATGTTAGCGTGAAGAACACGGCCCTAGAAAAATGTCTAGAAGATGAAAATCTGTACCAGCGTTTAAACAAAGAGTATTAATCTGATAACGTTATCAGACGGATTTACTGTGCTCGCTGGGTAAATGAATACCTTTATCTTTTCAGTACTAATGAGCTTACCGATCCATGCGCGCCACCTTCTGTAAAAAAAAAAAAAAAAATACAAAGAAGGTGAAACACAAGACGACGTAAGGAGAGAGGCGTGTTTAATTAATTAGACTTCTTTTTATTCTCTTCTTTCGTTTTTTTCTTTCTTTTTTTATAATTCTGAGCCATTTGAAAGCATAACTTATTTAGAATTTCTTTTGCGCAGCATACAGTAGGCTGGCAGGTACGTACGTATGGTTATCATTATGTTCTCAGCTACCTAACGGAAAGGCTTAATTAACACTCTCTCTCTCTCTCACACACACACACACACACACACACACACCACGATTCTTAAACACTTTAATTTTGTTTTACACGAATGTTATACGTAGAGCTCGGGTTTCTTAGCAAGGTATGTGTTTCACTTTGTGACTTACAAAGCTCGTGACTTTACGTTGTATGAGTGCGTCAGACACGGTGAAGCGCCAGTTGGACGCGTATTCACATTGCGTTATACAGGGTCCGCCAGTGAAGGGGGAAAATTAAAAGTACCCAATTTTTTCATGAAACATTTACTATCAGAATTTTTTTTTACAGATTTGAGTTGAGTAAAGTATGCCATTATTTTGCTTTTAAAATTAACGCCACTCAAGTGAGAGCCATTTCTGTGTAAACATTCTTCTAATCTTGACCGAAAATTTTCCATCACTCGACGAAGCAGGTCAGGTTGAATCCGTGCAATTTCTTGTCTGATATTCGTTTTTAATTCCGGTATGGTGTGCGGTCTATCAATGTACACCCTGCTCTTCAGAAATCCCCAAAGAAAAAAGTCGCATGCCGACAAATCTGGGGATCTTGCAGGCCACGAGATGTCGCCATATCTGAATATGAGTCCGTCCGGGAAGAGTTTTCTTAAAGCAGCCATGGACACACGAGCAGTATGACTTGTGGCCGCATCCTGGTGGAAAAAATTAATTTCCGGAAACCTAGGGAGCTGTTGCATCAAAAACGTTCTGACCATGTGTGTGTAGCGGTCTGCATTGACAGTTGTGGTGTTTCCTCTATCGTCTTGGAAAAAATATGGCCCAATAATGCAAGATGATGAAACTGCACAACACACCGTAACTTTCGGACTATGTAATGGCTTTTCATGCAACTCACCTGGGTTTTCATCATTCCAATATCGACTATTTTGTTTGTTTACATATCCATTCAAATGAAAATGTGCTTCATCTCACATTAACATGCGGTGAATAAAGTTTTCATCATCATTTACACGTCGCAATATTTCTTCGCTAAAAATCCTGCAAGCCAGCATATCGCCATCTTTCAACTCCTGGATTACTTGAATTTTGTAAGGATGAAAAGATAAGTCTTTATGCAAAATTCGTCGTAACGATGTGTCACTAATGTTTAATGCGGATGCATGTTTCATTGCAGAACGTTGTGGACTACGCGTCAATGCTACTCGAACTCTTTCAATGTTTTCCTCTGATCTTACAGACCTTGTTGCTCCTCTATGCTTTAAGTTTAATGTGGAACCAGTTTCTTCAAACTTTTTCACCCATGACATAATTGCATGAGCGGACGGGACTCTTCCATGTCGTGGAATATTGAAATGATTACGAAACAATCGTTGTACAGAAGTCACACAGTCACCATTCTTATAAAACGATTTTACGAAGAAAGCACGCTGTGCACCGGACCACTGCTCCATGTTTAACAAATGGCATTAAATGTAAAACAACAATCGAAAACCTCCACGCCCTATCGTGAGCAGGAAATGAACTATTGGACTTTTAACATTTCCCGCTTCACTGGCGGACCCTGTAGACCCTATATATATAATTTGATCCAAAATATATTACTCTCGATAATACTTATAAAATTAAATATTGATACAAATTTAATGAGACGTTTGAACAGGAACGAACCTGAACTCCTTACTTTAATACAACCTATCAGGTCCCAACTGTCAGTGAGAATACCAGATCGCCCATTATAGACCCTCTAATTATTGGCACACGCTTTTATTAGTGAATATGGCATGTTTTCCACACCTTTAGCGATAACGAAAGAATCGAGAATAAACAAATTGTTCCGGACATAAACATTTGAAGTAAACTGACGGGAGGTATGATAAACAGAATTATGAAATCAAAACCGCTCTCTATTCAAATAACTTTCACTTTTACTTGAGTTGTTTACAATTTTATTAAATAATGAACTAATATTTTCCTTGCCCTGTCTTCTTGCCTTGTGACGGAACAAGTATTTTTGTGTGTTAATCTCTGTTTCGTATCCCAATCAGGGCTTATCTACTTTTCTCACGAATTGTTCGCCTCGCCCAAGGAGCGTCAGTGATTTGCCAAGTTATTTTACCTAAACAGCCGACCTATTTTACCGATGCTTCCGTTCGGCCAATCTCCTTTACTTATAAAACAACTAGTAAGCTTCCTCACTCAGCTGCAAAACTGGCTCGATATTTTCAACAAAATGCAGTCGTTATTAGAAAAAAATCAAATTAATACAGTATTCCTTAAATTAATTAAGGTTCCATGCCTTAAATCTGTGATTAAAGTTCTCCATACATAGAAACACTACGAGGTGACCACACATCGTTGTATCGTCTGTATCAACTGAGTACTGCTGTTAGGCCTACTTTTGTTATCCTTTATTATCCTGAATACTCCTTATCCAGATGATCTTAGCTTGAAATAGACATATACGTTAACCCGCATACTATAATCTAAAGTAAAACATCCATGTAGTTTTGAAAGATATCACGATATATTGTAATGCTGACAATAAGAAATGTTTAGTTAAATTCATTTTACTCTCTATTCCTTTTGATATTATTACCATCCCTGTGTTTGTGTGTTTGTAGAGTCGCAAATAATTTACCTGAATGCCTTCCATTCGCTTTACTACGAAC
The DNA here is from genome assembly GCA_034769895.1 of Magicicada septendecula. Classification (NCBI taxonomy): domain Eukaryota; kingdom Metazoa; phylum Arthropoda; class Insecta; order Hemiptera; family Cicadidae; genus Magicicada; species Magicicada septendecula. The sequence continues at coordinate 245,448,528 of CM068374.1, read as the reverse complement.
GTCTTGTAAATATTCTGATGCACACAACAACAATAACTATGTCTCAATGAAAGCGAAAATGTCGATCCGGCAGTGAAACGAAGATGTGGAGTAATGAGGCAACAAAAATAGCATGTTTTATGAGGAAAACAGTAACAAGCCGCATCAAAGCGAGCGTCGTGCGCGTGTGTGCGCGCGCTTTATCTGTCCCTCTCTCCTGTGATAGCTTCCTGATGACGAACAGCCCCGCTAACAGTAATGCGACTAATGGCATGCGAACGCTACTGATAAACCCGATATATTCCAGGCAGTCTCAGTCTACATTACTGTGCACAAATATACACCGAGCGACGCGCGCTTACTCTCTCGTGTTTACAAACTTTAGCGCGGCGCTTCGTCTTTTTGCCACCCCCTTTCCTACAACATACACACGCGCGCGCGCATATATCAGTAATAATTCTTGATCCCTTTCAAACGTTGGACGAGTATCATGATCAATCCGAATCAATAAAATTAGTGTAAATAATTACTTGCTAGAACACATAAGGGGAGACTGTAGTAATTTTTTTTTAAAACACTTAGGTTTTTAAAACAGAATTAACACTGTTGCACACCATTATAGAAAAATTATTCCGACTAGCGCTTTCAAAGCTTCACAGCTCATCATCAGATCGGAAATAACAAAAATGGCTTAAGATAGTTAAAGACTTTATTACCTTATTGTTGTCGTTCATTACCTTATTGTTGTCGTCCATTATCTACCGTCGATTGCAATCTTATCAAAATATTTAATTAATAAAGTTGTGTTAGTGGCCATTTTTGTTATTTCCGATCTGATGATGAGCTGTGAAGCTTGAAAGCGCTAATCGGAATAATTTATCTATCACTATATCTATCACTACCACTGGTGTGCAACAGCGTTAATTCTGTTTGTGACAAAACCACTAACACAACTTTATTAATTAAACATTAGATTTTTGTATATTATTATTTTCAATTTTTTTCTGAACAATTTGTTCTACAATATCTTTATATATTAATTATATTTTGGAAATACAAATGAATTTTTTAAGGTAGCATGCTGTATTTTATAAGAAATTTGTCAGTTTCATTAAAAATTTCATTTATATATTTTTACTGTTAAATATTGGTCCCAGTACTACACATAAGTCTCAAAAACCTTGACATGCAAAGGATTTATAAAATGTACTTACAAAATTGTATGGGACCAATAATGAATTCCTTATTTCTCTTAAGGCACATGAGGAGGGGGTCTAAACTTCAAGTTGGTGTCATCCTCCCCCCAGGAGCAGCTCTAAGTTACTTCAGGATATGTCCGATCCAGTTACCGTTTCTCCAGGATATAGCCCTCTAAAATGGTCTACCCCTTTTTGATTCTTACAAGCACCTGGCTATTGTTTATTCTATACGACCCACTTTATTCTTCCATCCGCCTCCGGCGAGTAGTACCAGCAACTCCATCCTATACCGGTCCCTTTCCATCGTTGCCCGTGCTCTGGTCTATAAAATAAAAGGGCCCTTACAGAACACTTCACAAGTCCCTATCTCAGGCCATAGTTCATTCTGCTACACAAAATTCCTTTTCCTTAGCAAGTGATGTTCCTTTTTCCTTTTCACTACTGATGTTCTACTCCTCATCACTTCCTCTTCGGTCCATTACTTAGTCAATGTTCTCCCTATGTAACTGTACCTGTTTGGTATGTTCTCTCTTCCTTGATATTTCTGCTTCCATATCTTGCTCATCATTTATTGCCACACTATATTCTTCAGTTTGATTTCGGCTATATGTACGCCATTTCGTTTTCAATGGTTCTCTTGACTTTTACAGTGGTAGTAATGGTCTTTCAGGTGTAGCTACCTAGTTATGTAACTTTATACCAATTCGTAATAGTGTTTTCTGATTGGCAACTCGCTAAGATTTTGTCAATTATTTCGTAGTTTTTATTTTGTTAAAGCCTACGAAGTGCACAACGAGCTTTTCCCATAGCTGTTGTAGCAGATCTTAATAGCTGCGTCTTAGTAACGACTGATTAGGTACTGAGGCTAACGCACTGTCTCAATCCTCCCCGACGAGGAAGACGTCAACTAAGGAAGGATTATTGGGTCTAGCTAAAGAAGACGTGTAAGAATGGTTAACGAGGGCTAACGAGGATTTACTCCTGCTCTCAGAAGCGTTCAACGGTGAGATTCGATTTGACAGATTGAACAGATTCTGAAATAAATGGTACATTCGCGACAAACACAGTTTTATATTATTCAAATCTATGAAACGTTATAGCATACATTTGTGAAAAATATAAAAATTGTATTCTTGTAAACAAAAAAATTTTTCAAACATAGAAAGCTTTCACTCAGAGACATAAATTTCCCCTTGATAATGGAACGTGTGGATCAGTCAACGAAACAAGCAGTGCAGAACACAAGCAGTGAAGAACACAAGCAATGCAGAACACAAGCAGCGGAGGACCGAACACAGGCAGTGCTGAACACAAGCAGTGGAGGACCGAACACAGCCAGTGCAGAACACAAGCAGTGGAGGACCGAACACAGGCAGTGCAGAACACAAGCAGTGCAGAACACAAGCAGTGGAGGACCGAACACAGGCAGTGCAGAACACAAGCAGTGGAGGACCGAACACAGGCAGTGAAGAACACAAGCAGTGCAGAACACAAGCAGTGGAGGACCGAACACATGATTACTTCAACACTTAAAGATATATGTAACTTAACTAGTAAACTCCTTGAGCTGCATAACTCGTCCACTACTATGAAAGAAGTAGATAAATTATAATATTAGATTATATTATTCCTTTGTAAGTAACTCGTTGAGTTTTCTGCAGATCTCTTATGTAATATCTTCAAGTAAATACACTGCAAGCAGGGTACTTTTCACCTGACTCACGTTTTGCAGAAATTATTCTGTATCTTCAGAGGCTTGCTGTATTGTAGTTGAATGCAAGCGAAACATTTAATTACAATACAAGCAAGCCTCTGAAGATACAGAATAATTTCTGTGAAACGTGCAATTAGGTGAAAATTACCCTACGTACAGTGTATTTACTTGAATATATTACATAGATTATATTAGTAGACTATTTATGTTATTACTATAACATAATTTTATATAATAGAAATTTTTCAATTATCCGAAAAATTACGAAAATCCCGATTATACTGCTAATTTTATTTAATAAAATAGCAATTCTAGGGCAGAGAATTGTACAAGAAACATTAACAATCCAAATATGCCTATATGTTAACACTCCACTTAGTCAAACACGCGGACAGATTTTTACACTTTTTTTAAATTTTTTATCACTTTTTTTCAGCTTTGGGGGCCCAAAAATTTCGAAATTTCGAAATTTCTAAACCTGTACGCATATTTCGATTCTGGTTAAAATTCTCTTTAGTCTAATATCCCGCATGCAATTTGCGACTTTAATAAACATTTGACGACCGTTTTTGGTCCTGGCTTCTAACACGTTTGTAGAACAAACTGAACCGTAAATTTAAATTTTAGTTAAAATTTTCTTTAATTTGATACCCTACACGAATTTTTGCATTTCATCAAAAGTTTCACCCACTGGTGTCCCAAAACTTAAAAATGACCAAAACTTACTATTTTGACCCCCTCGTTGTGCCTTCAGCCTCCCTGTTTTTTGGGGAATCAATCTAAAAAAAAAATAGGATTTTGTACACGCACGCCAAGTTTTACAAAAATCGGTATCGGTTAAGGCGTTCAAATGTTATTGTGAAACATATCCCAAACAGACAGTCAGATAGACAATGTCAAACGGTCGAGTTAAGGACCGAACGACTCGCTTCGCTCGTTCAATAATTTCAATTAGGTCACTGACAGCTTTGTTTACACGAATACTAATATTCTTCAATGCCTACTAACCTGTAACGGGTTTACACAAATCTCTCAAACAACACGAGAGTCGTTCCCGTATTCTTGTTAATCAAAGTGCGTTCGGGCCAATAAACTTCCGCGCTTCTGTACACGTATACAACAAATTGCTCCGTTTTCCACGCTTTTAAGTAAAACACTGAGTAGGCAATCGGATCTGTCGCCGTTACTATTTGTCGTTGTCTTTTCCTTAGCAAATCTCCGTCCCAACAAACAAAGTGTACCAACAAATAGCACTGAACGCAAACGGAATTAGTAATACCGGTGTACTGCTCCCTGTCGTATACGTGCGAGTCCCGGTAAACTGATGTTTCTCAACCGCGGGGGGCACCACGATTATAAAACCTTACTGCATGGATCCATAAGAATTATGGAAAACCTCAGTGTTGCAATACGAGCATCGCTTTTACAATATGGCACTAATTTTTCATTCATTTCTGTTTTACTTGTGAGTGTGCGTATGCGTGTGCGTGTGGGGGAGAGGAAGATTCATTTAAAACTCAGACTGCGTTTAGTACTACAAATCTAAAGGACACGATTATTCTCAATCTTGACGTGCTCGTTGTCACATGTTACTCCTCTGATTACAATAAATATTAAAGAGAACATAAAACATCGTACTATTTACTTGTTCAAACATCTGACCAGAACAAAACAAATCCTTAGTGTTTGATAACAACCTAAAGTGTTGCGAAATAGAACATTTTTAATACATTATAGCTACACAAGTAAACTTACATTAATCAAAACCTGTAAGCGTACATAAAACGTGGATGTTGGATGCATTGTTAATAAGAGAGGAAGACTCCAACGTGTATTGTCTGCATACACTACAACCAATTTTAAAGAGAAATTGATACAGAAAACGTAATCTAAAAATTTAATTATACCAATGTCTCACACAGAGAAAATTAAGAAATAAAATATGGAAAGAGAGTATGGTAAAACTTGCCAAAATCGTAATTATAGTATTCCTTCTGTTTTGAAGTAAGGTATGGATTCTGATGAAACAGAAAAAAATGATACACAAAGCAGAAAACTGTTACGGAGGTTGGCAGGACACACAAGGACTGATCGGTAGAGGGATGTGAAAATATAAGCGGAATTTCAAATTTAAGGAATTCATTTACTAACATAGTATAAGTACATAAATATTCCGTACTCATAATAAGCATATGTAAGTATAGAAAGTACGTAGATAACACTTGAAAAATAAAGAATAATTAGTGAAAAAATATTTTAATATCAACTGACCAGTGTAGACCTGTGAAGCGTTCAAGATAAAGACAGCCCAATTCCGTTAATAAGCTCAAGTAAAAGCAGTAATACGTTTAAGCTTAAAACTTGAAGGTTGAAAAAGAAGGAAAAGTATAGGACGTAAAAATGTCCTCATAAAAAGAGAACAAAGAAATACAACAGCTTAAATAAAATGACGTGCTATAGTGCTCAGACAGGCCAGCTGTTGTGCTAACTGTTGCAATCGCAAGACGAAACTTCACAACACGTCTTGATGACTTAACTTGTAGCAAAACACGTCCTCTGTTACCTTCCACTATCCCATAGAGCCACAACTAATACAAACTACATTTTGGAGACGTTTATATTTCATTAGGCCGCGCGATTTCATAAAAAGCAATACAGATATTGCCAAGTGTCTGCAATCGTGTCTGCCAAGTTATTACTGAGCCGGCTAAATAATCAGTTTTACCACATTATCTATTTATTTCTTAATAGAATTCAATTATATCAAAATATTGTCTGGTTTTTATAAACACTAGTTCATTTCACTTTAGTATCTACAAATCATATTACGCCAAAAACTGTACATCAATTTTAAACTTTTCCTAGTAGATTTGATTTATTTTAATCCATTTACTGGTAAAACACATATTAATCTACTAATATTGATCAAATATTGATCAAAACCTGTAACCGTAATTCCATATTTCAAGTTTAAACATAAAACGTGAATGTTGAATGCATTGTTAAAATATAAGCGAGGAAGACTCCAACGTGTATTGTCTGAATGCACTACAGCCAATTTTAAAGATAAATTGATACAGAAAATAAAATGTGCTAATACCCGCACAATAACATTAAACAATACCCGCTAGTATCTACATATCTAATAGTAGAAATCTACTTTATAATTATACTACTCATATGCATACACTTAGGCTGTTACTCCTCATTTCTTGATAGTAGTTTGCCTCGTTCCAATTTTTTCTTTGGATTCTTTATTCCCCAGAATATTTCCTACTATAATTTTCCTAAGTTATTATCACGAAAGCAATTTTAAAATTTACGGCGATAAGTTTTTAAAACCTAGACCTTGTAAGATTTTTTTGTAGGCGGCAAAAGCCGTTTCCACGCTTGTTTTTCTTTGGATTTGACTTGACTTTACTTTATTTCAGTACTCTTTTATGTCAATTTAATCTCTCATACACCTGAATCTTTCACGGTAAATAATGTGTATAACGGCGGCAATCGCTTCAAATTTTGCCCAACGGTTCTTAAGACTTTCACAAACAAAAAGAGAGACAGACTCCTACTGGCAACTTCATTTTTCATTATACAGGGACACGTTCACTTTCACTAAAACATCATCTCTTAACGTATATTGTAAATATACAATTTGTAATATAATATAATATAATTTGTAAATTATACAAAGTAAATACAAGCTAAACATTGCCATCTTAATTAGATGCTTGATGTAAACGAGCAATTTATTTTGAAAATAATGCGTGACCAATTTAAAAAACCGTCCCTATTTTGCAAAATTAAGCGGAACTGTAACACAAAAATTGCTTATTGAGGGCTTATCTTTTAAATATATGCTGTCGCATATATTTTGTAAAACGTGTCGTTAGCGCTTATCACATTGTTCTGATATTTCTTTAATGATTTAAGCAGCGTAAGCCAAGAAATCATTGAACGACCGATTTTCCTTTGACTGTTTCATCAACATGGTGACTGGGCGGCTCCCATTTGTCTGATTAATGTTTCATACACCTAGACCTTATTGGCAGACAGACTATAGAATGATGGAAACCGCATTAAATTCCACCTGGTATTCTCGCCTATATTGTGTACAGACAAATTCTACACCTACATTAAAATATCTTACGCCAGTCACATAGGCAACCGGGGTAGTAACACTGTAAGGTTGAATACGTATTACGTAAGCGACTGGAAGTCGTAACGTAAAATATTCTCGCTTTTTCTGAAGTTCTTGCCAGATTTTTCGATTATTCTACAATACAGTGGAACTTTCTTGTACTTACTGCTCCGTTTCAGCCAGCTGACCAGGTGTCCGCAGGAGATTGCAAAATCGAAGCGATAACAAGTGTTATGAGTTGTTACTGTAACCTGCTATTCTGTAATTATGTCTTGACAGCGACTTGGTGTACAGTAATAACTGTAAACTACTGTTTGCGCGCAGCTGTAATTGGTGACTTGTATTATTTATTGCAGCACTATTTATTTTTGTTAGCTTACTGTGTGTTGGACTTCTGAAAACTTGAAGAGTTGTTGTATACAAGTGTATACGGTGTTAAAGTTGTAACAAATTCTCTGGTGTTAACTTATTTTATTCGACTGTTTAAAGTGGATGATCCGTGCGATCGTAATCGCATCATTTCTAAGAGAACGTGATTATTTTAGTGAAATAATTATAATTTTTGCGGCTTTGCAGAAAGCAAATCGAGATTTTACGGCGTTGTAGAGTAAAGAGTGCGTTACGAAACGTGACATATTATCAAGAAAATAACTCGACTCGCCCAAGCTATGAATAGCATATCCCAGAAATTCAAAGTATTGTCCACAGACTTTATATAGACTACTTTATACTTCATTAACGACTTCGACTGCTGTCTGTATTAACGTAGACAAAAGCAAACTTTGGCCATTTGTCTTACGAAGATTAGTAGATGTGTTTTACTTCTTCAGAGAGAGTTATTATGTACTCTTTTTAACTGCGATATAGTGAATTTTATGTGACTGTTATCGTTTGTATAAAAGATGCATAACGGATTATACTTTTTGTCAAGAAAAATTTCTGATTTACGCGTGATTCAGCTGATAAGTTCTATTACAACTGCTAATAGTTGTCAGCTAAATCTGGTGTCGATTTAATTCCACCCCAGTAAGATAGCTGTGTAAACCAAGTAACAACAAGAATACAACTGTACCTGTTGTAGTCGATCAAGGCATGATGTGAATCTCTTATTACTAACAACTCACTCACTGCACTCCACAAAAAGTACAGTAATAAAAACGACTTCAAAATTATTCGCCCATTCTTTTGTCCATTCAGATGTAACCGATAGAGCTAGATGTAATGTTGACACTTCAGCTCCCAAAGCGTCGCAAGTCACAATCACTGTGGCCCCGTTGACATTGAAATGTTACCGCATTACGTTACTGTACGAGCGCATGTCAGTGGTCCTACCACGCCAACACTTGATCGGTGCCCCTGTCACCCTCATCCAAGGACGTTCGGACGATTCTGATTTCTTCTGGGAATTCCTACAATCTCTAATCATCCCTCAAAAACCATCAATGCGGATTAGCTTGCGTAACAACATCTAATAGTAAACGTTCTTTACAAAAATAAAATTTTAACTGTCTGTAATATTTTAAAAAATATCTTAATAATTCAAAATGTACTACGGGATTACGGGTTAACATACTAGCAGCGGCATCAAAAATAAAAGATGAAAAACGATTCTGCAAACTTACAAATAATAATGTTCTTGACATAGTTTACAATTCATATGATATATGATTTCAACATTATGATCATATACTTCATATGGTTTAATAACATTTTTTTTCTAGCCAATATTTATCAGTAACTTCTTAATAGAAAATGATGTTAGTGAATACTGAAGATGAAAACCAATTTTATATTATTATAACTATATATAATAATACAATAAAAAATAAAGGAAATCTAAAACAGAAAAATGCCTTTGTTCAATCTAATAAATTAAACAAAAAGTTATTGTCGTCTCAGATTTAAAGTACCTGCTAATAAAACTTATTACTTAACAATAATACATAATTTACGATAAATCGAAAGTGCCTTGAACCTTCATTGTCCACGCGTTGACTCGACGACTACTTTACACGAAATTTGCTCACTCGTCATTTTTTTCTTTCTCTTACGTCTAATTCGATTTAATCCGTGGCATTACACCAATTTTTTAATAATAATTAGGGCTATAAAATTAACAAGACAAATGTGTAAACAATGATGGAAATTAAGTTCCTGCATTTTATTGTCCATGACGAGTCCGTTGTTATTTATTAACATATATAATACTACTGACTCGGAACACAATAATTATTACTGATAAAAATGATAAAATTTATCTGGTGGCCTAAACTAGTCTTCTATCCGTTAGAGTTTCATCAGAGGCTGCCGCAAGGAAAATAAGTATCACCTGTACAATGCAACGTTTGTTTGTATGCAAGCATTTAGCTTACATATAATAAATATATTTTATAACGGCCATAATTACTGAAAACGAATGATGCTGTAACGAAAAAAGTAAGTTACACAATCTATATGGACCGTTATGCATCAGCGTACGTTAATGCAGGTTCCGCTGTTTGATTACGTCACTGATGAGAGAACCAACTTTAAATTGAAGTTAATTTTGAAATCTTTCTCTGTGCCCCGTCCTCTCGCGTCACTTTGTATGACTTCATTCCGTATTCTGATTGGCCTTACTGTTTGCTCTCATTTCCATATTATCTGGCGTGATATCTAGGTCTGTGCTGCAGTACAGGCAACATTCAACGCACTAATTGAAATAATAATCTACCAAAGTTACCTCCGCTATCTTTACTTGATTAGCAAACGCGGATTACTGAATTTACTTTTGTTTATTGTTACTACCGTCTGGTCATTCAACTTTTGTGCACGGCTTACTATTTTTGTTCACCACTGTATATCAAACTATATCTTGACGTTGTGTTTAAACGAATTTACAAAATTCACCAAATCCTACATTACAATGTGGCAAGACATAATAGGAATATTCTTTTCCTTCTTCGTCTAAATTGGCGCTACGGCTATTGGTGAACCTTGGCTTCCTGGACAATCCGCCTCCAGTCGTCTCGATCCTCTGCTCCCAGTCTCCATCTTCTTACACCGAGGCTGCGCAGGTGGTCCTTAAGATCATCCACCCATCGTTTTCTAGGCCGACCCCTCCTTCTTCTTCCACCAGGTCTGCCCGTAAAAATTTTCTTCAATGTGAATGTCTCTAACATTTTCTGTACATGCCCTGCCCACCGTATTCTACTTTTCTTTATGTCAGTGATGATATCTAGTTATAATACGAATCGGACGATCCTAATTGTCTGAACACGCTTTCCAAGAATTGTGAAAATAATTTCGTTGATAGGCAGTCTATCTACCCTACTTCTTTACACATGAGCCAAAGTAATTTTTATGTGCACTGAACCGTCATTGTAAGCATTAACAACTTGACGACTTTTTCACACATAATTCATTCGCTCGTATTTTTTATTTTTCTTACATCTACCTAGACTTATTCGGTTGGAATATATCTAAATATTGAAATAATTTAATGGAAATACGCTCAAACGTTCATATCGTAAGGGGTTTTCCAGATCTGGAAGAAATTTATATCAGTGACGATGTAAATGATATAATATATATCACACTGAAAATATGGTTTAATATGGTCACACTGAAAATATTATCTTCGCCATGGTGAAGACATTCAATGTTGGATTCTTATTTTCGGATATTTTTATGTATTTTTACAGTAATACATATATGCGCGTACACTCCGATGCATAACTGATTCATTCCAATATGCAATGCATCGGTAAATGGAAAATCCACACGGTATCATATTTATCATCAAGTTACCACATCGTTCATGAACGTTAGAGTAAACATGGATAAAGATAAATTCTTTATCCAACCCATACTTACTCAACGGTCGTTCTTTGCAAATTCAGTAATCTACTGTGAAATATTTACAAAAATGAATTAGAATTTGTACAGTTATTTAGATCACTGAATCACAGATACCAATAAGTAAACGGTTAAGATCATTTTGTATCAATAACACCCCGTAAATAACCTTTATGAGAAAAAGCAATCATTACTATTTTAGTAAACTCATTTAGTACTTTCTCCACTAACAACCCTAGTGGAGCTCTGCAGCTCTGCAGCTTTACACAATCAACAAAGCGTGGCTACAGCTTAGTCAGTCACCTCCGCGACTTGTTTTACAACGGCTTAAATACGAATTTAGTGCAATCGTTCATTGTTATAATTTTGTGTATCTGTGTTGTGACGTCATTGTCTATAAATTAGTGACTGTTATTACCAATTGGGTAACATAGGGAAATGAATGTTATCACGGATGTAATAAAAATTGTGATTACCGATTTGAATAACCTTTTTAATTTGACATATGTCTGCTTGTATAAATACTGTATCCAAGCCTAGTAACCCCTATACATAATTTCACTAAAACGTAATGACTGGTTTTTCTCAAAAATATTATTTGCGGGGTGTTATTGATACCAAATTATCTCAGGCGTTTACTTAATGTTAATTGCTATTCAGCAAACTAAATGATTGTACAGATTCTAATCCATTTTTGTAAATTGTTCACAGTCGATTATTGAATTCGCAAAGAACGACTGTTCATTAAGTGTGGAGTGGATAGACAATTTAATAAGATTAGTGGCTCTTAATGTTCTACTAAGAATATAGTTTGAACAAGCTGACAATTGCTATTAATGTAACATCGTTAAAAACAACTACTACTCTGATTGTGTAGTTGTACACACGTAAACGTGCGCGTATATACCGTAGGTTGTTACCGTGTCAACCGTACGTAAACGTAGGTTGTTACCGTGTCAACAGAAAGCTGGCGGTTTATTGCCAAGTTGCTAACATTAGTAGAATTGCCGGTCGGGACGAGGGAGCCCAGTCAGCGGTCGTCGATGTTAATCCCCACGATCGTTACTGCTAGACTCGCCTTAATATGTACAGCTGATCGCAAACGCCACGCTAACTACTGTATTATTATATTTCTCAGCAGTTACACTAACCTTCCGTAAGCGACGCAGTCAATAAGAGCAACGCTGGATGTTTGATCAAACTTTCTGCAGACTGTTTCTGACAATCCAACTAGCTTTCCCGGTATTTTGCGATCGCCAAGTCTCTTGCAAATTAAAGAAGTGTTCAATTCAGATAATCAGATATGTGGAAAGGGACTTACACTTTACTCGTGAGAATACAATACGAGCAACGGAAGCGCAGAAAATGACGACTTTGACACTGCCAATAACAGGCATTCATAGAATTTACAGTGGTATAACCACGTTCATTTGGAACAAGTGCACATGTGGCTAAGAAACCTGACACTAAGAAGAAAACTGGAAAGCAGCTGACTAAATTGAGATATGGTGCTGGAGAAGGGCTTTAAGAATACCGTAGACAGAAAGAGCGACTAATTATGACAGAAGAATTGTGTTTAAAACCATTGTGAAAAGAAGAAGCTGTATGGTTGCACTACTACGCCAATCAAACTGGTTCACCATCCTGATCGAGGGAAGATTGAGAAGCGTAGTGGGAGGAGTAGGTCCAGGCAGGAGTACAGGGATGAAATAAAAACAGGAAAAAAGTGTGTAGTGATTAAGGGACTGTCTACAAAAGGGAAAAAATTGCAGCCCCGCCAACCTCTGGGTTGAGGATACGAAGAAGACAATCAGGTTAAACAAATAGTGGAATGTAGATAGACATAAAATGATTTTAGTGCGAGACCCAAGAAAAAGGTAAGTGTCGGCCCCTCTCTATCAAGGTAATCATATATTATCAAAAACAGACGAGATGAATTTATTAGTAGACCTCTACTGTTGGCGGACCGAAATGCTTTGGGCAGGTCATGTCGTTGTCTGAAATGTAATGAAACTGAATTTTTTCTCAATAAGTGGCAACATTGGGGGACCTACAATACAACAGATAAATCTATGTTTTCTTAATTTCAATACAATTTTCAGTTTTTTTTAATCTTAGATTTTACCGTGTCGTATTTTCATAAATAGTCTCACTTTAAAAAAAAAGAGTAGAACTGAATAACACCAAGCTGTATTATGCAATACAAATTTTGTAAAAAACTCTATGACAGTGCAAACAGAAATATTAACAAATTAAAACGCGCTGATAGAAATAAAACCATGTTTTGAATTCAGATTCTTAGGTAATGCGAAACACTTTTGGATGGCCACAATACCCCGGAAAATGGATAGTCTAAACGAATAAAAGTAGAAAAACGGATGACAACAGACGAATCACGTATTGATTCGTCAAATACAAAATCACGTGTATTCCGCATCCTGTTTACGTTAGAGAAACACGATGCGCCTAGAATATGCAACAGTTAAACCTGAACATTGATTATTTCACTGGTTTGTAGGAGACATCTATTGGTAAAATGACAAACTAAATTATAATGTCAAATTAAACTATGTAAAGAATGAATTAGCTTCAAGCTAGAGACTTTTCATCAAAGTTGATCGCCTTTTGGATGGTAACAATCGTCACTTAAGGACTAGATTTAAATTTATACGTATCTTGAGACTGTTCAAGATATTTTGGTGCATGATTTGAGTACGGCCAGAGATTGTTGATTTCTGGGCGCTCCATTTCGTTAGCTCTGAAAGTCACAGCGCGCTTTCTGGAAACGGAAAGCACAGTCCGCCAAAAGTAACGGAATCCTAGCCACCGTGATGACATTCCATATGATCAGTCCTGTGTTCAGAAGTCAAAAATCAAATCCAGACCACTATCAGAAATTTTGAGAACATCTAGAAGATTACGACAAACCAGCTAAAGGCTGAAGACTTCCACCACTGTTTCCATCAACGGGAACAACATCTCTTCAAGTGTACTTGTCAAGAGAAATATTTTGAAGAGGCCAACATTTTTTGTCGGTAATTCACTGTATAAATCATTCTCATTACATTTCAGAAAAATTGACAAAACAATGAGAATGGATTACCTGTCAAACACGAAGAAGCTACTAAAGAAGCTACATTTTACAGGTAAGATCTTGTAAGATAACAGAACTTTACGTCCCGAAATGAATCCACTTAGAGCGTGCACCTTACAAACGGTCGTTTTGTGATATTGTAGGCACTGACTGTCTACATTGTAGCTATATTGGGCAAACAGTTTAGGATTTTCAGCTGTTTCAGGATGTCGTTCTTTGGTGTATTAGGTGAGTTTTTTAACATTATTTAACTCAAGATTAAATTTTGTGTGAAAGTACGACATTAGCTTTTGTAACGAGTATAAAATGTTTCAGAAGGGTTTTTGGTGAGACTAGTATTTATGACCGGGTGGTTTATAAATTTTACTAAAGCTTCAAAGTTAATTCTAAACGAGTTGAAGATCGTGACAGTAAAGTAAATACTGTGGTATTGTCTGTATAAAGTTTTAGTATGCTGTGGTTAATAAAGAATAATGTTGGGGCATTTTACGTCACTTGCCCGAGTATCCGCAAAAAACGTCTACATCTGTAGAAGAATAATTTATAGAAATTGCACATAATAATGCACTAGGACACATGTCAACGCCTGCGCAGGAAGTTTAGAGCAAACCGTCATATTCGCCATATTCCTTCCTCTGCGATCTGTTTCTGTTCCGACGAATAACAAAAATATGAGTGTTTCGTAACTGTTAAAAACACAAAAATAAAAACTCACTGAACGAGCTCAAGACCGTGTTGTATGTGGGTTTTGAAAACGGAAAACGTTTAAAAAAATTTACTACTTTTGATTAAAGACTAAATGAAGCCTACATGAACACTGACGAAGAGAGACATATTACATAAACATGTGTGAACAAAGCTTTATAAGAGATTAAGTGTTTGCTTACATTCACTTTGTAACAAACTCTACATAAATTTGAATCTATTACTTACATATTTTAAAATGCATTTCAAATTTTCCGTATGAACAAAAGCTTTAATGTAGACTACTCACCGCGTTCCTACAATGCCAGACGTACGGTTAGGTATTCATTAACATTTTCACTACTCTTCTAGATGCACTCCATTTGCTTACCTGTACAATAAGAAACAAAATCATTAACCCAATGATAACAAAGTATAATCTTAATTTGACTTAAATTATAGTGCAATAAATGTTACATTAGAGATTTTATATTTTTTTATTTTTTTTAACGAAGATATTCCAAAATAAGAATTTCTTCAGTCTCTTGTTTTACACTTTATAATATCCAAATGCAAATGATTAATAACTAATGATTATTGCAACATCTCTTCTAAATAAATTACAATAATAACTGATATGAACATACTATCATCGTCATCGTCATTGTCATCATCGTCATTTGTGAAACGGCAACGATCGTCGTGGCTGGAACCTGATCACCACCTATTTTTGTTCGTATTGTTACCGGTCGCGTGGATCGTCATCATTAAACAGTGTAGATAAAACAATTGGACACCAGACGAATCGTTAATCACAACTCTAATTACAGTTTCGGTTAACAAACCAACAACATACCCATTCGTCACGTTTACGATTTTCCAACACACGTTGTCGTAACCAACAATAAATACCACCTAATTAACATTGACACAATATATTATATTACTAGTCAACAGTCACAGAAGTCCGAACATTTTATTTTATAATGGTCAGATGTTCACTGCTGCCCGACGCTGCGCACTGTGAATCGCAAACTCACAACTAACAGATCTACTACTGCAGGCCGATTTCATAAGACCTGTGTTTATACCACGCCGAGGTTGCTAGATGACTCACTTCCTTGTAACACGTAGAGCATAATCGCGTAGTCGGAGAGAGTACTGGCAGACTCTGTACTGTGCCGACTATCGACTTTGTACACATCGCATCCACACGCACGTTGCTTACTTTATATATAAATAAGAGTATCGCGTTTTGACCCTTCACAAGGCATCCCACATTCTGTGCCGCACATTAGCTTCAATTTTCTCCTCTCTCTTTTGACGTCAATAAGTCCTTAAAATCAGACCGACACATGCGGTACAAGAACGGAAACGGAAACGTTTGCAGGGTTGTTGCAGTGCGTCGTTTTAGCGGGGTGTCTTTGCACCCGTGGCAGGATTTCAGCATCTGGTCGAGCCCAATGGCTGCCAGATGATGAACATAGTACTGGTACAGTAGACTGGTGCCTAAGGCTGGAATGGAAACCGGCAACGCGATTTTTCGCTAGACGGCGGGAGAATAAAACTTTAACATATGACGCTGCTGCTAGAACCGATTCGGGCGACAGATGACGCCTGTCTCAAGCCCAGCAAGCAGACGCCTAGAGGCGTCGGTCGCTCTCCGCGAAACATAGAGCCTCCGTGCCAGTGACAGGGGTAATAGCAACAAGCAGTGTGCTAAGAAAGAAGGAAGAACAGTTTCCAGTAGGTCAGCTCCAGCGCTGGGGACAAGAAGATTTAAACGAGGATGTCTTTATGACAGGTCATCAAGAATCGCCCGAGGCCGCCTGACCCGGATCGGGGGGATGGAGATTGGAGGCTGATACATTTCGACACTATACCTTCGTGACTAATAACAAGACTGACATAAGTACAGTATAGTTACGTTCGACCTGGTATGGATGGGGCGCGGACCGCGGCATCTGGCGATAGGTGTGGGCATTATCGAAAATTTCCGCGCAGTATGTCTCGCGATTCCGATGTGCTAGAGCGCTGATTTTGGTGCCAAACAAAATATATCGTCGAGGTTCGTCGATTTAATCCATAAAGAAGTGAATTTGGTAAAATATCTTTTAGTGATAAATCCAAAGTAAGCCGTGAAAAATTTTTAATTTCACCATGTCGACCCGTAGCCTACTCGCCAAAAAATCTAGACGACCCCCGACGTACAAACAATACATCTCATCGGAAAGGAAGTCTCATGAGTCATCGATCAGAACCGCTATATCCTTGCCGGAACAAGTGAGACAACTTCGGTAACGTCGGAAAGTCGACACGTCGCGCGCGGCGAACGATGGCGCAAGCACCTCGACGGCCGCTATTGCTGAGCTGGTGGAAGTACACTTCCCGTCTACAGTTCATTAACCGATGACGAATGCGAGCCCATGGAAATGGAATTCAACAGAATCGATATCTTGCACGATTACTGGAGATCAGCCGACGAAAGTTTCGAAGCCTTATTTGTAAACAATCCGTTCGGTTTCTCTTGCGATATTTGCGATCGACTGTAGTTCGCGAAGGATTTAAAGAAGGTGAAGATTCGTCACATCGCACTGCTCAAATCTACGTTTCCAGGTGAGAATACAGTCGTTCTCACGTAAACTCACGGCCGTGTCCGATGCAGCCATCCCCAAATTTTTTCTCCCTTTCACTAAGCCTTCGTTACTAGTCCATTCGTCCTCAGTATGTCCCATTCAGTTTCCCCCTTTCTCCTCTACACAACACTCGGAAGTGTTGTACCTTCCTCGATTCTTTTAATCAGCTCTTTATTATTTATTTTATCTGTCCACTTTATTTCTTCCAATCGCTTCCAAACCCATATTACAGCGAGAACAGCTTGACTCTACACTATTTTCCTCATTGTCTATATCTCTGACCCACAAAATGAAGTACTCCATGTAAAAAACATTTTGTTCCTCTAGTCCAAACTTGCTCTACTACTCAATTTTTTCCTGTTGTTCTTTAATTATGGTTATTCTACATCTTTTTATTCGAATTAGCAGTCTCTGCAATACCAAATTTGTCATGTTTACTTGCTGAACTGCTACTTGCCATGTTCTGGACGAGGCCTTTTAGTGTTTCCACCATTTTCGTGGGTCGTGGTTTGGGACTTGAAAATGGTGGAAAAACTGTCAGGTCGTCCGCAACATGACAAGTAGCAATTCAGCAAGTAAACACGATGAAGTTGGAATGGTTAATCTAGTTCTAACCTCGTGCTCACGATTCTTACCGATTCACTCTTTGGCCGACATTTGTCTGTAACGGCTGTATTCTCATCTTTGTTATTTGCACTCTCATATCTTCCTCAGCATTTAATTTCTTCACTTTACTTTTTCATCAATTTATTCTCATTTCCTAATCGTACGTATGGATTTTCTGCACAAACCACGCATAAATTTCAAACAATGTATTGTAATACCAATGCAGACAACAGAAATGAGAAAATACACGTGGTGGGAATAAAATACTTTTAGAACCTAGTAGTATATCCTTTCCTGCTTTCTGTGATACAGTGAAAGAATTGGCGTCGTCGAAGACAGGTGCTAGGACCATTTACACCGTTACCGGAAGAAGCTAGAGTGTTTGGAGTTGATGTTATTGTAACAATAATAGTACAATACGCTAACAATTGCGAATTTAAAATAACAACTTGTTATTTGCTACAATATAAAGATACTGGTTATTTGACACTGAAAAAAATGATTAAACATTATATTGCTGAAAAAGATTGTTGAATTGACTGCAGTTTGGTTTAATGAGAGTAATGACATTTATAATTGTTTTACTGACTCTGGTTTTGACATTCTTCTACGAAAAAATCAATAAAATCTACAATATTGTCCATAACACTGTAAGAATAGACTAGAACTTAACTGTCAAAATTAATTAGTTTATTTATTAGAATATAATTTTTTCCAAATTGTTATGCAATTCAGAATTGGAAAACCCTTTTTAGTTATAAAAATGTCTAGTTTTTATTATCAGAACTTGTAATAGCTTGAAGTGTTCCGCGGTAGTCTGCGTTCTTTCACTGAAGCAATAAAACTACTCAAACTGCGTCCTCTTTTAATTCAAAACTTACAACAACAAGCAAAACAAAAAGCGACGTTTAGATTTGCAATAATACGTGCTTTTACCTTTCATGTTAATCCTCATACCCGAGTTGTAGGAAATGCTACAACTGTTCAGGGCCAAACAGCTACATTCATTACAAACAGCGATAACTTCTTTTTATGTATCTACATTTAAGTGTGTGTTGAAATAATAAAGTTATAATATATTAGCTTTCATCCCTAAGCAGCATTTAAAACAATACCTTTTTGTTCTTGACACTTTCCGTACACAGTAGTTAGTTTAGTTGTAAGATACACTGACGAGAAATACAGTCCAGAGGCTTTCTGTAACTTCCTCAGATTATCTGGACCAAACATTACCTTCTTTCATTAGTGTTTCCGTTTAACGTTACGTTGCCTTTAGGAAAACGCGGATTTAACGTTAAATTATATGAAGTTATTTAATCTGATCTCATATTTTATGTAAAATCATTTTTAAAGATTAATTTCTTTGTTTTTTAAATGGCGTAACAATTTCTGTGTGTATCGTATTACTCCTATAAGTTTCCCAATAGTTTGGACTTTTATTACTCTTAACATCGGGGATTACTCGGTCAATTTATAATCCTGATGTTATGTAGTCCACTTTTAGACTGGAATCCCAAAGTTCTAACTGCCTGTAATTCCGTAAAAAACAATTTCGCAAGTTAAAACCCTGTAAAATTAACTCAATTAGACTCATAGACCAAAAACCTCATAGCAACGCTACAATAGATTAGTGCACATTACTGCGTGATAAAGAAAACAATAATCGAAAGAAGAAAACTCACCGTCAAACATTAAAATAACTGAATTGGAAAAGCTCAACTGAAATAAGTTAATACAAGTACCTGTTAACTCAAAAACGTTAGGTTCTTTATTTTAAGTGTTACTGTGTTAGAAGCATTGTATATACACCTTAAACGTTATGTTTTCATCAACCATTGCTTTTATTTATTACTAAAAACCAAAAACCGTTGTCATATAATCTCACAAATGAAAACAACACGTATTTTTGCTTTGAATTAAGAATTAGGAAAATTTACAATTGGTACACTTCTTCATTTCTACAAAGTAACATATCGATATAAAAACATCGAAGATGTACTGCAGGAACGGATATAGAAACAGTTACGATGCCGCTAAAGAGTATTTGTTTATTTACTTGTAACTATAGTAATTAATTCTGGTCTCCACGGTGTTGTTGACATAACTAAAAGGGACTAAACCTTGCGAAAGGGGCAGAATATCAAATTCCAAGTTAGACAGTGTTCTTTGCCATGTGTCAACGGTTACCTGTGCAACATTTGGTGGCAATCGGTGTAACGGTGTAGATTTGTATTAAAACAAAGAAACAAATCTTCAGAATTTAGTTTTATATATACAGATAATAATTAAATAATTGTAGCTTTGATACTGGAAACATGAATTATGAAATTATTAATTACTTGTGAAATTTATTATAATGCGTAACTTTACATAATGCCAATGTCAACTTGATTATTCTCCGTTACTTTACTTTTTATTTCCTTAAAATTATTTTAATGTTCAATAACTCGTAATTTACCTATTTTGAGGGGAATTTAGAATACGGCATACATAATTTTAAACTATTTCAGTACAATTTCTTCACACATTAACTCATATTATTCTTTTTGTTAAAGCAATAACAAAAATTGTACTAATGGGTACTAAATAGTTCAAGACATTTTGCAAATTTAGTATGCCCGCAATTTTATTTTCCAAACATAAACATTTTTTTTTAATTTTCATAAATTTACTTCATTTTAATAATTTTTAAGTATTGTTGTGATTTATAATAGTACACTATTCAAGGTCGTCGTACTTGATTATGATTATCAAAATAGTCTTTGAAAGTCCACTAATTTATGTTGTACGAAGGCGTACAGGGCCGGTGTCATTTTGATTAAAATTAACTCCTGGGTTATTTCTTTTATAAAGTTGCTAAACTGCTAAAAATTTTTATTGTTCAGACAAAGCTTTTCGTCATCACTGACATCATCAGGTCTTAAACAACCTAAGACCTTGGTTGTTTAAGACCTGATGATGTCAGTGATGACGAAAAGCTTTGTCTGAACAATAAAAATTTTTAGCAGTTTAGCAACTTTATAAAAGAAATAGTAAGGATGGCTGCTAATTCAAACAATACGAAGAACTCCTGGGCTGTTTGGGCGTGGTCCAAAGCTTGTGACAAAACCAGACGTTTCGGCAGCGCCACTGACTGCCATCTTCAGTGGAAACGAGTCAACGATAACGTGGGATGATATACGTTAGGACCACAGTACAGTATGTATCGTTGTACGTATCGTTGGGACCACAACACATTTCATATCATCCCACGTTAGCGTTGACTCGTTTCCATTGAAGATGGCAGTCAGTGGCGCTGCCGAAACGTCTGGTTTTGTCACAAACTTTGGGCCACGGCCAAACAGCCAGGAAGTTAATTTTAATCCACTAATTTATACTCGTAAGACAGTGTGAAAACTATACATCCTTCATCTTAGAACCTATCGCAGTTTCTTAAAATAAATTCTTTGTCATTCGAAATTTTTTTTATTTTTAATTAAAACAATTTTTTTAATAAATTTTTAATAATAAATTTAATTGTATTTTTTTTCTAGTTCGTCATTTTAACTCCTTCAACTTTATTCTCATCTAACTTACGCATTGAAATGAGTAATATATTTAGTGATTCATAAGGATACATTTCTGTAGAAAACTGTCGACGCCGTTACGTATGTCAACAACAGAACATAACAGAACACATGTAGCCTATCGTTTACAAAAACTGTCACAGACGACAAACTGTACATTATCTCGGTTTGTGTTCCGCCTGTAAACTGCTAAACCAAACACGTGTTTGTTGTCCATCGATGGTAATAAAGCGACAGCCATGTGTCTCGTCTCGTCCGTCTCACTTACTCACTCTTTCTCGCTCCGTCTCACTCGCGCTCACCCTATCTCTTTCTCTCTCCACATTACTTTTCGCTGAACACAAACTGGGTCACACGATATTTCATGTGACAATAGGAATACAGCAAACGTCTATTAGCTATCTAGGAATACGTCGTCTATTGGCTGACGAGCCAACCAAGGATGTTTCCCCCAAACCATTCACGATCAGTGGATTATAGTTAGTTGCCATTAGTCGATGACATAGAAACACTCGTCAGACTGTCGTCCGAATATACAACTTAATTTAGCTATTTTTTTATGTTGCCCTTGGAATCTAAAAAAGTTTTATGGCGATAATTTTTTTATTAAATTTATTTATAAACTTATTTATTTTATTCTCCTACTTACTGGTATTACTGAAATACAAGAAAACTCGGATAACTAATAACTAATAGCAACGAGTCAGTTACCTAATGAAACGCCTACTAAATCAATAATATGATTCGTAATGAGGTAGAAATAACATGGAAAACTCCAGTGTAGATTGTAGAATTGTAAGATGTTAGAATAAATACGTATGTATTAGGGTTATCAGTATCAACAAAACTCTTGTACCGTCAAGAGTCCTGCGTCACAGATAACTTTGTTTGCGATGTATTTAAAGCACAGCCAGTGGCAACAATTAGTTAGTTATCACATAATGTAATACAGCATGTTTTTTGCGTTTAAATTGATGTAGAATAAAGTCACGTGTTTGCTTGTTTATAACTGCGATTTAATAGAAATTTAACTACTTGTTAATTATTATTGTTAATTTGAATAGTGCTTAGCGGTATTTTTTAAATTGAGAGTACTAAAAATGTCTAAAACAAAAACGATTCATTTATTATCTCATGTGTTTAATTGTTTTTATCCTCCCAGATATTGGTATCCACGTAAAATATTGTAAACTGCGATTAGTGATTTTAAATTATTGCATTTGGAGAGTTGTTGAATTAGACAGACAAGTCTGACAAAATTGTAATGTTTCAGTTTACATTCAATGGGGTCACAATCGTCCACGTGATTAATTTTATTTTACTGACTTTATTATTTTATTTATTCGTTTCATATATTACCACTTTAGTTCTATTAAAAGTTTTTGACGGCGAGAAGCTAACCCATTTAAACAGACGCGCTGCCACAGGTACACACAAACAGATACCAAGACTTCATAAACATAAATACTCAGCACAAATACAGTGTCACAGAGAAGTGGAAATTTTGAAAATCATGTTGGTAAGCGTTGGCGGTTGGTAGTGCTGAGTAACATATGAAACCAAGCAGACGCCATCTTTCTCTTTAGTTACGATGAAGAGCTGGAGTGGTGCGGAATGTGGTTTTGTCATAATGCCGTTTTGCAAAGCAGTGCCATCAACGAAAGTGTGGAAGTGGCAGCGCCATGTTAATTTAAGATGTTACAATCGTGTTCCGTCAGATTGTGTAATCAATATATGAGAACAGAATATTGAGGAAACATGTTCGGAATTGAAAAAGAAACTTTTAGGCAGGGTATGAAACATTCTCATATCACGGAATATTGAATCTGTTCAAGCGGATGTTATGGGAATCCTGGGCGTTTAGATTCTCATCGAATGGCAGAGGCAGCGCCTCTATAGACACACAGTCCGAGTGTTCATTGAATATTGTCACGGACTTGCATTTCCGTCCGTGCAAGTTGCAGATCACTCAGGAACTTCAACCCGATGATTACTTAAGTCGACGACAATTCTGTGAACAAATGCTTTAGAAGTTATACGAAGATAATGAATTCATTAACAATCTGTGGAACTCGGTTAAAATCATTCACAAATAAATGCTTATGTGAATAAGCAAAATTTTTGTTATTGGACCCTGCAATCGACGTGCTACGACAACACTGAACTGCATCAAACTATGCAAAGTTTAAGGAGAGGTTGCGGAAATGTCTACGCAGAGATAGAGTTTACCTGCAAGACGTCATTTTTAAAAAATTAATCGAATATTTTCTGCTAAAGGACATATTTTTTATATTAAATGGAATGAATAAGTTTGTTACCAGATATTATTTCATTTAAAATATTTATTATCCAAAATTTATCGTCTGTTTTGAGTAAATCTTTCACAACAGTATAACGGATCGCGTTCATACGCTTTTTTGCAAGAATCCCGTTCGCTTTTTTGTTGTGTCTAAGAAATGTATGCGACTAAAAACTGACATATAAAAGTATGTTCTTCTATTTAGAAAACACCGATCTTCGTGTTTCAAAGATATATGAAATTTTATTTTAACTAACCAAAAATAGAGTTGAAAGGAGTTAATACTTGGCACGGTGTGGACATGACGTGTGTCAGATAAATGTGACAGTTTTCTCACCGGCATTGACACTTCACATGTCACAGCCAGCCGAGTGAGTTTCTCTCTCGCCCTGTTCATTTGGCCTTCTGTGTGTCTCTCTCTCTCTTGAATCCGTTTTCAAGCCTAAGAATCATTTTCACAAACAAACATGAACACTTTTTATGATTCAGTGACTTCCGTATAAATAGGATAATCTGTTATTATCTATTGGAACTACGGATTATTTTCATAGTCAATATGAACCGGTACACATTTTACTCGTTTTTTATTCTCTGACCCTTTGGATCCTGCGATCATCGTTCTCAGTAAGTATGTTACGTAATGCAGAAAAAAAGTGTTACGCCATTACTGAACGTCCTGGTACATTGGAGAACGTTATTCTACTCTTTTCTCGGCTATTCCCGCAGCTGTAATACGTACGTGACGCTTGACATGCGAGGCAGTATTACGTAATGCGGGACGTCTCGTGCGTTCGATGGTGTCGTTCTAGAAGCTTCTTGACTAGCCCAACGGTGTGTGTTTCTGCCATAGCCGCGTTGAAGTATTCTCTACAGTTTTCACGTGTTTGTTAAAGACGCAGATTATGGAACTCTGCAGATTGTAAACAGCTCATACCTGCCGCTTAGAGTTCAGTGTTATGTCGGGCGATTTACACAGTGCGTTGCAAGTGGTGAATTAGTAAAAGTTATTATAGCGCGGAATTCTTTATATTTGACATTATTATTGCGTGTGGACAAATCTAACTGGAATTATTGTACGAGTTGATTATAAACGGTTATTTGTGATAATTAAAGCTGGTTTTCAGTGACTTAATTGGTGTCTGTATTTTGTTTTCCCACTGTACCATACGACGATCAAGGAGACCGTCGTAACAGTAGCCTATATAATGCGGAAGGTGCTGAGCTCAACTCTCACTCTTTGAGAAATTTTCGTACATCATACCAAACAAAATACTTAAATAGTAAATTGTTTAGCAGTTGTATAAACGTAATTACATGTTACCACCAGGATCGCATAGAATGTTATTTTAAAACGGTATACTGTAATTGCTGAACGCAAGAGGAACTCGCGGTTTTTATTAACAGTCAGTGGTCTAAAATAATGACAGTCGATGGTACAAGATTTCTTATAGTTATACAATTATTTATTACGGACTACTCAGAAGACATAAGAAGTCACCAGTTAAATACGTAAAATTCACTGAACAGAGAACGATAAATATAGGCGGCTAGGTGGTACCTTGGTAGTTTGCCTCCCCCTCACCCCACCAATTTGGTATGACCGACAACCTTTAATCTGCACATAACAACACTGTTATGCGTGTAAAACACTGTACAGCGCGTAAGCGGAGCACCACCAAAGGACTCGAGGTCGCGCACACAATGTATAGGTCTGTCGGGCATAATGATGACGGTCGGAAGTCTTTAACGTAATAATGCGTTCTTAAGGGCGCGAAATTTCCCGACACTGTCGCTGTGCATCAATCATATTGTGCCGTCAATAATATGATACTAATGATACTAAGTCCACGTTGATGCTACGTTGCCACAATTAGTAGGCCTAATCATCAAACGTCAAACGTAGCTTATCGCTTTCAATTGAACCGACCCGTCGTTTAGTCGTCATACTCCTGTCGCTATGACTGTTGTTTAATGAGGTACAGAAACATGTCAACATCGACTAACTACGCTGATTTGAGAGGAAAAATTAATTACTGCTGATAACACAGCTGCTTGCATGCCAACTGTCATCCTTTTGACCGACGGAGCTACAAACACAGTTTGCGGCACTCCACTGGCTCAGCTACAGACAAAAGTTATAGCCCAGCCAGTCTCACCGTTCTTTAGATTGCAGACAGATCCAGCCGTGTTTACTAGACGGTTATGGAACATCGTGTCTACTTGCTGACCCAGTGAGTGCGGGTGACAAGCTTCGTGCGGACTACACATTTTACTTATGTCCAATCGACGTAACAAAGTGGGTTCTGCACTTGCCGTTACAGACTGATCATTAATATACGATTATCAACATCATACCTGCAAACAATTGTCACCTCCACTCCGCTTCTGACAAAAACATTCTCCACTGACTTGCTTCTTGAGCATGTTCACTGTACGACACTTCATAATCAATTTACGCCTCAGTGTTTCAAAGTACCAGTATTGTATCCTCCAATCTTGAGACTGTGGTAACCATTTGCCATGTTCATCTTATTTTCTGCTTTCCGTAAAGCACATCATCTATTGAAGTTCGCTTGTGGCGTATCCCTACAGTTGTTTTCCTGATTCACTTTCGGTGATTTTCTTGTAATTCACCGTAGTTACGACCCGAAACACCCATGATTAAAAGATTCCTCTTTTTCCTAAGTAAACTCTCCGTTTGTAGAACATGCGTGTCTTTTATTATTTATTGTACACTCTTCACTCTCTAAGGACCAACAAATTTTATCTTCTTGTTGAATATTCCGCCAATAGTATCTGATACTTCACACCTAAAGTGTTCAATAGTTGTTAGGCCCTATATACCGTATATTACAATTACTGAAGCGTGTTTTATCTGTCTGTTACGCTTGGTCATATTAAAAGGGTACGCCTCCCTGTGGTTCGGTGTTCCACGCACATTTATACGTTTCAATCAGTGCTAAATATAACACTCGTTTCGTCACGCTTCACGGATTCATTAACTAAGTGTTTTATTTAGAATTTCATCAAATTCATTCCATTTTGCTTTACCACAAGCCTAACGACCGTTTTCATTAATCAGTTTCACAAAACACACGTGCAGGAATAGGCCTATGTTTCGAGTGTATACAGATTTCTAATTTATAAAAATATTTTTTCAACACATCTGTACTGACGTTATTTGAACACGATTCTATTTTACTTCCATGTACCATAAGGAAATGGAAGTATCGTGATGGCAAAAAAAAATCGTTCGAGATTATTGCAGATTCTGATTGTACTACCCTCAAAACATGAAAAAAAAGTAATTTACCGAAAAGTGTGTGTGTGTGTGTCTGTGTCTATCTCTGTCTGTAGATTAAGGGAAAGGGGTAGTTTACCAGCAACGTTTTATGTTTTAACAAGGGTATTTTCTATGGCAAACGATAACATCCGCAAAAATTCAAACAGAATCAAATACTTTTTTGCAGACCTTCCTGAATTATAGATTACTCAAGGCCTGTTGATTTTAGTAAAGATCGGTTAAGAGGAAAGGGTAGTTTACCTGCAACGTTTTATGTTTAAACAACGGTAATTTTATATTTATGACGAATGATAACTGCCGCATATTCAAAGAGAATCAAATAATGTTTTGGATACGTTCCTGATGTTGTAAGTTCTCAAGGTCTGTTGATTTTGGTGAAGATCGGTTAAGGTAAAGGGGTAGTTTACCAGCAACATTTTATGTGGTAACAAGAAAAATATTTATATGACAAACGATAACTGCCGTAAATTCAAACAGAATCAAATAATTTTTTACATATGTGACTGAGTTGTAGAAGACTCAAGGCCTATTGATTTTGGTGAAGATCGGTTACGGGGAAAGGGCAGTTTACCAGAAAAATTTTTTGTTGTAACAAGAGTAAAGTAATTAATTTTGATAAATAAAGTATCCTGATAGGAAGATCTTAATAATCCACTGTAGAAACTATAACGTCTCTCCTCTTAAGACACTATAACATAGGGAACCAGTTTAATTATTTGCTGTTAATTAAACTAGCTGCCGTAGTTAGTAAAAATTACTTACCAACAAATTATGACAATGTATGTATCAGGAATTTGTCCAAGGTTTCATAAATTTAATCACTCTCTGGATATTAGCGAAAACATCACTTTATTATTGTATTTTAACTACGGATATAAACATAATAGCTTTAATGATCATGTTTTGTTTTTTTTACTTTACTTTTAAAAGAAAATTCTTATAGATTCTGCATTAAATACTCTTTAAATTGTTACTCTTAGTATCTCAAAATCATACAGCTGTGTATTACTTTGTTTACCACGGATCCGGGTTGTAACTTTGTAATATTCTAACATACTTTAACATCATCCAAACTATTTGAAGAATAGTCTGATGTAAATTCAGATTAACTTTACCTTTAAACATCATCAGGTTATTACTATAGCATTACAGAAATTACAAACATTAATGTGCTAATATTTATGTGATCTAAAAAATCTTTACAAGAAATTTTACTGTTCTTTTTGTTGCGGTTGTTAAAAACAATGTATGCACAGAAGTTATGGTTTAGTGTCACCTGAATATAACGTGAGTCTGAGGCTGGTGGTCGAGATGATCCTCTTCAGTAGGTCTTCTTGGGTGTAGTTCGTTGTCCATCTGGATCCTCCATTTAGTTGGTTGTTTCTGTATTGTGGTCTAGGTCATGGCGCTGGAATTCTGCTACTTGGAGTTCGTACAGTTGTTGTAGTAACTTCTCTCCTGGCGTTGGTGTTCACTTTTCACATTTAAGTCCTTTTTATTTTAACAGCACTGATGTTACCTTTTACATGGTAAGGAACATATCTTACCACTTACTTTTTATATAGAGATGTGTCGGCTAAGTTTTTTATTTATTAAGAATATTTTCTCAACGTCTGAACTACATTACTAGTTTTTAATCTTCGTTTCGCTTACGCTACATTGGATTAATTAAGTGCGAAGCACTAACTTCTTGTTATATCGTTTATTAGCGACATAAACGCAAGTTTAACTTCACGACACATTTTCGAGCTGCTTACATGTCAGAGATTCTCCGGTGACTGGCGTTAGTTTAGCGGCAGGGAGTATGGAAGCTGGCGCGGTTTATACACTGAGAGAAAAGTAGTTCGTTCCTTTATTATTATTAATTGTCCATTAATTAACTACAATAAATTATCCTACCTTTTCTTAGTTAGGAGTTAGATATTTCCTTTATTATTATTACGTCTTTTATTTAAATAAAATGATTATTAGTTTTCGCTTAATAACATTGTACTTTGCATGTTCGTACTGGACTTTTTGCACGTTGATACAGGTGTCTAGGTACAGAGGGGGGGTGGATTACACTCTCACTTGTTATAATAACAAAAAATTAATTTGTGCTATTTAAATAATCTTTAGATCGTCACAAAACGTAGATGAAATATCTATAAATGAAGAGGCTAGTTGAACGGGGTGGGGGTAATTTTCTATAAATGAAAATTATAGTTGAAGTGGGAAGGGATAATTTTTAAATGTGTACTACGTTATCGGTAACAAAGTAGTAGTTTGTTGTTAAAATTCCTTCCCGGGCTGTTTGGCAGTAGTCCAATGTTTTCGGCAAAACCAGACGTTTCGGCAGTGCCGTCGACGGCCATCATCAGTGAAAATCGAGTGCGATAACATGTGGTGGTATACGGTAGTGACCACAGTACGGTGGTAAAGGCTAAAGCAATAAGTGGACAGAAGTAGTTTTTATGGAAACATTTCATTTCGTAAATGATTTAAAATATAAATCTTAGAACATGGAAGTCATGTATGGTTCTCCATACATACCGATATACCGATACCACTTCCATACCGATATTTTACTTCCATGTTCCATAAGGAAATGGAAGTATGGTGATGGCAAAAAAAATCGTGTTCAAGATAATTTCAGATTCTGATTGTACTACCGTCAAAACATGAAAAAAGTCATTTGTGTGTGTCTGCGTGTCTGTCTGTAAATTTTCTGTCTATGGCAAACGATAACTGCCGTAAATTCACACAGAATCAAATACTTTTTTGCATACCTTCGTGAAGTATAGAGAACTCAGGGTATATTGATTTTGGTGAAGACCGGTTAAGAGAAAAGGGTAGTTTACCAGCAACGTTTTATGTTTTAAAAGGGTAATTTTTATTTGACGAATGATAACTGCCGCATATTAAAAGAGAATCAAATAATTTATTGCATACATTCCTGAATTTTTAAGTACTCAAGGTCTGTGGATTTTGGTGAAGATCTTTTAAAGGAAAGGGGTAGTTTACTTGTAACATTTTATGATGTAACAAGAGAATTTTTTTTCATGACGAACGATAACTGCCGTATATTCAAACAGAATCAAATAAATTTTTAAATATGTGCCTGAGTTGTAGAGATCTCAAGGCCTATTGATTTTGGTGAAGATCGGTTACGGGGAAAGGATAGTTTACTAGAAACATTTTTTGTTGTAACAAGAGTAAAGTACTTAATTTTGATAAATAAGGTATCCTGATATGAAGATCTTAATAATCCACTGTAGAAACGTAGATGAAATATCTATAAATGAAGAGGCTAGTTGAACGGGCTGCGTGTAATTTTCTATAAACGGAAATTATAGTTGAATGTGGAGGGGATAATTTTTTTTATATACAGAGTGTCCCGGGAGGAGAGGGAAATAATTTCAGAAATGGTTCTATAGTGTAAAAAAAACCGTTTTTTATGTTAGAAGTACAATAACTTTGTTAAATGGCTAATAAATGCATAAAAATTAAAATCAAAACTTGTAAAGAATTTAATTCTGAGAAAAATGGTGTAAATAAAGTCAATAAAAATTAACAAAAAATTCCAATTGTTTCCAATTTTCCAAACGTGTTTTTAGGCAAAGATTTTTCTGTTTTACGTCGGATATCATGAAACTTATGGGAGATACAGTTCTTCGACCTATTTTATTCGATTTCTCAGGTCAAAAACCATAAGAAACAACAGAATTAGCTACTTAATTTACCTTCCCAGAATTTCAGAAAGTCTTCATTTACCCGGGGGAATCGAAACCCGGGCGAAATATTTCGCTATCCGTAACTCGCTTACAAATCGTTTCCGGACATATGTTTATATAAACTTTTTTTCTTCTTTTACACTATAGAACCATTTCTCAAATTATTTCCCTCTCCTCCAGGGACACTCTGTATGTACTACGTTATCGGCAACAAAGAAGTAGTTTGTTGTTAAAATTCCTTCCCGGCCTGTTTGGCCGTAGACCAATGTTTTCTGCAAAACCAGACGTTTCGGCAGTGCCATCGACTTCCACCATCAGTGAAAATCGAGTGCGATAACGTGAGGTGGTATACGTTAGTGACCACAGTACTGTGGTTAAGGCTGAAGCAGTAAGTAGAAAGAAGTATTTTCTATGGAAATATTTCATTTCGAAAATGATTTTAAATATAAATCTTAGAACATGGAAGTCATGTATGGTTCTCCATACGGATATTTTTATAATATTTTCATACTGCACCAAAATTGTTTCTACTTTATTAGTTAACACGTGTATATATCAAACACATATTTGAACATGTGGTAACAAAAGGTTATTTTTCTACTATCTCATGTCCGGTAAACGTAATTATTCTTCGACGGGCAGATTCTAATAATGTGTTCATACAAACATGATTACGCATTCGCTAGCTGTCGCACACAAACTTAAGGCTACTTTCACGTACAGTGGTTTTGTCCAATTTTTATAAACAATAGGAAAGTCCCATACAATTACAACATGTTGAGAGCACGGAAATCCAGAGTGACTTCGATTTCCTGCTATATGCCGATGACGTAGTTCTTATTCAAGAAAATGAGGATGATTTACAAAGAGCTATGTTTCAATTACAAGAAATGGCAAGAGAGCATACTCACTGAAAATATTTCAGTAAGAAAGACCAAAACCGTGGCCTTTAAAGGTAAATATCTAGTATATTTAAAGATACATCGGAAGAATTACCTTACGGTTACATCTATAGATAGATACGGCGGCTCAAGCCAGCAGCGGACAAATACAGAAAAATACAGAATCGTTGGAAAGCAATAAAATTTTAAAGTTAACTTTTACTGCAACGTAAATTCTTATCGTCCGGTATACTTTAAGTATCCAATGTAAGGGCTGTGGTGTGTGTGTGTGTGTGTGTGTGTGTGTGAAATTTATTGCAAAACGTATTACTACTGTACGGTCGGTAAAATCGGCTACTATGAGTAGAGTAGTGCATTTTACGAGTGAAGTTCTTCTTCTTACCGCGCGAACATACGGACTGAGGTGAAATATCTTATATAAAGTTTACAACGCCAGTACCATGTGGAATAAAGCGAGGACGTATCGTGTTTAGTTTACTTTTTATCGCATGACACGCGCGCTGAAGCACAAAACGTCATCTCGGCGGTAGCTATACGAAGTCCACTTGGACGTCACCGAATCGTTTCTGTCCGAAGGAAACGCATTGGGTTACATTTCTGTTCGAATCTATAGAATCAATGCATCAACGTTAGTTATGAAAAATACTATGGAAAATATTGATATATAAGGCTTATAAGTAGAACTCTGAATCATCATGACATGGTGTTCAGTAGTGTGGCAAGTTGACAGGTCACGAATACCACTGCGCCGTCTCCATTCCTGACTACTTCAGGCCTCATCTCTGCATACAGCGCAAAATTGTATACCAGCCAAACCCTCAATCTTCTTCTTTTCTTCCGCTGTTCCCTCAGAAGTAGTCCATTTGCCTTCAGGATATGTCAATTCCAGTCCAATCATAAACAATCATTAAAGTCCTAGCTTAGCTTAGCTTATGATGACATTTCAATTGCTTTTTTGTAAAGATTTATAAAGATTGCTTCTTTTGTGAGGTTGGTTTGCACTAATCTTAGCCATGCAAACCTGAACATCTGAACAAAAATACAAATTTACAAAAGAATGACAACCAATAGAGACCTCGTTCGAGACTTATAAGAAAAATATTAAAAGAGAGGCTTGCTAGAGATTTGCCAAAACACGGAACGATAGCATAACGGCAGTAGGCCTACTAAACGATAACTGAACGTATATAGTACTGAGAAGAAATTGAATGTGTTGACAAAGTGGAAGGAAGTAAACTGTCGAAGCAAATGAAAAAAGCTGGAAGGTGTATACGCGTAAAAGATAATAGTAGCGTAAAGTCTAACAGGCATTCCGACTCCACGGTAAAGAATTTTATTGGTCCGCGTATTGCTTGCGACAATTCGGATGTCTTATAAATGTTAAAGCTAATCTGAATCATAAATCTCAAATGTCTATTGTCCTAAAAGGAAACTGACGTTGATTATAGGAATCCCTGTAATAATTCCCCTTCGGTCCCAATGTTCATTTAAAAACCGAGAAAAATTTCGAATAAAGCGGACGGTGGACACCGACTGAGGAAGTAATACGAATCATGAGACAGGCTGATATAGGCTAAACGTTTGTGATTCGTTTGCGTTTCAGGTGTAGGTTTTGTTCATAACTATAGGACGTGTTTTTGTTTGCTCTTTTGTGCTTTATTTATAACTTGCTTTGTTCTTTCTCCTCTAAAAAACAAAATAATAAATATGTTAAATCTCATCTGCTTCTGCCATACACCATGCGCGGAAAAATTCAATCGCAGTACGATGTTTGATTTTGTCCAGTTTTCAAAACACGTGTGGCACGTAAATTTTGGACAGCTGATAAACAATGATTACGTGAGTAAATAGATTTGGAAATTATTAGATGTTTACATGAAATATGAATCCTACAATGCACTAAAAAATGTAGTTTTGCCGCTACGATAACGTTAGGCTTATTAATATCGCTAGGCGGACTTTTTAATTAACCCTTGTGCTGCGAAATATGTAGCAAATTAATTATGTTATGAGGATGAACTCGTACTTCCTTCTTCTCTGTATCTTGTTTTTTTAAATACCATCTCATCACGAGCATGTATATTCACTCGAAGAGCTCATTACTAGTACTGACTCAAGAAATACCTTTTGCCAAGAAGAACATTGTCATGGTGTCCACAAGAAAATATCTTAAGACTAGTGAGCTCCCTGAGCTGCAAAACTCGCTCATTATTTTGAACAAAATCCATTTGTTATTAGATAAACACAAATATTAGAAAAATTATAAAACCTTTAAATGTCATTAACGGTACGTTATATTAAGATAAATTACACGTGGAATTTTGGGATATAATCAAAATTTTGATTCACCTTTTGGGCTCAAAGGACACAAAATGTTTAAATTTCAAAGCGGAACACTATATTTAGCTTAAAATTCCCATTAACGTGATACGTCACATGGATCTGTGCGATCTTATCACAATTTTGGCATAGATTTTACACTCAAGTATCCTAAAACTTTTAAACTTGGAAAAATTAAGACTACACGTAGATATTAGTTAA
Source organism: Magicicada septendecula (assembly GCA_034769895.1). NCBI lineage: Eukaryota > Metazoa > Arthropoda > Insecta > Hemiptera > Cicadidae > Magicicada > Magicicada septendecula. The sequence goes on along the minus strand of CM068374.1, from coordinate 245,414,316 downwards.
AATTCCCATCAATTTGATCTCACATATGGGTTTTTCCAATTTTTTCGCAATTTTACTCTTTTACATTTTGGTGGGGTGGGGCCTAAATCTCAAAAATAGTAGGTTTCTGTAGTGTAAAAGTATGAACATGCACGCCACGTTTTACGAAAATCGGTTAATGCGTTTACAAGTTATCGTGAAACATACCCCAAATGGAAACATAGATACCCCAAACGACAGACAGATAAATATCAAACGATCGAGTTAAAACAGAGAACGCGTTTCGCTCGTTCAATAAAAGTCGCCCATCCCACTGATTATACGATGAAAATCGTACCGTTCTGACTTACAACGTTACTCTCGACAATAAACGTGCTGAGCAATACAGCGCAACACATTTATGTCGCATTTAAGCAGCGTCAGAAAACGGACGTTTGTGTTCTCTGCAGTCAACTGTAATAACGAACGCTGCACGAAAAAAATAACAGTATAAAGAACGAGGGCGGAACGAAAAAAATAGCGAGCCACGCCCGCCCGTAAAACTAATGGTATGGCGGCTTTGTTGTGCACGCACGCCATACATTGTCAGTGCAACGTTGGTACAACTGTGCTGATGAGCCAATTAGCGGAGGCTGGTCAGCCGACGACGACGGATTTTTGTCGGATTTTAACACAATAGCGATAACGACGACACGTCACTTACAAAGCCGCGCCCGCGACGCCTGTTTGTTTCTGTTTACGACGCAAGCTGTCCACAACAATAAAGCTTTGTTTATCGAACAACAAAATTCAATTTCGCAATTATTTCTCTGTAGTGAAACAACAAGCAGCAAGTGTGTATTAACAAGGAAATTCGGATACGTTTGCTGGCACTAGTATTGACGTTTTCGATCGATTTTCGTTTCTTCAGGGATGTGGCTCACTACCCAGTGGATATCCCAGCTTGCAAAACCTCGAACAGTCGGCTGTACACTGTTGGCCCTACACGCCTGTTAGAGCATCTGTGAGTGTGCGTAACGTGTGACAAATCGTCTGCAGTTGATTCGAGTACGGTATTCAGAAAATAAGGATGAAATAGCATCAAAAGAAGAATTTGACGCATGGCAACCATAAAAATAAAATAAATTTTTGACGGAATTAATTTTAACACTGTCCGTTGCTTCTTTAAACCAACCATATTTTTCCAGTGGATAAGTGCCTAACCTTGTCCAACGGCCCTCCTCCTTTAACCGTGCTTGGGACTGGCAGTGGAGTTTTTTTATATTTCTTTTGTGGATCGATGTGCTCGGTTAAACATTGGACGGCACAAGGGTAGTGAAAAAGGCAAGAGATAGCCAACCAAACACCAAGAGGAACATTGGTCGGCCAAGGAAGTGGTGTAGTGACAGCATGTAGGACCGTTGTTATAGAACAGGACAGAGTCGTAACAAGGATGTTAAAGAAGAAGAAGAAGAAGAAGAAGAAGAAGAAGAAGAAGAAGAAGAAGAAGAAGAAGAAGAAGAAGAAGAAGAAGAAGAATTGAAATACCTGTAACACGATGAGGTACATTGAATGCTGGACCTTTTTTTCTCGTCTATTCTCCTCTCCAAGTACCGTCCACAAGATAAATTGAGGGTCTAGCATGTGCAGGGATTTGTCGCGTCCGTGACTGCTAGACGAAAGCGAACTGCTCTGTTTACAGTTTCAGGTTTGGGACCCGTCAACTCGATTAACGATGATATGGCGGGTACGAACAGAATCTGTATTTTACTGCCCTGAAAGAACATCGCTGCAAGCCAAAGAACACTTAGTCACTCATGCACAGGGTTACCAAATAGACCCTGGCATGCCAGGACTCATAAATTTTCAAAAATTAACTCTATATTCAGACTTTGGTTAAAATTCTTTTTAATTTGATACCCACATGGATTTTTGCGAATTTCCTTATAATTTCGACTCGCCCACATTTTTCTGTCCCGCCATCAGGGGGGGGGGATCAATTTCAAAAACAGTAGAGATGTGTGGGATAAAAGTATGTGACGTCTTGTGGATTGTGAATCTTCCAGATGGCAGTTTCAAATGGCAGTATGTTCGGATAAGCTAGCTCGATGATACATTTATGTATGGGCACTTATTTTTAGTTTCACACATATGATTATTTTATTGATAAATTTGTTTTTAATTTTAGTGATTTTGGAATCGTTATTATAAAGGCTCTGATTGGTTTCATTACCTTGAATCTAACGAGAGAAATAATCGCAAAGTAGAAACAGTGGAAGTTTTAATTACTACCAGGGAACGGCAAAAAGGGGTTCTTAGATTTTGAATCTACGTCGTAATAAGAAGCAAGTGTGGAAATAACATGTGTTTTTTTAATTTTATTTTATTGTGTAATACAATTGTTACAATTACAATTGTGTAATACAACATCCTAAGATTTTCCTTATTTGAATAACAATGTTTTTATATACTTACATCAAGTAATAACAAATAAGTTACGTATTACATAACATATTTTACAATGCTTCTGTATGAATAAAATACAATAAATTAAAATAAAATAATTTATTAGATTTAAATTGCACTAATAAATGTTTTAAATTCTTTCAGATGTTTCTTTATAATATCTTCTTTTGTAGGTGGCCATGTCCCTGATTTTTTTTTTAAATAATGGTTAAATTTTGTCACTGATTTTTTAACTTCTCACACTCGTATATGATGTGATCCACTGTTTATTAAGTGATGGGTCGTTTACTATCTTGAAGCGGTGGAGGTAAGATAACATCTGTGAGTGTACTTATAGATTTGCACTGTGGTTTGTCACTCTGAACACAGTAATGTCCATTATCTGTTGTGTAATGTAGTTGACTTTTACAACTAATGAATACACGTAGACTATAACTGTTTCAAGTATGTGGTTAAAATTAATTCCTTTTGTGGTCAATACACATGAAAACAGATTTTTTGATGAATTCGGGTACGTCTCGATACACTCTCTGAAACCCGTTGTCAACACATTTGTATCTCACTGAAATGTATGAGCGTAGATAAGCTGTCAATTGGTGCTATAAAGCAGACACCTGTGTTGAATGGGCTGCGCCTGCGGTGAGATTAGGTAGATGACCAGTACAACACGCGGTTAGTCTAGTAAACGCAAAAAGTAGTTGAAGTCTTAGAATCCGGCGTAGGAAAATAGAAATTTTTTCTAAGGAACAGAACGACAAAAGAATGTGTAAGAGAAATCAATATTAAGGATAAGGTCTTGTCTGAGGAGCTACCGGGGTCTTTAAAGACAGCATAACAACGCACGTGGATAGTGAGGTACATTACGTTCCGAGATCACAATGCGCTACACGGAACAGCGCAGTGTGGGGTCGATTTTTGCAGTGATTATGGTTTACTACTTGTTTTATTCTTTTTTCTTTATTGTTTTACTTTTTTTTTGTATCGGCTATCTAAGGACCACATGCCAATTTCAATTCTTTATTCTTTGTTCTTTTCTTTTCCTTCAATATTTTTTCATCTTTTCACTGTGTCTCTTCTTCCTGTCTTCAGTCCACTGTGAACCTTAACATTTTTTCCCGAAAAACGTCTCTTTCAATTACTTCTTCTGCGTGTATATTATTTTTTTCTAAAGCCTTTTGGACTTCTTTAATCCAACTTGATGTTGACTTCTTCCCCCACAGATATTTAAAGATCTGCTTTGTTAACCTATTGTCGTCCGTTCTATATAATGTCCAAAAAATAATAGTCTTCTTTTTCTCATTGTTTCTGTTATATTTTCTATACTTTGATATATTTCATCATTATTTCTTAATTTCCAACCTTCTGAAGTTTTTCGCGGGCCTAATATTTTCCTAATAATTCGTTTTTTCAATATTTTTAGATTGTCTAAATTATAATTTAATACCAAACACTCACTTGCATATTGGCATTCTGGCTTCACTACTGTACTGTAATGCCTTATTTCCGCATTTTTAGATATGCACTTTTTATTGTAAATATTTTTAGTTATACCATATGCCCTTTCCATCTTATGAATCCTTTCTTCTATAGCAGACATTTCTAAACCATTCTCTTGAATTATGTCTCCTAGATACTTAAATTTTCGAACCCTCTCTATTCGACAAATATCTGTTACCAGGAATTTTGGCGCATTTTTAATGTTCGTGAGAAATGTGGTTTTTTCTGCAGAAATTCTTAAGCCTGCATAAGTTCTACTGGCTTTTTTCTTTATTGTTTTAATCTTATTTATTTTTATTTATTTGCTTTTTCTAGGTATTAAATATTTGCTTTATTAGAAACATTATACATTAATACAAATAAACTTAACTTTGTCATTTAAACAGTACATAATACATAGATTACGAAAACATTAAACCTCGTGAAAAAACGTAGGAAATTGCAAGGCAGCCTGACAATCCGCGCTAGCTGTTTCGCCTGTTATTTAGTTGCGAAGATATGAACGTTTCGTACACCTATCAAACCATCCTTCACTAGCTTCAAATGTTTCTCCTTTTCGTCCTGAATATAATTAAAATTGCTTCTTAACGGGACGTTACGTTGCGTTTGATCGTCAACCCAAACGCTTAGTTTTTTTTTCATTTCTTCAAGCACACTCCTTCTTGACCGAGTTAGTTTAGTAATTCTGTTGACGTCGACGCTGACGTTCATACCTTTTTAGAATGTTTTTAAACACCCTAATTGTCGAAGATGACAATCTTAATGAACAGGGTGCATCCACGTGACGCTAATCAGCTTCTAATCGTTTTAGCACTTGCAATTACACACCCAAGCTGATGCTTTTTGTTAGCATCTTATTTAAAGGGGCAGGTTTTAAACCCTACATGATTGGTGATACCAAAATTTAAAAAGTTGTAATAATAATACGTAAAAATAATACGAACTACCGATTAAAATAATATAGGCTTACGTACTACCTACCTAGATAACGAATAAATAAACTGTACTAACTAGATAACTAAATAAAACTCCATTGGACTGGATCAAAGCGCTATGACGAATCAGCGCTAAAAGGGGCAGACATGAGCGGATTATTACTGTATACCCGTCTAACATGTCCTACCAGTGTTTTGTTGCAACTTTAGCATTCTGAACATTTCAAACATAGGCGCTACTCGGATAACTTAAGTTATAGAACTGTTCTAATAACGTTTATGTTGTCGAACGATAACAGCAAAGAACAATAAATTTAATTCTGAGTTGGGGACTCGATTGGTTAATACGACATTCACGTCTTCGCATAATTAAAAACAATGATTACAATACACGTTTCGAAAATAAAATTTAGCCAACGGTAACGTTGGCAAACGCGACTATATACAGGGCCTGTGAAGGTGCACTACCTTTCAATAAAAGGAATCTCTTATTTTGATAGACAAAACAATTTGCAGTAGGTTTACAAAACAGTACAGATGGTTACATTGCAGTAAGAAAGCCACTTGTACGCTTTAAACATACACATCCTATGCATATATGCATACTGTAATTACGTAACATTGCATCCACGTAACTTACACGTGTATTTAACCTACCATAAATGGGAGCAACTGGAACACATACACCCCGTATCGCGATGCCACTGTACAGTCATGAATACGAAATCGACGACGACATGCATATGAAACGTTTGTGTGTGTGTGTACAGCATGGTTGGTTGCAACCTTTCCGTTTGTGTGCATCGTTTACAGCGTTCAATCTAAACGGATGCGTTGCCTCATCGGCAGTCCCACGAGGTTCCAACCCAGTCTACGTTCTGAGTCGACTCCTCATTGACGACTTTTAATTTTTCACGACTAAAGCCGACGAGTAATTTTGTTTACACGCCATGTGGTAGTATCGTTGCCTAATACATAAATAATACGTTTATGTTACAATTATAACAACAGGCACTTCTATTCATACGCATACATATAGGTTTATTTGTGGTTTTTGTGCATTTCAACTGCAGATTTGGTGCCCATTCACAATCAGTGGCGTACCTGAAATTTCACCTGGGGTGGAGTCCGATCGAGTCGTCTTCACATAAAGGAAAAAAAATGATGTTAAGAATGATGAATGTTATAGCCTTTACAACGGCTGTAAAACGTGTGATAACATCCTGAAATCAACCCCATTCAAGTAAACGGTAATAACACAATAAAAATACTACAATCTATTCTTTGAAAGATACCTATTGTCATTTTACATTTAAAAATGATAGCTACAGTTTTAATAAAAAGAAAGTAATCCAAGACAGTTTTATACATAAAATATATATACACTGTTTGAAAATATTTTAGAGTTTAATTCGCCTTGATTTTTTTGCCATTACATTAACAACTTCTTCCGAATACTGAATTTATTTATTATCGTATACTGCACATTTCAAACGGACACGCAAATTCTGTTTTGTAAGCCTGTTTTTAATCTCAGAAAAGAGTTACTATTAGCGTATTAGCTACCTATTACTATTAGCGAATTATATTAGCGTACAGAGCTGAAAAAATAATAAAATCAAATGTAATAATTAAAACACTATTCTAAGAAAAATCATGGGTGCAGTTCGGACTGAAGATGGATGGAAGTTGCGAAGCAATAGGGAAGTCTACCAGAACGTGGAAAGAATCTCGGAGACTATGCGGAGGAGGAGGCTGACATTTCTCGGACATCTATACAGAATGGACAAAAATCGATTATTCTTCGTATTGTTTAAATTAGCAGCCATCCTTACTATTTCTTTTATGAATTTGCTAACTGCTATAATTTTTTATTGTTTGACTAAGCTTTTCGTCATTACTGACATCTTCAGGTCTTAAACAACCTAGTTTAAGACCTGAAGATTATCTTCAGGTTGTTTAAGACCTGAAGATGTCAGTAATGACGAAAAGCTTAGTCAAGCAATAAAAAATTATAGCAGTTAGCAAATTCATAAAAGAAATAGTAAAAATCGATTAACCAAACAAATATTCGACTACCTCTGGAAGAAGAAGACCACTAAAACGTGGATTAAGGAAGTTAGAAAAGATTTAGAAAAGTCGAATATCACAGAGTCCCAAATGTTAGAAAGAAGTGAATTTAGGAGTACAGTGAAAAATCTGGAATTGTTTCAAGATGCAGGAAGACCTAATAGAAGTGGACGAACTTGGACAGAAGATCAAAGGAAACAAGCCAGTGAGCGTATGAAGGAGTATTGGAGACAGAGGAAACTCCAGGCAAAGAAAAAGAAATAAAGTTGTAGCGTGATCCTAAGTGGTCAATTCGCTTAAAAAAAAAAAAAATTAAAACACTAACAAAATTTCTTGGTATCTTCTTCGAGCCTCTGAAGGTGTGCGGTCCCGTTCGTACCCCACCCCCGTAAATACTCCCCTGTTTACAGTACAGGAGGAGTTCTTGTTTTGTGCTGTACTTATCGCTCGGTCTGTTCTTCCTACATTAACAAGTAAACCTGAATATAAGAAGTACATTGTCTCGTCGTCTTCTCTCATAGCCCACCTACGTTTGTGCCCTGTAGCCATTCTACATCTTCCACCACACACAACACCCTCAGGGAAAGCAGTCTGCCTTTAAAAACGAGCAATGATGAGGTGCATGGTCACTGTATATCTGGTGATACTAAATCGTCCTCAGTTCTGAAAATCGGCAAGTATAATTTTCCGCAATAAAAATGATACAAAATTGCTTGGTCTTTGACGATCCTAGTCATCTCGGTCATTACATAAAACTTCCGGGCACGATGGCTGTGATCAATAATTAAAATTGTTGTTGTTGTTCACTGCAAACGTTTCGGCGGATCGTGCTGCAGCCATTTTGAAAGAGGGAAACAAATGGGAACAATTCTCTCAACATTGATAGCAAGGATCATGGGGGAAATTGGTTTTCCATAATTTTATATAATCGACGTTTTCTGACACAAAATATTTCGCCTTTTGTCATCAGTGTCTGGGGGGCAACAGTTGGCAGTTATCGCTGATATCAATCGGGCCGTGTCTCCACTCGCAGTACACCTGCTCAACACCACTTTTACTTATTTAGAATCAGCTATAAGTAACTTGGCACTGAAGTTACCATTATTTTAGTAGTGCCTGTTAATTAAAAATTCGTTAATTTCTTAAGTTCGGTAATAATTATAAAATACTTGTAACACAATTAATTGTCCTACACTTTGTACAAACATAATAAGTGTTTATATGTGAATGTGTGCGTATGTACTGTACAAAAAATTGTATTATATATATATATATATATATTTCAATCACTTTCTGCTACAGTCCGTTTCTTGATGTATATAATACTTTAATATTTATAAATAAATTTACCTCAAGATATACTTTTTTCCTATTAGGAACATGTTTCGAGAGTTCCTGTACTCTCATCTTCAGCCTTCGCCATCTTGTTTTTCCTAATAGGAAAAAAGTATATCTTGAGGTAAATTTATTTATAAATATTAAAGTAATATATATATATAATATATTATATACTGTATATTGCAATAGAACATCGCAGAAACGGTCTTTGTAGCTATGACTACATGCTTTTATACAATTTATGACGTTATAGACATTTTGAAAATTGATTTTGTTAAAATTTTTTAAAATAGCTATACGTTTTGAAATAAGAAATGGGTAGGCCTAATTAACTGTTGTATGTCAAAATGCCCATACATTTATTTTCTGTCAAGTGCGAATTTAGTGCGCGAGTGCGTGTGTATTCGTATTTACATGAATAACTCTGGTGTAAATTAAAGTATCGAATTGAAACTTGGACAGCTCATACTTCTGAATTAGCGCTACATTTTTCATATGTCAGATACTCAAAACATATTATTTAAATATGTATTTTTTAACAGAATTCACTTTTCTAAAGAATCCTTATCTTCTGAAAGTCATAAAACTTTTAGATAAAATCTATACATGCTTTTGCAGTCTTCAGCAAAATTGATCAGGACATATGTCTATATATCTAACCACATCAATCACGTGCTATAGGTTTTAACCAATCGGAGGCTCCAATTTTCATTCAGATTGGTCCTTCGTGGAAGAAACTTCTCTCAATTCAACCTAACATCGCGGCCTTAACAGACCGTCTGTGCGAGTTTGTCGTATCAGTATAGGCCTACGTTCTACATAAGGGTTACGAGTACGGGGTCTTAGCAACGAGTTGCCCGTTTGCTAGATCGATTGGGTATTAGAACTCAAAATAATTTAATTATAAATTAAACAGTGCTATCTCGCGATAGTCAAGATGTTTCCGCATAGGAATCAGTGTATTAGCCGAAATACACCTGGGTGAACGCAAGGACACGTCAAGATACCGGAAGGTGTAAGTAAAACACACTGAAATGGAATTAATAAACACAAGTTAAACACATTATCGAGCCCTGAGGTAAACTCTATCGGTGAAACGGCGTGCGTGCGTGTGTCGCGAGTGTTCTACGTGTCATCATTGCAGCGGATCCAGCAGGCGGCGAGTGGCAGTGGAACAGTTCAACGGTTCGTCAAGGGATTTCGTCGAACAAGTAAAATAGACTATAAGAGAGAAAAACATTCAAACCATTTCACAGACTCTATTAAAATTTAAGAATAAATCATTTATGTGCGAATCACAGATCATATTAAATTTGTTTTAAAATAAATACCTAACTCCAGATAAAAGATTCAGATATTATTTTGTTGTAATTTACTATGCCTTATATTCGTTTCATTGCAATATATATATACATATATATATATATATATATATATATATATATATTGCAAAAATACATATATTTGCATATTTGCCCAGGGAGGTATGTTTGTAAATATTTAGCATAGAAAATATATGATGAACAAGTTTTTAACAATATTATGCAGGCTAAGAATTGTCAGAAAGCGTACACCTGCCCCGCGAGTGAATACAGCGCTTGTGTGTTTGTGTGTGTGAACGCAAGCTACGACAGGCAAAGTCTACGATGGGGTGATTCGTACGAATTGTTGGTTTGTCTGTAATCAGGTTTTAACCGGATAAAAATAAACTAATCAATGCATTTTAAACCTGTGAACAAAGACTTACCCCAATTATAAAAACACCATTACATTAAGGAATTTTTAACAAATATAGTGATGTAAATGTATTGCAGAAATTTGCAATAATAAAGACGCTAGGTAATTTAATGTTAGTTACTAGTGTAATTAAATAGTAATTAATAGGTGTGTTACACGTGAGTGACCAGAAAAAAATTACGCAAACGATGATATCGCTCTTGCTACGAGTATGTTTACGAAATCGCGAAAATGAACCAAAAAGTAATTAAAAGGACGCTTTGCACGAAGTGACAATATCTAACAGGTCGAAAACAGTCCTGGGCTTGTCAGATCGCCGTCCAGTATAAATACCACCGGCAATTTTGAAGCGATCTCAGAGAGACTCAAGATATCTTCACACAACGTCACGCTGCTGGTCTGCCGATCGAATATCTTTACCACACACACCAAGACTTATGGAGGAACTCTGGACCATCACAAACAACAAACCGTAGAGACAGAGAACACAGGATCAGCATAATCATCATCATCATCATCAAATTCTCAGGATTCAGGGTACACACACACGCGCGCAATGGTAACGTCAGCAGTACGCAGGTGATTAATAAACAATTATAATTTTTTGTGTGAAAAGAACTCTTAAAAAGAAACTTATATATGAACAGTAAAAACTTAAAGTTTTAAATATAATCACTGTACATACATTTAAATGGTAGTTAAATAAAATAATTAAATTTAACAAGAAAATTTAAAAATACTAATCTTCTGTTGTATGTTAAAATTTCGGTGTGTCAGTAGAAATAAATAATAGGTTGAAAGTAAATGTTATTTTTCTATTTTGTTTATAGCAACAATTAGTTTTATTCTTGAGATTTAATATTATTTTTTGTTGGTAAATGAGTTGCTATTATTATTTAAAGTTTGAGTCAAAGTCAGACACACTGAAAGAAAAAGTGTTTAGATAATTTGTTTAACATGTCTGTTTAGCTAGTAAGATTATATGGTTGTTTATTTTTATATGTCATGAATAGCATAGAAGGTTATATTGTACTTTTGTAAACTTATAAAAGAGAATGTTTTATTTTTATAATTCAAAATTTTAATATTTGAATATTTTCTATTAATATTAATAAATCATAGAATGATTATTTTTAAACGATTTTTATTAATTATTTCATGTCATCAATATTTCACTCCTCTTTGAAAATTATTTTATTATTGTGCAACTACATATACTTGACGCAAAAAGAATAAAAAAATCCTGTGACCTGGCCGGTGTGATACACTTTGTAGTTGCGTTGAGTACATGGTATTGTATTTGTGTAATTTTTTGAAAGACTTGTAACGTTGCAATATATAATACTACTACACACATTCTTAATTAACTGCATATAAAATTAAGGTATATAAAATAAAATATATAAATTAAGGGGCGTCGAAGGCACGGCTGAAACGTCTGCAATCAACAACTTTCTACCACGGCCTTACAGCCTAGCAAACAACAATTTTAATAACATGTCAAGCTTTTATTTGAAACTTTCCGAATGGAAAATTTGGGGTCCAATGTTTGGTGACATTTTTTTCGGCTAGATGTATAGACAACAAGAAAGTCTTTTCTAATGTCTACCTTTGACAATAGACAACAACGGTGATCAGCGCAGATTGGGGTCTTGTCTCTAGTCTGTAAAAAGTCTCTCAATACTGGGCCAAATAACATTTATTTATTTAGCGGATGGAGGAGTTGTCGTCGTGCAACTTCTAATTGATGGATCGTTCTATTGGGGTTTGGACGCGTCTTTGAGCTCAGGATGATAATTACCTGGTCCATCAATAAGGGTTCTGTGGGTTCCAGGCGACCCGCGGTAGAATTTGTACGCTCATACTAGTGAATCATTGTGATTATTCTACAGTCTCGCGGCAAAATTGTTATTGAGCACTGGTTTGGTCAAATACGGCACACAAATACAGATGTTGGTATAGCTAAATAAGATGTACTACTAGAAACGGAATTTAGTTTTCTGCCTTCCTGATTAGAATTTCAGTAGTATTAACTATTATCTGCAGAATACAAACAATATAGGCCTATATTTGGATTATTTTCTTAACATCTCTACCTTGTTTTTCTGAATTTTAATACTCGAAGTGGAATGGAATGTTCCGGAAATACCTGAAATAATTATGAATCTGTCATGCCAATGAATAAAACCAATCAAAAATTTAAAATATGTATGCATAACATTTGAAGTTGTTCATGATTTGATTAATATGCTATTAAACTCGTATGAAAGAAATAAAATATATATCCTAACGTGAAAGGAGTGGGGACAGGTATATACATATTGTATATTTGTTATTTTTTGTCGTCTATCTGTTCGTTTACGTTTTTTGCTCAATATGATAAGGAAGGCAATATTTTTCTTGTCATAACGTTAACAAATGATGAAACGTGGATCAAGTACGTAAATGCTGAGACAAAAATCGGTCTACGTATTGGTGCCGTTTACGTCGGCAGACCGTGTCAGCCAGGAAAGTCTTCAGGAACAGACATGGTGTTAACAGACATGGTGGCAATTACACAAAGTCTTCAGTAATTGTGGTGGCATTGCAGCGCCGTTGTCAATGTAGAGGTCTACTGTGGAACAACGAATAACTTGACGGAAAACCGTTCATAAAAATCTCAGTGCCGAATCTTCGTTAATTACAATGCCCTACCGTATACGGCTGCGCGTGCTCAAACGTTCCTGGAATAGTTTGGCTTGGAATTTTCGACAATCTGCTTTACAACCTGACCTGATACTCAGAGACTTCCGTTAGTTTACACACGAAGAATCAGCTGGAAACGCAGAGATGACACATAGTTGTAGTGAAGGATGAAACTGTGGCTTCACATATCTGTGACGACGGAATTCAATAATTTCTAAACCTACATAGCATTGTCTCTTTAATTTACATGGGGGCTATATAGGTAAATAGTCAAAAGGTGTAATTTTCAGTTCAATAGATTAATAGGTTGAACTTTTTTATCTTCATCGTGAAGTTTTCTACTGAAAGGAAAGCTACTTTTTGGATAGTCTTCACACCTGCGACTATGATATTAAGAATAATCTTCGACAGGAGAAATGCGATGATAAAATAGAGATCCATTTATGTTTTTAGGGGTAAATGGAATTTAAACGAAGAGTAATCAACATACGATTTAGGCGCTGCAGAAAACCATCAGTACCAAGATTAAGCATCACACCACTACACTACACTACAGTACAGTAATCCTTCTTCTTTACTAAATCTAAAGAAGACACGTTTCAAGTAACTGGACACTCTTCATTTTTCTCGGTTCTGTACGTCTGTCTTCATCTGACTATGGTTCCTTCTTTTTTCTCTGATGTTATCAAGCATTTTAGCCTTTATTCTCCTCCGTCCAGTGGCGTATCTAGAATATGGTCTTAGGGGAGGGTCCGGAGTTGAGTCGGCTTCATACAAAAGAAAAAAACAAATCAAGACTAATCAACATTACTCTCCTTTAAACTGACTGAAAACCGTGTGATACCACCCTGAAATCAGCCCCAATAAAATAAAAGATAACAACACAATAAAATTACGCGTTTTGAAACATTGCTTACACGATACTTACTGACTGCATAGTCAGTTTGAAAATTGTAAGTAAATGTAATTGTAAGTAAAGAAAATTGAGTAAAATATGTAAATTTGAAAATTTCATATTTCAAACGTAAACACTAATGCTGGGTAATAAACCTGTTTTTTGACATTTAAGAAATAGTTACTACTATATTAGTGTACACGGCTGAAACAAATAATAAAACAGGTAAAAAATTACGAGATAACAAAATTCTTCAACGTTTTTCGACTCTCTGGGGGAGGGGTCCGGTCCCGTTCGCCTCCCGCCCCGTAAATACTCCACGCCCCCGTCCTCTCTTTCCATCCACTGTTTGTTTAATGAATCTTAGCTGCAGACAGTTTATACGCAACGTATGCGTATCCCCAAACAAAAGATGTTTTTCTCCTTCTTAAAACTTTCAGCAGTTTTCTTTCCTTCCCTATTCATCGTTTTTCAGTCTATCAGACCACTTCACCGTAACCAACTTTATCGTGCTTATTTGCCAAACTGCTACCTTTCATGCTCCGGACGAGACCTTTCAGTGTCTCCACCATTATCAACTCCTAAACCACGACTCTAGCTGGTTCTAGATTGTGGTTTAGGACTTGATAATGGTGGAGACACTGAAAGGCCTCCTCCGGAGGATGACGGGTAGCAGTTCGGCAAGTAAGCACAAGAAAGTTAGACTTACAGGGATTTCTAATACAAATCACAAGATAAACAATCAATCGCCTTAATGACCCTCCACCACAAATACATTTCAAAGCTCTCTAGGTAACTTTCTTCTTTCGTTTTGATGGCTCATGTTTCGCTGCTATATAAAACCATGCTCCAAATAAAACATATAGCAAATCTCTTTTCCATCGCAATCGGAATCCTTGTTACTGTCAGCAATGCTTTTAACATTTCCAAAAGCTCTCTCACCCATAGATAGCCTACCTCTGATTTTGTCCGTACAGTTTCCGTTCTATGGCACCGTACTCCCAAAGAATTGAATGAATTATTTGTCTGCAAATTGCAGTATCTTTGTACTACAAGATTTTAGAATGGACGTCAGACGAAGAAGTGTCGTACTGGCTACAGTTTTTTTCTGCTGTGACTATCACGTTAATAAAAAAGAAACAAAAACGGAGGTTGTATATTATAGATTATAGACACCGTTACAGTCACGTACTCTTGTTAGAGACATTGCGTGAAAATCATCGAATTTAACAAAACAACTAACTGTTACACAAAGCGAACCAGCGAGAACAAACTTATAACATACAAAACTGTACAAGCAAACGAACGACTACAACACACTAGGTAGGACTACTAGATAAAGCGTTCGGTAAAGCGCACTGTCTGAACTCTACCTCTTCATGACGTGTGCGAAGGAATGTACGTACGTGATTACCGACACGCTTTCATTTTTCCCTTTTGCCCCTTTCACACACACAATCTTTCCCGCGTGAAAGCTTCTACTACACCCAACCACGCAACAAAGCATTTGTGTGTAAAGCCAGCTATTACTTGATTCGAGTATACAATTGACTTTTCAATTAATTAAGGCGGTCATCAGTAGTTGCTCGTGTTATCAGAATAAATCACAATAGCGTATGCGCCTGCCGCGTTATGCAACTCATTCGACAAAGAAGTATTACGATGCACTCTCCCCTCTCGCTTCCGTCTGTATTACTGATGTACTGCTTGGTTACATCGTGGTGGTTTGTGTGTCCGTGTACAACACATAGGTCATGTGTACTCGTGTTTTATAACTAAGTGTACATCCATTAATTACATTCTTGCTTTAAATTCAGTTAAAGACAAAAGGGACGCGCTCACACACACAAACGTCAAAGTGGACTCCCGCCAGTAACAGTGAATACGAAAAGAAAATCCGTGCTTTATAAACGCGTTTAAAAATCTTTAATTAAAAACGAAATTTTACGCGTACCGCGTACTCGGTGAGCAGCCTCTTTAATCTAATTTTAATTAAGAAACCTTTTCGTCTTTAATTTGTAATTGAATTTATGATAATACTCCAACTACTAAGCTGCGATCCTTTAACAAATAGTGAGTCTTTGCGCCTGGTGTAGATTTTCTGTGCTCTTTTAATTTTATAAAACTGCGATACGCGGTATGTTTTAAGTCCTCCGAGTTGAAAAGAACTTGGATTCAAAACCTGAAGATCAGAAGCATAATCTCTTCTAGGTTAAACAAGAAGAGATTATTCATGCCAGGTTATAAGAGGTTGTAAGATATATTCATGCCAATACCACCATGTGTTATGTCATCACAATAAACAGCGTAAAGGTAAAATGGGAAGAGGAGAGAGAGAGAGAGAGAGAGAGAGAGAGAGAGAGAGAGAGAGAGAGAGAGAGAGAGAGAGAGAGAGAGAGAGAGCAGACGAGGTGAATGAAAAATAAAAAATATATATTGTGTGTATAGGTATAAACCTGTTTGTACCCGCGCGTTTTATGTTGGGATGTATATTTTATTTCTTTCTTTTCGAGTTTAATAAGCGTATTAACCAAATCTTGAGCAACCTGAAACGTTACGCTTGTGTATTGTTAATTTTGGATTAGTTTTATCCATTATCACCCATTGTGCCACCTTTGCACGTACTTCTAGAAAGCGCTTTGGAAAAAGTTTGTGGAGCGCCCATTATCATCCATTTTTCTCTTTGTGCTGTTGTGAGAGGAATTTTAGCACCCACAGTATGTTTAAATGAATAATCACATATTAAATCAATCAAAGTGTTTAATTTGCTGGGTCACATCTAAATAGCATTCTCTTCTAAAAAGGCTTTTGCAATCTTCCTTTTCATGTCTCTTGTTGAATATTTCTTAACACCCAGGCTGCGTTTTGTATTGATACACTGTTCCACTGTATACTAAATTTACATGGTCATGTACACAATACAAGCCATTTGTGCAAGGCTGCACAGGAAGAGATAGACTCTACAACGAAGACATTAGCAAAGAGTTGAACGTTTTTAATATCCGAGATCAAATTGCAGAAAACAAAGAGAGATGGACTGCTCGTCTCAATAGCATGCCAGGAGGCAGGTCGCCTAAGGAAATTTGGCAATACAAACCTATTTGGCAAATAAGTAAATGAAGACCTAGGAAGCGGTGATGCAGTGGATGGTATTCGTTTGTGATCTGAACAGGTAATTCGCCTACACCCTGATATAAGAAGAAGATGTACACCATTAACACAACAACGACAAATATATTTTAGATTAAGTTTATTACCACTTCTATAATACAAAAAAACCCTGCGAGTTTTATAATTTGTTTACTGATAACCGCTCTTCTACTGGCACTTTACGTCAACATGTTTGTTATTTATTTGTATATTAAACATATTTATACTTCATTTTACTTTGTATTCTCTATTCCTCTTGCTGCCGCAAGTTTATATAACTTTAAAATTTTTACCCACATCAAAAACAAGAAAGACAAAGTCGCTTTGCTAGTCAAATACAAACGGAAAGTCGTCTACAGGATTATAAGGCGTTCATTGGAATGTTGCAAAAAAAAAACCTGTTTGTAACGATCTACTTAAACAACTAAGGTTAAGTGCCTTCCTCGAACAAGACAACGATACATGGACGACAGTAGTGGAAAAGGCTACGTCCCCCTGCCCCTGATCAATACAGATAAAGAAGGAGAAGTAAGAAAAGAGAAGTAGGCTATACGCAGGAAAAACTTAAGGTAAAATGCCGTAAGCAAATCGGAATGCTGTACCGGTGGTAATTGCCTAGGTTTTCCTTTTCCTCGAGTTAACGTAAATGTGTTTTAGCGTGTACTGAAAGTAATGCCTGATGGGTCATAATTAATTTATTAACAAAAGTTGAGAGATGAAATTACGCGCACATGTTGAGTAAAATCGAAAGCTAAGGGCATATGTGAAGAAATCAGTTTCCACACGGACGAGTCCACTTTGAAATTCGGAAAGGCGGGAGGGGGGAACGAACAATGTGTCATGCAAATGTCGAATAAAGTGTTGCCAACATATGCGTCGCATTTTAGTTTCATGTTATTTTCAAAGTCCTGTTGTTAGGCCTATTCCTGTTTTCATTTTGATATTACTAATAATATTTATTATTAATTATGCCTGTATTTTAGAGTAATTAATTTTGATCGTTATTGTTATTTTTTAGTTTATGTACTTGTACCGTTACTTTAAATCTGTCATTACGTATCTCCGTAATTATTACATCCGCAAACAAGTCTTTTATACTTTAAATGGATACTTCTCCTGGTAGCACAGCAAATAATTTTTAATGTTTTACAATTTATAAGAGAAGATTCAGTTAAAGGAATGAAAATTCCGATTAAAAGTGTTTCGAACGTTACTGCAGGTGACTGAGCTATAAGCTTCACGTTATCGGCTATCACAAAAGAGAGAGAACAATTTCAAACGTTTAAGATCCCATAGAAGACGTAGTCCTAAGTTAGTCCAAAGACAAATGCGGACGATTTTGGCATCAATGTTATTCGTCGGACTGTTGATCAGTTTTCCGTTATTGAAAAGAGGGACCTAAAGTTAAACTCGTTGCTACCCGTAATTATTGAAAACATAAATTTAACCAACCAAATTAGTTCCCATCGAATTTAGTAAAAAAAAAAATTTGCTTACTATTAGATGTCTTATTCATAGGTTGGCTGCACTTAAGCTTCTACAGGTCCACATTTCACAGCGCCTCTCTCCACAATAGCATCCCCCTACGCGCGTACTCGCCTCGCCCACACTGATGCCTTTAAGTTTCAGTTTACCTATGCACTGAACCTTTGTGCACAGAACGTCACTATTGAAAATAATCTCTGTTGCACTCGATACATCTGCTCTATCTTTGCATGTACCTCTGGAAAGCGCTTTGGAAAAAGCCTGTGGAGCATCCTTTGACCCACGCTCTAATGGCATTTTTCATCCCTGCTATGTCACTGAATCTAGTACTCCGGGGGCATCTTCCAGTACACAAAAGAGGTAAAAGTCTGATGGCGCAATCAGGCAGGAGGGGAAACCGATGACCACCACGTTTTGGCGGCTTGTGATTAGAGACGCGTGAGGCGTATGATTATCATGACGCAGTTTAATGACGTAAGGATTTTTTTAAGTCTCCTTCTTTTGATTGCTTCTCGGAATTTGTTCAGTGACGCAATGTAACCATCTCTGTTTACTGTTGAGTCCTGGTCAAGAAAATCCAGCAATATAACTTCTCATACCATAAGACAAGAACCATCAACTTGGCTGCTGACTTCTGACATTTGAACTTCTTAGGTTTAGGAAAAGTACTTCACTGACTGGCTCTTATTTTCTGAGTTGTACTGATACACCCAAGCCTAAGTTCTGTTCATCGACTTCAAACATGGACAGTAGTTTCACTCTTCTGTCTTTGAAAGCAGGCGATAACTGACGAGGAGGGGTCACTTGTTATATACTTTCCTGTAACCTGGATCCTCTATAATCCTTTGCTCTCAACAGTTTACGATATCGTGATTCTATGGAAGTTACTATTGCCTTAAACTTATTGACCCATCTTCCGACATTGCTTTCGTTTAATGCTGCCTCACCGTCCACAGATGTTTGCAGCTGTACATCCCTCTTCAGTAAAGAAATCGGTAACTGCCCTCTCTCTACGTTTCACATCCATTGATTAATTATTGATTGTTATTGATTATTATAAACAAAAAAAATTGTCATACATGCAGAAAGGTAATGCTCTTGATTTTACAGATCTCATAGGTAAACATCCATTAATTTCACTACAAAATTCTTCATTTTTCAATAATATCTTCAACAGAGATGCAGGGTTAACAAACCTTTAATCAGCGAAGAGCTAGTGTCTCGACGGACATTTCTTAAGTCGTACAGAATCACCAAAGGAACTGTTGGCTAAAGCAAACGGCAGGACGTGCGTACCCAACTGAGACTTTATTGAATTTACTCAACTCTAAGAAAACACTAAAGAAATTAAAACAAAACAGAAAAACGAAAACAATTTAACAGTTAATGAAAACAAAGATAATATGAGACAAACTTAACTTAGTTGTGTTCTTGTGACTGTAATAACACGACGTAATACAGCGTGTGATTGCAAGGAAACGCACGCGCACAAACACACGCACACGCGAGCAATCAGAATACGTGTTTGTACAGCGAGACACTGCTAAGGTCACACACGGCCCGCGTCTATTTGTATATCTACTTAGTCGGTTCGTTTTCTCGAAGCACAGTTCTTCTTAATACATTGTTTTATTGACAGAAGCCATTCGTTTACTAAGGCTTCGTTTCCCACCCTCACCCTTGATCAGTCGGGCCAGCCAGCATCCGCCCCCCCCCCCCACGCCGGCCCATCAACCGACTGCTTTCGCCGTACTCTGATATGTTTTCCTAACCCAAATTTGTGTTCACCGCAAACACGTGCGTGCGATTCGTTTTTTCTCTCCACTGTGTTTTATTTTCCACTCTTCTCTCGACATTCCTCATTACCGTGCTGTTATTTATTTATAATTAAATGCCTTCGTGTTTAGTAACCGTTTCGAACGACCTTAATCGCAATGTAACTCTATCAAATGGTGAAAAGCCTTTACCAGATTTTGTTACCTTCAATTTTACACCGCTTTCATTGTTCAGGGTACTGTACTAATTTTCTCAAGCTGAGACCGTGTGGGAGCTGAAAAATACACCTCAATTTTCTGCTGTGAACGGAAATTGTGCCCAGCAGGTAGACGACATATCTGCTGGTTTACTAACCACATTTTTCTCGTTATGCAGCACAGAAAAATAAATTGTTAGGATTTAAAATCTATGATTCGCGATACGATTTTTTTACGTTAAATATGCGGCAATCCTTAATGACGATTACAGGTAATAAAGTCTATAATTCTATAAACATAAACGTTCATTTGATCATTACATCCGTACCTCATAGGTTTATTAATTGTCAGGACGCGGAAATTGTATCGCTATAAGCTATATATCAATAAAAGCCATTTTGCTATACATGATTTTTATTGTATTTATTCTTAGAGTATAAAGAAAAACTTGTACATAAAAAAATGTTACAGACGAAATGTTCGGGTATTTAGCATTTATTATAAATGTCAAATGTAGGTCAAAACGAAAAAGGGTAGCCTACGTCCGACTCAGTTACTGAAATAATTTGAAGACACTAAAGTAAAATAAGAATTTGTAGTAGCATATGTCTGGATACACTGTTTCCACCCTACGGCCTCAAAAATATTTAACCAAAATTTTAACGTACAAGCATAATTTTTCACACATATATACAACAATATGAATTATTATTTATATTAAAATAATAGGGAATTTAAATCAAACTTGTTAGATTTAAACTGCACCTTATTAGTTTCTTAAAAATCACAGTTGTAATTAAAAAATTTCTTAAAACCCAATTTTTATGTTTAAAAATAAATATATTTGTAAAATTTCACAGTAAGTAAGTATTCCCTTCCACTAAATAATAAAAAAATAATCATTTGTAGTCTAAATAAATATTTAGATGAAATATTTGTTTAAATAGATTTAATGAAACAAAAGCATAATTAATTACAGACATTTATTTTATATTTAAAACGATGAAGATGCGGAAAAGTCATTCATACACAATGCTTCACTCACTTCTAGATAGAAATATCCTCAGAAATGAAAACTAGTTACTTCGAATAAATTAAATACAAATATAATGTTAACTGAATTCCTCTTTTCCCAGTTACTTTCTTATTTTCCTGCAGTACACATTCCGAAAGTGTCCCCGTTACGTCAAGAAACATCGTAAAAAGTAAGGTGGTATGACATTTTTCATAAAAAAGGCGGTTTTTAAAAGTAAGTTGTTAAATTGTTGATTACGGGCCAGTTTCATCGTAAAGTTTTTGTTGTTATAAAATTTTAAATCATAGATTTTGTCATAAAATAAGTGTACAAGTGCAAACTTGAATCACAATATACGCTTTTCCATTACAATTTTTGTTAAAGCTTGTAGAAACACACTTTTAAAACAAGCAAGTATTCCAGACGTATGTCTATATGAAGTCTTCGTTTTTACATTTATGTAACCTGCAAATATTTTAATTACAGTCTGTATAAAACATTACCTATAACATTTTGTTTAAGACGGTGTAAAACATGTTCTCCGTTTATTGCCAACTACCTGCCCATAAATTCCTTTTGCGTTTTTTCCTAATATTTGCATTAAATTAATTTTATTTCTATAAAAGAAAATATAATTCTATACTTAACAGTACCACACCCTATTGCCATTTCTCGTCGCTTTAACTGCTTGTCGCTAAACGACAAACTTTTATTGTATTCAAACAAAGTCAAATAGCGTAGGCACGGCCTAATTTTGACAGGTTACGTATAGTATACACTGATCGCTTGACAGGTTACGTATAGTATGCACTGATCGCTTTAACTTAGTCCGCAACGTAAACTAACGTTGCGTCGCACTTGGCGCGAGGTTCTATAAAGAAATTATCATCAAGTTACAATATTTATAATTTTTTCTGTTTATTTAGTAGCGTGCACATAATAACTAATATGCAATCGCCCTCACATATCCTCTATGCAAGAAACAGCATGAAAAAGAAATACACATCATAAAGCAAGTAGGTCAAAGCAATGGATATCAGCCTCAATGATCGATAAAAATCATTAAAAAAAAACACATCAATCAAGAGGAAGAAAACCTATATACCTGCACATTACATTGACGACAATTCTCAAAAAATTAGAACGTTTGCAAAATACGACTATCAATTAGCGTTCAGAACAAACAATGACATCTACAACAATCTGAAAATAAGCGACAAAAAAGCGTTTATGAAAAAGCTGGAGTGTACCAATATCAATGTCAGCCTGCTAACTCGACAGAATATAATGTGCGGTGCAACAAAAAATTACATAGGCTTCACATCAAGATCCTTTAAACACAGACATATTGAACACACCAAACATTCTCAACATTCAAATCCGAACTCAACAGTAGCCAAACACATAAAACAACAGTCTTGTGAATATCGTCCAATACAGCAACATTTAACGTTACTGAAAACATGCAATGATGAAATAAAATCTAATATATATGATCAATACCGAATATACAAATATGTAAAAGAAGAGGGCCATGAAAATCTACAAAACATTCAACAATCATATCACATTTGAGACATTGCTGCGAAATGAAAATCAACATACAGTAATCAGCTTATAATAGGCCTGAATGTAAACATAAACATTCTACAACAAAATCAATGCTCAAGAAACTTTGGACACAAACGTACGTTTCAGGATCGTTAATCAGAGTTTACGAATTGATTTTTGTGTGAATAGTAACTGTTTTATAATATTGTGACCGCGAGTCCACAATGTATATGTCCTGACGATGGTCTATGACCGAAATCGAACAAAATTAAGAATGTGAGTAATTAAAACTTTATTATAAATCCTATGTATGGTACCTTTAGGTTATGAACAATGAATACACCACAATAGAAGATTGAGATTATAGGTACCATTCGTAAGAAATAAGTGTGTGTATATTATAAATACGTCACATTTTCATTAATAGTCCGATAGTTTACCAGACTAGGCGCTTGAGAAACAGACGCCTGTCCAAACAGTTAGAATAGCAAACAAAGCAAATACAATCCAACAAAACACAAGTGTACGTTTTTAGATTGTATTCACACATTATCGTTAACGATTAGTCGTTTATTCTTAAACAGGGTTTTTTAAATTACTCTTAATAACGGTAATCACAATATTAATTCATCGATTTAACTGCTGGTGTGAATGACTCTCCCGTCACATTCTTTTAGACACCTGTTGTGTTCTTTCCCTCCCAGTCTTTCTCCCTCGATCTGTCTCTCATTCTCTCTTGCTCTCTTCCCCCGTTTTCTTACTTAATTTTCCCCTTCCGTTATAAAAAATTCATTAACAGTCCATCACATCTCGCTTCCTCCTTGCGTCTCTTCCTGCCACCAATTTGTCACTTGCGACTTATTAAAGACGTAATGCGGTTTGGTTGTGTTCTCTTTAAGGGCTCTCGTAACTGGCTATGCTTACCATGTTAAATTAATTAATTTTGTGATCTATTATCTCAGAACTTGTAAAAGATATAAGTCGGAAATTTTAGCATGCAGGTAGCACTGTATATACTATAAACGCTACTACAATTATAAAGATATCTCAATTTACTGACTTTTTATTATTTTTTATGTTTTGCTCTAAACATTTTCATACAAAAAGCACACATAATTTTTTACGTTTTTATTTTTCAGTGAAACTGTATAGTGAAACCAAATAGCCATAAAAAATTCAGCTTGATAATTTACTTGGTTTCTGAAATAATGGGAAATTTATCTTAAAAAAAATAGCTTTACAGAAAAACGCATTTGAAGTTTTTAAAACAGATTTTTAGTTCTTGTACCTTATTTAAAATATTCCAGCAATAAATTGCTTACAATATGTTTCGGTGTATTTATTATGTCCATTTGTTTCTCTACTTTTTTTCACATGTCTAATTGACTGACTAACTTTTACATCAATTCATCTACTGGTGTCTCTGCCTCAAGGATTCCTTGCAAGTTATTTTGTTTTTCATTACTTTAACCGTATTTTATCCTCGTTTGATCTCTAATTTTGTAAGACCTGACACTTATATGTATTACCTTAATTGAAGGTTAACACAGCATTATGTACACCCAAACCAAAGTATCCAGTCCAACAAAAATATTTTTTGGGAGACTATTCCAAATCAAATGGTTCAGCGAGTCGTTTGCATTCTGTGTACTACCATGAAGATTTTTTTAACAAATTAGCATGACTCAGATCAGCAAATGGCTTTATGACAGACCTTGGTAGTGAATGGTTATTGCCATTCCCTTTCCAATAGTATATATCTATAATTTGTTATACGGGAATTACAGACTTGTAAAAAGTAGTAACGTTACCAGCACTTTTGAGAGAAGTTTTCCTACGATCTTACGTAATATTTAAAAAACTTATTCAAAAAATTATTATTAGTCGTATCACATAAATTTGGTATCAAATTACTACTCTGAAAATATTAAAGATTTTCTTAAGATAAAAAACCAAAAATCGATTTTTTGGTCGACTTGCTGGTTACGAGTGCCTTTAAACAGGTTTTTAAAAATTCTCATTTATCACAATATCAATCCACCGATTTAACTGCTGCTGTGAATGACTCTCCCTTCACCTTGTTCTCGACACCTGTTGTTTTCATTTCCTCCCTATCTTTCTCCCTCCACCTCTCCTTGCCGCTCCCCTTCTCTCTGTCTGTCTTTCACTTACTCCATCTTCTTACTTCATTTTCCCCTTTCGCTATAAAAAATGTATTAACAATCCATCACATCTCGCTTCCTTCTTGCGTCACTTCATGCCACCAATTTGTCAGCTGCGACTTAATTAAAGACGTAATGCGGTTTACTTGTGTTCTCTCAGAAACAGAATCAGAGCCGGAGGCAACGTAGGATCGAGCGTTACCTTCCATTTAAAGAAAAATATTTGTTTTTTTTTATCGTATCCAGTCGTAAACGTATCTTACACACTGAAATCACATTGTTTCCGCCATTTCCTGAATGTACGGATGTATAAGCCCGACATTGTTTCCGGAACAGTTATCTGCGCCGACCCAATGCATAAATTACCCCCACTAACAAGTATAGCTAAGTTATGTAGAGGGGAGAGAGGGGAGGCAACGCGATAACAGTACACCGTCTCACTCATCTACTACTTCTGTATCTGTCACACACATGCTTCCATTGTTCTCGCCAGTCTTGTTGCAGCCGATGTTCACAGTATGAAACACTGTATGAGACTATTGTGCGAATGTGCGAAATAACAAGTTTTGTTAGCCTCGCAACGAGGTGTTTGTATACTGCGCATCTCTAAGCCACTGTTCAATTTATATCGTCAGGTTTCTACATATATGCCTGCACTGCTCGTGCGCACAATACCTTACCTGATGCGTAATGGGCTGTGACGGTAACACGCGCAGAAATCAGGGTTCCCAGGTGTGGGGATTTTTCCCCACACTGGCGAAATTTGAAGCCTCAAAATGGCAAGTGGGGAAATGGTGGGGATTTGTGTAAATGTGGCGAATTGTTGGTGTTTTCAAATAATTAAAATTTCGAATAATGCAGGTGTGGCCAATCTGCAGTACAGAAGTCCTACAAAGTTTACAAAACTACAAAATATTTATGTAGGTGCTATAAGTGCACTGTGATTTTGGAAAGTAAAAATCCAAATCTCTCACTTGAAGAAATACAAAATTTCAGAGTAAATTGCTTAAAGTTTTATGTTGAATGTGCACATCAACTTTACAGCCGATTTCCTTTTAACAGTTCAAAGTCTAAAACACCAACAATTTGTAGATAGGAAAAAAATTAATAATATTCGGTCACTGGCTTTAGCAGCAGCAGCCTTTGGGAAAAGTATTGAAATAAACATGGTAAACCTAGACAGGGAAGAGAGAGACTTCTTAGGAATAAAAATATTAACACTGGTACGGATGAAAGTTATTAAGCTTTTAGAGAGAATTTAAAAATACAATGAATGGGAATGATACTGAAACTTTTCCAATTTAAATAATTTTTTGGCTTATCTATTTACTATTTACTTTATTGAGCCTCCAGGTGGCCTAGTGGCTAACGCGGGCGATTGATGCGCTCGTGGTCCCGGGTTCAATTCCCGGCGGAGGCTCTATACGGCGTGCACTCAGCGTCGTGAGGCAAACTGAGTAGGGGCTGATATAACAGCGCCGCCTCCTGGCCGTGAATACCGCAACTAGCGGCTGGTGGCGCGTAGTACTAGCCGTACACCGTCACCGTCACACTAACACAAAAAGCTGCGCGGTACGTCTTGGTCCTTAACGGACTGTGGAGCGGAGGTTTATTTTATTTTTTTTATTTACTTTACCAGATTAGTATTGGGTGTGTTGAAAGGATTTTCAATGCAGTCAATGTTATTAAAAACAAAGTCATAAATAAATTGGGTACTGTGACACTGTTTGGCCAGTTGCATACGAAACACGTTCAACCAAACAAAATAAATCCTGTTTCTATTGTACTACAAATGATTCAGTGCTGGTAAAATACAGCAACTACACAGTATGTAGGCCTATATGAACTAAAAACAGGTGTGAATGAGTGTAAATTGTTTTTGTGAATTAAAGTATTGGAGTTGTTAAATAAAGTGTAATCTTTGAATATTGATTCAAACCTGTAACGAACTAAGTGCATAAAAAGGATTTAAAAAAGTACTGAGGCTGACCTCAGCAGGTTAGAAAGTTTTCTTTTATCTTACTTAAAAAACAAAGTTCTTAATATTTATTTCATTCTTGTAATAGTATTTAAATATTTAAAATATACTCAGACTCTATAAAATAAGACACTCTGCATAAAGTACATGAATTTGTGGCAGTGGGAATTTCGATGGCAAAGTGGGGAAATTTTGGGTAGCCATGTGGGGAAAAGAGAACTGATTGACGAAATACGTATGATGTTACAAAGTAAACAGTTCCTCTTACTGAGGCAGTTCTATACAACTCTTACAACACTGACAACTCTGTATAAATTATTTAATTTATTTATTACTATCTCCTTAAACTTGCTATAATTTTTTATCTCTGTCTGTACCTTAATCTCTCTCTCTCTCTCTCTCTCTCTCTCTCTCTCTCTCTCTCTCTCTCTCTCTCTCTCTCTCTCTCTCTCTCTCTCTCTCTCTATGCCACACTTCGTTCTCATTTTCAACGGATTGGGATTAAATCTGAGGGAATCCGAACTATTTACGAATAAATCATGTGAAATATTGTAAAAATATGTATATTATATCACCTCCCAATTATTTTTTTACATATTTTAATTTATATTAGTGTAGCACCAAAACCATTGTAAAACAATATCATATGGCGTTCCATACTGTTGTGCAATAACACGTTGCAAGTATTTTATTTCTTAACTGGTTGTACGAATGTCTAGATTTTTACGTTCCCACATTTGACCAACCACTTACACGTTCACCGTGAAATCGACTCTCATTGCCGTTTCAGAATTAAAACAAGCCCCTCCAGTTGTGCTAGCCACCACGTGCAATAATGCACTAATGGCGTTAGGTTTGTCAACATTGCAGTGGCTGAGATCAATGCCTTTTTCTAAGGTTTGCACAGATTATAGCTGTTTTCTTTTTGCTTGTGTACCGCTTCTATCCATTTTTCCAACTGCGGTTTCTATTTTTCCATGTTATTTATGGTTTCTTGTGGAATCGACCAATTGTTAAGCATAATGAGGTAAAGGATTTTCTGTTTAGCGTAAAAGTAATGTCCGTTGAAATTTTTAATTTGTTTTAACGAACCGTTTCCTTAGCCAGATCTGCATTTTATAAAATGATTTTTAAGATAGTATGATGATCTTATCTGGTTACAATTAGGCGATAGAAAGACTGTTGCAATTGTTGTTGAGCTGTCGGTGAGTAAAATTGTCATATAGAATAAGTAAGGTAGTGGCCCAAGGAGGAAATGAAATAAAACAGATACGTCGGTAATTCCCTTCATACGACGGCGAAAGATTGGACGGAATGTCGCTGACAACGGTATTGTTACGACGGTCTACTGATCGTCGTCGTATGGTACTGTGCCGAGTTTTGGAATACTCGGCCATTTTCCTAGTTAATTATGTGACGGCCATTGCGGAGGTTTGTGAATTAATTATTTCAGCGAAGTATAAGCCGTTATCTGCATGCCTTGTTCGCGATCCGTGCGCGCTCTATGAGGACTGATACGTAACGTTTTTCTTGTGTCTGCGGTGTTCAGTATTCGCCAGGCAGCCGAACACGAACCAGCAACCAATTTCTCCCGGCGGCCACCAGTTTGATTTTGTTGTCTGCTAATATCTATCATGACTAGATAATTGACTACGTGACTCTTCGGTAAGTCTGTTCAAGGTAACTTATTTATTATTTAATAAAAGAATTGTTATTTAGCTTAAATTAATGCTGATGCAATGCGATATAAATACGAAAGTCACCACGTGGCCAGCGCGGGTTGAATTCTGTGTATGCTTGTCTTGAAAGTTAACACTGGCTGAGCTAAAGCATTTATAAAGTAATTATGGCTGTGTATTTTTCCTAATTATATCATAATAATTTCTTTATAATCAAAGGGGGGCGTAAGAGAATGTTTTATGAACTAAATGTAGTGGT
The DNA here is from genome assembly GCA_034769895.1 of Magicicada septendecula. NCBI lineage: Eukaryota > Metazoa > Arthropoda > Insecta > Hemiptera > Cicadidae > Magicicada > Magicicada septendecula. The sequence goes on along the minus strand of CM068374.1, from coordinate 245,385,483 downwards.
ATATGAAACTGTATAAGTATTATGAACCTGTTTAAGTTTGCAACTCATCTCGAAATTGTAATAAGGGTTTATTTAGTTGACGAACTGTCTATAAATACTAGTCATTTAATTCTAAATTTTTTCACTGAAGGTAATTTCTGTGCTTCTTAAAATTTCAAAATTTTCTTTTAATCTGAGCATGTGGTAGTGTGTGATTTATGCTGGAGTCATGAATATTAGGGGGATCGTGAATTGGGTAACATTTGAGTAATTGTCAATATATATAATTGTTCAGGGTTCCCGATCTAAGACGATTCTCGATCCACTTCAGCGGGTGGCCGAACTTCTGCCACCAATGGTATTACACGAGTGATTCTCCGTCTGTGCAGTCGGGAGGAAGAAATGAACAATACATCAGGTTTTGTACCGGATTTTACAGGTGACATTTAACCCATTTATCTATATTTTGGCCTCTACAATGTAGAACACCGTATTCTCTTCCTGGAACATCTCCAGTTAAGTTGTTGGGACACAAGTCCAGCGAGACAATTAGTGCTTTTAAATTTTGTCAGTGTATTTTACTAAGGCTTATGCCCCCTGAGTAAGTGTGAGCCCGGACGGGGTCATGCGCTACCGAATTTTGCTGAGAAATTTTCTTTAAGGGTAAAAGTGTGTGTGACTTAAGTTTACTGATTTGTAGGGGGTGAATTATGCTTACATTGATTAAGGGTATTCATAGCTATATGGGTTTCGTTTTTTTTTGTAGATTTAAAGGTTTGGGGAGGTGCTGTAACCTGTGGACGTCACCCGTAGGTGCCGTTAGTAACAGGTCTATAGCATGTTTTAGGTTGCTGGATCTGGTGGTGCGCATGGCCTCGCCTGTGGCCAAACCAATTCTGTAGGAACACCTCAAAGGTGTTTATTAGGGGCTGATGTTATAAAGTTTTTAAATTAAAATTGTCATTATATATATATATATTTTATAAAAATTATCTTAACTCAGTAATAATTCAATATAAGTGAAATTTCATTCAGTTCTTTTACTGCCATAGCCAGTGTACTACTAGTTCAATTGTTAAGATGAGCACACTATTGGTTCAATCATAAACCATATTATATATATTTTATAAAAATTATCTTAACTCAGTAATAATTCAATATAAGTGATATTTCATTCAGTTCTTTTACTGCCATAGCCAGTGTACTACTAGTTCAGTTGTCAATATGAGCACACTATTGGTTCAATCATAAACCGTATTATATATACTTTATAAAAATTATCTTAACTCAGTAATAATTCAATATAAGTGAAATTTCATTCAGTTCTTTTACTGCCATAGCCAGTGTACTACTAGTTCAGTTGTCAATATGAGCACACTATTGGTTCAATCATAAACCGTATTATATATATTTTATAAAAATTATCTTAACTCAGTAATAATTCAATATGAGTAAAATTTCATTCAGTTCTTTTACTGCAGAGCCAGTGTACTACTAGTGCAGTTGTTAATATGAGTACACTATTGATTCTTACTTCTAATCATAAATTCTGTTATACATTCGTACGGCCGTGCAGCCATGTTGACCTGGCCATGGTGCAGTCCTATCTGGGGGAACCTTTCTAAAATTTTGAATTCTTGTGATAATTTCATTGGTTGCAAGCAGTCATAACTGGACTGGTTAATGGTTTGGTTTATGAAAGTTTTTTATGGAGGCTGGGCACTTTACCCTTTTACAGTAGTTTGGGATGGGGATCTAGGTCACTGATACTGAAGATGGTATTCTTCGGTGGCATGGTTAAATGTCTATGAGCTGCCTGCCAGGTGAACATGTGTGTAGTATATATATGTATGTATATCGATATGTGTGCGCTATGTGTATTTATGTAACTATTTATTTATGTGTATTGATCGATGTTATATATTATTTATATTTGGGGAGATACTATTATGCTGATGTTTTACATGCATTATATTTTGATGAGATGTTACGTGCATATTTTCAGAGGAGTGTAATGACAGGGAGTGATACTTGCATGTTATTTGAAATAGTGAATAAAATTGTTATTGTTGCTAAACAACGAGTTTAATTGCAAGTCCCGTCATATTGGACCCAGCGCAGTTTTGGCTTCCCTAGGCTCTGGCCTAGTTTTAAAAACTAGTGGCCCCTCTTTCAAAAAAAAAAAAAAAAAAAAAAAACAATAAAATAAAAAATAAAAAAAAAGGTTTTTTTTTTAATAAAGTCTAAAAGTTGAAAGAGGGGTTACAGTACAATGGAAAACAAAATACAAGACACCAATTAAGTCACTAATCACCAGCTTTAATTATCTCAATTAAACACTTTGTAATCAGTAAGATAGTCTCTTACAAAAAATCAAATACAAATTATTCACAAGCAATAAAAATGTCAACTAATAGAGTCCCGAACAGTTATAAAACACATAACACTTTGCCACAATACTTTGAACCGCACTGGAATAAATCGCCACTTAAACTCTAATGAGTAATCGCCGACGTAAGACTGACTCTAAGCGGCAGCTGTCGTTGTTTAAATAGATAGCCTAAGTAAGCGTAAGTGTTCCAGAATAATCCATAATACGCGTCAACACTACACTAGAACGTATTTGATTGTGGCCTTGAACACAGTGCGCCGACCGGTATGGTGTGGAATAGTCTCGTACGCACACATTACAGCTGGTTCCATTAGAATAGCCGAGAAACACGTAGAATGTTCTGTAATGTAACAGTAAACCAGCGGGGAGAAAGTGGCAGCCTAAAACTTTGTCATTTATACATTTTTTAATACTGTTCATTATAAAAAAGAGGGGCCGTTAGGGGAACGTCAACGCGAGTACAGATGGTATGGTGTGTGTGTGCGTATATATAACTAAGTCTGTAATTCATAGAGGTAGTTGTAGTTAATGTAGTGTAGTTCGTTGTAGTGCTAACACATCAATCATATTCGACACGTACAGTATTAACGTGAAACGGATAATACCGTGTAGACAGATCAATCAATGATTCATAGTTTCGGGCCGCAGTGACACACGCTGCTGCTGCTGCTGCTGCAACGGAAATTATAATCAACTTTTAAACTTAATTTCGTTCTAAACACGCCGCGATTATTGTGGTATTATTTTTTGTTTAAAACAAAGCAGTTATTAACAGTAAATTTTCACCAGGCTGCAAATAAATTGCTATTAAGTGGTGCAGTTAAACGATATTTTAATAATTTTTTGATTACATTTTAGTAACGATCGTTAAAGCAGCGATCGTATTAATAGCGGTTCAGTTCATTTAATGAACATGATTTAAAATGTTGCTGTAGGTGTTTGAAAAAATTTATTGATTCTTCAGAACAATAAAAAAGGTGATATTTCCTTCTAACGTGAGTTTCCGGAAATGTCAGATAAGTCGTCTACTGAAAGTCTATAGTAACAAACAATGTTATTATTAGCTTAAGTTACTTTTAATCATAAAATATTTTTTAAACATTTAAAAGTTTTAATAAAATTTTAATTTTATAATATAACATTTAAACATTTATAATTTTTTTTCCATTAATTTTTATATTTTTCCAAAAGTTGCGAAACATGGAAACGTCTCGTTTTGCTTGGAATGACAAACATGATTTTGTTTGCATAGAACACTAACGGGCTAGCTTATTTGTGTCTGATAATCATCACTACACATGAACATCCCCGTCGATCCTTGCCTCAACAACACCAGAGGCACGAGTCATTTCACCACCACACTTCTGTTCTTCACGTGGTGCGGCCATGTCTCATAACTTTCTCCACCATTCTCCTACACTCTTTCGTATCATTCATCCTGTCTGTATTCCGTTATTCTTATAATCTTTGAATCTCCAGAGACATGACAATCTCCAGCTCATCTTCTATGTTCTTAGTGGCGTTTTACCTCGTGGTCTTCTCCATTTCTTAATATTTAAAAGGTTACGCTTCATAATACAGATGTTTGCTCTTTCTATATACTTGCGCAAAACCATTTTTTCGCTGCAATCTAATTCCGCTCACACCCTTTTCCTTCCGACTTTTTGTCTGCTTCTTGGTTTGTTGACCTTCTCTGAATGCCTTGTTCTGTCTTTAGTGGTTCATAAATTCATCTTAATACTCTTTAGTGGAACACTATCAGTTATATTTTATCTCTTCTGATGAAACGTATTGTTACGACGGTCTCACGGATCGTCGTATTTTCCAATGGAAACAAAACACAGGCACCAATGAAGTCACTAATTACCACCTTTAATTAGTCGCAAATAACAATTTGAAATCAACAAGGTACTATCATGAAATAATTCCAGTTAAATTAATCCACACGCACTAATAGTGTAAAGTATTAATAGAGTTCCGCACTAATTATAAGACAATAGTCACCTTCCACTAATCCGCAACAATCACTTGATCCGCACTCTACAATATCGCCAGCTGTAACTAACTAAGCTGGCCGGAGAAGCTTATATAGATCCCGCAAATGTTCCACTCCGCGTGCTAACTTAATTTCCGTAGTTACAAGAGCTCAAATAGTCTGGAAGCTACTTTTGTACACGACCTGCACGTGTTCGGCTAGCCGAGAAACGTGTAGACCGACACTCACGACTCTTCGAGAGCGTTACGTAATTGTCGTAGCACTAATGTCTCCGTTGCGTACATTATTACTGGCTTATTCATTGTTCTGAATGTCCTCATTTTTGTTTTCCGAATTTTGAACTGGCACATTCTCAGAGAGATTAATCACATTCTCCGTAAGCGGCATAATTGAATAACATAGGTTGAAGTGATAGGTGCCACACGTAAAATAGCTAAGTCTACTTAATCAAATCTTAAATTATAAGCCTGGGGAAAAAACAGAAACAGGAAGACATTAGAAAAACGGCTTCAAAAACAGAGGCTACAAGAGGTGACAACGCTTAATACTGGGAAAAAGGAAAAAAGAAAATAATAAACAATATCATTATTGTCTGAATATGCAAAAAATAATAAAGTGTAGAGTTACATGACAAGGATATGAAAACCACAGGCGAAAATACAAATCACAATTTACAACAAACAAGAAAAAGACCACAGAGCATTGGTAATCGCATGACCTCTGTACCGTTGCAGACTTGGGTAATGTAGCTTGTTTTTTGAAGTGTAGCGATGGACATTTTCATTGTCGCTTTGAACTACAGTAATCCATAGCTTCGTCACTTACCAAGTTTTCCTGTCTCCGCGACGAAGATATTAAACGCTGGCAATGACCTTCTAAGTTGTAACTCAATCAGTAATTCCTATATTTTTAATTGGATTGTATACTTTTGTCTGATATTCCTGGATTGCACGACAAGCTCATTACGATGCCCAAACTGCAAGTGTAAAGGTTGTTGAAAGATAAAAATGATTGTGTGATTTGTCTTTTCCTCCAACAAGGACCGATCTTACAGCCTGTACAGTCTTCAGTCCTATTGTTTTCTATGAGTATTTTCCCTAGGAGTCTAAAATTTACTATTCTCATTGTGTTTTTGTTTATCTTCGTTTAAAATGAATTTATTTCCTAACAAAATCCTTTAGACCAATAATCATTATTGGTAGCGATGTTTTAATGAATAAATAATCAACACTTTAGGGAATTTCCGTCATTTAAAAATTGTTTGAAGTAAATGTATATTTAAAAATAAAATTATTACCCTAATCAGTGTAGTTCAGTTAACGCGTTACTATTAGCATAATAGGTATGTAGTTTTTTACAAACCAAATTCTATTGTTAATTTACAAAGTTAAAGAATCTCCTTGATAAAAACTATCCCCGAAATGAAAAACCGAAAGTCGTGTACTGTACAACCGCTAATAAGACCAGCAAATGTGAAAGTGGTTCACTTTTTGTTATTTTCAATTTCTTCTTATATTAGTTAAGAAACTCGAATGAGGTAGGTGGGTAGAGAGTCGCAGCAGGGTGAAAATTTTTCTCTATAAATGGGCCGCGATAATCGAAACAAGTTTTGCAGCTTTCTTTTGATCGAAATCAATTCCTTTCTCTCTCTCTCTCTCTCTCTCTCTCTCTCTCTCTCTCTCTCTCTCTCTCTCTCTCTCTCTCTCTCTCTCTCTCTCTCTCTCTCTCTCTCTCTCTCTCTCTCTCTACTCGCCTTGCTCAGTTCCTTTGTGTCTCATTTCCTCATTCTATACGTATTATTCACTCTTTCATCTCTGTGTCAGAGTTTAGCGGATAATTTCATTCGCTGCCTGTAATTTGTAAGTTACACATCACACCGTTCGATGAAAGTTGGTTCCAGCGTTAGCCTCAACTTGAGCACTCGTTTCCGTTCCATTGCCGGTCTGCCGGTCAGACAGTGAGTGTAAAGAACATTAGTTTCAACATTGCCACCTACGTTGGCTCCAGTGTTGGATCAGTGTTAGAAACAAGTGAATCATCTCGGGTAAGGAAGTCGCTCTCTGCAACGGAAGACATTACATAATTTACCTTAGAAAACGCAACGAGCACGTAGTCAGTCTGGAGCCGACGCTACATACATCACACTAATACCGAATACGTTTCCAGCGTCAGGCGCATAGTACGAATAAAGGGGGAGAACTCACTTCAGGGTCGAAGAGTCTTATGACACTGCGTAAAAAGGTGAGAACAGTTTGAATATCGTTGAAATTGCTTCCTACCGCGCTATTAGGCCGTGGTCCTACTTCGGTCGATCACAGACGTTTCAGCCCCACCATCAGACTTCAGTGTAAAACGGTAGAAAAATTGGCACGATGTTCGCCGAATTTCCGCAGTACTAAGGTACAGACTATGAAATAAGTCTGTAAAGATCAAACGTCTGTGATGAATCGAAGCAGTAGACGACGGCTCAGTAGCCCGGCAAAAAGAAATTTCAACAATGATGACACCGGACGTGAAAGCGTTGGAATATCTTCTAGAGCCAACGTTGGGTGGTCAGCATTTGCCGCGGCCACTCTGTCAAACCTTCGTGTTTCTAACTTCGGAAAGGCTTTTGGCCCAGACTTTAGAGGATAGGAGAGTATTTTGTAAGTACGAAGGTGACCATTTGCAAAGTTTAAAATCAACATAATTTATTACGTATTATATAAACAATCATTTTTAAATTCTTATTTTTAAAAACTCGTTTTAAGTCGTAAAGGTTTCAAAGCGAGTTTATAATTCACCCATGCCTCCTTAACGTTCCTTTTACACGTTTGCCAAAACAGTGCGACTTTGTTTCCTTTCTCACCCTCTTCGCTTTCTCCCCGACTTCCCACTTACAGACTTAATTAAACACCAAATGTGGGTTACATTAATCGCGACTTCTGAACGTTACACCCGTACACAGTTGTCTCGCCGAAGCTTCGAAGCGTGTGCTTTAGCTAAACTTTGTTGTAATTTATATCAGCCGGACAGCAAAGCAGGATCGTGAAGGCGAACTGTCGGCTTACTCGAGGGACACAATAGCCAGCCTACCTTTTTTACATACGCCTGCCGACAACCCATTATAGTTTCCACAATGTATACACACTGTACGTCCTCCGGTAATAGCTACTACCATCTACATAAATATCAGGCGGCCACTGGATTACCATAAACCGAACGATAACCGTCCTACGTACGCCCCCCCTTATTTGTGTCTTCGATTATTATAATCGACAAAAGCAGGGCTATTACGTTGCAGCTATGGTTATCTTTGTTCTAGACGTGTCATTCGTTAGAATGTTGTTCGAACGCCTACGAATGTGTACGAGCGTAATTTCATCCTTTTTAATTATGACGTAGAAAAATGGTCTACGAAGAAGGCAATAAAATATCGTAGACAACTGGCAACAGAACAAACACACGTGCTTGACTGGGGTGCCGGAATCCCACCGACAGAGTCGATAAAGTTGACGGGCTTTGTTAATTTCTTAATTTTTAAGTTGTCTTATTATTATTTTCAGCTGTGTACGCTAATACAGCAGTAACTCTTTTTACTTCCATGTTCCTTAAGGAAATGGAAGTATGGTGATGGCAAAAAAAATCGTGTTCGAGATTATTGCAGATTCTGATTGTACTACACTCAAAACATGAAAATAAGTCGTTTTTCGAAAAGTGTCTGTGTGTGTGTCTATGTGTTTGTCTGTAGATTTTTTTTATGGCAAAAGATAACAGCCGCAAATTCAAACAGAATCAAATAATTTTTTTCATACAGCCCTGATTTGCAGAGTACTCGCGACCTTTTGTTTTGGGTGAAGATCGGTTGAGGGAAAGGGGTAGTTTACCAGCGACGGCTTTTATCAAGGGTACTTTTTACTTACATGTTCCTTAAGGAAATGGAAGTATGGTGATGGCAAAAAAAATTGTGTTCGAGATTATTGCAGATTCTGATTGTACTACACTCAAAACATGAAAAAAAGTCGTTTTTCGAAAAGTGTCTGTGTGTGTGTCTGTGTGTCTGTGTGTAGATTTATTTTTTATGGCAAACGATAACAGCCGCAAATTCAAACAGAATCAAATAATTTTTTGCATACAGCCCTTATTTGCAGAGTACTCGCGACCTATTGTTTTTGGTGAAGATCGGTTGAGGGAAAGGGGTAGTTTACCTGCAACGGTTCTTTTTATCAAGGGTAATTTTGTTTGTTTGGCAAACAATAACAGCCGCAAATTCAAACAGAATCAAATAATGTTACGCATACAGCCCTGAATTGTAGAGTTCTCAAGATCTTTTGTTTTTGGTAAAGATCGGTTAAGGGAAAGGGGTAGTTTACTGGCAACGTTTTATGTTTTAAAAGGGTATTTTCTATGGCAAACGATAAGAGCTACAAATTAAAACAGAATCAAATACGTTTTCGCATACACCCCTGATTTCTTGAGTACTAAAGACGTATTGTTTTTGATGAAGATCGTTTAAGGGAAAGGGGTAGTTTACCAGCCACGTTTTTTGTTTTATCAAGGGTATTTTGTATGGCAAACGATAACTGCCGCAAATTCAAACAGAATCAAACAATTTTTTGCATACAGTCCTGATTTGTAGAGTACTCACGACCCCTTGTTTCTGGTGAAGATCGGTTGAGGGAAAGGGGTAGCTTACCTGTAACGTTTTATGTTTTAACAAGGGTATTTCCTATGGCAAAAGATAACAGCCGCAAATTCAAACAGAATCAAAAGATTATTTACATACAGCCCTAAATTGCAGAGTTCGCAAGACCTATTGTTTTTGGTGAAGATCGGTTAAGGGAAAGGGGTAGTTTACCTGCAGCGTTTTTTTATCAAGGGTATTTTCTATGGCAAACGATAACAGCCGCAAATTCAAACAGAATCAAATAATTGTTTGCATACAGCCGTGGTTTGTAGAGTACTCAAGACCTATTGTTTTTGGTGAAGATCGGTTGAGGGGAAGGGGTAGTTTACCTGCAACGTTTTTTATCAAGCGTACTTTCTATGGCAAACGATAACTACCGCAAATTCAAACAGAATCAAATAATTTTTTGCATACGTCACTGAATTGTAGAGGACTCAAGGCCTTTTGATTTTGGTGAAGATCGGTTAAGGGGAAGGGGTAGTTTACCTGCAACATTTTACGTTTTAGCAAGAGTAAAGTACTTGAAAATTCATTTAAACTTTTTCAAACAATGGTAATTGTTAAAAATAAAATAATTTTGTTGCCAGGCAATAAAATTATAATTTTTTCATTTTAATGTAAATATGTACATAGTATAAAGTAAAGTCGGTCCGTTTTCTCTCTGTGTTTGAAATCGCTAATCTCAGGAAGTACTGAACTGATTTTATTCAAGTTTTCGCCAATAGATAGAGTGTCTATCGAGGAACATTTATGTGTATAATTAATACATATATGTTGTACATTAGCGTAGCTATCACGGTTTATGTCAAGTAAGTGGTATGGTTTACATCTTATATACAAAAATGAATGTTTCTTTGTTTGTTCCGTATGCGTTCCTATACCATTCATCCGATTGCGATGAAACTTCGGTGAGTTGTTGTGCGCACGTCCGCGAAGGTTTCTTCCACATCTCCTACTAAACCACTGTACCGATTTCAACCAAACTTGGCACAAATATTTTACGCAAAGGGAGAACCAACATAGGACAAGTGTTTTTTTCGACACGATCCTTTGGGGGGTCCTTTGGGGTCTTCCACTTCTCCACCTAAACCATTGGACCGATTTCAACCAAACTTGGCACAAATATTTTACGCAACGGGAGAACCAACATAGGACAGGTGTTTTTTTCGATACGATCCTCTGGGGGGTCCTTTGCGGTCTTAAAAAACTATTAGATCTGGTTACTATGGCAACCCAATAGAATAGATTCTGTTCTAAATATATTATCGCATTAAATTGAAGACCACGCGAACGAAGTTGTGGGCAACAGCTATTTATTTTTAAGAAGCCTACTTTAATTAAACTTTATTAATTAAACTAACATTTTCATTACGTACAACGTGAAACTCCGTAGCGAAGCACGGGTATTCTGCTAGTCATGTATAAGAGAAAATATATCGTGCGTGGCAGGCAAGCATATCTCAGTTATGTACTGTTTACGTTTCCATTTTATTATTATCACTACCGCAATAAAAAGGCAGGGAAGACACACATACACACACACAATTCGCGTTATTTCTGGCCTCATTCATGTTTATTTTCTTACATTTGCACGGTTTTTAAATGGAAAGTGCCGAACCCATACCAACATAACGCATGCAAGCCGAAAAAGTGTCCAGCGTGGATAGCGATTTGCTTCCTGTGGATCGCTGGGCAGTGTAACTGCACGTGTTTACAGAGGAACGATTCGTAGACAGACTTTTCGTCTTTAGGGAATGAACCCTCTGCAAGATGCTGAGGGTCCATGAGTGACTTCGGAGCGCTCCTTCTTTTCCGCGTGTTTGTTCTGTGAAACGTACACTGTAGATTCGCAGATTTATTCTAAGCAACGCTCAATAGGAAATGTTGAAAATTTTTGTCCACGGTGAACCCTCATACACACTAAACCTGCTCTGATGTTTTAATTACGGACATCATAATATTAAAACTTTGGAAACTTGAGCACTACTTAATGGAGATCAATCATTAACTTACACAAGCCATTAATTTTATGCATATTTTTTATATATATGTGTACAACGTTATCGGCAACAAAGAAGTAGTTTTTGTTAAAATTCCTTCCTGGGATATTTGGCCGTAGTCCAATGTTTTCTACAAAACCAGACGTTTCGGCAATGCCATTGACTTCCATCATCAGTGAAAATCGAGTGCGATAACGTGAGGTGGTATATGTTAGTGACCACAGTACTGTGGTTAAGGCTGAAGCAGTAAGTAGAAAGAAGTAGTTTCTATGGTAATATTTCATTTCGAAAATGATTTTAAAAATAAATCTTAGAATATGGAAGTCATGTATGGTTCTCCATACCGACTTTTTAAATATAGCATGCAAACAGGTTTATTACACATCATTAGCGAATACGTTTGAAATATGAAATATAGGAAAATCGATTCAGTCAACAAGTATCTTGTAAAGAATGTTTCAATAACGCGTATTTTTATTCTGTTATTATCGTTTACTTTAATGGGACTGATTTCAGCCACTTTGAAGATGATTAGTCTTAACTTGTTTTTTCTTTTTTATGTAGCCGATCCGACCCCGGACCTCCCGAAGTCCAAATTGTAGCCATATTAAAGGCCAAATTGGATTAGTTTGATGTAGTCCAAATGGGCGAACGCCATTGGGTGTTCAAGGACTTCTATACAACATGTAAATAAGTTAAAAGAAAGAAAACCGATACAATAAACACTAATAGCATTAGAAATGATTAGTATGCTTAGGGGACGTTGTTTGTAAGATGTATTTGAATCGTGAAAGGAAGAAACACGGAAGAACTGTAAATAAAGTTGAAAAGAAAACGACTGCCTACATGCAGTATTTCAGCGGTACTCATGAGAGTCGACGATATAACGGGAAGGTAGACAGAGAAAAACAGAAATAAATTTTAAAGAAGAAAATAGAAACATCTTCCGAATTAGATGCGAAAACGAAAATTATAAATAAGTAGTAAAAATATATAGCATGTAGAACGTTGTATACACGTACGCATTGTGTAGTTTAAAACGTTCTTTTGTGCGAAATTCACGTAAACTTATTCGCCAGAATACTTTAAAATGTTTTAACTCTGTACCTTTTTAATAATCACCAACTCTCATTTACACAAATAAAACTTGGCGTGTATTTTACAACGACATCAGAAGTTTCGTTCACAGAAACAGACAGGAAGGGACGGACTGCGAATCCCTAGTAAATACGAAAGTAATTTCTGACAAAATCATCGCACTTTCTCAGGACGGAGGGAGCACATAATGGTTATGACGACTGGTATTCCCCTCGCGCCACCGGTCGTGCAACCAACGAAACTGAAAGCAAAAACACGGGGACATGTTATTACTACTACGTACAATGAACGGGAAATGAGACGCCGCCCAAGTTACTTTTTAATTGGCCGCCGGAAGTACGCAGGAAGAGACGACGGCCTCTGGGGATACGGCTCGAGATCACCTCGAACGGTTGCATCAGATATCTGTACGATCGATGGCGTACACACAAGTTGCAACCTAACGTGACACCAACATAAAGGATTATGTGCTGTTGTGTCCAGTATAGTATGGACAATCACATGCAACATTGTAACTTTACGGTTTTTACTTCCATGTTCCTTAAGGAAATGGAAGTATGGTGATGGCAAAAAAAATCTTGTTCGAGATTATTGCAGAATATGATTGTACTACACTCAAAACATGAAAAAAAGTCATTTTTCGAAAAGTGTCTGTGTGTGTGTCTGCCTGTCTATCTGTAGATTTTTTTCTATGGCAAACGATAACAGCCACAAATTCAAACAGAATCAAATAATTTTTTGCATACGGCCCTGAATTGTAGAGTACTCGCGACCTATTGTTTTTGGTGAAGATCGGTTGAGGGAAAGGGGTAGTTTACCGGCAACGGTTTTTTTTTATCAAGGGTAATTTTGTTTGTTTGGCAAACGATAACAGCCGCAAATTCAAACATAATCAAATAAGTTTTTGCATACAGCCCTGATTTCTTGAGTACTACAGACCTATTGTTTTTGGTGAAGATCGTTTAAGGGAAAGGGGTAGTTTACCGGACACGTTTTTTGTTTTATCAAGGGTATTTTGTATGGCAAACGATAACAGCCGCAAATTCAAACAGAATCATATAATATTTTGCATACAGCCCTGAAATGTAGAGATCTCAAGACCTGTTGGTTTTGGTGAAGATCGGTTAAGGGAATAGGGTTGTTTACCAGCAACATTTTATGTTTTATCAAGGGTAATTTTTCTTTGATGAACGATAACTGCCGTACATTAAAACAGGATCAACTACTCTTCTGCATACCTTTTTGAATTATTCAGAACTCAAGGTTTGTTGATTTTGTTGAAGATCGGTTAAGGTAAAAGGGTAGTTTACCTGCAACGTTTTATGTTTTAACAAGGGTATTTTTTCTGTGACGAACGATAACTGCCGTAAATTCAAAGAGAATCAACTACTGTTTTGCATACAGCCCTGAATTGTAGAGTTTTCAAGACCTATTGTTACTGGTGAAGATCGGTTAATGGAATAGGGTAGTTTGCCAGCAACGTTTTATGTTTTATCAAGGGTGTTTTCTATGGCAAACGATAACAGCCCCAAATTCAAACAGAATCAAATAATTGTTTGCATACAGGCCTGTATTGTAGAGTTCTCAATACCTATTGGTGTTGGTGAAGATCGGTTAAGGGAAAGGGGTAGTTTACCAGCAACATTTTATGTTTAACAAGGGTAATTTTTTATATGACGAACGATAACTGCCGTAAATTCAAACAGAATCAACTAGGTTTTTGCATACCTTTTTGAACTAAAGAGAAATCAAGGTCTGTTGATTTTTTTGAAGATCGGTTAAGGGAAGGGGTAGTTTATCAGCAACGTTTTATGTTTTAAAAAGGGTAATTTTTTTATGACGAACGATAACTGCCGAAAATTCAATGAGAATAAAATAATTTTTTGCACCCTTTCGTGAGTTGCAGAGAGCTCAAGGTCTATTGATTTTGGTGAAGATCAGTTAAGGGAAAGGGGTAGTTTACCTACAACATTTTATGTTGTAACAAGAGAAATGTTTCCATGACGAACGATAACTGCCGCACATTCAAACAGAATCAAATATTTTTTGCATGCTTCCCTGAATTGTAGAGGACGGAAGGTCTGTTGATTTTGGAGAAGATCGGTTAAGAGAAAAGGGTAGTTTACCAGAAACATTTTATGATTTAACTAGAGTAAAGTACTTAATTTTTATAAATAAATTATCCTGATAAGAAGCTCATAGTAATCCACTGTAGAAACGTAGATGAAATATCTATAAATGAAGAGGTTAGGTTAACGGGGTGGGGGTAATTTTCTATTATTAAAAATTATAGTTGAAGGTGGAGGGGAGAATTTTTTATATGTGTACTACGTTATCGGCAACAAAGAAGTAGTTTTTTGTTAAAATTGCTTCCCGGGCTCTTTAGCCGTAGTCCAATGTTTTCTGCAAAACCAGACTTTTCGGCAGTGCCATCGACTGCCATCATCGGTGAAAATCGAGTGTGAAAACGTGAGGTGGTATACGTTAGTGACCACAGTACCGTGGTTAATGCTGAAGCAATAAGTAGAAAGACGTAGTTTCTATGGAAATATTTCATTTCGAATATGATTTTAAATATAAATCTTAGAACATGGAAGTCATGTATGGTTCTCCATACCGATATTTTAAATTTGTAATTTAATTGTACAAAAATAACTTACTTTTGTTGAAGCGATGTACTTTGTAACAGTATAGGAACGCATTGGTTTCAAGGAATGTGTTTGTTTCTCTTACGTTGGGAACCAAACATTCCCAATCAAGACAGGGTGAATCATTGTCGGTTGTTATATTTAATCTGGCACTGCACAAAACAGTTAAAAATTAACATCCAGGGGGTACAATCATTAACAGGACAAGGCAAATCGTGGCATATGCAAATAACTTTGCACTTATTGGGAGAAATCTCCATATACTGGAAGACGTTTTTGGAGAACTTGAGAGGAAAGGAAGAAAAGTAGGTCTTAAAATAAATGCGAGAAAAACAAAATATATGAAACTTTCCATGTTGCAGACAAGGAAAACCCCAGTAAACCTGACCATAAACGATTATATTTTTGAAGGAGTAAATGAGTTTACGTTAATAGAGAAAACAAGGTATCCAATAACAAAGAGAATAATGGGAGAGAATAGAGCTTATTTTAAAATAGCGTCTAGTAAAATTATTAAGATCTAGTCTTCTCGCCAAAAGGGAACAAACTGAAAACGTACAGAGCAATGATCAGGCCTGTAGTGACATACTGTTCTGAGTCCTGAATATTAAGAGCAGTTGATGAGAATTCTCTGAGGACTTTTGAAAGGAAAACTATTAGAACAATCTTTAGACCAGTGTGTTGTAATGGAGAATGGAGGATCAGATGTAATCAAGAAATATTCTCCACTCTAAAACAAGGAGATATCGTCCGGTGTATAAAGTTCAGAAGAATCAGCTGGATAGAGCATGTAGAAAGAATGGACAACCAAAGACTCTCCAAAAGGATAATGAATGGGCATATAGATGGGCCCAGAAGACGAGGCAGGCCAAGGAAACGATGGCAAGACGACGAGGAAGAAGACTAGGATGGGTGTCGGCTCGTCGAAGACCATAGCACATGATCGGACTATCTGGAGGCAGATTATTAGGGAGGCCAAGGTCCATCCTGGGCTGTAGTGCCGGATATGTACGTATGTATGTACGCTGGGAACATATTACTAATTCGCTGTTCGTGATGACTCACAATTCAGACTGTATTGTAGTCGAGTCAATATCATATTTTTATTACTACGTAAATTAAAATACTTCATTTTTGTTTATGTGTTTACCTCGACCAACTATAAGTAAATCACATAAGCACGACCAAAATAACTACGCTACATGTTTCAATTCCCAACTAATTTCATCCTTCCTCTAAGTCCTTTCGATTTCATGCTTTGTCTTATTCCATCTACCCAGGTGTCACAAGGAGTTCCTCTTTTTCCATCTATCTCCCAGGGAGTCACTACCTTTGGCGGTCTACCATCCCTAATCCTCTTCACATGCGCGTAACATCGTAATCATGTTCTTTACACCAGTCCTATTACATCCTTCTCTATATTCGTCATTCTTCTTATCACCCTTGCTTTATAAACAGGTTGTAGTAATTTTGAACCTATTTAAACTTCGTACACGTTTTCCTTGCATATTTCTTTTGTTTTCCTCACTTCTAAATTTAATGTACAGCATAAGTCGAATGATCACGAAAAACGTGGGATGTAAGCAGATAACGTGGTCACTTATCGTGGCATTATGGTTCCACGTAGATTTTGGCTTTATTTCCCCTTCTCCATACCATGAAACCAAAAAATCCTTCGTTCACTCATATGAATTCGATAACCTCAAGTTCCGCACCAAATCGTGCATCATTAAACTCGCTTTGGTTATTGCACTGCTCATCATGATCACACTGAATTTTGCCTCCGTAGTGTGTTTGACTAGGCAACCCCAACCAGCTAATTTTTCTGGTCTTTTTAAACTTTACAAGGTTCTGATTCTGGAAAAGTATTTTCTTTTTCGTTACTAAATCTAATTCTCATAACTGCTTATTTATTAATAACGTTGTTTAAACTCTCATTGATTGATAACGTCACTTATTATTGACAATTGTTTTCTTCCTAAAACCGAAGGGAACGGGCAGTTCCTACATGTAAGTCCGTTTCTTCTTACCATAAGTTATAACCAGGCGTTGTATACCTTCGTTGTAGAAATTTCTCCGCCTGTGATTTAAAGCATGTAATAACATTTTGTTTGACATCGTTGGCCACCAAGAAAGGATTTTCCATGCTCGAAAAGGTGATATTCGCTTGGTGTGAGATACGGGTTGTAAGGCGGATGACCAAATTGTTGCCAGCTAAACTTTGTGTGGAGATGTTGAGTTACAGCAGCAGTGTGTGTGTGTGTGTGTGTGTGTGCAGTGACATGATTCATCGCAATGTCCCGGGTAAGAATCCTACGTCGCTTACTCATGATCGGACTAAGCAAAAAACTCGTATCCATCTTGACACCATTTCAGTGGTATCGCTGAAATGAGTGAAGGAATTGCTCACTGCTTCTTCTCCATAAATACTGAAAATCTGACGGTGAATTTCAATCGTTTTAATGCCTTTCGCATTAAAAGAACCGAATCACATAACTACTTTTACACGCGGCCGGGGTCTCGAATTTCTTTCGATGTTATAAACACTTCGAACAAAGCTTAGTCAGTGCACAGTTGTTTACAAATTGCGTTGTCTTGGCAACGAATCAAAAATTGACCGCGCATGCGTAACAACGTGACTGCATCGATACCGCGGAAATATTTGAAAACAGAACTTACTTTCTGAATAACCCTCATACATATACAATTGGAAGGGAAATGAAGAACTAAGGTATCATAAAGAAGGAAAGACGGTATGAAGAACTTAAAAAATGAATTTTAAATCAAAACAAAAACATATAATGCACGCAAACGAATATATTGAAAAAGTTAATAGTAGTGTAATAAGGATAATAATAATAATGATGAGGAAGAAGTAGAAAGCGGTGTTGTTAGAGGAAGCAAATGTAATACGGAAATGTATACTAACTGTTGTCAGTGTTACCGGCAGCCTGTATATGAGATTTACACACGTAACATGTAACGGAGCGAGAGAGAGAGAGAGAGAGAGAGAGAGAGAGAGAGAGAGAGAGGTGCAGTACGTACAGATCTGTACAGTGCACTGCTGCGGCTTAATATAATTTCGTGCGCCGCACAAACACGATCTGTGCATTACTTACTCCGGCGTGTGCAACGTCCTACATCTTCAGTAATAAAAGTGTTACCCAGACCCAGCAGGTTGTACATTTACACAACGTTTTTCTTTTCTTCTCAGCTTACTTGCGCTAAACGCGCTGTGTACACACAGTACTGTCGTACAGACAGTAGGAAGTCAGTAATGCCAACATACGACTACAGCAAAAATGTTGCTAATATTTCTTAACATGTCTGTTTTTCTTGACATTATTTGACACTAATAATCTATGTATTTACGTTCTATTTTTGTAAAAAAAGTTTTTGTTTTATTTAAATCTTCTTCTTCTTCTTCTTCTTCTTCTTCTTCTTCTTCTTCTTCTTCTTCTTCTTCTTCTTCTTCTTCTTTTCTACATTCATAGCATTGGACAGTCCTGGACAGTTACTGGACACTAGCCGCCTTCAACATCCACATATAGACATCTATATTCTGCCAATTAGCGACTCTATAGCATCTCGTTGTCTTTATCGTGGCCTACCTCCGTTACCTTTCATTCCGAGAAATCGTATCTTTGTCCCTCCTTGGTATCTTTTCATTTCCCGTATTTTCTACGTGCTCAGCTTTTATGCCTACTTCAGCTCATGATTAACGCGTTATTTCGCGTGCCCAAACACCTTTTGTAGGAAAACTTGCTTCAAAAGCTTCAAGCATTTTCAGGCCTTCCTGCGACTACGTGGACGTTTGTGCGTCTATTACGTTGAAATATATTCCTAATATACATTTCTTGTTGTTTCACAATTCAGTCTTTATCGTGGCTGTGCCAACATCAGATTTTAATTATTACGTGAATATTCACATTAATAGGCAATACGTATGGTGATATCGTTTTGTTTTTACCAAATTGTGTCTTATTTCCTGCATGATGTCGTTATGGTTATTCGCCTGACGGATTCAAATGGCATACTGGCATTTATTAATGTCTTTATTGCATTTATTAATGAATCACAACATATAAAATAACACTGCACACCACTCTTCGTGCGTTAATAAAGGACACGAAAAAAATCTATCGTTGGATCTTTTCTCATTAATCTAAATGACTTGTGTGAAAATCCGCTCAAGACGCCGTAAGGCCGCAGTTAGACTTTCTTGCCAGAATCGCGTTCCAGGCTCTTTAATCAAGATTGTTTTCCAGTGGAAAACAAGAGAGTTAACACTTTTCAAGTTTAGACAATTTTACTGTTAAGGGTTTTCCTCCGGCTATAGATGCCTCACATCAGAAATGTTCGTTAATTTTACAAGCGCTCTAATCTGCGCCTCGCGGAACTTCGACCGTTAGCTCATAGCAGTAATTTACAAAAATACATATCCTTGGTAACGGTTTCAGTTGACATGCTTTGATATCCAAAACTATAATTTAATTAATATAATAATAATCATAATGGGGTGCTTAGTGGACCAGTGAGTGCGGAGCCTGTTTACAATTTTAAAGATCGTGGGCCCACTTTCAAGACACAGGATATTAATAGCCTCTTAAAATCATAAAATCAAGATGCGTTTCTCGGATACCAGGTGAACTCAGTCTGTGTGAAAAGAGTATCTGGTATAATATACTGGGGTAATAGTGAAAGAGTGGAGGCTTACTAATAGTAATTCTAATCACATAATCGCATAAGCCTCTATTACTCAGAAATAAAATATAAATTTAAAATATACAATTTAAATACAAGTTAAAAATATAAAATATTAAATCTATCATCATCATTATCAAGACTGCTTTCGTTAGTGAATTACAACCACTTTCTTGAGCTATTCTGACTGTTCTTCCTAAATAGTAGAAAGAAGTCATTGCCACTGTTTACAGATTTCCATTGATTTTGGCCTCTTCCAATACCTTCTCCGCTTATTCTTATCACTTGTCATTCTTATCGACCTCTTATATGAAATTGCTAACATTTAATTAAGAATAAACACAAAAGTAACTTGTAATCGGTCATTATAAAATGAAAATAGAAAACAAATTTATGATATTATGAAAACATGTTAGTGATCTAAGCGACTCGGCAATCGAAGTGTCAGAGCGGTTTCGGCCAGTTGCGACGAAACTAGGTTTTTACTGTTCTGACCCGGTGATCTTCGACACAACTGACCGAATCGGTTGCAACCAGTAGAAACACTCCTGTTTCAAACTTTGATGAGGTGTTGTTTCAATTCTGTAACTTTTTATTTGTGAGAGGATATTCTTTCTTCCATTATTTTTGTTAGGTTAGTTTGGTTCCTCCTGTTTCAGGTTGGTTAGATTAATGTCCTTTTAGTATGGTTCCTCCGTTTACAAGTAAGAAGAAGGCTTATGAATTTAGGAGACAATGGGAAAGTAGTTGTAACATACATGTTACACTAAGAGGCACAGATGTTGTGAATGAAATGTTCTAGCAATTATTGAGTTTTGTAACTAGTAATGGTCTGACTAAACGTGTTAACGTTGGTATGGGTTGGTGGACCCACATTCTCTATCCTCGTAGCTGCAAGCAGAGCGAACAGACACGGGGCTCGTTACACGACCAAGCGTTGCGATCTGATGTTTCGATGTATGTGACATGTGAGTGATATATATTTAGTAGCATGAAAATCAATAGACAGGCGAAGGCCTCCGTTTCGCTGCCATTATAGGGCGAGCGAAGGGAGCGCAAAGGTCTTTCACATGTAAAAATACAAAAATATGATGCACATACTGTGTAGACTGTGAAAATACAAAAATATGATGCACATACTGTGTAGACTGTGAAAATGCAAAAATAAGATGCACATACTGTGTAGACTGTGAAAATGCAAAAATAAGATGCACAGATAAAGTTAATTGGTCGCAACAGTATAGAAACATTGGAAACAATCGTCCTTGTTCCCACCCCAGGCATGAGCCTTAATCAGTTCACCCGTCTATACGCAGTCTGTGTCTGCACCCGATAGGGCGATGTTTTTATTTGCAATTGGACGGGTCCGCAATTCACCTGGTTCAAACTTTCTTCTTGTTAGCAACTTACCGCGGTAACGTCAGAAAACTACAGATTACGTAGAGACCATAACTGGTCATTTTCTCTGAAGCTAATATTTGATATTACTCTTTCCATTAGAAGATACAAAAACACGATTCATTCTGTACATTGGTACAACTATTTATAGTTAAGTCCTGCACTTAATATTCTGCAACACAGCCCTGCAGGAACCAGATATCCGATGAATCAGGTTAGAACTCCGACATTTTATTGCGTTATTCGATGCGTTGCACATAAACGTCTTACAATTTAAGTTAAACATAGATCGAACAACCAGAAATACCAATAGTGGAAGATTAAACGAAAGAATGAAAACGGAAAGTAGTAAGTTGGGAGTCTAAAGAATACGGGAAATACCAAAATTAGTTTAGCGTACGAAAGAATGTCACATGGAGTAATTAAGAAGACAAACCGGCCGGAATCGTGGAAACTGTATTGCTATATGAAAATATGAAATCACGTACTCATGCGTGGAGTTAGTAAGTAAAAAATTGAATACTGCACCCGAACGTTGTAAAATTCGTACTAAATTGTCCATACAGTACTGTACAAACGTGTCTGACCACTTGTGAGAAACGTAGTTTGGATTAATTGCTTCCGAAAAGCGCAAAAACACAGCAGCGTTTCAGATTAATTACGTCACACAAGAGCAACAGAATCTTTCATGTCACCCCAACGGTAAACTTTGAAAAGTGTCGTGGCTCTTCTGTTTTTCACGTTAATACTACGCGCCCGCGCTGCTGCTCTTCCCGGCTGCACTAAACACAACCGAGGAGGATTTAATTAAAACACACACACACACACACCGACTCGTCTGGGTAATTGCAACCGCTCACACTGTTTAGACACTTAGCAATCTGACTCGACTCGTGTGAAATGTCTGTTAGTTACGACACGTGAACGTCACAGTATAGTATATGTAATATTTGTTACCGCATAGCCACATTGTCTGATTGTCAACCAGTAAGCGTCACCTCCTTATTCTCCTCGTTTCCTGACGCTCTACAAGGTGCCGAATTTTCATTTAATTCCACTTTCTTACTCACTTCCTCCACCGTTGTTTTCTATTGTTTTCCTTAATTTTCTCAAATTTCGTCTGCCCTCTGTAGCCATTGGTTCCTTGGGCCATATCTTACTTAGACTGAGCGTTTATTGCTTACAAATATAAATTATATTAAATGCTTAATTTTTACTTTGAAACGAATTCCGCACAAATTTGAAACTCTTATATACGTATATCATATATAACGCAAATTACCTCTACTAACGAAAGATTTTGTGGACTTACCGTATACGTATAATGTCAGACGACACTATCATATTTGAACCAATTGATTTTCAGCAGTCTCCTTACACACCGTTAGCTTACCTGCACATAAAGAAACTCAATTGTTAACCTTATGGAAACACATTATAATCTGAATTTAATTTAATTTGTAATACAATAAATTTTAAAATTGTAGATTTTACATTACGATTACATAAAGTATTTTTTAAACAATTTACTCATGATTTTTTTTTTTACTTTTATACTTTGTTAATATAATTTTACACTTTGCTATAATTCTAACACACAAAATTTGCTTTCAGTATTTTAGCATTTCTTATAATAATCAACAGTTACAATCACTTATATAATTTTAACTTTTATAATCGTTAACGTAACTGGAAACCTCGCACTCATTAACAAGATCATTACAGAATATTCTGTACCTTGTCTTCATACGTACCTAATCCATGCTACTGCATTCCTATGTAGCTCCTAAAATTTTAAACCGTTATCCTAGTCTTCAGTGCATCTCTTACACCGTATCCGATTCGTATTTTAAAATGGAAAACAGCAATTCCGGTACTAAAGTTTCATCGTATTCAGTGATTTTTCACCGGTTCGAAGTCAGAGGAAACCGTGTTTTCTCCTCGTCGTCATCCTTTACGGCTTAGGCTAATAGCCTGCTCCAGTCTCAATGGAAGTCATCTAACCATAGCTTACGGGGTATTCCCACACTTCTCTTCCCCCTTGGATGATAGTCAAGGGCTCTTCTTGAAAATCTAGTTGGGTCCATTCTCCCTACGTGTAACCGCCACTCCGTTTTGTACCGGGAGATTTTCTCCATTAAGCTTCCAGCTATGCCTAGCTCCATTCTAATATTATCATTTCTGATAAGATCTCTCCTGCTACAATCCTTTACAGCCCTCAAGAATTTCATTTCCGCTCCTTGTATTCTATATATATCTTTGGCATTTCTAATCAAAGTCTCACTACCATACAGTAGTTGCGGTATGACCAATGCATTCTAATATTTCAATTGCGTCTCTTTCCTTGTTTTTTTTTCTTTAAGTGTTTAATGATATAGCCACAAAGCGACTGGAAGAGACTAATTTTTCTTTCAAGCTCCTACCATCTTGGTATTTGATGCTGCACCCTAGATATTTGAAATATGGCACCTGTTCTGTTGGCGAGTCCTGTATGACAATCTTTGTTCTAATATGATTTGCCCAAAAAAAAGCTGTAACTTTTGTTTTTGATAAGGAAATGGCTTGATTGCAATCCGTGTTTCCGTGTAAGTCCAAATCACGAGATAATACGTTCGACGCTACAGGTTTTCAGTTCGTCCCCAAACGTCACTGATTGGATTCCGCTTGCGTACATCGTCAGAACGCTACACTGCTTGTACAAATGTTTCCTCTCTATACGTTAATTAACTCTACGTACTAGCACTGCTAATCCATTAGCAGTAATGTTAGTTTGCTGCTCTCTGCATATACAAGTAAATTAGAGCCGTACCAGTATTGTCGCGCACTTACACCTATCTACGCAATCTCCTTCCTCGTTAAAAGCACCTATATCCTCATTCCTGAAATATTTGGTTTTGATATTCCATTCTCACTTTTACACTTACTAACTCCCTAAATTTGGTTATAGTCACTACCTTTCAACCACCTTAGTACTACGCAGTGCTCCAAGACAATATTTTATCTCTGGTGTATTGACTGTATAACAGGACCAATGTATAAGCACTGACCTTGAAATAAACTGATGAACTTTAGTGGACCGGTTTCCTTTGCCGTCTGCGCCATATACCGTTGGCCAGCCACTTCTATAGTCACTAATCAGATTTCGTGGTGGTCTATTTTCAAAATATCAAATGAGATAAAGGCCGGAACTACTAAAGATGTGAGGTGATTAAAATGTCTTTGCTGTGCGCGCGAGCCTGTTAAATATATCATATAATCTGTTTTTGAATAAAAAGTCTTCGGACCTGTTTGAAATTACTGTACGCCGCTTTATAAACTGAATCAGGATTTTTTTATTTATTACTTTTCAATAGATACAAAAAATACACTTTAGAAAGTATCTATAACACAAATTTTGTTCGTGATTAACAAATAATGGTGTCTACAAGCAGCAAATGGAATATGTAACCAGTTTTATTAGCCATTCATTCAGTGAGAAAAGAGACGTTTCTCTATAATCTAAATCTAAAGGAGCACAACTTTTCTTTTTTAATTAAGTCTTTTGATTGTTTGTCACTTTATCGCAATATATACTTATTTTTTATAGAGTTCACTCTTTAAAATACTGTTTTACACGCCGACGGTGAATCAAAAACCGTCACAATAATTTTACTGTCAACGCCTGAAACTGTGGAAAAGTACAACAATGCACTAAACGACTATCAAAAACAATATTTTTTAATACAATAAAACACTAAAAAAACAATAATTTACTTATAGAAGAATTTTCAATTTTTATTCATTGTTTTTCTGGCACCAGACACTTTTATTCAAGGCTGCTGGCACCAGGCAGAGAGAGAGATTCCTTATTCAGGTAGTCATCCGCTCGACAAGAACTCTTCTGCAAAACAGATTTCATCACTTGTATGCAAGGTTCCTATTGGATGTCCATCAAATTTCTTACACCCATTATCTTATCCTTTTATTAACTACAGTCAACCATAACATAAAAGTTATATTTTCTTAAAAACGTTTTTGACAACGCTTTGCCTTTAAAAAGTCTGTAACTTTATAACACCGTATATATTCAACAGGAAACCTTGTACATATTGCTGTATTTTAAAGACAAAATTTCTACACCTCGGTTTGTCCCGTAAAGAACTACTATTGAAAGCATACTTACACTATACTCCAGTTAATTATAATTGCCGCAACGTTTCTTCGGAATCAGAAAACAAAAATTTGAAATACAATCGGCATTATCATTAGGGCAACACGTACATTTGAAAGGTCGTTGGGCCGAATTTTATTCAGATTTAGGACCACATCTACAGAGTGTCGGTTTGTTTGGTTGTTGGTTGGTTTCATTTACCAAACCAGCCCATATAAAAGAAGTGGAATTGATGTGGGCCTACGAAACCTCAACTGCATTCGTTACAAGGTTTCTTTCACTAAACGTTTTTTTTTTTTTTTTATTATAATGCAGTTTTACAATCTACTCGTTTCACAGAGTAATAAGTAAAAGTGATGTACAAGTCGTCACTTGAGGTGGGAACCATCCAGCGATGATTACCACGTTCACCGGGTCAGGTCATCTGGCCACTGTCTCTTCAGCCTTCTTACATCCAGTGATGGAATGAGGAGCTCATTGATCAGGTTATTGCTGTGTCCTATGTTGCGGTTCCTGTACCTAGCGGCGTGCATCTTGAGGACATCAGAAATGTATGGAATGTTGAGGTCTTTGTGAAGAGTATAATTAGAGATGAACCAGGGAGCATTCGTTATGCAGCGCAAGATTTTTGACTGAACTGTGTGCAGAATCTTTGTGTTGGAAGGTTTAGAGCAGCCCCACAATTCTACGTAGCAATATACAATATACAGCCTCACGTAAAATAATTTGAAGCATATATTAGCGTCTTCATGCGTTATGTACTGTTCATATAAAACTATTGTGAGCACTTTCTATAAAATCATTTCTGATCTCTGGTTTCTGACTTCATCGCCTACTGATTGTGCTGTTTGTCCCCTTCGCACTGCATTTGATCGAACGATTGTAATTGGTTACGGTCAATATTCCCTTACATTATCTCCAGATAGTGCATATTTGGCTCCTTAATTTTGTACCAATCCAACAAAAAAAGTCATAGTAAATCTGCGACAATAACTAGCAATAACTGTATTTTTAGTCTGCTAATAACACACGATCGTGAACCAGTTTCTGCTTCACGTCGCGAGAGCATCCGTGTACAGACGTAAGTAATCAGTTCAGTCACTGTAAAAGCGACAGCAATTACTTTTGTGTGTTACTGCACCAAATGTGGGTCTGTACGAGAGTGACTGTATTAGGTATAGCGAGTTATGTCTGTTCAGTCCATTACAGGTATTGAATCCGCTCTTTTAATAACTGTACCCGCTCATCGTGTTTAAATCCTGTTACATCTGGATTTTTCCATAATGCTGCTGCTTTCTGATTATTGTAGTTCCTTCCCTCATGTCTCATTAAAAGCTGTCCACCACAGATATCTTTTATACACTACATATTAACACAATTTTTAATTTTAGTAACTAATTTTACTCCCATGTTCCGTAAGGAAATGGAAGTATGGTGATCGTGAAAAAAATCGTGTTCGAGATAAGGTCTGATTCTTATTGTACTACTCTCAAAACATGAAGAAAAGTCATTTTCCGAAAAGTGTGTGTGTGTGTGTGTGTGTGTGTGTGTGTCTCTGTCTGTGTGTCTATGTGTAGAATTTTTTCTATGGGGAACGATAACTGCCGCAAATTCAAACAGAATCAAATAATGTTTTGCATATGTGCCCAAGTCGTAGAGGACTCAAGGTCTATTGATTTTGGTGAAGATCGGTTAACAGGTAGGGGTAGTTTACCTGCAACGTTTTAAGTTTTAACAAGAATAAAGTACTTAGGCTAATTTCGATAAATAAAGTAGCCTGGAAAGAAGGTCCTAATCCACTGTAGGACGGTAAATGAAATATTTATAAATGAAAAGGGTAGTTGAAGGGGGAGGGGGTAATTTTACATAAATGAAAATGATAGTTAAGTTGAAGAGGGAGGGAGTAACTTTTATATGTGTACTACGTTAACGGCAACTAAGAAGTATTTTCTAGGGCAAATATTTCATTTCAGTTTGTCAAACTTGTCAAATTTTTTAAGTCATATTTAAATGATTTTAAATATAAATCTCATAACATGGAAGTCATATATGGTTCTTTATACCGATTTTTCATTTCGCAGTGAAAATTATTATTACGCTCCCTACTTTAATTTGTATTTCTGAGTGTTCTCCGTATGCTCTATAACCAAGCAAAGAAAATCTAACACATGGGACAGAGTTTAAACTCGTGGAAATTAATTTTAAAAGAAAAAATTTTGTCATTTTGAAGAAATATGTGTGAATGTTCTGACTGAGGTGCATTCGTAACGTAGTCTTGTCTTCGAAATATTAGCAAATCAGATGTGTGCATATTGGTCCTCTTGATCTATTCCTTCGTCGATGATTTTGTAGCATCCGATGTCTATACGATGTGATAATTCTGTTCGCCTTCCCCAACACATTCAGCCTACCCACCAGTTGTTTCAAATATTGTGATTTTAATTACTAACTTAGACTTCAAAAGCTTACGATCGCACGAGCTTACCAGTGCCTTATGTACTGAATGTTATTATCTGTTATGTATAGCTCGTATTAGTACAAATGTCGTAGGAATTATTTAATTTTTGTAAGCGGAATCAGTCCAAATAGACAAAACAAATATTAGAAATTACGGACGTAAATTTCGTTTTAGGTTCTCGTCGCCGTAGGCTCTTTGCCTTTCCTAGTTTAGACATCATTGTTTATTAGAAAGTTTACTGTCTCAGCCTCAGTCGATTCGAATTTCTTCTTTCGCGAGGTTCGCGCTTCCACGTTTGTTTCAGTATCTTAACCGAGGCGGAATTGTTACAGTTGGTTTTGCGAGCCCCATCAGCGAGACGTCAGCTTCCAACGTTGCTCGAATATAATCTTCACGCACTGTATTCCTGTCTTGAACTTCCGTGTACTGCACGAAGTACCTCTGCTTTTGTTGACTACTTTTAGTTTCAGTAATTAATAATAATAATAATCCTTATGGGCAGTAAGAAAAGAAGGCAATTGGAGAATACGCAATAATAATGAACTAGCTACAGGCTGTCATGCATGGAAAAGGCATAGTGAAATTCATCAAATCACAGAGGTTGCTTTGGCTGGAAAATGTGGAAAGAATATCTGGTGAAAGAATGCCTAAAAGATTGCTGAAGGAAAGATTATATAGTAGACGTAGAGACAGACCAAGGATGAAATGTTTGGATGGCGTAACAGAAGATCTTGCTAGCATGGGAATCAGAGGGTAGAGAGGAAGGGCGGAGGACAGGGAAGCATGAAGGAGTATTGTTGAGGAGGCTAAAGCCCACAACAGGCAGTGACGCCACAGAATAATAATAATAATCCAAAACTGTTTTAAGCGATCCACACGCTGTTGTCAAATTTACTTATTATTTATTCTGAACCGCTTTTTTCTACTTTTCTAAAGTACAGACTACAGTAGTTAATGTACTTTTACATATTCTGTACACAAAAATTAAACCTTTTTCTCACAGTATTTGATTGCAAACGTATGGTGCGACTTCTCGTCTGCTGTACAATTGTAACAATAATCTGTACAATATATGTCTATACTGTAAAATGTACACACAACACACACACACACACTTCGTGTGAAATTTTCTGGTTTGATAAGCACAATTTATAAGCAATAAGTTAGTCACGAGTTAATGTTCTAAATACCTAAATGACACCAAAGTATTTTACAATTTTTGGTTTACTAAATGACAACTATAACCAACAATCCAGTCGAGAATCTTTCTCTAAATTCCAAGCAGAAAATATAGAATTATTCGTTTTTCGATATGATACATAGGAAACTGGAATTAGTCAGTAAAGAAACAAGGATACACTTTATAAACGATCCATTCTATGTTGAATATTGTATTACATTAATTTGTTATATTTATTAAAAATACACTTTACAAAGGATCATTTGATCTTGAATATTGTGTAACCGTGATTTTTTTATATTTACTATGGGAATTTCCAAAATTGAAAAGATCTATTTAAAAGGCTAGAGATGTTGTGTGTGTGTGTGTGTGTGTGTGTGTGTGTGTGCGTGTGTGTGTGTGTGACTGTTTGAGGAACGAAATTCCTCATGCCAAAGATGATGGCGACGACGATGATGACGACCAAAGGGATCACCTTTTTTAACATTAGACATATCTTTGTACCACTTAGGTAATGTAACAGAAACTAGATCACTGTCGAGTTCAGCCTTATGGCACAGAAGTCGTCTTTAAAAAAAATAAAAAATAATTAAAAATTGTTTGTTTAATTCTTTAATATTATTATTTAATAATCATTTATGTAATCCCATAAAACTTTACGTATATATATTTCTGAATGAAATATAATTCCGATGAAATAGACACAAAATCAATTAGAACGGCATAAAACTTTGGAACGAGAACAGTTCATAAAGAACTAGGTTGATAACAAATATCCGTACAAGTATACCTTTTCCCGATAATTACTAATAACCTGTGACCTACTTTACATAATAAACTACTCGTTAACGAATCCATTGCCCAGACAGATGAGGCAACTGTGTTAGCAGAAAAAGTAAATAAACGGATAGTTAGTAGTATCCAATCTGACGCAGTGTTGTTGTTATTACTACTATTATTATTATTATTATTTCTTGTTACCTTCCTCGTTTCAGCCACCTCTGAGCTGCAATGTCACAACTTCCTTCACCTTATGAAGTTCTGTCTTCCTTCGCCAATATTCCTTCATTCTCTAGTTCCTCTTATTTTCCCTTCTGACATATCCCTTACTTCCGAAATTTTCTTACTGAACACTTTTACACTCTTTGTGTTATATACCCTTCTCCCCGATCCACATTTTTGTAGATCCTGATAGACATCTTTCACTCTTGGAATTTCTGTTTTCTTTTTTCTTTTTTTGCTCCTGGAAGGCGAGGATTATGTTTACAATGCTTTCTTCTATTCTATTCGTCTAATGTGTCCATATAAAATTATTCGTTCGTCTTTTTAATGGCGCTCGAGAGATTCTCAAACGTTTTATACAATACTTGCTCAACATTATTATTATTATTGTTGTTGTTGTTGTTGTTGTTGTTGTTGTTGTTGTTGTTGTTGTTGTTGTTGTTGTTGTTGTTGTTGTTGTTGTTAATATATAAATCAAATCGTTTAACACGAGACCAGTAGTATGTTTTCGCAGCGAAGCCCCGATGTTACAACTTTCCATTGGGAGCATGTGTATGCGCTCTAGGTACTGAAATTTTATGCTATCCTACATTGAAATTTGCAACTCAATGTAGAAGTAAAATAGTTCATACTGTTATGCAGTTGCAATTACCAATATGCGTAGTGCATGGGTGACGCTAATCACATTATGCAATTCAGAACAATCTGGAAAATGTTAGCCGCTACTGCGCCTTCCGAAACGCTGTACGATCATATTCTCCAGGCGTCTGGAATTTTGTGATGAACAGTATGTTGCATAAGACACGTTGCCTGCTATATAAAAGTTAACATTAGGCATCGCCGTAGTCAGTGAGTTTGACTGTTCTACGGAATAGATTCTGCAGTGGTATCAATGTATCAGAGAAGAGAGTACTGTAAGTCAGTGTATTAGTTAAAAAAGCGACAAGTATTTAACTGTTCATTTATCTTTAATACAATTGTAACTTTGCTTTAATTGAGTTATTTTCATTATCTGTTGAGACGGTACTCATAAATTGAATAGAAGAACGTTTGTAATTCGTATATATTCGTTTTAGACAAATGTTAGTGACACGTTTGAGTTATCAATTCCTCTGACCGTAAACAATTTCTTCCATCGTCTTAAGACCGCCATTCGTGAAATTCTAGTAACAATATACTGCTTGTTCTCAGCACAGTTTGTATTAGGCTAGCGAATTTCACGGATCAATTAACAATTATTACAGGCTTTAAGGGAAGGGTGTTACAACACATCTATAGGGAAGGTGCCATTATTAATGGGCTTTGAGAAAAGAGCGTTAAGGCACATCTGTAAGATGATGGACTAGTGGTGACGTTTAGCGCAAGCTCCATAACAGCAAGCTGTACCGTCTGTACGAACATTCTGACACCGTAAGATTTATTAAAATAAATATTCTTAATTGGAGTGGTCATGTATAAAGAATAAAGGGAACATTCGATACAGTAAATATTGAAATAAATGTTCGTAGATAATAGGCGCAGAATAAGACCAAGAATCGGTTGGAGGAGACTTGGGAAAAGTATACGACCAGAGGAAAAAATTTAGGTGCGAAACCGACTCTTGGAGCAGACGAAACCCCATTAAACGCTGTGAAGCCACAGTTGGTGATGACGGATATCAACCTATAGGTCGCAATACAAGGATGCATCATGCATCCTGTGGGTCATATCGAATGAGACACTGCGTATAATATGAATATTTTTCTGGAAAACAGTTTCTGTTTCGGTGGTTGGAATTTCTCATAGATCTCAATTTTACGCCATTTAACACTTTATTTCAGCCCCAAGTACGTATACATATATAGATTTTAACGATGAAGGGTTTGAGAGGATCGGTCAAAAAGGTATAACACAGATTTACATTATTTGTGTCGACGTTACGATAATATTTATTGTCATCATCAGGACAATTGTTGCTGAGTTGTTACGACGCCAAACACACAACTGTTATTTTAGCGTCGTAACAACTCAGCAACAATTGTCCTGAAGATGACAATAATTATTGTCGTAACGTCGACACAAATAATTTAAATTTGTGTTACACTTTTCCGACCGATATTCGCAAACTCTTCATTGTTAAAATTCATTGCTTGACGGTCACTACGAAATTAATAATTATCTATATGTACTGAGAGACATGAGCGTGCGAATCGTAGTTAAACAATCAGGCTCCTTCTTTTGTGTGCTGTTTGCTCAAGAAGTTATATTTAAGTAATAAAACTTACAAAATTCAACTTTAAGTCGCACACAGTAAATCGACTATCAAACTAACGGTCTTTGTACACTTATGAGTGGATACTTTCGGCGACTTTTGATAGAATTTTTCGGATATTATTAACAGGTGTCTGCTAAATTCTGGGCTGTTAATCAATATTAAAGCTCCTTGTACATTTCTCCACACTGTATTTGTAGGAAAAATAAATTTTTCTCTTTTTTCCAAGCGAAAACAAAGGCAGAAATATGCTTGATGGACTAACAACTTTACATCTGAAATTAATCGCCAACTATCGAGCCTAACATAAACACTTTAAGCAAAAACAACATGACTGTTCGTCACATTAGTTTGATGTATAGAAAATGTCTTAGTCATTGCTTAATTTCAACGTTGGGTAAATTTCAATAATTCATCTTTCTTAACTAGATTATAACGCATCATATGAGATTATAATATTTTCTGTTACAGCTATTTGAACGAACTTATATTCTGATAACGGAGGGTGAAGAATAATCGGGTGTTGGTTAACCGAGGTTATACTGTATTTCAAACTGTCTTAATATAGGATCAAACGGAATGAAAACATTCAATTCCTCTCAACGAATTAACAATCCAAAGAATAAATCAATAGCTAGTAACATGCAACATGGAACGTAGGTATATTTGCATACACTGACGTTAATTAATATGTTTAACGTTATCTAGGCTACAAATAAATCGTCGTATATGAATGTATTAATGTAACTGTCACAGCAATATGTGAGCGCACCGGCTATCTGGTACTGGACAGTTCATACGTGACTTTACATAGGCCTAATCGTTGGCCTATGAACGTATGGCATATTGCTAATAACGAATAACGCTATAATGTCGATTATGACGAGGTAATAATACACTATAAAACAAAGATAATCAGAGATGTTATGAAACGAAACTGAATTAAAATAAAAGAAAGTTAATAATGTTGACATAATGTTAATATTGGCGAGTTAATAATGAATTATAAAAGTAAAAGTAACTAGAAATAACATAAAACAAAACCTAAATAAATAATAATGTTGTTAACAGAAATACAAAATAAGTGAAACGTAAACACCGTCTTTATTGACTAATTATTACTGAGGGTTATAACTACAAGTAGAAAGCAGAAATAAAATATTTTGAAAACGTTTCTGCTATATTTCGAGTAGTAGATATCTAGAAACCTGTCAAACATTTTAGGTTCGTTGATGGCTGATGGATCTTGTTGAAAAGAGGAAGGACAGGCATGTGTTATATAAGCTTGATGATTATTGTTTTTAGACAGTTTTCAATGAAAACGCCGACGAGGAGAGAAAAAGATTAGAAGTGTTGATGAGCCGCAAACTATTATTGAAATTTAGAGATTAGGAATCCATCCTACAGAGAATCCTCAAGTTCTATGTTGAGGAGATATAGCTCTCTGAGTTGTCTGAAGCAATAAGGCTGAGTGTTGCCAATGACCACAATAATGGAGTAAGACCAGTTACATGAGGCTGTTGTGTTAATGATGAAAAAGATGAACAAGGAGAAGACGTCGAAGAAGAAGAAGGAGGAGGATGAGGAGGAGGACGAGCAGGAGGAGCAGGAGAAAGAAAAAAGAAGACACCATTAACAAAGATTTCAAACATCAATTACCGGTAGTTTTTCGTGATAATTTTACAAGCGATGAACTGATTTGACTAGACTATATCTACTAGTGTTATCATGTTACTACAGTTTAAGGTTAACAGCTGATTAAGAAATATGTACCGTTGTTCTAACCCACATGCTATGTTACTGCTGTTAAAATAAACAGTTTAATGTTGTTTAAAGTAAGATTTACGACCCGAAAGAAAATAAAAATGAAATAAATATGAAACACCAAGTGCACGAAAACATCGTGTCTGTTGATGAAAATAGGCTATATGACATTATGGGCTTCAAGGGACTGTATAAAATTGACACCACAGACGTAACTTACAGGTGTTCATTGCAGGTACGCCGGTCGAGCCAGCCAACAGCGACCGCTGCCAAATACGTGTCATTGACAGTGATATTAAATAAATATTTACTTTTGACCCTCGTATTAGGCTTGTTTTAAACACTTCGCCCCGTCTTGTTGGTAGCGGTTTTACACGTTTAAAATTTACTTATTCAGTTAAAGGTCTCTGATTCTTTAAGAATTCAAACATGGGATTCAACTACCACTAGTTTAGAGATGTTTCATCCAGTAACAGAAATTTAAAAGACACTTATATTCATCAAATTTATTTGTTATATACGTACACATTTGCGAATTTGACAACATTAAAATTGATTTTTGCGTCCTAGCGTCCAAGAGCCCTTATCTTCCCAATCATCTTCTCGGAGGTTCCTTTGTCTCATGGCTGCTGTTATGCCATGCTTCCAAGTTGTGCTCCTAAACCTTCCTTTTCTTCGTTTTAGAGATAATATCCACATTTTTGCCGTCTATTCTCTTGGCATCTTTTCGATTGTAGGCTTTTTTGCTTCTACTGTGTCAATTATTGACGTACATACACACATCCGTTCTCTAATTGCCTCATTTCGTATGCGCTCACGTAATGTAAGTCCACAATCCCATCCACATGTAAGTGCGTAATGCGTCGCAAGAATCCCATTTCCACATCTTTGAGTAGATGAGCAGCAAGGTTTTGCTGCTCCTTAGTTTGCCACACTTCCGCAACATATATTAATAAATATTCCATTATAGTATTGTAAATCCTTATTTTAGTTTCTTTCCTGACATCTTTGTCCCGAACACATAGTTTAATTCAATAATTGCTTTTCTTGTCCTGTTAATAAGGTACAGCACATTTACCCTTCCTTTGTTATGACTAAAAAAATTTCTTTGACGAATAACGGCATCTTGAACATACACTATGAACAGATTATTGTGACGAAACGTTTCACAGACACGAAAGGGGAAGCCTTATAAGCCTTATACTCGTGTGCCTCCTGGCACTGGTGTAGGGACAAAGTAAAGAAGGAACACAAGAATCAAAACAGAAGACAATGGTAATAAAATCGGTGTTTCTGTAGTAAAAAAATGGCGGAGAAAAGAACGCAAACATGTAACACGTAGAAGTAGAAAAACGACGGGACGAGAACCTTGGTTTCAAGAGAAAATGCTTGAAAACACTGGTCCCAGAAAAGATCAGACACAAGAAAAACCGTTTCAGAGCAGAGGCTACTACGTGATGAGTAAACATGTGACTGGAAAATCTGAAAATTCAGGGTAACAATGTCAAAGAATAGGTTAGAAAATAATGCATATGCTACGAAAGACAATTACGTGCAACTTATCATGCGCCAACAATCTCAATAGTTAAATGCGCCAACTGTCTCAATAGCTAAAACCCGTTTTCCAAATGGCTCACATACTGCCCTGTACTCTGACAATAGGTGCGTTTCTTGTTAATTTTTTTATATATTATTACAGCTGTTCCAGACCGCACCGGTCGGCGCAGATTGTTCAAGGTCAGACGTTGACACAGTTTCTAGCAAATCTAGAACACCTGTAATACGCAATTTGCTTGAAAAGTCAAAGATTATTCTGGAATCTCTGCGGTGTATAAGTATAAGCATCCAGTGGCGGTCAGTTCAGTTAGTTACACATGGCGATTTTAGAAGTACGGTTAGAAGTTATTGTTGCACTTTAGTGGGGAGTGATCATTAATTAATTAGTGTGAAATTGTAATAATGTGACATTTACAGTTGTTTATGGCGTTTAGTAGTTGTAAATGTGACATTTAGTAGTTGTTGGATGAATTTAACTTGAATGTATACAGTGTATAAGAGTGCCTTTTGTTTATTTATAATCGCTGTTTGTATCTAATTAAAGTTTGTAATTAATGACTTCATTGGTGTCAGTTATTCTGTTTCCACGAAACAACACGGCGATCTGCGTGATCATCCTAACAGTATATTATAATTGGATTTCATCGTTTTTACTGAACGACATTCGGCGACGTAAGTTCAATTCGCCAGTTACCTATTCCTTAGATTTTAAAACTAACTACCGCTTAATAGATACGACCACGTCTCTTTGTATACTGAATACTGAATAGTGAATACAAAGCCCTCTAATGCGACCTAGATTCCAAATATTTTTTACGGAAAGTTTTTCTAACTGGTGTATATATTTACTTGTATCTACGCTTGCGCCCTACACTGACGCTAAGAGTAAGGAAAGGCTGTAGGTCGAAGTCAGACTCGAATTAAAATTTATATTATCGTGTACGGCAAATCAGTATGATTTTCTTAGAATACACTCTGGTATCGATGTGGTGGAATTTTCCCACGAAGTTTTTTATGTCACTTTTTACTAGGTAAAGTATTTCCCAAACAAAACAACAAACCCACCCTCGTTTCTGTCCGACCTCCTTTCAACCAACTGGTTCTTTCTTTAGTTCGTTCTACATAAAATACTACCTACTTACGTCTATATTTTTTTTATTCTTGGCTATAAATTTTCCCGCCCTGTTTAACAAAATTTACAAGCATATGTCTCCCACGATAAAACTCCTGTGTTGGTTGAGTTTTCAAAAGCGGTTATGAGATCAGCTTTCCAACGTTCGTTTCAATTTTAATTCAGAAAGGCAAGATATAAAGTTACGTTAAAAACTCTGTAATAAAATAATACCGCCTACTAAAGGAAAACTTTTTTTAATTAAGGATTGTTCGTCCAAAAACACAACTGGTTACTGTACACGTATTTTATGTAATTTATCTTCTAAAAAACGCTTTAATACGGTAATCCACATTGTAGCAAATACTAATCCGTCTTCTGCTAAATCTAAATACTCTTACGCAAACTGAGCTAGGTCTGCTGTCTTGTGTCACCCTCTCACTGTTCCCTGGCATATCGTGGTTACCAGATCATTACCTGTCTCAATAGCTAAAGCCCGTTTTCCAAATGGCTCACATACTGCCCTGTACTCTGACAATCAGTGCGTTTCTTGTTAAAATTTTTAATTATTAGCGGGGGTCCTACAGTCTACGCCGCATCCCGAATTTCGATCGCCATTTCTCCCTATCTTTCCAGTCATCGTTCAATATCTCGATCTCTCATGCTTTTCCTAATTCCTATTCTCCATTGTGTTGTCACTCTTCCTTCTCTCCTCCTGTTTTTTGGTGTGTAAGTCAATGCTTTCTTTAGCCATCGCTTCTCCTCCATCCTCATTACGTGACCATACCATAGCAACTGTCTGGATTCTATTCTTTCTGCTGTTGTAAATATACGCCCTGTTTTCCTTCTTATATCTTCGTTTCTAAATGTTCCATTCTAGAAATATTACACGCTCTTCTTAAGAAGTCCATTTCCACAGTTTCTATCATCTATTTCTCTTCATCTGAAAGTTGCCAGCATTCGCAGCTATAAGTTAAAATGGGCTACACAATAGTTGTGTAGATTGTCAGTTTAGTTTGAAGTTTCATTTTATTGGACCAAAGTAACGAGTTTAGCAAACAAATAGCCTTTTTTCCCTGTTGTATCCTATTTTTGATGTCATTTTTTGGTGTTCCATATTCTGAAATAATGCTTCCCAAATATTTGAATTCTCTACACTTTCCGATTCTACGGATTTGCAGATCTGGGTCTTCTTCTTGCATGTCTCCTGTTTTCAGATATTCTGTTTAAGTAGTATTTATCTTTAGACCCCATTTCTCGTACTCCTCTTTCAATTTTCTAAACACATAGTCTGTGTCGTCCTCGTCACACGCTATAATTACCTGATCGTCGGTAAATAGGAGAGTTTTTAAGCACTGCTCATCCATTTGAATTCCCATTCCTAAAGTTTTTCTTCTCCACTTACTGATCGTTTCTTGGGTATATATTTTAAACAGGATAGTTGAAAAGCTGCACCCTTGTTTAAGCCCTTGTGTGGTAGGAAATAATTCGTTTCTTGTTATATTATTTACTTTTAGAACCGCCCAGTATCTAGTACCCAGTACCACTCAGTTTAGTAGTTTTAGTAACTTATGAATTTTTCACAGTAGGTCGTTCCACTTACCACGACTTCATAATATCAAATTTCACACTTTCATTTCAAGCCTCTTACATCCTTGCCTTTTTGTTAATTTCTAAAATTTGTCATTCAATCTAATTTCTGAGACTGTTTTTAAAACAGAAAGTATGTATTTATTGGCCTTAAAGTTTAATAACACATTAACTTTTAGTATTAACTAATAACTTTCATTTTTAGTACTAATTTTTCTGAGTAACTCGATTACTTGAAATGTTCTTCAGTTATTTCTTATTAATAACATTAATCAAGCATCGAAAAAAGACCCATTCACTATCTCGTAGCAAATGAGGTTAAAAAAAATCTAAGTTAATTTCTCCCGCTCTTTTCTTTCTGTAAAAACTGCGCTGCTTCTATACTTCCTTAGCCTCACAGTTGCTTAAAAATAAATTTTCCTACCCATTGTACGTACGATAGAAAGAAATAATACAACCAAGGCGGAGGCTGGTCTATACAGATGGTTTACAGTAACACAGTCTAACCCAAAATATTTTTTCCTTTAAAGAGCACACATTTTCCATTTTACGTTAAAAGACCTTTTGCTATCCTTTTCTGAGAAACATTTTTGACGTTAATTTATGGTCACACGGAGCGCTGTAAGTGTCCCTGTAAGGGCAAAATCGAAACAACGTATATAGTCATAAGTAGGCTTACTCTACGGAAATCAACCTTAACGATGTTGACAAGAAAAAGCCTCGTTGCAATATATAACCCTTTACAGCCAGTCACCGACGCAAATGGCTTACTGCTTTTTTGTTAATGAAATTTCCTTCTACCCTCTACAAATACAATATTGTCAGATACCCACTTGTAGTAGACGCCATAACTATAAACCACCAGGTTATTGTACGACTAACACAGCTAGTCTAGTGCGTTTAAGCTCTCACTTTCCCACAATAGTACACTGAAGCAACATAAATTACAAGATTTAACTTTTTCAGCGTTTTATTTAAAGGGAATAGTAATTTACAGCATTTTATTCGCATAGATACTACAAGTTAGGGAAGTGAAAGTTGGGGGTGAATTGCCATCAGATTTGAAGGTGATTTAGCTTTTCAGTACTTTAGTTCTGATTTTGTGCGTTCGACATAAACTAGAACGTGAATACGAAATCGTAATACAGAAATGATTAAAATTTGAGATGAAATGACTGACTCTCTGGGGCTACACCCCACTGGGGGCTACACCCCACTGGGGACCCTACACCCCACTGGGGACTGCCTACACCCCACTGGGGACCCTAAATCCCACTGGGGACACTTGGCCTCCCCGACTAGACGCCCCCAAACACCTCGGTCCTCCAGCTTCCGCCTCCAACCATCCTCCTGAGGTCATCTTCCACGTCTTGTAGCCACCTTCTTCTGGGTCTTCCTTTCCTTCTTTGCCCATCATCTGTTGTCCCTCTAAGAATTGCTTTTGACATACTGTCGTCCTCCATGCGCATCCCATGTCCCAACCAGCTGATCCTCATAGACTTGATGAACCTTACTATGTTCTCGCCATCTATCAATTCCTCCAATTTCTTATTGTTCCGTATGCCCCATTCTTCACCTCACTTCACTAGTCCAAAGTTTTTTCTTAGAATTCTTCTTTAAAAGACTCTTAAATTATCATCATCATCATCATCATCCTCAAGGTTCAAACCAAGATTGGTTTGTTCCGGTCTCAAATAGGCAAATATTACAGCTGGTCACTCCAGCGCTTCCTCGGACTTCCCACACCTCTCCATCCCCTCGGCTTATAGTTATATAATTGTTTGGGGATGCGGCAGTCATCCATTCGGGAAAGATGTTCCCACCAATTCAGCCGATGCTAGGCGATCCTGTCAAGTATGCTCATAATATTCAGTTCCTGCAGTATATCTGTGTTTCTTCTATGATCATGGAGAGTATACCCTGCCACATCTATTTCAACCGCTTGGATGCGACTGGCCTGGCCTTTCATTAAAGTCCAATTCTCAGACCCATAAAGAAGTGTGGGAAGAGCCATCACCTTGTAGAATTTTAGGCGTGTTTCTTTACTTGCTGACTTAAGGGTTCGCCTAATGGTCCCGCACATAAAGTTGAACGTTGCAACTTGTTCACCACGTCGTTGCTTGCATTGTAAGACACACTGTAGACCAGGTATTCAAAACTGCTAACTTCTTCCAGGACAGTACCGTCTATAAAAATTGTTGCTCGTACGGAATCAGTTCCACAAAAAGCCATCACTTTGGTTTTAATTAAAGATATCTGCAACCCAGAGTCTTTGCAGATTCCATTTATCAAATGCATACCCATCTGCAATCTGTTTTCAGAGTCCGACAGAATAGCCTAATCGTCCGCAAATAACAAAGTATCAATTGTAGAGTGGTCTGGAAGACACATCTGTCAGTTTTGTATGACTTCGTCAATATATAAACTAAAAAGAGAAGGTGATAATGGACACCCTTGGTGTACTCCAAAATTGATCAGGCCAACTCTAGGAGCTGTTCTCGGTCTCCCTGCTTCTATTAAGATTTTATTCTCCATATACAGACTCTGTATTACTCTAATTAGATGTTGTGGGATCCCTTTCCTTGTCATTACTCTCCATACTTTGCTCCGAATCACTCTGTCAAAATCCTTTTC
This sequence comes from Magicicada septendecula, assembly GCA_034769895.1. Classification (NCBI taxonomy): domain Eukaryota; kingdom Metazoa; phylum Arthropoda; class Insecta; order Hemiptera; family Cicadidae; genus Magicicada; species Magicicada septendecula. The sequence goes on along the minus strand of CM068374.1, from coordinate 245,344,905 downwards.
GAAGTCGATGAAAGCTATGTATGTGGGCAGCTGATACTCTCTACGCTTTTCAATGAGCTGGGCTATTGTAAATCTCTTAAATTATGTATGTCACTATTAAGTAGTTTCAGGTCTCCGCAGCATACATCACAATTTATTGGTCTTGCTAAGGTCTTGTATAATCTAAGTTTGGTTCTTTTGCTGGCTAAACTGGATCTAAAAATTTTCTGGAAAAATCTTGATACTTTTTGAGATTAAATAGGTGAAATAAATATTCAGTTAGTGGACGTAGAGTTTAAACAAGTAGCGACTTTAAAGTATCTGGATCAGAGTATCAGCAGATGTAAATTTTACCAAAGACAATTGACATAGTTAATCAAAAAAAGTAGGTTCTATGAAAAATTAAAGGTTATTAACTGTAAGAAATACTGGACTCTCAGGACAAGAAAAATTTCTTATGGACTATTGTGCAAATCTCTGAATAACAGGACAATGGATGGAAAAGCAAGACATTATTAGCGGACCTTTCAGACGTGATTCTGAATGTAAATGCAAAGTATTACATGGAAAGATAGAGCGAGTAATTATTATGTGCTTAAGAGAAAAATATGGTGGAGCCTTAGTAGAAACAAATGCCAGTTAGTGAGACACTGAAACTAATCACTTAATTAAACAGTATTTTGTGTCGTCATGGGACGTAGATAATGTGATTAAGGCGCCCGCTGGCGTCTAGCATGTTTTTGGTTGTGGAATAAGCAGTGATGACGTTTCAAATAACATTGCCATGTGTAATTACTGAAAATAGTACAAATAATCGTAAATAGTAGTCGCTGAAAAGACTACTTATAAGTAAAGTAAACTAGAAATTTCTTATCTTAATGATAAGCTATAAAAGTCGAAGAGCATGGAGCGAGTCGGTCAGGAACTGTGCTAGTGATTTGTTTTACATGCGATCAGTGTGGGCCGAGATTTGGCGGACTGGTAAGAAGTGTTCGCTTTCAGTTTCATTTTACTAAACATAAAACTTAGTAAATGTTACTGTGCTTGATACCGTTGGTAGTGTTTAATACATAAGGAGTTTTGTTTACAAAGTTAGATGGTCGTATTACCTGTGATTGGGCTAAAAATTGTTAAATAAAAATTAGTGTGATTGTTTTCCTGTCTCTAATACCGCAAAAGGTATAAATAATTAATATTAATTGTATTAAAGAAATCTTTTAGTTTTACGGTTTTAAGGACATGGTAGTGTATTGTATTTTCAGCCAGAACTTTAAGCTGCAGAAGCGTATCTTCACTGACTGCGTAGATCCTGAACTGAATCCAGTAAGTGCTGTTAGTTCGAGAAATCATCATCATATTCTCAACGGTTTTATGCTTTAGCGGCCTGTTCCTGTTCCACAGTCCACCTTTTCTTAGGTCTACCAATTTTTCTTCTGCATTTCTTATATGATCTCGTCTATTACATACTTTAACTGATCTCAAAAATTTCGTTTCTGCTGTTTGTGTCTTCTGTTCATCTTCTTTCTTTGTAATCCAAGTTTCAGAACCATACAGTAGTGTAGATATTGCCATTGTTTTATAAAATTTTATTTGGGTTTCTTTTCTAGATTTATTTTCCAACGTTCTTCAAATCGTTCCACACATTCTTGTGAAATTCGTCATTTTATTTTCTATATCTGTATCTTGATCACAAGTAATGTCACGTCCAAGATAGTTGAAATGTCTTACCTGTTCTATGCATGTGTTGTCTGTGCATATTTTGGTCCGAACCGGTTCTAATTCGAGAAATAAAATTCAAAATAATTTTTCAAGAAAACACGCTGCAATTGTAAAACTGGATACAAAAAAAACTATACGTTGTCAAATGTGTTTAACGTTTCATCTTTATTACTACAGAGAAAAATATTTAAGTGTTGTTATTTTGAAATTAAAAAGATTAGGCTATAAAGTGGTGCAATTATAACACTTGTGGACTTTACGTGTAGAATTAGGAAAAACGGTATACCAAACAGTGAGACCAGTGTGGGACAGTAATAATTAACTTAGTGTGTGACAGTTTTGCATCATTGAATTAGTGTGTCAACGAAGTTACATACAAAACAATAAGATACCAGAAATCAGTGAATGAAAAACTTTGATCATGTCCTCACTTTAAAAAATGGTTTCCAATGTAAACGACATAAGAAAGTTTTAGAATCGGATTCTAAGTCTATAAGTTTTGTTGGCTACTTATGTAGATTGAGCGGGCTAGTGATGATTTGATTGGCGTGCTAAGCGTGGGTAAGTCGTATGGCAAATGTATTATTATGGTATTAAGGTAAATCGTATGGCGAAATAGTTACTAGCCGGCTTCTGATGCGCGTATTTGCGCACATTCGTCTTCATTCGTGCGTCTGACCAGGTCTCTTTTTCTCTGTCATCCACGATGAGGCATTTACATTATTGCAAATTTCCTTCCTTTAAGCTCTGACCGTAAAAAACGTATATGAAAGAGGTTGGTTTGTAGGAGGAACGCTAGGGAAAAGAGAAAAAAGAGGTTATTCGATCGTCTAATTACACAAGTGGTTAGAAAGAATAGACGTATGGCTATCAACAGAAGACAAATTTAAAATTTGCTTACTCTCAAGTCTCCCAATTGAGATTTGGTAAGGAAATGATATTAAAACATAGGTAATTATAAAATTTTAAATAATCACTTAAACAGTGTTTAAGAAAAGAATCCGTAAAAAGGAAAAGCAGTGTATGTTTGGAGTGAGTGGAAAAGAGAGAAGAGGCGGTACATTTTGGTAGCAAACGCGAGATCTCTGCCGACTGCTGCTTTCAATATACAACAATTCGGCACGTCAAACTAGCTACTCACTAGGCTTTTTGCAGATCCTATCGTATGGCTGTGGGGCTTTCTACGCTAATACCGCAAAGTGAAAGGCACACAAGGGTCCCATCGCCGTATACTTACGCGATGCCACGTTCAAAGTGTTTTGGATTTACATTTCAAAAATCAGTTCCAACATACTATCACGCATAATTTCCAAGCCCACTGTAATATTTATTTCGTATCATGTTATCGCATCCCTGCTTCAATAAAATTTATACTTTGTATATACCATTAGTTAGCTAATTATAGACTAAATGTTTACATACAATTTTATTTTGGAACGTGTATAATGATAAGAATCTATAGTGATTTTGCAGGTGTCAAGAAATTCCTGCCGGTAATGAAGATACCCATTCTGTTTTAGTAAAGAAATTAGGATTATGTGAAACTTTTCTGTAACCATAAACATGAAGCATGAAAAACAATTTTTTCAATAATAACAAACTTAATTAAATTTTTAAAATTTATGAAATCTATAACAAATAATTAATGTAATTTATTAATTATGATACATAGTCACTGGATTAAACTTCAAACGTTTTCTATTGTTTCGGTATTCGAGATATTTCACACGATTTACATATATTAAGGCATCCAAATATTCTAAATACTTCAGGTGTACTAGATATTCCAGGTATTTCACATATTCCCACGTGTTCTACATATTCAAATTTTATATATCCTAGGTGTTCCTGATTTTTCAAATACTTCAGATATTTTTAAATGTAAGTTTAAAAAGTTTAAAGTTTAATGTATGTTTACTAAAAGGGGGCATAATTTACATACATAATATATGTACAGTACGTTTGCTTATTAAACTATTGTATTGACTCAATTAAAAAAATTAAAACTGTTACTATCCTATCAACTTTTCAAGGGTCGCTGCAAACATACGTGGATGAGTAACTCTGGCGGACACCGAATTGTCCAAACTATGAACCTGCAAAGCGTCTGGTCAGATCTTCCATGTAAAATCTAATAATCGATCGCTCGGATTACACATTTTTACATTTGTATTTTTCTACAAACTGTTTTGCAAGAATATTTACAGGAACCCAGCAACTTTTGCACTATTTGTTTATTTAACCATTCTTGTGTATTACAGTATATGGAATACTGTACAATAATTAACTAAATACACGTACAAAAAAAAATACAACGTTCATATCAACATCCAAAAGCTGCCAATTACTGCGTTTATTCCAAACGATAAATCAAACATAACGAAATTAATAGCGTATGTCACTCTGTCATATTGCAGGGGCGTATTTACGAGGGGGCGAACGGGGCACGGACTCCCCTCGAAGGTCAAAAATGTTGTGAAGAAATTTTGTTAATTTTTTCTTAATTTTTAGGTTTGTTAATTATTTTATCAGCTGTGTACGCTCATATAGTAGGAAATTATAACTTATAACAGCATTTGTCTGTAGGCCCTACGTTTGAATTATGAAATATAAGAAAATCATTTTAATCAGTGATCCCGAAAAAAGTTGTTAATGAAATGGGCAAAAAATCAAGGCAAATTACATTCTAAAATATTTTCAAACAATGTATCTTTTTATAATGTATAAAACTTTCGTGGTTTACTTTTTTTATTTTTATTAAAACCGTGGCTATAATTTTTATTTAAAATGTTAATCAGTAGGTTATCTTGTAAACAATGTTTCAATAGCTCGTATTTTAATTGTATTATTACAGTTTGCTTTAATGGGGTTGGTTTTAGGATGTTCCCGCACATGTTTCAGCTACATTGAAGGTTATAATATTCACTATTCTTAACACGTTTTTTTTCTTTTATACGGAGCCGACATGACCGGCCCCCTCCCCTCCTCCAAGGCCAAATTCAAGATACGTCACTGGCATAATGAAAAGTGCTTCCTACAGAAACTGCCATATTTAATGTACAGCTCAAGCCTCTTATAAGAGATAACAAAATTTACGTCACATGTAAAGAACGGTATTTAAATACAGATTTAAAATTTTGATTTCAAAAACCAAATATGACTTGTACCAATGTGCACACTACATTTTAACATTTTGTAGAATGTATACAGTATCCAAAAATTGAATTATACGTTGTGCAGCCTATTGAAAAACAACGTTTTTTATTCTTATAGGGTTAGTATAAAGGTCGTGCTGTTTACGTGCGTGGGAAATACGACGCAGTGGTCTGAAGTTCGTTCGCTTTCTCCTAGCCTGTGCTTTGCTCTGCCTTCCGTTTTTACCTGTTGTCGTTTCTCACGTCTGCCAGCCTTACGAAAAGACGAATGTGATGACTTCAAAATGCAGCCATCACATTGAAATGCTATATATAGATAGAACATCAGAGGAAAATTAATCACATTGTAATCGCGTTCCGTCTGTGAAAGTTTAATAAAACAACATTGACGTAATTTTCAAGTCAACCAATCACTTGGATATTTATAACGAGTATCATGAAAAATTTAAACACGTTGCAGCTCAAACAAACACTGAACAGTACACTCCATTAGATTTACTTTTTAATTTATTGTATGTGCTGTGCGAGGGGGAGGGGATTCTCATCTTCATTCGCTCTTGTATTTACATCACCACGAAACTTTTTATATTTTCCGTAACCAATTACAACGAAATACAATTCGTTCTTATGACAGATACGTATTACAGTTAGCTGTATTTATTTAACAATTAAATACATACTTGTTATAAATTGAAGTTAAACATTAGATAAATAAACATATACACTTTAAAGTTAAAAATAAAATACTAACATTAATGCTTTCACGGCCGGAGTTATCTTCAGTAAAATTAATTTCCGGGCTGTTGGGCCGTGGTCCTCTTGCTGTAAAGTCAAATGTTTCGACTGCAGCTGCGGCAGTCATCTGCAGCGGTCTTCTGTTCTTCTCCTCTGGCGACGGTTTGGGGTCGCGTCGTCATGTAGTCGCCAAAGGAACAGAATAGAAGACCACTGAAGGTGACTGCCGCTGCTCCAGCCGAAACGTCTAGTTCTGCAACAAGAGGACCACGGGCCCAACAGCCCGGAAAATAATTTCACTGAAAAATAAAATTGTCATTATGCGTTATAAGCATCTTGCGTGGTGATCGAAACAAGGCGTTCAATGACATTCGTGTAAAAACTAATTCGCATTACGTTGAACGTAGTTAAATACTTTCACTAAATTTTGCTTAATTCTACACTTTTCTGCACATGTAGGCATATAGGCCTAACGATCCTACGCGAGCTATTCACATTAAACGATAAACCGCGCAGTTAAAAACAAACAAACGTTCAATGTTACTTCACAAGTATTAAAACGGGGGTAATGTGATCGTTTTAAACCGACTGATAAAGCCTTTGCTCAAGTAAATTTCTCCGCCGCCTGATCCTCTCTAAGAATGTATAATGCTCGGGAATATGCGTTTCGACATTACGCTTGGCGTCAGTAGTTGTTTAGTTTCGTTTACTACGTCTCCGAGAAAATATATGGAGTCTAGAGGAAGCATTTGATTCCGTACGGTTCACATTAGGCAGCCTACCCTGCCTACTCCTAAGCAACTTCGGTGGTATACATGGGAGCCATTAGGAAGCATTTACCAGTGAATTGTAACGAAATTCGAATGTAATAATTAATATACCTTTTACCGGCGAGACATGTTAGGGAGAAATGTTTGTTTTTCTACTTAATCCAAACATTCGGAAAAAGGAACCCAAAGTACTATATGTGCATATCCAAACATGTAAAGGAACCTTTCACAAAACATAAAGCAGAAAGAAAACAATAAAACTTAACGGAATGAGAACAAACGTCTAGAATCGTCTAGCGGAGCATTTCCTACCTTCCGACGTAATATTCGGTAAATCGTTGCGGAATAGAAGTAATATATAGCCTACAGTAGACGCCGAGGACCTTCGGTTGACCGAAGTCAGTTTGATACGTATAAGCGAAGTCGACTAGTATTCTCCCTGAGCTGTAGAACTCGCTCACTACTTTGAAAGACGTACGTTTATTACTACTTAAATTTCAGAATTAGATAATTTTTTAATTATAAGAAAAAATACAAAAATCTCGATTACTCTACTATTTTTTTAGTAATATAACAAATGTAGCGCACACAATTACGCAATAATTATTTCCTTAAATTTTTAGTGACCGTCAATCAATTAATGTTTTAGTGGATGGTTAGTGAGGATCGGTCAATAATACAAATTTTAGTTATTTTGCGTCGACGTTTCGACAATATTTATTGTAATATCCAATTGTTGATTACTGTTTGTTTAATTAATTAAAATAACATTACATTTAGTAATGTAAATTGTAATACTGTATAAATTAAGTTCTCTCATACTATAATTTGCTCGCTTTCTTAAAGATAATTTGAAGATGTAAACAAACTATCATAAGTCTTCACATATAAAATGATACATACATACGCACGCACACACTCACAACACCAACACGTTCACCTAAATATTTAATTGTTTCGTTATGCTTGATATTGCTATTGTACTTCTTACACAGGTCCGAAGATGACAATAAATATTGTCGAAACGTCGACGCAAAATAAGTAAAATTTGTATTATTGACCGATCATCACTAACCATCCACTAAAACATGCAATAATTATTATTAACAATTCGAAACACTCGCATATGGGTTACATATGCCCTGCTGTATTTGCATAATTTTTTTTAATTTTCAACTCTCATTTGGACCCTAAATTCAAAAATGTTGAGATTAAACATTTAACACTAAAATCAGACATCCGTTAAAATTCTCTTTAATTCTTTAATTCTATACAAATCTTAGCGATTTAATCCAACCTTTCCGCCCCCTTTTTGGTCCCTGACGTCCAAAATTTTTAACTTTTCATAAACTAACATTATATACAGATTTAGGCTAAAATTACCTTTAATTTGATATCCCATATGGGCTTATCTGATTTTTCATACTTTTGACTCCCTTACATTGTTGCCTCCCGCCATTCTACATTTTAAGGGAATAATGCTAAAATAGATTATTGTTACGACGGTCTAACTGATCGTCGTATGGTACAGTGGAAAACAAAATACAGACACCAATGAAGTAACTAATAACTAGCTTAATTATTACAATTAATTAATAATTTGTTACCAACAAGATAGTCTCTTACAAAAATTCAAGTAAAATTTGTCCACACGCAATAATAATGTCAACTATAAAGAATTCCGCACTAATTATAACACAACAACTCGCTACAATACTTCTACAAACACTCCGATCCGCGCTAAGGATACCGCTCACTGTCAACTAATTGACCAGCCGGCTGCTATGACTTTTTATAGGTAGCGCACGTCTTCTAGAAATTTTCCATTCTCAATGTTGTGTGCCAGCTACTGCGTAGTTCAAGTGTTCTCCAGAGTACTCTGGAACGTAATTGGGCGCGGCCTTGACTGAGACAACACCTGCACTACTAGCGGGGGGATGGGTGGAGGACGCTCTCGGCTGTTCTAGACGGTTCCATTCGTTTCAATAGGGTTCTGTACGGTAAAAGTATGGACACATACGGCACGTTTTACTAAAATTTGTCGATAAACTCAAAAGTTATCGTAAGACAGATAGATAGACCGACAGACAGAAACATTTCAAACGGTCGAGTTAAAACTGATAACTCGCTTCGCTCATTCAGTGATACTAGATGTTGAAAGAACAACGGTCACCAGAAAAGTCAAAACGCCTACGAAATCAGTCTCTGCTGCGTTATAAAGTCCAAACGCATAAAAAAAACAACATCTATAAATCCAATTTGGCCACACATGCAATAAATACAGCACACGAATTCCCAGACATCACCAACATGACATTGATAAAACGTATACCACACAAAGGTATAGTACTGAATGTATGGGAAAGTTTAAAAATATGTAAACGTAGCACACAAGAAAACTAATATCTGAACAAAGACAAATCGACACATAGGCCTACGTGACCCAATTTTCAAAAGCTATTGGAAACACACACATAGACTACATCTACACACAATAACACCAATGTAAACTACCAAAAGACAACATGAAGCTATAGCAACAACCAACCTAGACACAAGTATTCCACAAGACTAAAAACTTAGATGGGTAAGGATGAGCAAACTATCTGATGCCCGAAACACGTTTCAAGTACGGAAAACAATATATTTTGATTAAAGAATCCTATTAACACACACACACACACACACACACACACACACACACACACACACACACACACACACACACACACACACACACACACACACACACACACACACACAAATCGGGTTTTTGAGGCTTCATATACGAATATATTGGTGTATGTATTCCATTTTGCAGGTCGTCAGTTTGCAGATAATTTATCAATTAATCACATGAGGGTGGGCTACATCGATAATAATCAGTATCATGATTCATTACGAACTTTCTTCAACGCTGGTCTAGAGAGATCGAATAAAACAATCGATGCTTCCTCAGTTGCACGTATTTTGAACAGTGCCGGAATACAGCGAGTGGTGCGCGACATGTCAGTTTTGCAAATTGTTTATACAAATAAATACTATAACAATGCGGTTATCGGTGGAGTGTCATTAGAGAAGTGGTTCCCAACCTTTCCGGACCCGCATACCACTTTGGTCTTCCGCGTTCATTTCGAGTACCACCGGAGTTTAAAGAAAGGTTATTGGGGTTTCCTCAACCTTGATACAACATGAATAGTATATCTTATTATTCCTAGTTATGTATAATTATTTAAATCTAATAGGTAGAATTTATAAAACGGGAACAGATTTTAAAAATTAATTTCCGGTTGGTTCTATGTTAAAATAAAATATAAAGTTTTTCAAAAGACAGTTGATTACTTTCATTACAGATTTTCTTGTTAGCACTGAAAAATAACAATATATTAAAAAGAAAATAATTAAAGTGAAACTTGTTACTGCTTATTGTGTACCAGAGAGTTAATGTCAGGTTCTATTTATGTTATTTTTAACCTTAAATCACACTCAATAGACATTCTGTTAAATTCTAATGAAAATTACCGCAAAGTGTTTAGGTTGAGTTTTTATAAGGGTAATAGTTTTAAATCATATCCGGTGTAAATATATTGTTGTTTTTAACATAAATTTTTATTTATTTATTTTTTTTAAGTAAATACTTTTTTACTACCTAGGTCTTCTTGCGTACCATCTTGGATCCCTCCGCATACCACTAGTGGTAAATGTACCATCGGCTGGGAACCACTGCATTAGTGTGTGATTACAGACACCGGTCAGTGAATGTATTTAACTTAGTGAGTTTTATAATTTGTTTCCTTTCGTGCGTACTGGATAATACAACAAGGAGAATTATTCTCTCATCATCATCACCATCAACATCACCATCACTCCAAGGAACTACGCCTTAGACCTGTTCCGGAACCCATCTCCTCCTCGGTCTACCGACATCTCTCTTCCCAGTAGGGTGATAACCCAAGGCAGCCACAGGTAGACGGACACCAGGCATACGATTCAAGTGTTCACACCACCACCTTCTGTGGTCTTTAATCTTCTGACGCATTATACAATGTTTAAATCGCGTCTAATATCCTCGTTCCTTCTCCGATCCAAGAGAGGAAAATCTTGCGTCCCACTTAGAAATTCATTTCGGCTGCCTGAATCCTCTGCACATCCCTCTTACCAAGAGGCCATGTCTCGCTGGCATACAGGAATTTGGGTATCCTTCCGTGTTTTATTTTTCAGTTACCTATTGTTATCTCTTAAACATATTACCAAGACTTAAGAGTTTCAATTTTCCTGTCTTCTGATAATTTACGTGATTTTTGTGAGATGGCAACCTATGCTGTCCTCATATAATCACACTCTTCTGTTTATCAAGTGATACAGACTGAATTCCTTAATTAGCATCTCACTTATAGTGTACCTTGGACTACGCCGTGAAGTTAAGCGTCGAGTTGTTTCGGGACTTCGACTTAAATCTCACAGCAAAAATAAGACCTATTAAAGATATATTAGTTAAATTTATTTTAACTGAGATGGACTTTTTCCATTAAACATAATGGAATTTTGATTGAAACGAAATAACTGTCAATACAACATGTAAATGTATTTGCGTATAAAAAAGTTTCCCACGTACGGATAATTAATATTTACGTGACACCGCCCAAACTTCAAACTGGCGACAAATACATTGTTTGTGTGTGCGCGCGTGCGTGCGCTAGTATACGTATTTCATGACCTGAAACTGTTACATTTGTACACTGTATTACTAAACAAATACACTAAAATAACCGCTGGCGACCTTCTAAACACGTCGTTTGTAACTACCGTTGCTTAAAACGCCATAAACGTGTGTGTCTAAATATTTTCACGCTAACAAATAACGCGTTCCAACGTTTTTTGCTTTGTTCTGTTTTGTTCAGTTTTTTACAGCGTTTTCGGAACAGGTCGCTCCGTTAGGAACGCAAAACCATTACATACGGGAGAGGTCATCAGTTAATGGATTTCAGAGGTTTCGAACGGCAAAAACAGGATTACTCAGTTAACGTTACATTAACGCTAATGAATGGAAGAGAGAGAGAGAGAGAGAAAGATACACAGACAGATAGGTAGACATATAGGCGAAATATAGTGATTCCAACAACAAAACCGGTATAATTGTGTGTATGTGTAGGGGGGGGCACAAATCTATTTAGTTATCCGCTTCATTATTCATGTAGACAGGACAGAACAAAGAGAAACAAAACTGTCATTGTTCGTGTTATTTGTTCAATTCGTGCCGCGTAATAAATACCCTTTGTCAGTATGGCGGAAACGTGATAAACTGTCAGTACTAAACATACACTCCCGATATCCGAATCTCCGGCACCTAACCTGTCCGTGCCGTGGCGCCTTCGTTACTATCTGATGATAACGTGATTCGTTAACGAAATACGTGTCGATGAATTAGTGAAGGGGGGCCTGCAGATAAAATAATCGATTTGTTTGTTTTTAATGAACTTGTTGTTTGGCTGTGAATGAAACTGTACGTGTATGAGAACATACGAAGTTTGTAGTGAATCGGTCTCGCCTAGGTGTATTAAACTGGAAACGTAAATGGGCTGGACAGGTGATAAGAATGAATGGCACCAGAATTTGTTGCCCGCAAAAACAAACAGACAGATACTAGAATAAAATATTACTTATTTTTTGCGTACCGTATCACCTATTATATAATTACCTTATTATCCACTCTGGTGTACTTATTTTTTGCGTACCGTATCACCTATTATATAATTACCTTATTATCCACTCTGGTGCTACGTATTATCATCTGGTGGTGTTATATTTAAATAACATATTTAAATAAATGTTATCTGAGGATGGAACTTAGTCCCGAAACGCGTCATAACTGACGAAACTTTGTATCACCAGAGTGGATAATAAGGTAATTATATAATTATAGAATAAAATAGTTTCACCAAATCCTCACAACGTTAAAAGATAGATAAGGTCAATTGTCCATTGCGACTAGTTATGTTTTACTTACAATGTTAATAAAGTTTGTTTACTTAATAGTAACCGTTACTTAATATTGTTTGTTAAGAAAGCAATTTGGTTATGTCTTCACCGAATTGAGACAACAATTCTAGTAAATAATTTGAATAAATGGCAATAGTTTTATTAACAAGCAATGAAAAGATTAACAGGATGTTGTTATTATTATTCTGGGTGTACAATGTTTACACATTTTCCGGAACCAAAGATTACAGAAGTGATTGAGTTCTCATCTTTCACTGCTGCTTGTCCATCTAAAGGTCTTCATCAATTTCTCGTTCCCTCAATACAGTCTGAATTTCTTATTTTCAAATATCCAGATGATAGGTGGTCTTTTTTCCTTTTTCCCTTCTTCCTGGTGGGGTCCATTCCATAACTCCCTTGGCTATCTTTCCTGTTCCATTATTTTCTGTGTCGATCCCCTTGTAATTTTTTTGTTTGGATAAAATCAACAATTGAATTTTTCACATTCATTCTTTCCTTAATGATTTCACTTCTAATTTTCTCACGTCTGGATACTCTTGCCGAACGTCTTTAAAAGTTCAACTCTGATGTCATTAGTTTTGTTCTTGTGTGTTTATTAGTAATCCAAACTTCTGAGCCGTAAGTCATAATACTTCTAACAATGGTTTTAAATATTTTGGTTTTAGTTTCTATAACGGAATGTTTATGTAGTAATTTCTGCTTGAAACCAAGTGAAACCGTTCGTATAACAATAAAAATTACGTTACGAATTAATGAAAAATTGAAAAGACAACAAAATTATTCGAGACAAACTGAAAATTGATCAAAATGTGTATTGGAAACTGTCTTACCCTTCGAGCAGTTCAGAGTGTTTGCCGCACCACAAAACTATCTTGCCAAACCGGGTCACACTTATAAAGCAAAGCCGACGAAGCCTGTTACTGTCCGCTGTTTCACATTGCCAAATAAGTAAGTAATAAATCCTTATATCTTTATAGTTCCATCCACGTAGTTATATTGTTGGCATGTTTCTATACATGACTTAAAGAAAGGCATACACCGTCAGCAGAACGATGCCACATGACAGGTAGTTTCCACGTGACGACAAAAGTGGTAATTCGTAGTTGCTGCATAATCGTTGTGGTGTCGCCACCTCCGAGTTGGCTGTAGGCCTATACAGCGATCTCAGTTTTGGTAATGGGATATTCCATGGCCGGCTCTAGTAGAAGGCCGGAATATTAAACGTGGCAACACTGGAACCAGCTGATATTTGAGGCCGACTAGACGATATCTTAATTTATGTATTTCAATAATCAAGTCCGTCATTTTCCTTCCGTCAATAATAACCGTAATTTTCAATTGCCGGTTAACAGCAGTTTCATAATTCTTCTTTTTTTCAAATTAAAAATTTATTATTTAAAATAGTGTTACATTATTTAAGAAATATACTAATTAACTTATTCATATGATACGAATTCAATAATGCGAACAAAATTAATTCATTAGGCTTAACACTAATTCACTAATTTCTTCAGCTTAAACATATGTATAACTTAGTACTAAGTGCGTACACACCTATAATTTAGATTTAGCTGTAAATAGGTGTACTCATGATTTTAGAATGCTATGAAATTAAATCAAAATATACATGTTCACTTTAGCTATTTTATTACACCATGCTTATAGGCCTCAGACGCAACGCTGCCATATTTAATATTCCGGCCTTCTACAAGAGCCGGCCATGGATATTCAGACTGGTGCAGAGAGACAGCGTCACACTCCTAAGAACACATTATTACAACAAATACAACTTTTAAGCTCTTGGCCCGGAATAGGACTTTCTATGTGTTAATGAGGTAATAAATGGTCGTAATGTTTTTTAATTAGTTCCTATAATTAATCATCATATAAGTATTTACTATCGTAGACTAGGCATTAGACTATTCATAAGATATAATTTGTTTAAAGTCCTACCAACACTATGGTTCAGTCGTATGAGTGCAGCATAGTGACTCCCCTTGTAAAGTCAAGTGTGACGTGCGTGAATATAGAAAACTGGATAGATGACCACGATGCTTCGGTGGCTGGGTGTCTCTACACTCAAAAGGTAAGCAGAGGAAGACGGTTATTAATTAAATAAGGTCCTTGCATTTAAAACAAAATATGGTTTCCAAGGAAAAATCTCACTATGTTTCAGTAGTGTGCAATGTGCGCGCGACTCTAAAGTGAACATCCACGAATAAAATAAACTACGAAAACGTGTGTAATTACCGACTTTATATATTCTGGTTTATATTCCATAAACAGTATTTTAAAAAGGTAATTTTTGATAAATAAAATCTCTTAGTTTGTCACAACGAATTAAAACGTAAACATATAAATTACTGAAGAATGAACATTACCATTATTGTCACATAAAAAAGTCAAAAACTAAAGAGAAATTGTCGTTTGTCTCTCGATGAGGTATGCCTAGAGGGAAAACCGATGCTCTATTAAAACCAACCTTAACCGTCTGTTGGAGGTAATTATTGTTTTTATTATTAGCAGTTTGTTATATTGTTTACAAATAAGTTTAAAATCTTTGCTCCATTGTCCGACTGCTCCAAGGAAGAAACGCAAGCGGTAATTTGTTTTCTACACTCAGAGGGGATGAAACCTGGAGACATTAATTGTGGAATGCACCAACAACACGGAAAGAGTCGTTCGACCTTAACAATATCTCAGAATGAATCGACTGATTTAAAAATGGACGGATTTCTTCATGTGATGAACGGTAAGTATATCAAATGGGATAAAGATTTTTCATTTTACAGCTAAAGTTTAAACAGTAACCAGCTCAACTATTGTGAACTACTACTATACCTAAAGCCAAAAATCAAGTCTGAAAATATGCGATTTTGCTTCACACGGCCAACAAAATAAACCTTTGTTCCCAAGATTCTGTTCTGAGCTGCGGAATACCCCCCCCCCCCGGAGTTTTTCGCAGAGTCCTAGTCTGGCTCTAAGTGCTTAACCTTTCTGGCCCACGGTCTACTGAACGAAGACCTGAGAGGAAAACTTGTTCTTTCTTTTTAGAAGAAGGTGTCATACAAGCGGAGACAATCTGGCTGCACACGGAACTTCTTAGCTTCTTGATTACAAAATGAAATTCAACAAGATAGTCTATGTGCACAGAATTAGAAGAAATTATAGGCTATAAGAAAACACACATACGTTTCATTTATGTTTGTACTAATAATTTTTTTTTTCAAATTTCCCTTTACTTTTCGACTTACATTCATATATGGACTTTCTAATCTAGGGTTTTGTGCGGATATTTTGTGCCCAAAGCCGTACATTTATTCGATTATGTACAGGATTTGACCAAACACCTTGTTGTCACTCATGTAACTTGATATTAATTGCAATCACGTCAGACGTGTTTCTTCTTTAGATTAGTTTTTGTATATCACGTCGGAGTTTAATTTTTGTAGCATTTCCTTTACGTTATTTGTAGCACCTGAAGGCAATCACTATTAGTACAACAAATCTAATCTAATCTAAAACAAACAAATATCACTGCAACACGTGTGCACCCCCCCCCCACACACACACACACCTGTGAATGCGCCTTTACAACCGATCAATTCGTAAACAATTCTACTTGTCACTTCCCTATTAGCTCAACTCCGTTCAGATGCGCCCCTCTTGCCTTCTTATTGGTTATCTATTACGGAGCTTCGTCTCTCTCTCTATTATCGTGGTTTACCGTGGTTACCTTGGTGTCGTGGTTTAGGACTTCGTAATGGTGGAGACACTGAAAGGCCTCGTCCGGAGCATAGTAGGTAGCAGTTTAGCAAATAAACACCACGAAGTTGGAATCTTATGTTTAGTTCATTTAAAGTTCTACATGGCGTTTATTCTTTTTATCTGTCTTTTTAAATGCTTTAAAGCCCACTCTTATAATCATTTGAAGACCATTCTTCTTCGTCTTCTTGTACGCCAATTTTGCTTCTTCTTAACTGCGTACGCCTAGCTACGTTAGAAAATCTAAATTCGTTTTAAGCGCCCTTGAAATTTTCGTAACCTGACGGACCGAATCCATAATTTCCAGGTTTATATATTTTTAAATAATAGACTTAAAAAATTTATAAATGATACGGGCAAGTTACAACACAGCCTCTAAGACAGATTCACTCCAGAGCTCTAGTCGCACAAACACAAGAAATGGATTTAAGCATCAAATCGTTTTCTCCAATAAACAATCTGACTGTTGATACTGTTTCCATAACGTTCCGCTAACGGCGTGTGTAGGCCCTACATGTAATCTGATGCTCACTATAAATGTTGTACGACGCCGAGCGTTGCTGCAGTAAATAGGAACGTTCAGCAGTAACGTGACTGACGATAGTTCTACAGTGTTAAGATAGATGGAGCAAACAAATTTAGAGATATTTCCGCTCGCAGCTGTTTGCCTTGTTAGCACGAGTTAATAAAGCGTGGCTACAGTTCAGACAGTCACTTCTGAGTATTGTTTTTACGAGCCATTAGAGCGTGTATTAATGGAGTCCTAAGACACGCCCCTATACGTATATTTGTGTGTTGTGTATTGCTACGCACAACACGTGTTGTGCACACATGACGCCGTGTCAGCGGTAGGATTACGTAATGTTCGGGCTCCTTGTCGAACTTCGAGACTGTGGCCAATTACTGTACCGGCACCGAGGTCAGTTTTTCACATATCACGTGGTACAGGCGAAGTATAAACGCGCATTTCGGAAGCAGCGGATCAGTTTAGGACTGCGATTCGGAGTACGTTTGTGTGAAGTAGTAATTGAGAATTGTATGCAAACATCTGTAGTTGGTGACTTGTATTACTTAGTGGGACACTGTTAAAAAAATGTCACCACACAATATTCCCAAGTGAATAGTCTAGTAAGCGATGGCACATTATGTGATTGTGCATGGTTTTAAAAAGTGACATTCATTGTGGTTTAGATTATTGTGCGTTGGACAATCTTAAGCTTGAATTGTTGTACATGAGAGTCTTTGTATATTTAAACTGTGATTAAATTTCCAAATAGCGATTCCTCTGTGTTAAATGTGTTAAAACGATTCATGAGACTGCCGTAACAGTTAAATGTGTACTCAACAACCGTATATATATGGAAATGATTGTAATACACATGTGATTGTTTTATAAGTGTTAGAAGTTATGATTATTATTTAATTTCACTGGTATTTAATTATTTATTCAACTGTTTCAACACCACGGTCCATGAAATTATCGTAAGAATACGTGGTTCAAAGAAATAGAATAAAGACATGAAGAACTCCTGATTACTCAAGAAGGCATTAAAAAACTGTTACCACTCAAAAGAAATTAAAAAATGCCTAAAGTTTTCAAAAAGAGGACAGGTGCCATCTGTACTGACGAAAGGAGGGAGAGACATCAACCAAGAACGAAGGAGATATGGGAGAGGAGGAAGAAAGAGGAGAAGAAGGGAGGAACCAGTTTAACGAAACGTACTCCACAGTGCCTGATACGAAAATAAAACAGAAAATAGGTCATACAATTTTAAAAAATGTTTACAAATTATAATCTCATGAAATTTACATTTACGTTAATATTAATAGTAGGCTATAATAACTGTGTTGACATTGTACTTCATAAAAACCATATCGCTATTAAATATTGTTGAAATGTAACTTATTTTAACAGTCCTAAATAAAAAATAAGCACAACAGTTCCAGTAATAAAACCGTTAGCAGCAAACGTCAGTGGTAGCTGGAGCGACGTGGGAATGAAAGTCGCTCCCAATGCCTGCTTTATCGCTCTCTCCGACACATAATCCGATTTATGTCACACAGCTTGTAACTGTGTCTAGTGTTATATTTTCTTCTGTCTCATTTCGCTGCTCTTTAAATTCCCTTTCACTCGATTATTTTACCTGTCAACGTGAGATTATTTTTATTATTTCTCTTCTGCAAGTTTTTACAGCCGCGTTTAGAGTGTATTGCTTAACCCCGTGCGGGGCGCGCGCCCCTCCCGCCACATCGTGTTGACCTCTCCGCCTCACGCCACACCAATGATCTCGTTAGTACAACTTTTCCATTTTAACGATAGGCGGCGGCATCCCCGTCCGCGTCTCGTCTTACCACTGCTTCACCCCTCTACTCCTCACTGCTGACTCTGCTACCGCCTCATCCCCGACCGCCGTACACAACCCTTTTACGTTTATTGGAAAGTAAACGGACGAGTACTAACTTTTTTAATTTCTAACACGCACGCACTTATCTACCGCGCCCCACCCCACACGCACACTCGCACATCCCCCTCCCGCGAATGTACGCGTATACTCGCCATAACTTGTATTAGGCCTACTACACTTCTCTTTTTTCTCGTTTATCTCTCAAAAAAGCTTCTTACCGTTCGCTGAAATCTGAAGTTACGTTAATTTTTGTGTGTTTACAACGCACATAGCGGGGAGAGGTCGGTCCAGAAAGAAATATATTTGTACAATGTGCTGATGGTGGGAGCAGGAAGGCATGATAATGCCCTGAAAGTATGATGTGAGTATGAATTACCGGTTGCAGTGACAAAGTGAAATATATTGGTACATATTTTCATTACTTATTTATTCTTTGGAAGCTTCAACATTTGCTCTGCTATCTAGCCAACTTGTCTTTCTCATTATTCGGTTAACATTTTCCAAATTTCATTATTTACCTAAAAACATATTTCAAGAGTTCAATTTTGTTACTAAATGTCGTGTTTCTCTAAGTTATAAAAATTCTTCCTTTACCGTTGCAACTCTTGTCCTCCAAAAGATTATTGCCAACGGACATTTTCAGAGTAAATTCATTCCGTCTGAGCGGACTATCTAGAAATTTGATCTTCCTCTTTTTCATTGCTTTTACATGTTATCATTTCTCATTTGTTTTTTTTTTTGTAACTTAAACATTTGTTTTGCTCTCTAGCAAACATGTCTTTACAATCTTTCTCCACTACCTCCACCCGGCCCTTCTCACTCGGTTCCAAGGTACACGTGAAACAAAAGGTGCGTAAAGTAAGACACTTGAAACAAAAGCTCTTGTAATAGCCTTCCAAACTTCTTAATCCTTATGATTGTTTTTATCAGATTTCTATTATTCCGAAAAGTGATTCCTTTTGATCTTGTTTTCATTCGTAACACACGCCTGGTGACATCTGAAATCGTACTACCTAACCATCCAAATAGCTTTATTTGTTTTATTTCTTGATATTTTCCCAACTAACATTTCCCTCATATGATCAGTTTCATCTTCTCGACGTAGATCTTCAGTCAAAAAAATTAGTTTTCATATACGCATAGTACCAACTTTTGACATAAGCAGCGGTTTGAAATGGTGAATATACGACGAAAGTTCAAAAGCATCCAAATCGGTACGACATCTTCGTGCATGTGAGCATGTGCGTGCCTAGAGATTTAGAGATTCCCTCCCTGCCGAATCGGGAAGTTCAAAGCCGTCTTCCAGGTTAACTACGAAGCATAATCGTAGTACTTGGCAGGGATACAAATTTATTGTTTGCCGTTTCCTTACAAGCGGAGTGGCAACCAGCTTATACTTTTGCCGGATAAACGAGGAATCGAATCCACGCCACATGGAAAAAAACAACGCACTATCGATTAAAGGATGGCTAATCGTACGTTAAAGTTTATGAAAAAGAAAAGAATATATAGTAAATCCAAAACCGCCATGAGTACTGAATAAATCGATTCCGAATTGCGACTCAAGGTAAATAAATAGTACCAACTTGGAAGAAAGACAAAAAGTGTATAAACTCTCATTTATTATTTGCTGGTAGACAAAGAGGTTAAACTGAGATGAATCCTGATTTGCCAGAACAGTGTACGCTCTCGCTTTCAAGAAGCAAACAAGCCGGCAAGGTACCGTTAAATGTTTTGAAATCTGTGAGTCAAAACGCGCTTCCTCCCCCTCCCCACCAAGGGAAATAATTTATTAAGAGGTACGTAAATTTCTCCTTAAAACTGCGCGTACGCAATTCCCTGCTAACTCGAGTCGACGCTACCCCGCTTATGTTTTATACATGTGTACAATAAAAGACTTGCCTGGGCACGAAGACAAAGGGAAAGGCAGAGAGAGACGGAATGTTTATTTTTGACATCGTCTGAAAAGGTAAAGTAAAAAAAAACAAACAGTGTAAAGAGGTCGCATAATAGTTCCTAATGTTAAATAAGGTATTAGGCTATAAATATTATCACATCACCCGCTAACCGAAACATAGGGCCTATACTTTTTATATTACGTCGCTTCAAAAGTTTATTCTTTGAGTTTATTGAATTACATTCCAATGCAATTACTAAAAAAAAAAATTGGTTTTACATATACTATGAAAGAGTTATACATTTACTTCTAAAAGTCTTATATGAATTTAGATGAAAGGTAGTACGGATTCAACCATTCTCTATGAAGTGTGGCATTTTAATGTGTACGGGCGTATGGATCAGTTAGTACTGCTTAGGAACGTAAATAAACTTTCAAATAAATTTTATTTATTACGAAGGTTGTCACGGCCAGAGTCAACACTATTAAAACATTATGTACTGGGCTGTTCCTTAATTTTCTGTCTTTACACGTTGCGGCCACACCTCCGGAACTATAAAAAAGTCCGATAAGGTAACAGGTCAAAGGTAAAAGGTTTTGTGAAAGTTTCTACCTCAACAGTGAGGTACGTTCGACTTGTTGCCTTTGTTTCTACTAAACATGGCCTCCGTAAGTGTGGCCGAAACATCTACAGTCAGAAAATTAAGCAGCATTCCAGTATAAAATAATATTTTAAATAAATTTTATATATGTTTACATTTTTCATAAAATAGTTGAAACTAATATTAATTTTATAGGTGTTTAAGATATGTTGAGGAACTTTCGATTATTTTCAGTGGAAACCTTCAGATATTGTTTGCTACTCCAAAATATTAAAAAAAAAATTCAATTATGTTAATTTTATAGTTCTGTAGATGTAGTCGAATCAGCCTGTAGCTGATTTCGCTTTTCTAATAATCAATAAACAAAAATAGACTTGAACAGGATTAAGAAGCGACAACAAATACGTTCTGGCTTTTCGATGAGAAATTAAGAAGCCGCCGAATTCTTTGTGTCCGTCTAACTGTGTCTGAGAGCGGACGAGTGTGCACGTGCGCGCGTACGGCGTTTAATTAGTTTCACTTTTCACATTCGATCGGGAGCCACCTCCTCGTTGCCGTTTGATTAAAAAGCATTCCCAAGACCATACTCGAGAAGGGGAAGAAGACGAAGGCGTTTATCAGAGCAAAGATATAACTTGCGTTCGTTTATCACGCACCGGTACGCCCCACCAAGCCATCACTTTGTTGCACATACTACGCACCATAACTCTTCAGTAACCGCCTGCACCTTCCCCCCTCACAGACAAAGTGAACCACATAATAATTAATAACAGAAAATTATGAATCCTCTCATTCTTTGACTACAATACTTAAAATAAACGCACATACTTGTGTGTGTGTGTGTGTGTGTGTGTGTGTGTGTGTGTGTGTGTGTGTGTGTGTGTGTGATTAAACATTAAATATATTTAAATAAGGATACAGTCATTGTTTTTTATTTAAATAACGTTACCAGCAGTGAATGAGGCAGAAATCGCTGAGGTCAAGTCATTATATTGCTTAAAAGCGCATCGTATAAAAATTTTTTAAATTCACAATTAATTTTTTTTTTAATACAAAAACGTTCGTTAAGTCTATATATATCTACATACTTATTTCTAAGTAAACACGATCATGAACATAAATAGCCGTACAAATAAATAGCCTACAGTATTGAAGGAATCACGGTGGTGATGGCTGACAAACCATGAAATTAATTGGCACCTGGTGAAACATATTAGCCTACTTCAAACAATTTTTAATTCGTAAACGCTTGGTAGTTTCACAGTCATTCTTAAAGGAAGCCACTTTTTAGATACAAAAAAAAACATAATATTACTGGATAACACAGAAAAGGATAAAAAATGGATTTATTGGAAATTTAGAAATTAGGAAGCAACTAAAAATAACAAAAATGTAACGAATGTACAGACAAAACTCTTTGTAACTCCTTAAAAACACAATTTGTATACTTTAATCTTGCATACTGTTAAAAGTAGGTAACTTGTTTTGAATATGCATAGGCCTACTTGAATTTTACAGTTACTTGACTTTCCCTGTATTAGCTCCTCCACCCGTCTACCAACTTCTATACACACCCTTAACACATGTTTATCCTCTAACACATTCTTTGTGTTTAGTTATTCTTATCCGCTCTTTGAGAATAGCCTAATCGACTGAAACAATTCTTATCGTTTAATAAATAATATGTGAAAGTTCCAGGCATTTGTGTTTATTTTAAATCTTTTCAAAGAACGAACATTCCACACGAAGGAACCAGGACGGACCCTGGGAAAGTCTGGAGTAGAAGATCTTTACAGGAGTATCAGGAAACTCAAGTACTTCAAACGAATGGAGGTGTATAATGAGGTCTATGTTACAAAACAGTGAAAATATCCCGAGACAAAAAAGTTGCATACGCCTAAGACAAATGTCACACAGTCTAAAATTACACGAATGAACACTTTTACATAAACGGTTTTAAGAAAATTTTGGATGCCGGTATATGTATTGTAATGCATACTCATGTACGTATAATCGTGTCTTCCTATGCCACGCGATACAACCTTCCTAGACCGCATATATTTAAAACAAACCGAGAAAGGTTACAAATTTTGGCATATTAAAATTGCGCACGCGCACGCACACACACATAAAACTAACGATATTCGTGTCAAATTGTATTCACTATAGCTTGTGAGACACATTTTTGGTGCCAAACGTTAACAACAGCCGCAATCCAACGTTTTCCAACATAAGACTACACATTGGTAACATCCACTAGTTACAGTAACCTCGTTTAATTCGAGTCTGATTAATTCAAATTAATATATGATTCGAAGAAACAATTTCACCTTAAATTCAAATCGGTGTTAAACGTTTAGAGTTGGTTCGAACTTTGTACAGAATATTTTTATGTTTTGAATTCACAATACTTCTTAGAATTCTAAACTCCATATTAAATAAACGAAAAACTTTAGGTTACAAAACACAAACGTTTAAACAATCATTAGCTTTGTGCAATAAAACCCCAGGTACATTAGACTTGGAGTAATCTGAAAACGCCTTTGAAGTGCGAACGTTTTACGCAAACAAATATTACAGTGTTAAATAAGACGTCCGAACTATTCCAATCATATTAAAACCTACAATAACCTACAATCTTTTACTTTCTGGGGTAATTATATATTCGAGTAACGTAATACACAGCAACTCCAACTGTAATAAATGTGCTACTCTTACGTCCCGTATGCGTATTACGTGTTTGAAAATTCTAAGTAGTGCCAAGTGATAGTGATTCAGTCATAATTTGCAAATATAACATATTACCTAAATGTAGGTAAATAATTTACATTTACCTATTTATCGACATATTTTGCAACATTCTCCGGTTAAAATAATATAATAATCTCTTGTTATGCCAGCAGCAAAGAATGTTAGACTTGAAATGTACGCCATTTTACACATTCGTTGTTACGGGACATGACTGTTAACTGTCATAACAATTACTTGAGATACCAAAACAAAAGATTCTGCTGGAACGAGGTTTGCATCAAACAAAACCTTCCAGACTAATTTTTCTATACTGATTACTTGATATCAGGAGGAGAGAAGCACGCCTTCAGTCATTATCACCATCTTCACAACACGGCATAGGAAAGGTGCTGCCTGTTCTGCCTCCAGTCATCTCTTCCTGGATCTACCCTCACACCTGTGCTCTATAGGTTTGTATTTCCAGACCTGTATGGCCAGTATGGAGCTTGACACTCTTTCTAAGTGTTCTTTCCATCGTTGTTTGTAATCTTTTAATTTTTCATTCAAGTTAGAATCTTGTAACTCTTCTCTTATGGCCTCATTCTTTATATGGTCAAGTTTAGAACACCTTTTAACTCCTCTTAACAACTCCATTTTTGAGACCTGTATTTTACTGTCTTGTTTCTTGATTGCTGTCCATAATTCACTGCAATAGGGCAGTACAGGAACTGCCATAACTTTGTAGAACTTAAGTTTTGTATCTCGACGTACCTTGTTTCTAAATACAGTTGACTGTTAGTTTGTAGCATCCCTTTAGCTTGTAATGAATAACTAATTTAACTTAATGCTTACATTACAATTTTCAGCAGACGAACCAAAATTAGTTATTTCTCATGCTGACAAAAAGTTGGTTACACTTTTTTGATCACTTTGGAACTTAGCAGTTAAGTTTTCACGATTCACAGTTCACACAATTTCTTGCACAGTAGAATAGTAGAAATTAAATTTCAGACTGTTTTGTAGCCTCTGAACCCAGAAATCTTTTCATTGAACGCTGTTTTCCAAACTTATACTTTACAAGAGAACTTGACATTGTTAACCAAAAGTGAACTGAAATAGACATCTATAAATTGTTTACATAGATAACAGGGATGTTGATTTGTGATCTGTGAACGTACGTTTGTTAGATATCGTTTGCAACTAAGTGTTTGTCTCTTCACTTGTCCAACTTGACCTTCCTAGAGAGTATTAACTTTATAGTATCATTGTCACTGTATCACTGTACAATGAAGACAATGAGGAGCGGAATAGATATAAATAAACGTCTTCTTCATTGCAGTAATTGTCATTGCTGTAACTCCCCTAGTGCCCTTGGCCTTAACACACTGTTCTCGTCCATCTGTCCCCAAGTGGTTGTGGTCACCAGTAAACTGTTTGTCAATCGTCTCTTAAACTTTATATTACATCCCAGAGTATTGTATTTGCCTATCTGACCTCTTGCCGTCGTGTCTTCTTTCATTTTCAGTAAGAAATACAACCACTTCGGTTTGTGTGGCCTAAGGAAAAAAAGGTTACGAAATCGACCTCTTGAAACGTTTTCAGCAACGTATTCCTACATACACACATTGATAGTGTACATAGACGTTACAAAAACTTGGGTACTCGACTTTAAACATGTACACCATACGAAAACTTAAGGACTTTCAATGCCCGTTCAGAAGTGTTACTTTCGACATGTACCAATTGATTACCAAGAACAGACAATTGACTACGGCGTCGCTTTCCCAGAATTTTCCAGAAATTTCACGTTCACTTCTCCATGAAATTGTGACTGAAAATTAATCTATCGGAAATTGTGTGAACCCTGGGTTGCAAGAATGCTTACGGAACAACACAAAATGAAACGATGAGTCAGGCTGTTGGCTTTTTTGACACGATTCTGACAGCTATGGGATGACCTCATGAGCTGTATAGTCACCGTAGACGAGACATGGGTATCACACGCAACATCTGAATAGAAACAACAGTTCATGGCGTATAGACACACTTCATCGCCCGCAAAGAAAATATTCAAATCGGGGTTTTCACTCGGAAAATTATGTTTACTGTCTTTTGGGACAGAAAAGGAGTTTTGCTTATTCACTTCTTCTCTCAAGGTTCCACAATCAACTCCATTGTCTATTTCAAACCGCTTACGAAATTTCGTCATGCGATCCAGGATAAGCTACGAGGAATATTTACCCGGGGCATTGTGTTGATTCATGATGGTGCTCGGCCACAAACTGCCACTGCAACGCACCTCGTCACAATCTTCGGTTGGGAAAAATCTGATGATTCACCGAACAACCCAGACCTCGCACCAAGCGAATATCACCTTTCCGAGCATCTAAAATCCTTGGTGGCTAGTCGTTCCGTAACGCGACGACATCAAACGTGCTGTTAATACTTGGTTCAAGTCACAGGCGGGAAATGTCTACGACAAGGTGTACAACTTCTAGTGTCCCATTATGAGAAGCGTTTCAGAGATGACGAAAACTATGTAGAAAATTATTTAAGACGTGAACTTCAAATAGAAATAAAAGTGCGTTGTAAATATATTTTCTTTTTTTTTTTAATAACCTATAGGAACTTACTTTCTGGATAACCCTCGTACATTGCTGTGTGTCAGACAACGTTGTACACGAGTGTCTCTGTTCATTTAACCTATCAATAAGGTGCTAAACAGCGATTTTTCTGTGTTCAGTTACTCTGTTTCCACTTTCAAACACGACGATCCGTGCGACCATTGAAACAACAGTCATAAAGTTTCATCAAATTGTATAATTGGGTGCTTTTAAGTGATGACAAAACAAACACAAGTTTATACGAAAAGCCATTTTTGTTTTTCAATACATAACAGGATTTGTTCCGTTTATTAATGCTACGACATTATTTGAAGCACATCTTGAAAGTAAGAAAGAAAAACATATATATAACTGCTTAAAAGTGAAGCATCATTTTCTGTCATCAATTTCATTTAAAATGTCTCATGAACGATTACACCTTAATATGTTGACAAAAGTATATTGCAGATTTTGCACAGCGGACGTATTACAATTAATATGCGGCCCGTAACAGAGTAGTCCGAGTAACGGAGTGGCGTATAGGATAAGTTGATTCTCCAGAGAGGTAGCGTGTGCCTTCACAAGACGACATTAATCTATACCAACCGTGCTGTCGCGAGTAACTTTGTCGCTGTTGTTGTAATTACATTCGTGGATAGCGTGCAATGTCATGCTTGATTAAACTGTAAAACGAAACACAATGTATGTATGAAAACAAACAACTATTACTACTACACTCGTCTATCAAACCATCCGAGGCAAGATGCGATCAAACGTTCTGACCTGATCGGGGCGGGTAGGCCTACCTACAACTTGGGAGGAGACAGGAGAATCGGGCCCACAAGGCTGACCAGATTTCAGAAATTACCGAAATTATAACTTCTTTACTTCCTTGTTCCGTAAGGACATTGAAGTATGGTGATCACGAAAAAAATCGTGTTCGAGATATGGGCAGACTCTGATTGTACTACCCTCAAAACATGAAGAAAAGTCATTTTCCGAAAAGTGTCTGTGTGTAGAATTTTTTCTATGATGAACGATAACTGCCGCAAATTCAAACAAAAGCAAATAATTTTTTGTATATATGCCCGAGTTGGAGAGAACTCAAGGCCTATTCATTTTGGTGAAATCGGTTAAGCGGAAGGGGTAGTTTACCTGTTACGTTTTACATTTTAACAAGAGTAAAGTATTTAATTTTGATAAATAAAGTATCCTGAAAAGAAGGTCATAATAATCCACTGTAGAAAGGTAGATGAAATATATATAATAATATAATTTATTTAATATTTATAGATTCTTTACCTCAAGATGTTTTATTCCCTTATTTGGAGCATGTTTCGGGAAGCTTTGTGTACCCATCCTCAGCCTTTCTAGTTTTGAGTAATAATAGTTTATATATATATATATATATATATATATATATATATATATAAATGAAAAGGATAGTTGAAGGGGGAGGGGTAATTTTTACTTCCATATTCCTTAAGGAATGGAAGTATGGTGATGGCAAAAAAAATCGTGTTCGAGATTATTGCAAATTCCGATTCTACTACGCTCAAAACATGAAAAAAAGTCGTTTTCCGAAAAGTGTCTGTGTGTGTGTGTGTGTGTGTGTGTGTGTGTGTGTGTGTGTGTGTGTGTGTGTGTGTGTGTGTGTGTGTGTAGATTTTTTTTCTATGGCAAACGATAACTGCCGCAAATTCAAACAGAATCAAATAATTTTTTGCATATAGCCCTAATTTGTAGAGTACTCGCGACCTATTGTTTTTGGTGAAGATCGGTTGAGGGAAAGGGGTAGTTTACCTGCAACGGTTTTTTTTTATCAAGGGAAATTTTTTTTTTTTGGCAAACGATAACAGCCGCAAATTCAAACAGAATTAAATAATGTTTCGTATACAGCCCTGAATTGTAGAGTTCTCAAGACCTATTGTTTTTGGTGAAGATCGGTTGAGGGAAAGGGGTAGTTTACCTGTAACGTTTTATGTTTTAACAAGGGTATTTCCTATGGCAAACGATAACAGCCGCAAATTCAAACAGAATCAAATAATGTTTTGCATACAGCCCTGATTTGTAGAGTACTCAAGACTATTGTTCTTGGTGAAGATCGGTTAAGGGGAAGGGGTAGTTTACCTGCAAAGTTTTTTTATCAAGCGTATTTTCTATGGCAAACGATAACTGCCGCAAATTCAAACAGAATCAAATAAGTTTTTGCATATGTCCCTGAATTTTAGAGGTCTCAAGGACTTTCGATTTTGGTGAAGATCGGTTAAGGGGAAGGGGTAGTTTACCAGCAACCTTTTACGTTTTAACAAGAGTAAAGTACTTGAAAATTTATTTAAACTTTTTCAAACAATGGTAATTGTTAAAAATAAAATAATTTTGTTGCCAGGCAATAAAATTAAAATTTTTTCATTTTAATGTAAATCATGTATAAGAGAAAATATATCGCGCTTGGCAGGCGATATTAAGATTTAAATATAAATCTTAGAATATGGAAGTCATGTATGGTTCTCCATACCGATTTTTTGTATTAATGTTATGAATTTATTCCACCGAAAACTTAAAAATTTCAATAAAATATTAACAATTGATATCGTTCCCTGCAACGTAACCACGGATACGTAAACAAAATAATTTTTCGGTTTCATAAAGTCACAGAAAACGAACGCTGGGGGGTATTCGCTTTTTTCGCCTTCTTTAAATAAAAGATAATTTAATCAAATTAATTAATTATTTTTAAAATATTAACAACTATGTATAATTCGTATTTTGATTATCTTTCTCAGCGTTTTTTTCCAAAAGCATCCTGATATATTTGGTTTCGTTCTAAGCTTTTATGTACATATTAAAAATAATTTGATAATTAATTAGAACACGGAGGTCATGTACAGTTTTCTATACCGATTTTGTATATAATTTACCGCAATATATCACAAACATGACATTAAGCAATACACATGGGGTATCTGTTATATCATACTCATCACTTTGGCATTCCACTTCTTTAGCCAACTTGTAATGTCATTAACACGTCATTTGACATACTTTAGAGTCGTTCTGAAGCGATGGTGGAGTCCTGACAAACGCCGGTACAGCCGTGTCGTCGACTGTGGTAGTTCAGGAGTTGTAGGCACGTTTGCTGTACACAGAAGACGCTCTCGAACACTAACCTCTGGCATTCCAGCTTGTATGGTTTGTAGTTCTGAGTACGCATTTTGATATCAAGTATTTCTCTTTAAGACAAGATCTGAGGACAGAACAGTAGCACATTGAAAGTAATATTATTTAGGGTTGAAGAGCAATCCTGTGTCCCAAACCTTGTCCAACAAACGTTTGTGAAGAGTGCCTTTAACCAGACATCTATGAAGGTTTGTCTGCTCTGTCTTACATCTTCTCTTCATTGTCTTGGAATATTTTACTGATAAAATAGCTGTACTTGTTCTACAGCTGCGTGTCTGCATCTAAAGCCAAATTGATGGTCTGGAGTTAGTCTCCGCTACGTTATAACAGACTAGAGCATTTGATGGTCTGGAGTTAGTCTCCGCTACATTATAACAGATTAGAGAATTTGAAGGAACGATTTTGTCCAAAAATTTGACAATGATGGCAGTAGGGTGACTGGGCGATAAGACTTGACAGTTCGAGTTCCTTCGCTGGTTTAAGGATACAGACTACTTGCACCACTTTCATTGAAGCGGAACACGGCTCGTTCGTAAGACGGAATTGTAGAGCTGCATGAAATATATTATCCCACTTTCTGGCAACTCTTGGAAGTGATTTCCGGTACTCAGACCATACCCTCAAACCTTCTAAAATAAAAAATAAATGACAAAGGTAAATGTGAGATTTTTATTGAAAGTAATGAAAGTTATTTAAATAAATAACGGGAAAAAAATATGGAACGACGCGGTCAAACAGAAATAACGGAGCATTACTATGGTATATTTATTTATTTTTTACCTCACATATATTGTGAAAGTTGTTGAGTTCTATAGCCAATACCCTTCTTCCTTTGAACATATTACACATGACTTTACATATCCGGACAAAATCCGCATACGTCTTTCATCAAACGTGGAGATAATTCAAATTACATTTGGATGAACGAAGTTAACAAATAACTAAACAGCTTTGTAGGCCTACGTACCACAAGCACAAGTATACTTTTCAAAGTAAATACAAAGCCGGTGCCTATCTCTATTTTGTACAAGAGTTTATTTAATTGTGTTTCCTGAAAAAATGGCCAAAAAAGGAACAGATCGAAAGAATAGTTGATTAAAACCGTTCTTAGTCTTGTGTTTGTCCATGACCAGGTTGTTCTTGCTGACAGTATGGATGATATGTTCTATACGATAGGAAAGCTAGTGCAGGACTTTTGAAGATTGGGATTTTCAAACCAAACGCTTAGGAAATTCAGTGTCTGACGATCTGTGACGGTGATCAAGATTTTGTTACTAATCGTTTGAGAACACCGTTAACTAGCGACGGAAGAGATGATAGAGATATCCAAGGAAACACGTAGAGAAATAATTACAACAAATTGACAAAACTTAACTTATGGAACGAATAAGATTATAAGAAGTAATCTATGCGGCAAGTGTCTGAATCGTAAATAGAAACTTCCCCTATTTGTCTATTTGTGTCTCCGAAGTTTGGACATGGAGTAGAAACTGTGGCAGTAACATTTGGGAAACAATTATTTACAAACACGTTATGGTATTATTCTTCTAGACCACGTTTTATAGGAAGATTAAGTGTAGGAAAGACGCTATGAAACATAATGGGAGATGAACAACTATTATAGTTGTAGTTGTAGTATCTATTCTGGACATGCGTGAAGAGTGGAGAAGGAAAGATCACTAAAAAAGTCTTGGATTCAAAAAATCAGGGAAGAAGAACGAAAAAAGTCGCCAAAAGTACCATGGAAACAGGAAATTATAATAACACTGGATAGTGTAAAATTAAGCGAAGACGTGGAAAATAAAGAAGAGTGGCGCTTAAGATGCAGAAAATGGTTAAGGGTAGTGTGTGTGTGTGTGTGTAATTTATTTATATATGTTATATCTTAAATATTAATTAACTAACAAAATAATTTGTTAGTTACATAATATTGTATATTACATAATATTGCATAATAATCATTTGTTATTAATAAAATGCATAATATTCTAAACAGTTGTTTCGATTCTTCTCCGTTACCATCCGAACAAACATAAGGTGGATTGTTACATTGAAAGTGGACATCTAAGGTATCATTTCATTATCCGAAAGCCCATTTCATAATAAACTTAGTTTAACGTTATAATAATTACCATCCCCGACCCTTCCCTACATCGACTTTTCCACGAATTCACGTTTGAATATTTTATTTGATGATTCATAATGTATACAAATGTTATGTTTGTAACTTATTTCTGAACGAGTAGTCAACGTGTTACTCACATACTAAAGGAAGATCAGCGAACGGTGTTGCCACCTGTCAATACTATACACCTGTATATATGGCAATAATAACTAACAATACATCTTTCAATCGTTTTTTTGAATTATTGATTTATTCTAATTTTATATTACAACGCAGAAATCGAATTACACAAACGCCTTGTTAGCTTATTATATTACAATAATATTATAAAATTTGGAAATACGAATGCATTATCATAATCATAATACATTACCACGTTATTAATCATAAGTATCAGAATAAAAACATAATAGAAATATTAAAAACAATATTTTATAATAAACTATAAAATGCGTATAATAAACAAACTGTATATAAATAAATAATGAAGGAATGTATGTGTGTTTTGGTGTGTGTAAATAAGTAATTAATTGTGCTTTGTTTGAAAGTGTATTTCTACTTATTTATTACAGATTCCAGTGATTTGTTTTTTATTACGTATACATACTGTAATTTTAAAACTTGTAGTAATGTCGTCAAATCAGATTATTACACATATTTCTTAACTTTATGTTCTGCATTTGAAAAACCGGACAATCACGCAGTAAAACGGGCAGATAGTTTAAAATCCGAAATGTCCGATTGAAATCTGTCCAGGTGCCAACACCGTCTGTGTAACGTTGGGATGTGTCAGGTTCTGTCCAGGTGCCAACACCGTCTGTGTAACGTTGGGATGTGTCAGGTTCTGTACAGGTACCAACACCGTCTGTGTAACGTTGGGATGTGTCAGGTTCTGTACAGGTGCCAACACCGTCTGTGTAACGTTGGGATGTGTCAGGTAACGAAGCCTTGGAAATTTTACACCAATTGTATCGAGGGGCGATAAATTCTTAACTCACTCTTTCCAAAAGATATTGTCTATTTCTCTCGCGACTTGTCTTCGTTCAGTTGAAGAAGAAGGCTGCGCGATGACATATGAAACAATACTTTCTGTATCCTTAAATATGTTTGAAGTGGGTAAATTTGCAAACGATGTAGCGGTTAATTTGGCTAAATTGAAATTAATGGGGCCCTTCTCTAATCGCGATGCGGACAATAGAAGTCGGCCAAGGTCAAGGATAAAAACGGAGACCAAGCGTTTAGCTTGGAAGTTCGGCTACTTCTCAGTTCGTTTTCATCGATCAAAATTGGGTTATTGACTTATAATTAGCGATGCCATAGAATTTTTAAAATCTATTACACGTTGCCATATTTCGAATTTTTATAGAAACCATATTGTTTGATGTTATGTTCGTCACTATGCACGTATTGTCTGTACCCGTGCGTAGAAGGTCACACACGATTTCATCTACTGAGAATTTCTAAATTTGTTTTATTTCGTTCAGCTTCCAAACTCTTTTGACTTCGTC
Source organism: Magicicada septendecula (assembly GCA_034769895.1). Lineage (NCBI taxonomy): Eukaryota > Metazoa > Arthropoda > Insecta > Hemiptera > Cicadidae > Magicicada > Magicicada septendecula. The sequence continues at coordinate 245,311,732 of CM068374.1, read as the reverse complement.
TATTTTTTTAGAGCCAGAAGCCTATATTTCGGATAATTTTCAAACGCCAAGCTAAAAACAAGAAACTAAAATGAAAATTCGCAATGAAAATAATTACATAAAAAAATGCTCTACAGTCTGTGCAACCCTTAGAAAAAACGTGTTACGCTTATGGACTGCAGTGTTGACAATCGCAACGCCATTATTTTACTTGCGCGCCTCACAGTCACACACACTCTCTATCTCTCTCCCCCTCGCTCTCTCACTCTCTCTCTCTCTCTCTCTCTCTCTCTCTCTCTCTCTCTCTCTCTCTCTCTCTCTCTCTCTCTCTCTCTCTCCCACTCTCTCTCTCTTTATCTCTCTCTTTCTCTCTCCCCCTTTCTCTTTCTTTCTCGCTCGCTCGCTCTCTTATATTAAATATAAGCAGAAATGTTACAACAAATTCGTACGAAGCAATTAGTGGTAATTAAAGTGTGCGGGGTGTGTGGTCATTAAACAATGAAACAGACATCTGTTTATTTTTAAATCGCTGAAACAGTTAACGTCAGCTATATAAGCAGCTCATATCAACTGTAATGACTCTTTTATCTCCGTCCATGTAGCTATGTTGTTGACACATCATTGTACCACTTAAAACAAAAGCCTACACTGATGGCAAAATAACGACGGCACAACACAATTATAAGCTGCAGTTACTTAATAATACACTGTCACCCTACCGGACGCACAAGATCACGTGTTATGCTGAATTGATATTATGTATTAGTCACAGATCCAACACGTCTTATGCCTGTGTGAAGAGTCGAAAGAGACACACCTCCAGAAGAAAAAACGGGTATGTGTAAGTTAATATGCTATGATTGCAATTGCTTCTATATTCGACAGACGGGAAGGGAGAGCTTTCCTCAAAAGTTTTCGGGAACATATACCCAAGAAAATAAGAAATGATAACAGCATCAAATCTAATTACGGCCGACACCTGACCTCACACAATCATAATTACACAGACTTTAATTCCAACTTAATACCGTTGCATGCCTTGGAGGAGTTTGAAATCTATGGTGCATACGCAAACCTAAGCAGTCGCGATTTCGTATTAAATGATCAACTGAACTTTGGATCCAACTGCTTGTACGATACCGCCTTGAGCCTGCTTGCTAAGACTACGAAACAGTCTAACAACCATTCAGTAGCACATGAAATCGAACGGGTGCGCACCCAACATCGCATACAGTTCTCATGCATTTGACATTTTATTAATTAACGATCTCGTAAGAGTGACATAGTTTCATTTGATTTTACTATCTGAAGATGGAGCATAATCTCCGAAACGCGTTATAGTCCTATAAGAAGTCACACGGCGGATTATTGAAAGGTAAAATTAATTAACAAATAATTGCCTGCATTGAAACGAATTAAGTTACATATTATTGACTTGGCGTTCTGCAAATAATCAACATGGGCCTACTGTTGCCATATTCATAACGCTCAACGACGTTAAGGCAATTTAGTACAGTATCAGGTAGATGTACGATAAACGTTGAATCGGTAAGAACTGTTCATCAGTTTAATTTTCATATATTCGTTTTTCTTTGTTCCCCTTTCGCCACAACGCACTGCTACTGAACAACTAAATGACCCGTTTCGTTTTGTTTGTTTGCAATTTTTCCACCGTTGGCTTTTGTCTTTAATTTTTCGGCATGGGCTCCGATCCAAGCCATTATTCTTAAAAAAACAAAAATTTCAGAGTCTCCCCTTCCACGCGGAGTTTGTTTTATTGCTTCCACTTTCGACGGTAGTACGTTTTTTCTCGTTTCGACGGTCCTAAAAACGGCGACAAATCACTATTACTACAGAAATAATAGTTAAACTTATAATTACTCTTACTTCCTTTATATAGCAAAAGAGACGTTGCAGCCTCACGTTTACGGGCTGAGTTATTGAGTAACTAAAAGGCAGTAAAGAACCTCTCTTTCGTTTTTGTCCCTTCGCGACCACTAAACAAAGTGCTCATATATTTCGCCAACAAAATCCAAACATTTTGTACTACTACGCAGTGATAAACAAGAAAATTTAAGTTTGAGAATTTTTATGATACACCACTGTAAATGTTGTTACGCATGTAAATTCACACGCAAACACCAGCATTATTTTTGGTTAATGTACACTAGTGCAATCACAACGGTCTCTCTCTCTCTCTCTCACTCTCACTATCTGTGTGTGTGTGTGTGTTAGTTGCACGACCGAAGCGAGTTCTCAGTTTTAACTCAATTGTTTAGCATCTGTCTGTCTATCTATCTATCTTTCTACGTCTTTGGGGCATGTCTCACAATAACGTTCCAATGCATCAACCGATTTTCGTAAAACTTGGCATGCGTGTACCTTCACCCTACAGAACCCTATTGTTCTTTAAATTTATCCCCCTAAAAATAGAAGAAGCAGGGGGAAAATATGACGGGAAACATTTTTATTATCCATATGGTGATGCATTTTTTAAAAAGTCCACATTCACTTTTAAAAACAATGAGAATCGTAATCGTAATCGTAATCTAAATGTAACGTTTATTTTTTGAAATTAAAAAATTTTTGTACAACAGAATTTAAAAAGTTGCTAAAATTAAAAAAACGCAAATAATATATGGTATCCTATCAAATTAAGCAGAATTTTAAACATAATCTGAACATAGAATTCAGTTTTGGAAATTTCAAAATTACGGGACACCAAGGCCCAAAAAATGTACACAAATTTTTAAAGAGTTTGCAGAATCCATGCAGATATAGGACTAAGAAAAATATTGCCCCAATCCGGAATGTAGTGCTTATAATAATCATTTGCTAAAAGTACGGCACCGCAAGTCAAAAATGGAAGCAAAATTTTAAAGTCTATGTTGTGCACAAAGTTTTGAGTAATTTCGTTCAAAATACTAGCTTGTTTTTTTTTAGTTTGACAAAATTGGTATCTGTTAAAATTCTTTTCATATCTTGTGTCGCCTTTAAACGTATGTGAGCTATGTTTGCAAAAAAATTTACATACTGTTATCAGGTACATGTATTTGTAAAAGGTGTTCCGAACAGGGTCGTAGATACCTAAAAAAGCATACACAAACTTTAAAGGAAGGCCTGAATTATTTGTCATTTAGCGTTACGGTTATATATCAACTAATATAACCAATACAGTGTTCGGGATTTTTAGTGTTTATTGTATTCATAATGATAAAAAAGTAATAATGTTTGGTAATAAAGTAATAAATATTATCTGCTTTACAATTTTTATTTTACTAAAACAATAAATAACTCGTTACAGGAAGTTCTTTACTTTCTTTGTTTTCGTTACAGAAACCCACGCCCGCGTTCTAGAAGTCGCGCAGTATAGTCTGTGTGTGATGTAATTTCCCCGGTTTCTGTGACGCGAAAGAGTGGTTTTTGAAAAACGGAAATTGTACATCACGTAAGATAAGTAGCTAGGAGTGCTTTTACGGTTATCTGAAGAATATCTGACTTGCAGGCATTAGTCGTGAAAGAACACAGAACGAACACAAAATCATCTGGATACCGACTAACCGTTGAATTGCATTTTATTAATGACGAGACTGATGGGCTTTAAAAGCACAACGCTCTACGCAGTTAGTTTAGTTTCTGTCAAGCAGGCTTAATCGTGGCGTTGTTGCATCGCAGACGGCGCTTGGGTAGAATTCAGTGAAAATTTGTTAATAATTGCTATTTACTAACCTTTGAGATTAGTCCATTTGGGCCGAAGATTGTAAATTGTAAACATCGAAGGCCATACCGGACTACAATATTTTTAAAGAACGTCGATTGAACTAAAAATTGGAACGACAATGTAAGTGACGTTTCAAATTATTTAAATACCAACTTGAATCGGTTTCGTTGTTATAATCTAGGATTGTCCTTAAATATTGTGCCGCCCCTTGGCAAGACAACACAAAAATCGGGAACTAGTTTAATTCTTTACCAGTAAACTAAACCAGCTGCCGTTGTTAGTAAAACTCTTACTAACAAATTACAAAACAAGTATGATATAGGAAACTGACAAGGCTTGCATAAACTTATTCACTCACTAGGTATTAGCTAAAACATCTCTTTATTGCTATTGAAATATTAATCAAACATTATTCCTGATTTTAAAGAAAGTTATTTTAGTAAATAGTGCTTTTACTGCTTCAAAGATCTTAATTATATTATTCTTGTTATATCAAAATTAAATTAACTACCACGGATCCGGGTCTCAATTTTCTCAAAATTATTAATTTATCAATATATACATTACGGTTACTATTACTTCTTACAAAATTACAAAATATACAAATCTGATCATTTGTTCATTACATTGCGAAAGTTCTTTAAAGTTCTTTGTTACTTCTTATTAAGGGGAAATTTACAAAAGTTGTGGTTTGATATCACCTGAGGTTGTTGTTGTATTCTTGGGACATCTCCAGTTGTCTTCTACGGGTTGAGTACGTTGTTCTTGGTGTATCTACATCGGGTTGATTTTTAGTTTACTTGAAGCTCTCGAAGATAGGTTGTTTACTTGAAGTTCCACATGTTGTAATTTCACTTTTCTTAGTGCAGATTCTTGTAGTTCACATTTTCTTTATTTTAATTACAGTTATAGTTCTCACTTTGCAGTACTACAGTCTAGTAGTTAACTATGTTACACTTACATTTGATTTTGTTTTTAAGAGATGTGTTGGCTACCTTTTTCTATTTTATTTATATATTTTCTCACAAACTCTAGACACTACATTATTCACAATAACAAGATTTCACGCTGGATATGCTTCTAGAGAACATACACATACGTATATGTGTACAATACCAAAACTCACGTCTACTCATTGCGACGTTCTACGGCCGAATGCGCGTACGGTTTAGGGGAGAAGGCTCAGTAAGCTAGTGCGTATTTACGCACTAAGAAAATAGTTCGTACTTTTTCTATTATTATTTATTCATTAATTAGAAGATAAATACTTTATGTTTATTTTATTATGACGTAGGGATTTCTTTATTTCTCTAGTCGCATTTCTTAATTATTTAAGTAATTATTATTATTATTTACTACTTAATACTTTTCTTGGCGTGTTGGTACTGGAAGGTTTCAAGTTGATTCAGGAATCTGGGTATAGGTAAGGGTGTATGATACTCTTACTTATTAAAATTAAAAAATTTTAATCTGTGCGATTTTTGATACATTTAAAATCGTCACATCCTCCTGCACTTAACTATGAAAAACGGGGGGGGGGGTGGAATAATAATAAAATCTAATAAACATTATTATATTTTTTTTCTTTCGTGAAATTCCCTTTCTCTCGTTTCTTAACATCTACCTTACTATTATTTACATATAAATAGATATTACTTATCTATTAATCTATTTGTTACTCTTGTTTCCCGTAACTTCACAATATAGTGGCCCGACTGATTACCTTGCATACTCTAACTATATTGGTTAGCTTTCTGCGCTTTCTTTATCCCTTGTAAAGAATTATTCAGTGCGGCGCCATTGTGACTGTGTTACGTATTGATCCCTATATCTCTTAATTCTACTACAGTAATCTAAAGTTGATCCCATACTCAACCTTAGATCCTATCTTAACACTAATTTCTTATTCTACTGAGATACGCGGAATTTCACAAAGCGGGAATCTTTATTTACATTTAAACAATGAGCAGTTACAATCTAAGAGGGGTCAAACACTGGACACATTGTATTATACGCTAGGGTGATTTACCATTGTTTACTTCGGTATCAATTCAAGACAATAGGGGTGGGTTACTACAATGTTTCCTGCACGAACAAGTTTGTCTCTACTACTGTCAAGCTGGGGGAATTATTTTGAAGCAGGCCACGACTCAAATATACTTTTATTATTATTTTCTCTTTACTCATTTTACTTCTACATTTTACACTTTTATTACACGTTATTTTTATTCAAGCTATTATTAAACCTTTTTATTTAAAGTACCTATTATTTATTTTATTTCATATTAAGCTTTGGGATGTAATCTTATCTTAATTAATCAACATAACTTATCTCACAACAATTAAATTCTCAGTATTGACATATATAATTAATCAAAACAAAACGATAATACTATTTTAGTAGAGAGAAATTTCATATACGGAAAGTTCATTGATTTAACAAACAGCACAAAGAATCAGCTGTTTTGGGGTGTCGTCTAGTTGCATAGGGTAGTAATTCAGAACAATACAAAAACAGGAAAGAGCTTGTCTAACGTGGCTTTGTTTGCTTTAGGGAGGAGGGGTTATGAATGAGATGGGTTCTTACAAAGGGGAGAGTTTACATTCCTCAACACATATTTAACATGAACCAACTGGCTTGGAATTGACTTGTTTGGAATGGATTCCCTACCAGCTATTACTTGCTTAACACGGCAAACTCGCGATACTAATATTATTATTATATAATTAAAATTTTACTCTTTTTTTTTTTATTTATTTATTTATTATTATTATTATTTTTTTTTTATTTCTGAGTGAATAAATTTATGTTTGTCCTTTTTTTTTATCGTTAACGACTTATAAACTTACACAACAACAATTACATAATTATGTTGCAATTTTCTGTACGAGACACTCTGTAAACAATTTTTTTTTTTTTTACCAAGTAAATTACACAATTTTAAATTCAGCAGAGTGGCGCAATTTTGTGCCGCCCCTTGGCAAGACAACACAAAAATCGGGAACTAGTTTAATTCTTTACCAGTAAACTAAACCAGCTGCCGTTGTTAGTAAAACTCTTACTAACAAATTACAAAACAAGTATGATATAGGAAACTGACAAGGCTTGCATAAACTTATTCACTCACTAGGTATTAGCTAAAACATCTCTTTATTGCTATTGAAATATTAATCAAACATTATTCCTGATTTTAAAGAAAGTTATTTTAGTAAATAGTGCTTTTACTGCTTCAAAGATCTTAATTATATTATTCTTGTTATATCAAAATTTATTCATATAACTGTTAGTTTTAATACCACGGATCCGGTTCTCAATTTTCTCAAAATTATTAATTTATCAATATATACATTACGGTTACTATTACTTCTTACAAAATTACAAAATATACAAATCTGATCATTTGTTCATTACATTGCGAAAGTTCTTTAAAGTTCTTTGTTACTTCTTATTAAGGGGAAATTTACAAAAGTTGTGGTTTGATATCACCTGAGGTTGTTGTTGTATTCTTGGGACATCTCCAGTTGTCTTCTACGGGTTGAGTACGTTGTTCTTGGTGTATCTACATCGGGTTGATTTTTAGTTTACTTGAAGCTCTCGAAGATAGGTTGTTTACTTGAAGTTCCACATGTTGTAATTTCACTTTCCTTAGTGCAGATTCTTGTAGTTCACATTTTCTTTATTTTAATTACAGTTATAGTTCTCACTTTGCAGTACTACAGTCTAGTAGTTAACTATGTTACACTTACATTTGATTTTGTTTTTAAGAGATGTGTTGGCTACCTTTTTCTATTTTATTTATATATTTTCTCACAAACTCAAGACACTACATTATTCACAATAACAAGATTCACGCTGGATATGCTTCTAGAGAACATACACATACGTATATGTGTACAATACCAAAACTCACGTCTACTCATTGCGACGTTCTACGGCCGAATGCGCGTACGGTTTAGGGGAGAAGGCTCAGTAAGCTAGTGCGTATTTACGCACTAAGAAAATAGTTCGTACTTTTTCTATTATTATTTATTCATTAATTAGAAGATAAATACTTTATGTTTATTTTATTATGACGTAGGGATTTCTTTATTTCTCTAGTCGCATTTCTTAATTATTTAAGTAATTATTATTATTATTTACTACTTAATACTTTTCTTGGCGTGTTGGTACTGGAAGGTTTCAAGTTGATTCAGGAATCTGGGTATAGGTAAGGGTGTATGATACTCTTACTTATTAAAATTAAAAAATTTTAATCTGTGCGATTTTTGATACATTTAAAATTGTCACAATATGATCTAGCGTGCTTCATAAATTGGAGGTGTTCACTTCATCCGTTTGGTCATCGTACATGGGACAACGGTAACAACCTCACTTCTCAGACGTACAAAGAAGTATCAGTTTACAGCGGGCGACGCAGTCTTGTAGTCCGCGGGTTTGTTTTCCAAACGATTAGTGAAACCCAAAACTACTCATCAGCTGGACTGCTGTTTGCTTAATACCGGTGCCCATCTGCTCGCCTAACTCCGGGTCCTCCCCTTCTGTACACTACACACATCCGCGCGCTCGCGGGCGCCTCGTAGATTGTAAACAAACTTTTTATCTCCATCTTACGTTAACTTTCATCCACATACAACAATGTGTTATTATAATAATAGTATACTAATACTGATGAAATTTAATATTAATATATCCATTATTATTGTTATTATTAATTTTAAAATGAAAACAGACATTAAGGAAATTTTCACATATGTTTTACAATTACTATGTAGATACGAGGTACTGCAATTTTTTATATTTTGCAGCATCACAAAACAGTAATATGAAAACAGATAATTATTTGAAATTGTGTAAAGTTACGTCATTTTATCTGAGTACAAAAATTAAACGCTATCAAATGCGTTCAGGGAAAAATAAAAATAAGCAAATAAATAATTAATACCAGAAGAATGATACACACGGTTCACAGGAAAAGAAGTGAAATTGCATAACAGACTAAGTAAAAAGTATAAAAAAGTATGTATGTAAAAAAGTATATGTAAAAAGACTATGCGCTGGAAAAATAATATTGGGAAGAGAAGAAATTTTGTAACTAGCCGAGATATTAAGAAATAGATCTGCTCAGTTTTTTATATGGATCAATGAAAGAAAGTTGCTTGTGACAAACATGGGTAATAAAAAACAATAAAGGAAATATTTGAAAACTTTCAAAATTTCATTGTGGCGATTAATGAAAAAAAGATTAACTGGAGATAAAAGATAATAAGTCAGGAATTGGACTGTTCACGTCTTGAGACAGGACTGATTACAAATAATTCATAATAGAAGAAAAGATTGCAAAGAAGAGAAGGATATGAAGGCGAAAATTTCATATACTAACGAATATGATGATGGAGTCCTTAAAGATACAGCGCCAGATTGTACAGTGTGGCAGAACAGTTTAATCGAACGCTGGATTCGGGACATACTACCATTTATGACGATATAATGTACAAGGCGTGACCAGAAAGTAATGGTGTATTGCATCTAGATGGTCAGGGAAATAATTTTTTGTGGTTATAATAACTTTGCAGTTACTTCTAATCGTGCCGGTTCCTCGTTTTCTCTAAGAAAATGGACTTTGGTCTTACACATCTTTAAGATCCAAATTCCCACTAAATGCAAATTGCGCCTGTCATAGGTTTTTAAACACAAAGGACCTATTCCTGGCAAAATTTCGTAGGCAATCGCACCTGTTAATGTTTTTTATGACTCGATATAATGTCTCGAAGTGGTGCCATAATTCCTCGTAAGGGAGAACTGATGTTGGTGACTAACAAAGGAGCGGCGACTAACCCTAAGACGGTCTCCTCAAAATTTAAGAAGGATTTAGTACAGTTTGGCGTATAGAACAACATTAATTAATTTCAGAAGTATTCAACAATATGTGTCACCAAACTTTTAAGACAAAAATATACTATAAAATAGAATGTAACATCAGGTCGGAAAAAAAAGTTCGGTGAGTATGATGAGGTAAAAGATTAGGGCATGGCGTGGTTCAAAGAAGTGGTGACAAATTTCTGTGCTCGGGGACAAAAAAGATGGTGCCACAAATTGATAAATTGTTGAACAATGGGGCTATGGAGAAAACAACTCATACCTCTATATATATATATATGTGTGTGTGTGTGTGTGTGTGTGTGTGTGTGTGTGTGTGTGTGTGTGTGTGTGTTAATGTGTGTGTATGTGTGTGTGTGCGTGCGCGCACGTGTGTAGTGGGTATACCGTGCAATATAATGTATACTGTATACTGCGTGCGTGCGCGATTGTGGGTGTATGCGTAAATAAATAATTTTCCGTTAAATATTTGTATATAAAGGTTTCCAAAATTGTAAGGCCTTTGTGCCTTCACTTTCCGGACACGCTTTGTAGAAAGCCAATTCAGTTTTGCACGGCGAAGTCTATCGTTATATAGACGATGCGTACAAAGGTACACTAACTATTTATTTCTTTTCAACAATTTCAAATTGGTAAACTTAGTGACTTTAGTAACTGTTATTTTTTATGTAAATAGCGTGCAATTCATTTTTGTACATTAATTTGGATACGAGAGAACTTGTTATTGTTTTACTGTGACATGTCTTTTTGGTCACACACACGCCCGTGCACAACTCTTTGCTGTGCATTCTGTTGTGCGCAAACGTGTTTTTGTTTTTTAATATTTCTGTCTCCTTATAGAAATGCTCTGTGTGGCTCCGAACATAATGTAAACAATACAAAACAATTTCCACGAAAGTAAACACAGAAACAGTAATTTATGGTGCAGGAAGCAGGCCTACGTGAACGTTGTAAATAACGATATCTTGTGCAAGCGGGAACACGCTCCCTACGAGCAGCGCACTACAATGCAACGTTCTTGTAGGCGTTAACACAAAAATTAATCGCGGCAGAAATTTAACTGTTCAGAAATTGTGTTTTGGTACAAAATTATTTGGTAGTATGACAATAATGTTTGATATTTTTGCAAGATTATATTTGTGTTGTAACACCGTCACGTGACATCGTATCCAATAGTAATATTGTTACGACGGTCTCACTGATAGTCGTATGGCACAGAAAACAAAATAAAGACACCAATTAAGTCGCTAATCACCAGTTTTAATTAATCGCAATTAATAATTTGTAATCAACAAGTTATTAAATAAGATTATACTCGTACAATAATTCAAATTAAATTTGTCTACACGCAATAATAATGTCAACTAATAGAGTCCTGCACAACATCACTTTTCACTAATAGCCACTTGAAACGCACTGAGTAATCGCCCGAAGTAAACTGAAAACTAAGCGGGAGGTGTGGGCTATTTGTAGTCTGCAGGGTTCCTTAACAAGCACTCGAAAATTCTAGGAGATTCTTCAGCACGGCCTTGGCAGAAACACACACCAGCAGGGCTAGTGGGGAAGCTAGTAGAACGACACCATCGTACGCACGAGAACGTCCCGCATTACGTACGTAACAATATGTTCTATACATGCGAGCTATGTTTTTTAAGGAAGGTCCGTTTTGAAATACGTAGAAGACGTGATTAAAATAATTTATTACAGTCAAAAAAATTTACAGATTTGTTCTATTTATCTGTATGATAACCATTTACTTCCATGCATTTTACATATCTTTTCAACAGATTCTCTATTTCATTGTCGTAAAAGCTTGCAATCTGTGCCTTGAACCAGTTAGTAATGATATTGTTTACTTCGTCCTCACTTTCAAACCGACACGTTTCTTTCTACAAAAACCGAGATTTTATCTCGAGTGACGATATGTTCAAACTGCTTATTCTGTTCATCTTCAAAACGCTACAAAAATGTTTCAGATAAATCAAGACGTTACTGCTTGTCTGTAACCGGTTAACATTTTCGGCAAATTTTTTCTAAGCAAGTCTCTCTGTCATCGTTTCGTACATTATTTATTACGAAACCTTATACATTTTAACTGGAAAGCCCGTAATATAAATCGCCAATTTTCACGAATTTTTGCATTCACTCTTCCCACTAAACAGTCGTCGCTGTTGACAGACCGCTACATTCTTCATCATGAACATTAGTTTTTTCTTTCTCTAAACAAACGACACCGTGGTATCTTCACTACCACTCAAAACGTTTCGTCTCTACGCTTCACGAAAGCTGCCTCTCAGTTTCAGCAGCATTATTGTTTTCTCCAACCAGAAACGTACCACACAGCGAAGCTCACAGTTGGCGGCTTTATCCATTGTAGCAATCGCTCGCGCATCACCAAAATCGCGTACCCGTTTCCGACACAGTAGCCGATAGCGTCATTACAGCACGGAGAATGCGCTATTCCACAATGTTGCCACAGCAGCGGTAATATCAGAATGGTCCTTACTCAGGGAGAGAGCGTCACTTTTTCATTCCCATGTAATAAAAACGGCAGTTTTGGCTACACTTCAGTACAATTATTTTAAAAACTATTAGGGCTAAGACACTGAAATTTGTACATAATGAAATTAAAACTGTTGTCAATAAGGTGGACTAGAATTATCCTGGTAAAACAAAATATCGGTATGGAGAACCATACATGACGTCCATATTTTATTATTTATATTTAAAATCGGTTACTTGAATTCACTTCGATTATTCCTTAAAACAATCCCACACCCTCAAACCATTTTCACTATTTATAGATATTTTTGTTATTATGGGGTAGTCTTTTAATATAATGTTATTTTCGAGTCACTTTATCTATAAATAGTAGGTAATTTATTCTGATAACGAAACAGAACTACGCAGTTGATCATCCCTCCTCCTCAACCGATCACCACCATTAATGTTATTTACACTTTCATAGAGCAAATTAACATATATGTAATTGCTAAGGTATCTTATCCTTCAAAATTAAATACTCATACTTTAATTGATATCAGCAAAGTAATTTTCAATAAACCACCCCCTCCCCTTCAACTACTCTCTCCATTTATAGATATCCCATTTACCCTTTTACAGTGGATAACATAACTTTATTTTCTGGGCACTTATTATCAAAATTAAGTATTTCACTCTTGTTAAAACACAAAACAATGCATGTAAACTACCCCTCCCCCTTAACCGAACAACCCCATTTTTGATTTTACACTTTTATTGAGTAATAGTTTCATTATATGTAATTAGTAAGGTATCTTATCCTTCAAAATAAAGTAGTTTATTCGACATCAGATGTAGTTTGTTCTAAAAGTTACCCCCTCCCATTCAACTACCATTTTTATTTACAGAAAATTACCCCCTCCCACTTCAATTACCCTTTTCATACTTTATTTATCAAAATTAAGTACTTTACTCTTGTTAACACGTAAAACGTTTCAGGTAAACTACCTCTCCCCCTTAACCAATCGTCACCAAAATCGATAGATCTTGAGTCTTCTACAACTCGAGCACATATGGAAAACAATATTTGATTCTGTTTAAATTTGCTGCAGTTATCGTTTGCATGAAAAACATTCTCCATATAGACACACAGACACTTTACGGAAAGTGACTTTTCTTTGTGTTTTGAGGGTAGGACAATCAGAATCACCCTTATCTCGAACACGATTTTTTCGTGATCACCATACTTCCATTTTCTTACGGAATATGGAAGGAATTAATAAAAAAGTTGTTTTAATTTTTATTTTTCCTCATGAAAGAGAAGACAAGTTTTATTGTTTATTCTGATAGGCAGTTTATCATGAACATTGATCGTTTTATTATACTTTATAAACATAATATTAGTATATATTTACAAAAAATTCAAGACAATATGTACATTCATTCTTGAGAAAAGTGTACTTAAACACAAAAAAATCTCACTTTGGAAAAAACATAAACTTAAGTTACTTTTATGCACTACAGTCCTCCAGAGCACTAGTCTTCAGCTTCGGTGTCTTCTGTTTTTTCTTACATAACCTCCTTCTGACTCTTTGCTTTCTACTTTGTCCTAGTGCCACTTTTTCACTTTTAAGAAATTGGTACAAAAATGTGTTATGATCAATATTTTTTATACCCTCGAACAAAAATTTACCTGGTTCTATTTTCTAGGACATTTGCTTTCGCTATGGACTGAAGCATACAACTGCATTCGTAACACCTATTTTTAATACTTGTAGCCTTACAAACACAGTTTTTCATTCCCTTTGCTATATGGGACAGCTGAAATTTTGTCTTTTCATGCAAACACCGCTTTAATAATTCCTTTCTTGACAGCTCCCTACATATAGGATTTATGGCTTTGTTGATTATTTCTGGTAAAGAGTTCTTATGTGCGCAATGTACAAAATTGTTTGTAGATTGTGCTTTGTTATATTTGAACATCATACATGTATATACCATAGCACATACAATATATTTTGTAGTAAAAATATAATGGTGAACCTTTCCACAAAATTTGCTTCAAAAGCGCGTCACTGGCTTATATTCCGTAACTTTAAACCATTTGTAGAACGCACAAAATGTGAATATATATATATATATATATTTTTTTTTTTTTGCAACGATACTCTTAAACACTTACTTTTGCACATATGCTATTACTCATATAAGACGTCAGACTAAGACACATTATACACACAAATAAGACATATATGACCTGGAATATTTACACAGACATATAATACATAACACATATAGGCCTATTATTACAATGCGTGATTAACACATACGAAATTGAATATTAATATTGTCTTAGCAAGTGTGGTTTTTTTATTATGTACCACTTAATAAAAAAAAAAATTAAACATTTATAAAAATTCTAATAGAGACCATTCTATTACTTTAATTAACAATACTCCTAATGTCTCAATTAATTAAAAATCTACAATTAAAGTAACTTTCATACTTGATTTTACATTACAGTTACTTGATTTTTATTATATAATAAAAATATAATAAAATATGGTTTCTCTAATTACCATTTATTTATGAAATTATTAAGTTTTATGTTCTTTGTTATCAATTATTATTCTTTGAACTTTTATTAATTATTCATTATGCAAATAAAATAATAACGTTTATGTAAACTTGTATATGGAATCTAGAGCCTTCTTTTGATAGACCTCAGGGTCATTTATAAGACTGATTAAATGTCTGACTTCACCTGCATATTTCTGCAACCGTTTAACTGTTGTTACCGTCACCTGGACTCTCGAGTTTTGGATCCCCTTCCGGTATCACCTTCTCTGTCTCTGCGTCGTTTGGAATTACTCTCTCCGTCTAATGGATGCTGAGTTCTGACGTGGACCTCTGGTCGTAATGTTGTACGGCTGGATGTAGCTGCGTGCGGCTGTCCCTGCGACCTCTAGTATATTGCTCTGGTTCCTCTCCTCTCCTCGTCTTTTCCCTCGTGGATGTCTCGAAGTTCTACGTGGACTTCTTGAAGTTCATCGACGACGTTTCAACACCTCGTAGTTTACAATATTATTGTCTTTTAAATAAATCGTGTATATCCTAATTACTTTCACCGACGTACTGCCGGTTCCATCGCACTTCAAGTTACGTAATTCGATTTAAAACATTACTTAAACTTTATAAATTTACGGTGGCGAGATGCGTGGATTTCACGTACTGTCTGTTAATGATCTGGAAAGCGTGTGTTTTATACTCCTGCCGGCGTTCAATTCCTGTTGAAAACTGTTCGGACAAAGTTGAACAAGTCAGCCCGTCGATTTATTAACTAATTACAACCTACGCGTCTTTCTATGAAGCGCACACTTTTTTATAAATATTATTTGACAAATCGTTAGGTACATTAATAAACTTAACCTATGCAAATTATGAACATTAAGGTGTGTAAACTATGGAAGTTATGGCAAAATTTCACACGGTAGCTGAACGGTTCCCACGATCATATACCTCTTAGTATCTAATTGTAGCGCCAGGCGCCAGCTTTTTTTCTACATATGTCTCTGATTCGTGTGACTTCTGGTTTTTGTTCAGCACTTAAAAAACTGTGAAAATTTCCACAATCGTATACATAATTCAACTTGTTCTTCATTTACACACTAACACTAACACACACGCACAAACTGATACACACGCGGTTGCCTGTCGCAATGATGTCACAGCTACCAGTCGGGGCGTGTTTCGTCTCCCTTCGCTGTGTTTAAAACCAACTAGGCTTGCAATTCCATATGCATGTTCACTTACAATTATTTCCTTATTTAAAATTAATTAATACGTTTGTTTCTTTTATTTATGTCTTATACCTAACGCTTAATTATTACATTATTTTCATTATTTACATCTTTTACACGACTCATACGTGCGTTCGTATGTTCTCATACCGCAGTCAGGGGTTGATACGGAGACTTATGGTAAACGTATCGTTGCAATATAACGTATATATATATATATATTTTTTTTTTCTTAATCAGTAAAAATTGGTGGTCCTTTCGAGATAATAAATAGGCCGACTTTTTTTTATTCAAAAAGGTGATAATTTAGTCTCTTCCTAAAAAGCATTGTCTATATTAAGAAAATTTGTAATGTATAACTTAACACTTATGTCATGTGATTCATATCGCCCGTAATAATGTATCTCATCATGTTGAACCATCTGCATGTCACGCGACGACACGTCAGTACGTGTAGAAGCAAATCTACTTACAAGTAGGTTACATTACGAGTAAATTTGGACTTCTTATTTTGGTTATAGAAATGTCTGATATATCTGAAAAATTCTTAAAATTTGCCACATTCAGACGATCGAAAAGGAGGAAAATACAAGTGTAACTAGCTTGACAAAATTTATCTAAGTATTACACTTAGGCCTACATAAATTTAAATTTATCTAATATTACATAAATTGAACTAGCTTTACACAGTTCTCTAGTCTATTCTGTAATTGTGTTAATTACCAACCTCTAAAAGTTTATGACAGGTTTCTTTTTCCTCACAGGATTAACCGTTTCTGATGTAAAATTTCTTTCGACCAAACTCACACACAATTTTTGATACACGTTAAAAGTGTGACAAATTAGTTTAAGCTTGAAATGTTTATTATTTGATGGTGTATTTCTCCAAAAATCTAAACATACGGTTAAACGTTAACAATTAAAACACAGGTATTTCCATGTGGACCAAAAGTTTGCATCCAGAAAAAAACACACACGCGCGCACACACACACACACACAGCTCATTGTATACAGTCCGTACAAAGAGATGAGTATGTGTTTGTATGTGTAATATGGATATATTAATATGAGGAGGAGATTTTAATATAAAATTATATTTTTTAATATGAGTTTCAGAAATAATATTATAGGAATTCATTATTTTAATATTTTTTATGTAGTTCATATGTATCATGGAGAACTAATTACGAAGCTTTTAAATACTCACGTGTTAAGTACGAGTGTGTGAGTGACTCCGGCACAGCACGGACACTGAGGCGAAAGCGGTCAGTAAAGGCTGCCTTATTGCACATTCCATGGTATAGCCTATTGCCCCAGAGGCTTACTATTCCTCCCATCACGTACCCGTTGAATAGTTTTCGCTTTTTTATTGTTGTATTGGAGTGTTAGTGGTCTCAAATATTTCTACTAGTAATTTTATACAAACCACTACGTTGTCTTTGGTATTGACGAGCGCTTTCGGCAGTCAAGCCATCTTCACATTTTCAGGTCGTTGGTAAATGACCTGAAGATGACTTGACTGCCGAAAGCGCTCGTCAATACAAAAGACAACATAGTAGTTTGTATAAAATTACTAGTAGAAAAAAAAGTTGTCGCTTTGTTGATTACTATGGCTTACGCGCCATAGTGTGTATAAACTCCGAATTACCTTTACCACGCAATGGTCCTACTCAAAAACCAGAACGGAATAACTTCCACTGTTATAATGGAAATATTACAGAAAGTTATCAATAAGATTTTCATTGATCATTTCTTATTTCTGATTTTCACATTTCACATTTGCATATCACACATATCACACCCTTTCTCGCCCTCTGTCTCTCTCCATCCCTCACCACCTCTGTTGCTGTACACATATTACACTGTATAATATACCGGCATGTAAAAATAGACTGCACAATTGGACTGAGACTGAATGATAGTTTTAGGTTTCACGATTATCACGAAATTGTCAAATTTATCGTAAAAGCGGATAAACGTGAACTCTCCGGTGACGTGAGGAAAACTGAAAAATAAGTCCTATTGAAGAGAATATAATATTCTACAACTTTATATTTTTATGTTATAAAATAAGTCATAGCTTCTCGTGACGCAGAATAATTCTGGGAAACACAATAAAACGAAATAATAAATATACTAGCCAAATAAACTTGAGGTCTGAACATACTTTGCACACACACACATGCACACAAACACACCACATTAATTATAAGAATAGATTTCTTCTGCAAGTATAATATTTGAAGTTGTATTAGTATATTAAAACCTGAAGTGCGTTTCACACATTATTGTGTATCTTCATAAGTTTCAATGTGAGTTAACGAATTATCGATTTTTATTCGATTGTAATATAAATTAATTAGTAATTGATAGTATTTCAATTTAAATAATCGATTATTTTGATGTTTGTTTATGTAGTTAGCTGTAGTTAGTTTATCTGACTACATAAACAAAAATTACGACAATCGATAATTTAAATCGAAATAAAATCAATTTACTCGTTAATTCACATTGAAAACTCTAATGTCCCTTTCGAACATTTGTAGCTCATTTCGGTTGGATAACATGAAAAATCTTATTCTCAGGGTTAATGTAAAAGTAAAGTAAATGTACTGTACAAGTCATACATATAAAATAAAACATCATATTTATAAATAAGGTTCAATAATTGGGTGTTGTGGATGTATGTTGAATAGTGGGTCCTTTGGGTCATACAAAAGAACAATTTAAACAGGCACTCTTAATGCTAATAATTATAGTGAACAAATAAAATTCATTATTATAATATTTATATTGTTTTTGTTATAGTGTTTCACTGTAACTCGCTCTTTAAATGAAGTATTGTTTGTTCAATTGTCTGTTTTAACATTATGGAGCAATCTCACCAATCTGGTAGTTTTATTTATGAAGTATTGCTTGATATTTAGCTTCTGACCTTCAAGTTTTTGGTATATTCAATTAAAACATTCCTCTCCTCGTTATTTCAACAGCTTTTCTTCCTCATTTTGTCTTATATATTCAATTATTTTGTATAAAAGTCCAGCATTAAATAAGCATGTTCTGCCTTCGTTTCGAAAATTCTTCAACAATATATTCCTTTTTACAAAACTCTGATTCATTCAGTTAAGCTCTTGTATGGAATATTTATGGGTCACAGGTTCGGTTTCATATTTCATAATTAATATGATTCCGTTGAATCTTATTTTGTCTTCGTCACTACTGTATATTATAAGTCTGTAACGCAAGATTTCACTGTTATTAATTATTGTACACTTTTTTGTACACTTTTTTTATATTAACCATAGTTGGTTAATATAATTTATACGTCTTATTCACAGTGCATTATATTACTAGGTCCATTTCCTATTTACTTCACTCTACACTATTTTATATTGTTTATCATTGTTCTTTTCATTATTTTATATTATTACATCACTTAACTTTCATAACTATAGTTTAATATTAGTCTGTTAGTAATTTTAATGTCACTCACATTTTTTAGTTTTAACATAAAATAACTGTTTGAGGTTCGCAGACTTCCCCCTAGTTTACTAGTCTAAGGCTATAATCAATGTCTTATTTCTTACATACTAAGTTTAACATTTATACATTATACTGGTTTACTAATAACTATTTACATTTTAATTTTCTTTGATCGTCTCTTCTGGGTATAATGGTCATCGTCAGTTATTGTTTTGTCATGGAAATTGAATTATTTAATTCCTAAATTTGCATTCCCTATTTCCCTAGTATTTATTCATTATCATATTTCCCTTTTGTTTTTACTTATTACTTTTTACTCCTTGACATTATTATTTATCTTTAAATAGTATATTTTGTTTTAATTTCTTTATTTGTTAAATTTATTTTGTACTTCTTTGTCTTTTATTACTAAAAAGATTGCGTTTATGCATAATTCACAGTGAATTTTGATGATATACATGTCTTTATTCTGAGGTGTAATCTTGTTATGTTACAATATGAATAAATAGCTAAATAGTTTGTTTTAATATTGTTACGTAATGCGGAAAAAGTGTTACGTAATACGGAACGTTCTACAAGTTTCTCGAATATTCCAGATGTAATGTGTGTGTGTGTGCGTACATAATGCTGCTACTTTGCTGTGAAAGACAATTACGCGTCAACTATCGGGTCTATACCAGACCATACCGATCCGCGCGTGCTGTGTTCAAGGCCGCAATGAATGATGTTCTAGTGTTTTCTAGTAGACGCCTATTAGCGAATATTCTGGAACCTCAGCGGGATATAAATACAAGTACTCAGCGACGCACAGTTCAGTGATTGTCTGGCGATTACTCTGTGCGTTCAAGTGGTTATTAGTGAAAATGAATTATTGTGGCGAGGTGTTATGTGTTTTATAATCGTGCGGGACAATTGTAATACAATTGTGTTTTATATTAATTGACATTTTATTGTGTGTGAACAATTTTTATTTAATTTGTTGTAAGAGACTATCTTGTTGATTACAAACTGTTTAATCGTGATAATTAAAGCTGGTGATTAGTGACTTAATTGGTGTCTTGTATTTTGTTTTTCACTGTACCATACGATGATCAGTTAGACCACCGTAACAATATTGTCATAAAATAATTTTTTTCAGCCCATGTTTCACTTCGTAAAAGCCTAATTTTAAAGCAAAAGTTTTGAGAAAAGTGAACTATCTCTCTGTCTTGCAGTTCAAATTTCATTATAAAGATTTGTAAACATCAAAAATCGAAATTTAAAAAACGAAAAAATATATTATGCTTGCAGATATGATTACACTTTAAATAAAATTCGTCTGTTAAATGTATTGAACCTGCGTTCCTTTTCTTGTGTTCTCCTTTACGTTTCTCAGTGTCAGTATCTTTTTTTGTTTTTAGTGTTTGATTAAATGCTAATACTTTTATGCAGAAAATGTGATGATCTATTCAATGCAGACTAAACTTAATTTTTCGAATACAAAGGTACAATCTTACCTATTTTTTTTTCCGTCGTGCGACTTCGTATATTTTTATTTATAGCACTACGCGTTTCGGCAACAAGTTGCCATCCTCAGGTGAAACATTCACTCAAAACGAGGTGTTAAAAAGTAAAATGATTTATTAAAATACTAAAACTTAAAGTTAAAAGTGCACTTTCAACATATATGAGCACACACGCGAACATAAGCAGGCCAGTGCTATACACGCGGGCATTATCGGTCGACTAGACTTAGTGCTTATGTAAGAATGTACGCTGATAAAACAGTTTGTTTACCAAACTCTGTACGTATCTATTTATTGTTGTCCGCGCACACGTATAGCCGTATCATACAATACGTTAGACTAAAACGCAAGATCGTTCAAAACACAACCACTGTTAATTTGAGCTGCTTTATATATTTCATACTCCTCGAGTGCGTCCATGTATTTACCCTTCTTGCAGTAATGCATAGGCACAAAATTTGTTTCGAAATCGACATATATATGATTACTCATCATCAGGTGTCGGGCATCATCAGCACTAGTCGACCGACAATGCCCGCGTGTATAGCACTGGCCTGCTCATGTTCGCGTGTGTGCTCATATATGTTGAAAGTGCACTTTTAACTTTAAGTTTTAGTATTTTAATAAATCATTTTACTTTTTAACGACCTCGTTTTGAGTGAATGTTTCACCTGAGGATGGCAACTTGTTGCCGAAACGCGTAGTGCTATAAATAAAAATTTACGAAGTCGCACGACCGAAAATAAAAAAATAGGTAAGATTGTACCTTTGTATTAGAGCGCGACTTAGAGACAAACAATAAAATGTATTAATTTTTCGAATCTATAAAATATATCTATAAAAGGTGTCTATAAATGAAACGAATCACATGATTCAGAGAAGGAAATTTTATAGTATAAGAACAAAAAATAAAAAATTAAGTAAATATTTTTTCAAGATTTTTCAACGAATGGGCTACTTCCTCACCCCCTAACGAGAGCTTTTAGTAGTTACAACCAGTCTGATCTGAGTAAATGCTACTAACGAAGCGATAACAAAACACTTTTAATCATCATTAAAAATTTACCACCACTAGGTTTCCGCTTTTACGGTCTGAGAAATTTAATGCAAACAAACTTTCGTGCAAACAATCTGCAAGTAAATAAACTTCAATATAAATCTGGATTCCGATTCATGATTAAATAATCTCATCCGTCGCAGTTTCGCGAGAGAAGAACTTTTGCTCCATTTCGGACTGTTCATTATAAAATCATTACTTACAAAATACAAGGTAAAGCTCTTACTCCTACTTACTACTCAAATAAGTGTTCAGAAATAGAAATACTTGAGATTACTGTAAATAAATGCAGTGATATATACTTTAATAACTCACTGACTGCCAATCATTTGCATTCCCAACAGGTACAAAATGTTTTTAAATGCATCATCATTATAAGGTGTTCCGTCGATTGATAGTCTGGTACACCTATGTTGTCTCCAAGTTCTCCTGTCCTAGATCTGTTCTGACTCCCTTATACTCTCCCTTCTTGACGTAGTCTATCATTAAGTGACGTAGCGACAGACATCTGCCCCCCCCCCCCCGTGACAGTCTGAGTCTGGAGTCATCGCAGGGAGCCTATCTAAAGCAGGGAGCTATCTGAAAAGTTCGCCGCAAACACACTACAGCGCTCACTCGATGCATTTTTGGACTGGATTGGTAAATGAAAAGTTCCCGTCAACGAGACCAAGAGCTCCGCGGTGCTAGTCTCCAAGCGCCGGAAGGAACGCGAGGCCGAGTGAGAACATACCTGCCCTGGTCTGCATAAGTTAAGAACCTCGATGACCACCTTGATCGTTCGCTCATCTGGTTTACCCATGACCAGACAGCCCAAATTAGAGCGTCAGCACATCTGGGCTCTCTGTGTCAAGTACTTTCCAATAAGGCTACAGCCCGCAGCTAGGTAAATTGATCGTCAAAACGTATCTGTTGCTGATCATCACCTACGCGCCCCTGGAGATACCATGCCGCTGTCCATAAAAGAAAGCTGCAAAGCGTCCTCGACAGGGGAGTTCGGCTATCGTTCTCCTTCGGTTCCATTCTCGGTTGTTGAAAAGTGAACTCGGTTTCCGTTCCTTGGATGATACACTGCGCGACTTGCACGTAAATGTTACGTACGAGCGGCAAGGGCCAAGATAGCCCCCTCATAGCCGGCCTTGGCAAATACCTTGTATGTCCAGGTGATTCTTAGAAACGGCCTCGGCAAGTACTGTCCTAGTGTGAACTAGTACGAGCATGCCGTTGTAACGGTCCCAACAATAGATATTCCGATCTAGACTCCTACCGGTAGCTCGGTACATGTTACCTTAGAGAACGTCTCACAGACGCGCATTCTTTCAACCCTTATGGACGCAAAATCCACTAAGTCGAACGGCGCGAAGCAGGAAATAACCTAAATGTTCTGAAACAAACATGAAACATTGTATCCAAGGAAAAATGATGACATCCATCAGGAAACATTTCCAGCGGAAATCGATCTTGGAGGCAGTGGAAAGAAATCCACCGCAATAGTTTGGCGACGTTAAATAGGAAACGAGACTAAAACTTATATGAAAGAACGCCCACAAGAAAGAAGAGGAGACGAAACCCATCCCTAAAATGTCGGATTGTGTTGAGAAACTGGATACCCGTAGCGTAAAATTTACTAGCAATGAAACGCGTAGTCCAAGACAGATCGGGTTTAGCAAATGGTTGAAAGACCCTGATGCTTGATGGAAAAAGGGGATGTTAAAGAAGATGAACAAGAAACAATATCGCACGTGATCACAAATATACGAACTTGAGAACTACAGCCTGCGAGTTGAACAGTAGGGATAATGCACCTCTCCAAGTGTTCGTCCGACGCCTTCGGCAGTTTGCTGACGGTGCGCCATAATCGTCAAAACAACAACAGGAGCCGCTACGCGTAACACCTTACGTACTTGATACCTTACTTCGATAACTCAAAATCAGGCAGAACGCCTGGTACTGGTACAAACAATTGTACTTGTCTCCAAATGACAAACATCAGTATTTTCCCCCATACTCGGCAAACCCGTGTAATGAGTATCGTAGTATCCCGTAGTATCGTATCGCAGTATCGTAGAATCGTGAGTATCCCGACTCTCCACTGTATGTCGCAGAACAGCAGGTTTCAAATGGTGGTCCACCAACTCTGTACGTTAAGGAGTTTAATGGACTATTTGGGAAATCAAAAATTTGAGGCTCTGAGAAAACTCAAGAATAACTATTAACAATTTAGTCATCAGTGCAATACTGTAAGCGAAAGTAATTTTTACAATAGAATTTTCGCGAGTATTCGAAATTACAGCAGCAGTTCGTATTTAAATGTTAAAGCACTAACATGTTGACGTGTGCGTTCATGCGTAATGCGCTACACACTCATAATAACAACGAAGTCGTTTTATTATATTCGTCTTGAACTGCGCTAAAAAAAAAAAAGATTAATGCAACATTGGCCGCCCTTAACGACGTACTTACCACAATTTTATGTGCAAACAGGCGAACGTTCGATAGTGTGTGTGTGTGTGTGTGCGTGTGTGTGTGCGTGCGAGCGCGCATGCGCGTGTGAGTGTGCACACTATGCACAATTATCGTTCGATTGTCGTTTAACCGAGTTCGGATGCGAAATGTTTACCTACCCACGAAGCGCGCGGCAAGTCGAGTCTTCTCTCCGTATGCACTTGGATAACTGAGCTATAACAAGGCAACAATCTTCGGAAAACTATTGGTTGGCTGGCGGTAACGCTTCAATCGGTTTCCAATATCGTTCCGATAGCCAACCAACTTGACTCACTCGCGTTTGCGGGCGCGCGCCCGTAACTCTACACCACTTATACGTATATATAAGCTTTTATTGTTACTTGTTATTTCTGCGACAAGGAGTACGTGCACTCCCACACCGTATACAACGAAGATCGAACATTAAATCGACCGTCACCAGACCTCCATTCAAATTTTTATTTCCGTCGTAAATTCCGCTGGCGCGCAAAATCATATTCTCCCGCGACTTATCGTTACGGGGTAAATTTTATCTCTTTTGTATACAAAGTTAGGCGTTGAATTATTATCGGAGGGAACTGTACTTACCATACCGTACATCGAGGCTTTATCTTCCCGTTGCAAGCACTGTCTCTACTTTAACGACACGGAAAACGGCGATTCTCCTTCTTATTCGTGAAATTCTCTTTGTATAACGTACCGATCGTTCACAGAACTAGTCTGTACCTTAGACAGATGTGATCTGGAGATTATATTCTATTAAGTGACAATGACATTTAATTTAACTCACGAATAAATCATTGCTTTTTATTTGACAATATTTAACTATTTAACGCTATATAATACTCAGCCGAATATCCAAAGTTCAAGTAAACTTTTACTTCAAATAGCATCATTGTGTGTGTGTGTGTGTGTGTCTGTGTGTGTGTGTGTGTTTCTGTTCTTCACTTCAGTCTTATTGTTAATAGTGTTTAATTTGTACCGTCCATTGTACAATTTCCGTCTGCAGTCAACACACGACAATCCGTTCAAGATATTTTAAATCAAATCAATTTAATTCGTTGCGCCTCATTTGATAAGTAAACATTTCATTCGTTCAGCACTACTGGAGTTAATTAATTTATTTATAATATCGAATGCAACCGTTAATTGATTACGTGCACTCATCGCCCACGAATTCTAAATGAACACACGAATGTTAATTACACGAGTACACGTCATTTCGATGAAATGAAAACAGTATAGTTTTTTTTAATTAAACGAGTAGTCATTTTACTTTGTTTGTTTGGTAATTGTAATCATCATCATCATCATCATCATTATCATTATCTCCAAGGATTAAACTAAGGATGGTTTGTTCCGGTCTCAAACAGGGAAAGTTTAGATCTGGTCATTCCAGCGCTTCCTCGGACGTCCCACACTTCTCCGTCCCCTCGGCTTATAGTTCCATAGTTGTTTGGGGACGCGCAGTTATCCGTTCGGCAAAGATGTTTCTACCAATTAAGCTGATACTAGGCAATCCTGTCGAGTATACTCATAATATTCAGTTCTTGGCGTTTGGTAACCGTATTACAAAAAATAATTCGCAAATGTTTCTGATGAAAAAAATTAAAAATATCGCTGAAGAAACTCTAGAATGTGGACGAGTTTTCCTGTCTGGGAATAATAACAATAGAAAACAACAGAACATCAAATAATGACTTATAAAGAAGACAGGTAGTGAGAAATAATAATAGACATGGTAAGCTCAGTGTTATGGAGCAAAATCGTTACAACAGAACGAAATATCATCTATAAAAGTCGTCTACAGTACAGTGCAGTATGGGATGATAAAGGTGTGGACAACGAACAGACAACACGGCGACAGTTCCATTACAGTCGAATGGCTTCCTAGAGAAGAAGGCCTGGAAGATTCGGAAGATAAAAGTTTAGAAAGCTGATAGGAGTGGAAAATTTTTAAAATATGAGATCGAGCGAACTACTTTAAGACGGTACGACCACATAAGAAGATTTGGAAGTTGAATAATACCCAAGGTAGTTCAGAACTGCAATATTGCTGGAAAAAACAGAAAAGGGCGCTCTTTAGCTATAATGTCAGCAAATATTAATTGATGACTCATTGGGCACTTGGTGAAACATAATAATACAAAGGTTTTTAAAAATATATAAGCACTTGGAACGCTTCACAGATTTTATTTAACTCTGAAAGCTGTTTCAACTTCTTAAGCCATTGTCAAAGAGATGAGTGAAAACCTAAACAGAGAATGTAAGGGTGGTGGTGGACATCTGTTTAGGCAATACCCCCTCTACTAAGGCCTCACAACCGGTCAGAGAATCGTGTGTCACGTGACCACCATGAGGCGAACATTCCGAGCCCCGAGTCAAGTTGCCATGTGATGTTTGAATAGTTGGTGATAACTTACGTTTAGTTAATTCCATTTCTGTTGCTGGTTTCGTGATTTCGGCCTGATAAATACAGCAGTATACAGTGGTGTTAAAGTGTTGTGTACCAATGTGTAAAGGAAATTACGACCTTGATAATAAGGCTCATGTGTTTAAGTTTCCTCGGAGTGAGGTTATGAAGAAAAAATGGTTGCATGCAATCCCAAGGAAGGAATACACAATTACTAATTATTCAGTGGTGAGTGTTATTATAATACTATACATATAATATATATATATAGGAATGTTAATTATCGACCGTATTATTATACTGTTAATGATTTCGAGGTTCGGTCATTAATTATGAAAACTCAGTTTTGCGACGTTTCGAGATTTATTCTTCTCATAATCATGCCTACAACATTAAAATATAGTCTTACTACAATTATATTATTTGTAAGTGTGTATAGGTGTGTGTAAAGTCATACATTACTATAACTATTTACTTACATTAACTGTGAGATGAGCTACAGCAACCACATTACACTAAACACTTATCACTGTTCCATACTTATACACATATAACACATTACATTTGTATAGTGTTAGCGTTATGTAGTTATCTGACAGACTGCCAGCGATATAAAATTTTAATAGTACCTAACTAGAAAGTTGTTTAGTATTCCTTTACTGTATTAGTTTACAGTATTAGTTTACAGGTATACACAAATTATTTTTATGTATATCGATGTGTGTGTACAACCACACTGTATGATATATGTGGTGATAGAAGAAAATATGTCCTCAAAGGTCTATTCGAAAGGGGTTTTATTACAGTTTAAATTCAATGATGTTAACTCAGGCAAAATTACAAGTACAAATGAAGTTGATTCCATACTTAGACAAGTTCATATGTTCATAAAAGGGGATGATTGTGGCAATAAAGTGAAAGGTACAGCGAATGAGATAGTTCTAGGTTTAATTGAAGAATTTACATTTGAAGAACCTAATCCTACATTTCAATTCATAAAGTCTCAGTTACAGCTTTGTTTACTTCCCAAACATAGAAGAGAATATAACCGTAACTTTATTGTCCTTTGTTCAATTTTCCATCTTATTTCTCCTCACGCATACAAATTCATTAGAAACCACAGCCATTTAATATTACCACATGTAAACACCTTGAACACAGTTTGTTCCAATTTAAATGGCAGCCCAATTCTTGAACAAAATCCTACATATTTCCTTGAGTACATAAAGCATAAAGCACAAACTTTTGAAAAACATGAGAAGTATGTAATATTAATGGTTGATGAAATCCATATAAAACCATACATGGACTACAAAGGGGGCAATGTTGTTGGATCAAGCGCAGATAACTCCACACTCGCCTCATCTGCTCAAGTGTTTATGATCCAAACTATTTTATCATCCAGAAAAGAAGTTGTTCATATTCTCCCTGTATCAAAAATAACAGCTGACAGTTTGCATAGTATCATTTCAAAAGTTATTGTTGGTTTGGACTCTATAGGTTTATTTGTTTTGGCAGTGGTTTCTGATAATAATGCTGTCAATAGCAAGGCAATGTCAAAATTTTCAAGTCCGCCCGAACTTAAGATCCAGTATTGTAATCCCGCATCTCCTGATAAGCCCCTTTTCTATCTTATTGACTCTGTGCATTTATTTAAATGTGTCAGGAACAATTGGCTCAACCAGAAAACAAATGACAGGGAATTCGTTTTTCCTGACTTTGATGATTTTTCTAAGGAGAATGTTGCCTCTTTCAAGACAATAAGGGATTTGTTTGAGATTGAAGGGGGTAAACTTTTGAAATATGGGTATGGGTTAACAGTTAAAGCTCTTTGGCCTACAAGTTTTGAAAGGCAAAATGTAAAATTTGTATGTCAGCTGTTCAATGACAATATAGCAAACAGTGTACTAGTTCTAGGAGAGAAATACAATCTAGTATCTTATGTAAGTACTGCTCAATTTCTGAAAATAATAACTACTTGGTGGCATATTGTAAATGTAAAGACACCCTTTAAAGGTGTAAGGTACAACAATAAATTCCAGGAACCACTCACTGATAAAAGTGATGATGAGAGGAAGGCCTTTCTAATTAAATTTGTAGATTGGTTGGAACATTGGCATGGTTTAGGTCTGAACTATGGAAAACTGTCCAAGCAGACACACACAGCTCTTCTACACACAACTCGTTGTCTCCTAAAGTTGGTAGAGTTTTGTTCACAAGAACTGAAATGGTCGTATTTACTGCCTGGTAAGTTTCAAACTGATCCATTAGAAGCCAGGTTTGGACAATACAGACAGCTAGCAGGTGGTCAATATCACATTTCTGTAAGGCAAATCTTTGAAATTGAAAAGAAAATTAGAATATTGTCTACAATTGAATTGCCTATTTCTGATGGTAGGAAAATTGTAGTTAATGATTTTGTTGAGGACGAAATAATAATGGATCATGATTACTGCGCCACTGCTTCTTCACAGACATTCACAGGGGAACTCAATGTAACACAATCAGACTTAGATAGCACCTGTTCTGATGTGAGTATTTTAACCTACATTGGAGGTTATTGTTGTCATTCCCTTATGAAGAAATTAAATTGTGAGTGTTGTGCAGAATTTCTGTTACTTAATGATATTAATTTAAGGTGTGATCATCATAATTTGATTGACAGTCTTGATAGGGGTGGTTTGAAATATCCAACAGAAGTAGCTGTCAATTTAGTAACATATACTTATGTCATAGTAAGAAAAATGTTGGAACCAGAAAAGGAGAGAAAATTCTTGAGCTTAAATAATCATCGTAAATATGTTACAGATGTTACAATGAGAATTATTCTGGCAGCTGATGAGTTCATAGAATTTAGTAATGAATGTAGAAATCACACTAAAGAATTTTTGTATCGTAACATTATTTGGAAGTGCACAAATATTTTATTGAATAACTACTGTAAAGCCAGAAGTAATGCACATTCAATGAGTGGTGGTTCTACAAGAAAAACAATAATTTTCTCGAAGTAGGTGCTTATGCAAGGGCATATGTATGTGGACAGATACCCCCACTCACAGGTTCATAACTTGAGTAATATTAACGTATTCTTTTCAGTGTATTAATTTGGTGTGTTAGATATAAGATTTGCCTTGTTGAAAACTGTTACATATTTTTAATTCTGTACATAATCATTATTATAAAGTATATCATTGTATTATGTAAACATAATTTTGTACCGGTATATTGTTATACATAAACTTAATTCCCAACCTCAGTGTATAATAAGTGTTCTCATCTGTCGCCGCGTTCATACCTTGAGTAATATTAATGTATTCTTTTCAGTGTATTAATTTGGTGTGTTAGATATAAGATTTGCCTTGTTGAAAACTGTTACATATTTTTAATTCTGTAAATAATTATTATTATAAAGTATATCATTGGATGGCTGGTTGGGTAGGGTGTGGGTGGAACTCGACGTGCAACCACCTCCACGTGGTGAGTTCTGGGTCGTTTTGTTCTAGCAAAACGAGCGAAGAGTTGCACAGAGAAAATTGCGAAATATTGGTAAATTTCTGTTTTTTCTAAGACGTTGCGCGAACGGAAAAAATTAGATTATTGATCAGAATTTAATTTATTTAGGTTATTTAAACCATAAAACAAGCATAAAAAACTAAAGCGTGTTTATTTTAAAAGTTTCAACTAACTTAAAAAATTTACAAAAATGTGATTTTTGCAATTTTTCATAAATTTAAGTACGATGCGCGAACGGAAGATGTTAACCGATTTTAATTTTTTTATGCCGTTTTTCTTCTTATTACAATAGGCAACTTTTCCGCACTAAAGCGTTCCGAAAAAAAAATATTTATTTTTTTCGACCCAGTCTAGTGTATAATAAGTGTTCTCATCTGTCGCCGCGTGTTTAGAACGTTGACATGTTGAATGTATACACCTCCGTTCGCCTCCAAGTGATCACGTGACTTGCGTGTTGTGAGGCATTTGTAGAGGGGGTGTTGGTTTAGGGCGTGTATTGGAACATGTGTGAGGTGTGAAGATGAAGAGGGGGGTTGCAGGAGCTGAGGGAAGGTCAACTGTCTGTAAAAACTAAATATAATCTGAATGCAAAATATAAAATTAACTAAACTGAATATAATCTGAATTTAGTTAATTTTATATTTTGGACTCAGATTATATTTAGTTTTACAGACAGTTGACCTTCCCTTAGCTCCTGCAGCCCTCTCTCTTCATCTTCACACCTCACACATGTTCCAATACACGCCCTAAACAGATGTCCATCACCACCCTCACATCCTCTGTTTAGCTTTTCACTCATCTCTTTGACAATGGCTTAAAAAGTCGAAACAGCTGTCAGAGTTAAATAAAATCTGTGAAACGTACCATGTGTTTATATATTTTTAACAACCTATGTAAGCAAATATAAATCAATCTACAGAAACATTTGCTCTAACGGAGGAAGTCAGGCACAGATAAAAATTTTTGATCCCAAAATTAGTTTAAACTGGAAGTGAGTATGTATGTTGAAATTTAAGAAACTATCAGTTGCTATAAAGCATTTATTGATTGTGTTATAACATATTTTTATGGTTCGTTCATCAGCAACATTTACATAGAAAAAAATATGTAACTGTTATTGCTTACATAATTATACTTTTTTATTGTATCGTCAATATGAAAATAAACAACAAATAATGACTAGCAAACAACATAACGGGATTAAAACATAACAGTTGTTTTGTGAAAGTAGCAGTAGTCCTATGTAGACCTAAATGTAGTGAATGCTGTACTACAAAATGTATAGATTTTCAATTCGTAAATTACATCGTAGTACCAATATAATATGAATCACATCAGTCAAGACCAAATAAGTATATTCTGCTAATGCTTTTCCAACTATAAAACAGCGAGATTTTAAACGTTTGGCAGCTTTCAAAAGGTGCTACAGAAAAATATTTCAATTACTCTTGGATCAATAGTATATTCAATATAAAGGACTTCAAAATAAATTTTTACAACGATTATCATAATATATATCTGGAATAATTCGGAGATCTTACAAGAGGAAAAAGCATTAGATATCGAGTTAATCTCCAGTGGAAGTTAGAGACAAAAATTATTGCAAATAAAGTTTTCCAAATAAAGCAACCTGCAAACTGTTTTCCAGCTCTTGTCAGTTACTTAGAGCTGTTATAAAAAAATAAAAACTGCATTTATGATTAACAAATCTCTGTGAAAGAAATCCCTGTGCAGATCCTCAAACGACGCAGCGCTGGTCTAATCGTCAGCTGATAATTTAGCATTATTTTTTACTTGGAATAATATAAGTTAAATAAAAGCTACAGCAACGTCATATATTTTTCCTCTCCAGTGGTTCAGTGAGTTTCGTCATCGTACGTACAGATTCACTAAGGTCTGCATTTACGATTTATTGAATACGTTCAGTTTATATCATAAAACTATTCTATTAAATCAAAATATATCCTTTAGCGTTGGATAAATTAAATAACCTCGTGTGTATTCAAAATAGCCTAATTAGTTATTTAATTTTAAATTGTCAAAACGAATTTGAGATTAAAATTTGCATTAGCTGTAATTTGCACAATACGAAACTTCCGCAGTACGCGGAAATTGCAACAACAGATTTCATCGTTTGCCTAATAGAACGTAACGTGTACTAAACTCTATTGAGTTTTAATAATTAAATCGAATACATATCTGTTTGAATTTGTACGTTGCTAAACCTATTTTCTGTTCTAAAACATTATTTTTTTTAATTTAAATATATGTTAATGTATTCATATGTATAAAGAGTAAATTAAAAAATTGATCAAATTTTCAGTTCATTAAATTTTAATCCACTGATTACATTCCAACCGACCTATTCGAATTGAATAAATATCTATTACAGAGACGAACAGAATGACTAACACGAATTAAATAAAAAATTGGTTTATGCTTGTCATATTAGTTAATTTTATTCTTTATCAAACCGTTAACCTTTTTCATTCTTTTTATTACATGTTTAAGAAATCTTGTCTTTTAAGGCCTTCATCTCTTTCAGGTTGGCTTTTCTAATTACGTTTATAATTTTTCCTAGCAGTTATTGCATTGGCTAAATATATTAAATTCTTTTTATTTGGTTGACTATGGAATACTCACTTTCACACTAAATATTTGATGGACTTTTCTTGTTCCATCCATGTTTGTATCGTGTCTCTTTGCGAGTATCCTTTAATTTCCACTTTGAACAACAACTTAAAATATTATTTGTAAATTTAATATTAAACACCCCCATCGAAAGTAACTATAAGAAGTAAGTTTCTGTATGAAGCTTAGGTTTTCATGTTAGTGACCTCTATACTTTCTAGGTTATATGGAAATGCATTTGTTTTTATTTTTTACTTCAGTTATGTTTTCCTGTTTGTAGAGAAAACACTAGCACAGAACTGACATTAAATATTTTAATTAATTTTCGTCTACCAAAAGAAATTAATTATTTATTTGGTTAACGTCTCCCAAATTTTAACTGGCAAATTGAACGCAAATTAAATTTTTAAATAATAATTCAGTGCTAAAACCAGCAGAAACACACATAGTTGTACCATTATTTTTTAAGTTAATAGTGAATACTTAGTGAACCATAGGGATTTTAATATTCTGACGATAATCTCACGAATCGTCGTATTGTACAGTGGAAACAAAATAGAGACGCCAATGAAGTCACTAATTACCAGCTTTAATTAGTCACAAATAACAATTTGAAATCAACAAGGTACTCTCATATAATAATACAAGTTAAATTTGTCTACATGAAATAATAGTTGTCAACTATTAGATTTCCGCACTAATTGTAACACAATAATCACTTTCCACTAATCCTCAACAATCACTTGAACCGGAATCTACAATATCGCCAAGTATAACTAACTTCTAAGCCAGCCGCTGTTGCTTGTATATGTCCCGCAGATGGTCCAGAAAAATTTGTCATTCTTTAAGGCATAATTTGCGTAGTTACAAGTGTCCGAACAGTCTAGAGGCTACTTGACCGCACGGCCTTGACCTAGACGATGCATCTGCTCTCGATTTTTCGAGAGACTTTGGTAACTGACGTAGCAAAATCCTACCTCGCTCAGATTGTTAAACTTCACATATTTTTTTTATTTTAATATTTAGCATAGATGATTCTGTAAAAAACAATAGTAAAAAAAGGTTTCAAGATATGTTCCAACGTATTCGGAAACATAAAAAAGGTAAAGGATCCTTGATTATATGAAAAAAATATAAGGAAATGATAAGTTCAAATGATAGTACCCACAAACACGGACATTGTAAAGAATTACAAAGTAGGTATATATGTTATAAGTTATATTTATGTATACGATAAGTGTTAAACAGTCAATGATAGTAGAGACATATACAATTAACTAAAAGTTTGAACTAACTTATTTTCAAACTCTACGATTTTTTTTCTTGTGGATACTCGTTGAACTTTGGTCAAGAAGATGAATCGTCAGCACGGGCAATAAAATCAGCACCAACGGATGCGACATAACCCGTGACACTAAATCGCGCAGCCAGTGAACATAAATCATTACAAAACGAACGCTTGCCATGTAATTTCTACTACTAGTCTTAACACAAAGGTATGGCGCCCGGCCACAAAACTGCACGAGTAACCACAAATTATTTGCAGAGGTACAAATGCTGCGTTGTACTGTGGTCTGCTCTGCGCGTACGCATCGTCTGTTCCCGTCCTGTAATATTCTGTGCTATGAATCCGAGAATTGAATGCGAAGATCGTTCATTGAATTGTTTAAATTATAAACTTTAGATAACGATATTGAGGATATTTAATTCGTAGATAGTTTCGAAAAATAATACATAATTATGAACAACCCCGTATTGTTCTAACCTCTAAATAATACTTGTCACTATGTTTATAATGAACAGTCACAACTTGAGACTTTGATGCAAAAGTCAAAGGATAGAAATAGTCGAGACCTTACAACACCCTTTGGTGAATTGTTTACAAACGTCTTTCTTAGCAATAAAAATCAGAAGAGGAAACCGTTACCACTCTTTCCCTCATCAAAATGTCCAAGCATTCCTTCTAAACCTTCTTTTCAAGATCTGTTGTTTACATAATTTCTGATGATTTAATATTTTATCAGAGAGGTATTAATTATATAAAAATTATTATAAATACGTCATTTGTATTTTTAATAAAATTCTTCATAACTTCGTGTCCTTCGTGGACTTTTAAAATTTCCTTAAAATTATACTCCCATTTTTGGTTTATTGTGCCTCTAAAATTAAAATTCCCTTTAGTCAGAACATCAATGTTTACAATATTTTCAAATTTGTCATTTAATTTTATGGGCTCTAACGTCATAAAATATTGAAGTTTTCCAAAACTGCATTCAGATTTTGGGCAAAATTCTATTTCATTTCATACTCCCATCGAATTTTTATAATTTTTTTCACAATTTTGTTACCTCACATTTTTTGTTGCCTCACCCCCACGTTTTGGGGAATAAATATAAAAAAAAACAAAAGGCACCTGTGAAATGAAGAATAGACAGGCATGATAAGTTTTACGAAAATCGGATGACGCAGTCAAAATTATCGTAAGCCATATCGGAAACAGATAGATAGGCGGACACACAAATGCCGAACGACCGAGTTGAAACTGTGAGCTGGATTCAGTCATTCAAATCAACCATTTTAAGCGTATTATGTAGAATAATACTTTACTATTCCATCAAATATACACTGTAAACTTTATAAAATTTTAACCACTTTACATGGAGAACGTAGGCTTAAGCATAGAGGTACAGAACAAGTCTATAAGTCATGAAGTTGATCTTATACTATTGGCTTAATTTACTGATAGAAACTAAATGTATTCTATTATTGCAACATTAAGAGTATACGTTACTTGAAAAAATTTACGTATTAAAAGGAATACAATATAACGTTCGTTGTCTTTGAATTTATACTTTTATGAATACAAAATACTTTTAATGAAACACTAGATCCTTTCTAGGCTTCCACGGCCGGAGTCAATGTTGTTAAAATTCATTCTCGGACTGTTTGGCCGTGGTCCATTGTTTTCTACAAAAACAGATGTTTCGGCAGTGCCATCGACTGCCATCATCAGTGTAAAATTGAGTTACGCTAACGAAATGTGGTAGACGTTGGTGACCGCAATACTAAAATCTACCACCTTACGTTAGCGTAACTCGATTTTACACTGATGATGGCAGTCGGTGGCACTGCCAAAATGTCTGTTTTTGTAGAAAACAAGGGACCACGGCCAGACAGCCCGGGAATGAATTTTGGCAACACTAGGTTCTTTATTTTTATGTTTACCAGAAAATATAATTCTGTTATGTCACTTTATTGTCGTATTATTGTTCCTTTCTTTTCTGTATTATTGCATTGTTGTATTATTACATTATTTTATTAAGTTATTAATATATCGCGTGACTATAATAACATTTTAAAGAACATTAACTATTCATTTATTTACACGCATTGCAGACGCGTAATTACCCAAATTAACTACAAAGTCTACGGAAGAATGTTTAGTACCAATACTTAACACAAAATATCGCAAAATCGATGACGACAAACCGTGGGTAAAGGGCGGACGAATTACGCACCAGCGAAGACTGCCCCCCTGAACAAATATTTTTATTAATATATAAGCGTGTACACTGGCCACGAAAACTGCTGCTCTAGTCGTTCCACTTTATGGTCATTAACGACCCTAAATTAACGATTTACAAGAAAGGGTTGTAGGGCCGCGCGGCGTAATACCTTACCCTCACTAATTATCAGGGCAAGACTTGACAGGCCGCGAAATCCGGATTTGCACCAGTCACTGTATATTCGCAGTACTGTACACAGCAACAGCAGGGAGCCCACCAACACGACCCTAACGTAATACGAACAAATTACGTAGTTCAAATACGTATAAAATATGTATTTCAACTTCGAATATTTCTTTGTACAGTAAACGCGTATAGGCAGTAAGCACATAAGTCTCTCTCTCTCTCTCTCTCTCTCTCTCTCTCTCTCTCTCTCTCTCTCTCTCTCTCTCTCTCTCTCTCTCTCTCTCTCTCTATATATATATATATATATATATATATATATATATATATATATAGCAGTAGAACAGGATGTAAGTTTCATATAATAGGGATATTAATGCTGTAACACATTTTCTGACGGTCATAGACGTGTTTTAAATTGATTTTGTTCTTTCCTTTGTAAAGTAGTCATAAGTTTTGAACCAAACTATGTTTAAAAAATAATGTTATGTCAAAATGTTCATAATTTTATACTCTTTTATGTCATGTAAAATATTTGTGTGTAAGTCCGCGGATCCGCGTGTGATTCACATTTTATTTAATAACTTCGTTGAAAATTAACATTTCATTTGTAAACTTGGACAGGGTATTCTCATGGTTATACCCTACATTTTCCATATACTCAATTCTCCAAATCTATAATTTTTATATGTTTTTTAATTAAATCAGTTATTCTTTTATTTCGTTATCTTCTATAAAGTATTAAAATTTGTAGATTCAATCTAGACAGGCCTTTGCAGAATCAGACAGAGTTCCAATGTCTTTGCACTTATAATTTGTATCGTTGCAATACACACACACACACACACACACACACACACACATATTGTAAGAAGACCCTTTTATATGGCTTTAATCAAATCAATTCCCACTGTTTGGGCTAGCCACTTGGTCACCAGACCGCTGTATGCCGGTCGTTACAAAAGAATAAAAGGTATACGGAAAATTCAATAAAATTAGAATTTTCAAATAATAAAATAATTTTGTTTATGTTTATAGAGGTATGTATAAGAGATAAATCTGTTTTTTAAAAGGTTCTGGTAAAATTTTAATAACAGGTAGGTATTTATTGACCGTCGCGCACTTCTTGAAGATTTGCACCAAGTCTGGAGTTAAATAGATTAACTCCAGGTAATAATCGATTGGTGACTTTTCTGACTGGTCCAATATCTTGTTCAAAATAGAATATATTCTTCTCACTTAAGTCCTTCAGCCTTATAAATACCCTTAAATTACCCTGTGAAATAAGTACAGATACAAAATAATGGAAATATAAAGATTTATTGACAATTTTAAATTAAGAATCGATATTTTATCGATGGAGAGCAATTATCGACTCTGTCTCGGGAATTATCGATTGTGTCATACAGAACAAAATTTTATGTTATATTATATTAAAAGACAGGTTCTTTGAGCGATTAGAATTAATAGTCAGAGAAGGGTGACGAGAAAGTATAACATTAACAATTAAAAATAAATACAATAATTACTATTCAATAGTATTTTAAATAATTCAGTATATAATATCTGAATAAATGTTTTGTCGAACCAATGAAGACTGACGTCACTGTGATGTGGTAAGCAGGTTCCGTTTTCAAGATGGCCGCTACTCAGGTTGGTCTTGGTTACTGCATATGCGTCGTGTCAGAAAATTACTATAAAATTACCTTCATCAAGGTCTAAAATGTCCCCGCACTGGTGTAATATGTCTGTTAATCTGTTTGGTGTATTCTGGTGAAGTGTTCTGTGTAAACTTGTGTTAGTTAGTTTATTTTCTATGTGTTCAACTTCTGCGGTTAAGTTTTCCAGTTATGGTTAGGAATTTCAGAATGAATCGGTTTAATTATAATGTTTTATTTGTTTTTATCACTCGTATTATAGAGTTAAGTGTTTGTTTTCACTATTGTCGTGAATGTATTAACAGCTTTAGCTTTAAAAAGTGTTTAAACCGCCTAACTCTCGTTTCACTGATTTCAATGGCTAAACACTAGTATCATTTTCAATTCGATTTTAAGAAACGTTCTTCACACAACTGTCCAGCTTGATATCAACAAAAGACTAATTAACTTGGTCATAAATCTTGCCCAGTTAATCTTTGAAAAAGTATTGTTAACATTTTTCGACTTCCCATACATATGATAAAATATTACATTATGTATGAAATTTATCTATTTTATTCCTCACTTTTATGAATTATTAACCTTATTATTGGTTTAATCATCTCATTCCCTTTAAATTGATGTATTATAGTCCATATCTGTAGATATTTTGTGGAAATTAACAAATTTCTTTACTTTATGGAAATATAGGCTCAAAATTGGATTTCCGTCTTTATACAAAATCCCCTCCATTTAAATATTATTAATACTATTATAATAAATTTTAATTAGTCATATTCCTCTTCCTTTCCTTAAATACATACAAATTACACCTTTGAACTGGTTTTTTGTGTTAATCTGTAAATTTGACATTGCTCTTTAAAATTAATTAATTTATATATTTTGACAATTTACAAAATGTTAAGGTATATTTCCTTATTATCATTTTAATTCATAGGATCATTCCTAGTAGTGGTTAATTGTGTTATCTTATATAAATCTTGGTAGTTTACAGGATTTATAAGTGAATTATACTATTTGATATTGGTTCTCTGATTTCACCAAATGGCCTAGATTTTAGAATTTTATATTTCTTTCTTTCTCAAATAATTTAAACTTAATTCCTCCTCTGACTTTACATAATTACAATTATATGAAAATAACATGATTTATAACTTATTGTGTTGTGTAGTAGTTAATTAACACTACATATTTAAAATAAATAATTATGAACATGGTTTAGCAATCTGCACAATTGAACATATTGCAGATATGGTTTGAACATATATCTTTTAACTATTTTTGAGCTAACATAGCATACCTATTAGAACATTATTACTGGTATGTAGGTTATTATTTATCAAACATAATTCTTTTTAAAACACATAACATAAATCTTATTTTCTAATAAACCTTACAAATACATTTATTTAACACATTGATTTTAGGACTGTGAAATAACAGTCTATTTAAACATGTTACACTTATTCATACTATATTAGTACCAGTCCTTTCTGGTTTAAACCATTATTATTGTGATCCCCTACATCAGTAAACATTAACTCCCATACTCTATTTATTATCATTTTTTACAAATGTCTTGTAAATAAAGATTTACATGAAAATAATAAAATACTGGAAACCTTCCATTTTATTATTTTATTATGCTGTTTATTATTAGATTTTAAAGTTGTGATATAGCATACTACTAAGTTATAGTATCACCAACTTTAAGTTTATTGCATTTTTTTAAAAAACAACACTTACACAAATTCACTTTCACTGTTGGTTCTGATATTTTGAGTCTTATTATCTCAGACCAGACCTTTAGTAATCATGGACCGTTAAGACTAGTTTATTTTCTTTATTACACAATAGCTTTAGTCGGTGCACTTCTTATAATGCTATACAGCACTTTAGTTTTCTCAATAATTACATTTTATAAGATTTTGGGTATGTTATACTTTCTTTTGCATAGTTTTTGTGGATTTGGGATTGATAGTAGTTTATATAATAATAGGTTTTACTACGGTGTTTCTTTCATACTATTTCTTCCTCTCCTCCTGTCTTCCTTCTTGTCCTTCTTCGTATCTTCCTTCTGGTATTCATTCTTGTCCCTCTTCTAGTCTTCATTCTTGTCCCTCGTCTAGTCTTCACTCTTCTGTTCTTCCTTCCTCATTCTTGGGTAAACCAAGG
Source organism: Magicicada septendecula (assembly GCA_034769895.1). Lineage (NCBI taxonomy): Eukaryota > Metazoa > Arthropoda > Insecta > Hemiptera > Cicadidae > Magicicada > Magicicada septendecula. The sequence continues at coordinate 245,271,267 of CM068374.1, read as the reverse complement.
TACTTGGTGTTATCTCGACTGAGGTTTAGTTTGGAGTATTTAATTTATTCACTGAACTGACTTTATTCTTCTATACAGGTTTCAGGGTATTGTTTTCTTCCTGTTCACAATCTTTATTCTTCCCTCTTCTTGTTTTTGGGGTATTTTGGTATTCACCACTCTTTAATTGAGTCTCTTTTTTCTTTGATATGGTCTTATATAACTGGTTTACTGCTCTGAGCTTCCTGGGTAACTTACTGATATTATACTATGAGTTGATGAGTTGCTTCGATACTTTCTTTGGTTTCTTTTAACAGTGGTTTTTATATATTATGTAGTGAGGATTTTTATCTTATTGTGGTTCATTCCTCTGATTTATTTAAATGTCATTCAATATTATTATAACATTTGTTGGTGTAATTAAACTTTATGATTTCACATGACTTAAAATGTAGTGGATTTTCTGTCACGCTACAGAATGCCCTTCTCCAGAACTAATTTTTTCAGACTATACTTGCTTTGTCTGAAACAATTGCTTATGATAATTATTCAAGGTTTGTTACTATTTTGGACTTCCTTCCATTTTAAAATTTTCTTATTTATATTTGAGTTTATATCATTCTCACTTGATCTTCCTTGATAGTAATAGTCTTCTGAGTTTCATATTTATTATTTCATTTTTATATTTCTTCTTAGTATTTTCTCCTTGGGATATTTTCTCCCTATCGTTCCCTACTTTGTGAGCTGGTTCAGTTCAGAGAGGCACTGTACGCTACTTTCCTCTGCTGTCCAATACTTCACACATATTTGAGTACAGAGGCAAATCATCTCTGCTCAAAAAACATATTAATCCTGCTGGAATTATCTTCAGACAGATTAAAAAAAATTATTCAGAATAGTACACATTTGTTACTATTTAAAAAATATCTTTGGGATACTTCACTTATTACTTATTATACTTCTCAGAGATTTTAATATTGCTATCTCAGTTGTTCATCTGACTCATTATCTGGATGTTTCTTTCATTTGATATTATGGTAGGAAGCTCTTCTATTATTACATTTTTCAACTTTTATTATCATATAATTCTTTTGGTTATAAATTCTTTATTACCTTCTGGTTTTTTCATTATAATCTGCATTATTTATAGTAGCATATCTTTATGACATTTTTAGACTGTTTCTTTGTTCTTAAAATTTCCACTTGTTCTATTTTCTAGAATTTTTATAACTGTCATTATCATAATTGTCATTTAATTCATAAATCATTTTATATTAATTCATTTAATTACATAAATTTTTGACATTATTTTCACATTATTCCGGTCATTGCTATTATACTTGCAAATGATGGTTTTTTATTAATTTCATAATGAGGTCATAATTTCTCCTCATACCACTTCAAAGTTTCATTCTCTCATAATTCCAAATAAGTTTTTTCACTTTATTATATTCAATCACTCAAATCGTATTAAAGAATTTTTTTTTTTTAATTTCCTTTAGCATCATTTTATGGAAAGGTTTTTACTCTTCATATTGAAATTAGACATGATCATACTGTCCAGAATTATTTGTTTTAATTCTAAAGTCTGTTTCCTTTATTCATCCCATTATGATCCTTTGTTACCATGGTAATTATATTCTATGCTTACCATAAATATGGTATGAAATCTCTTCTGTTTATCTCACCAAAGTGTTTTATTAATAATTGGTTGGTAAGTTGTACTTATTCTTGGTTTGGAAACTTGATTTATAAACAATTCAAAAATTCACTCTTCTTATATTATTCTTCTTTTCAAATAATTTCCTTCAAATAAATTGTATATAATTGGCTTATATTGTGTTTAGAATTTAGAGGTTTTTAAATTCTTCTTGTTATTCTTCCTTCAAAGTATGTTTCTTCTCAAATTCTCAAATAAATTGTATGTAATTGTCTTACATTATGTTTAGAATTTATGGGTTTTTATAATTCTATCTTATATATCTTCTAGCCATAAATATTTTCTAATAATTGTAGATAATATGTGCTTATATTTCTTTTTAGAATTTGGAGGTTTATTTCAAAATTCTTCTTGTTATTCTTCCTTCAAAATATGTTTCTCTTCAAATAAATTGTATGTAATTGTTTTACATTATGTTTAGAATTTAGGGGTTTTAAATTCTAATTCTTCTTCTATCATTGCCATAAAATTTTCTAATAATTGTAGATAATATGTGCTTATATTTCTTTTTAGAATTTGGAGGTTTATTTCTTTTTTTTTTTTAATTCTATTTTACATATTACTGCCACATAGACTTTTCATAAATGATCGTAATAGTTTTCATAATTATATGGTAAACATATCATATTAGTTTCATAAATATTGTATGACTCTTTTCTTGTCTTTATTCAAACGTATTTCTTATTATTATTTTTTCTTTATACCCAGGTGGATGCTTTTTATTATAGTGCATTGTTGCTCATAGTTCCTTTATAAGGTGTAGTTTCTTAATTAATTTATTTCTTAAATTCCCATTTGGGTATGTTATACTTTCTTTTGCATAGTTTTTGTGGATTTGGGATTGATAGTAGTTTATATAATAATAGGTTTTACTACGGTGTTTCTTTCATACTATTTCTTCCTCTCCTCCTGTCTTCCTTCTTGTCCTTCTTCGTATCTTCCTTCTGGTATTCATTCTTGTCCCTCTTCTAGTCTTCATTCTTGTCCCTCGTTTAGTCTTCACTCTTCTGTTCTTCCTTCCTCATTCTTGGGTAAACCAAGGTACTTGGTGTTATCTCGACTGAGTTTTAGTTTGGAGTATTTAATTTATTCACTGAACTGACTTTATTCTTCTATACAGGTTTCAGGGTATTGTTTTCTTCCTGTTCACAAACTTTATTCTTCCCTCTTCTTGTTTTTGGGGTATTTTGGTATTCACCACTCTTTAATTGAGTCTCTTTTTTCTTTGATATGGTCTTATATAACTGGTTTACTGCTCTGAGCTTCCTGGGTAACTTACTGATATTATACTATGAGTTGATGAGTTGCTTCGATACTTTCTTTGGTTTCTTTTAACAGTGGTTTTTATATATTATGTAGTGAGGATTTTTATCTTATTGTGGTTCATTCCTCTGATTTATTTAAATGTCATTCAATATTATTATAACATTTGTTGGTGTAATTAAACTTTATGATTTCACATGACTTAAAATGTAGTGGATTTTCTGTCACGCTACAATATATGCATAATTAGTTTGTACTGAAAGTAAAATCTGCTTTGCCTAACGCACGTTCTATTGAATTATTAGCTACACCCTCAACAATCTATCTTCCTCATGTACACAAATACTTGTTGTTAATTTTTACTCGCAAGTCTTGAAAAACAGATATAAGAAACATGTAGCAGGCTAGTTAAGGAGGAAAAAATGCCAATAAAGCTTAATATGCCTTGAATAAATTTTTTCCTGATCTCGACACGTTTCCTCCATAAAATAAAGTGGAAGTACGCCAAAGCCTGCACACCATTACAACCCATCAATAGACCAGTTAGAAATACACAGCGCCCCCTCTTCCTCATAAACCGCCTGCTGGCTCTTGCGGATGAGCCTCCACCCAGAAATTGACGCACAAGAACTCCCATCAGGAGGGCCCCTGGGCCCGACTAATGAGCTATACCGGCTACAACGAACTGAATAAAATAAAATAAACTCAACCGTAAACAACTCCTCTGCTCGTCCACAATAATTAACTAATCTCTACTACGAAATAATAAAATAAAATAATTATATCCCACAAAACATAACTACCTACCACAAAACCCATATAACCTGTCCCACGCCAATCTCTTGACGCCATTACGACGCTTCCCGCCATCTTTAGCGTCACACGCTGCTCGTCTCTGGTCGCCTATGTCTTGACGTTTGGCACTAAAACACCCCCACCCCCACCATCACCAAACTCAGACACTTTCTCTTAACTTTCAGGTATCTCCACATTCTCAACGGCCGGTCTGCTCTGGCGTGCGAACACAACAAACTCTCCTACCCACATGACTGAAGGGTGCTTGCCCCAGAGCAGTCTGAGTCTGATCCTAACAAGGGCCAGAATATATCTCGAATATATCGAAAAAAACTTATATACAAGTTGGTTTCCGTAAATTTTAGATGTAATTTATTTTTCCTCTTTTAAGTAGTGTTTTCAGTTTAGTTCAGAATCTAAGTAAAGACTCAAATACTTAACTACTGATCGTTAAGGATATAGACACGTTAGTGAGTGGATTGTGGGTTTTTCCCTCTCCGTACGGTGAATGTAATATGTGACGATTTGGATTCGTTTGGAAATAAAAAGTTATAAAGCTATGATGGTAAGAACGTTTGGTAGTGTGGTTCATTACTGGCTGACTGATGGTACAGTAGAAGGAAGGTTGTGAAGGGGAATCAAGGTAGTACTTCAACCAAACAATAAAAATGTCGTGGTTGTTGGATTGCATCCCATGCAAAGACTTGAAGAGAAAAAACTCATCATGATGTGTGTTTTGCCTACGGGCAGGTCTTACAGGGCGTCCCTCCACCCTTTCCTATCCTGGGCTAGTCTCTTCACTTCATTATATATCGCATCCGATATCGTCTATCATCTAGTCTCTCCTCCGTCGTCTATTCTGCTTTCGTTTACCAGCCCGTCCTGTGTTTCTAGCATAATGTTACCTTGTGTTTGCCATATACAGTGTCACAACCAATGTCTTTTCCTGCCTTTGATGATATGGAATACTCTCATTTCCTGTCCAATCTTCCAAGTACCTCCTCACTCATCTCTCTATCCTTCCAGCAAATTCCCTCCACCCTTCTACACCACATCTCAAAGGCCTGTAACCTCTTCTCTTCTTCTTTCTTCATTGTTCATGTTTCTGACCCGTACGGAGCACGCTCCGAACTGAACAGTTCACCATCCCGTTTCTCAGATTTATGTTTACTGGCCCGCACAGTAATCTCTTCTTTCTATTAAGGTATTCCTTAGCTAAGACAATTCTGCAGTTCACATCTTGACTGCAACATATGTCCTCGCCAACTAAACACAGTGAACGGAACAAGTGACGCCATTGGCCTCTTATGAAGAACAGTGGAAAGGTATATAGAAAAAAATAGATCAGTATTAACGGTCTATATTTGACAGAATGAACAGGAGCAAGCTGAATGTTAAAAAAAAAACCAGGGTAGACTGGAAAGAGAGAAGGCTGATTAGAAGGTTGTATCAGGATCAGAAGATTGTAGTCAGGCTTCTAAACAAAATGAAAAAACAAATCAAAATTGGGAAAGGTGTAAGGCAGAGCTGTCATACATCTCCCATATTCTTTAACGTATACTTGGGAAAAATAATAAATAATTATCTTGATGGGAGAAGAGGAGTTGTTGAAAGGAGGATAGACTGCATAAGGTTTGCGGACGATATGGTGTTGTTTGCCGATGACGAAAGGACATTAAATGTTAGAATGCTGAGGGATTAAAAAAAAAAACTTGTAAAGAAAGCGACTCAGTTGAGACAAATGAAAAGTTATAACGAACCAGCATCCGTGGGTAATTACTATGGAGATGCGGAGATGCGCGTACTTCTCACTTTTTTTTTTTTAGATCTTACAAGGTGTATTGCACATTTTCATTGAAATACACTTTTTTTTAAAAAGGGTAGAGTCAGATTTACACATATAGGTTATGTACATTTGCTGGTTATACTGTGTTTACTACACAAACTAATATTATTTTGAAGATTCTGTGTACATTACAGGCTGTTTTAAGCGGTGTCCCCTCGTCATCTCGTCCCCGATCCCATCCCGCCCCTTTATGTCTCTATCTCTCGTAATGAAAGGTCGGCTAACGTGAAGTATATGTTTTTATTAATGGGTGGAGCAGGGAGAAGCGAAGGCGGCGTTCCCCGTATAAATAACGCGGTAAGCAAAACAAACAAATTATAAGGGAGAGAGCAAACACACGTTTTGTGGAAAACAAACAAAAACTCCCAGCAGCAGCACACGCTCTACAACCGCCACTTGGAAAGGTTACGAAAAAGTGTTTCACACACACACACACACACACACACACACACACACACACACACACACACACACACACACACACACACACACACACACACACACACACACACACACACACACACACACACACACACACACAACGCACGTACCTTGTTTACAGTAACATAATTTTCATCGAATGTTTCTGTTTAAGATTAACCTCTAGCATTTACTGTGAAATATCAGTTACGCTTAAAATTCTGTGTATTTGTTTATACCGCCTCGCTCTTCTGAAATACGGATACCTAACGTGGACTCCAAAAAGGTTACAATTTTATTATTATAAATAACATTTTCAATATAACTCTGACCTTTACTTGAAAATTATTTGTTTCATTTTTACTCACTCGTAAACAACGAATGTCTAACATGACGGAATGTATAAGAACAAGCACAGCACGTGCTTCAAGTAAATTCATTCTGTCTTTTATTAAAATGCCACTTAATGGCCTGTTAGGAACTGCGTGAAAGAGGTTTACCTTGCTAAGATTATGCTCCATCCACGGTCCTATTCTTGGTGAGTTTTGCCGTCCAGTGACCTCTGGTGTCATAAGGCCATAATATGAGCACCGGCCTAGACAGCTGCCTCTACTTTGCCAGTATCTCCACTTTTCGTATAGATACATTTGCTCTTCTGCGCTAATAACTCTATCGGGATGACGCTGGCCATCACCACCTTCGACACGGTTCTATAAGAGCACGCGATTCTCAATGCAACTCGCCGCTGGACAGAAGCCATGCGCGTACAGTACTTCCACACCGTACAGCAGGACAGACTGTACCGAGAGCATCAGCAGCCTTCTGTTATTCGGCAAACTTCCGCTAACATTGGCTATCAGTCTACGAAGGGAAGCGGTCAGTACAGCCGCCTTATCACACGCCTTCCGGATATGGTCCCAAAAGATGAGCTTAGAGTCAAGCGTTACTCACAGGTACTTATTACCTCAGGTACCTGATTCGAGCCCGCTCAAGTGGATAGCAGCCTGCGAATCCTCTATGACCCAAAAGAATGGTCATCACGGGAAGCGTCCAGTTTAGTGGTAGACTGCGGACTTATGCCAAGATGCATCAAGCTGTGCAGGGAAGTCCAATGTGCCAGGAACCGAACAGACCCAAATCTCAAGTCTGCAGAGCACAAAACCAAAGACTGCAGGGTACTTCGACAGACTATAAACAAAAGCAAGTCTTCTAGTCTTCCTGCTAGAGGCAATTTGGGGAAGACATAAACAGAAAATCCTGGGAAATGGGATACTAGCTGCTCACCCAGAAACGATGTCCCTGGGCAATTAGCCTAATAATATCGGTTAAGAGAGAATAATGTCGGTACTCTTTCTTATTCATCCGACTAGAGCAACGCTCTCTTCTCTGAAAAGTAACGAGAAAAACTGTCTTCTTGATGACAAAAAAGCACCGGGTCCGGACGGGATCCCAAGCGAGGTCCTCAGGGCAGTCTTCCGACATAGTCCGCGTAACTTGCTTGATATGTACGTGTGTCTGGCTTCTGACGTATTTTCTACTTGTTGCAAGGTTAGGAATCTCGTGCTTGTCAACAAAGGAAAAGGTACTCGACCCTGAGCTTCCCTCGTACTGTCGTCCCTTCTGCATGTTGAACACAGCGGGGGAAGTGCTTGAGAGACTCCTCCGGACGATACTCATGACAGCAGTACAGTTAGCAATGAACTTCTATTGAGGCAGTATGGTTTTAGAGTGGTATTTGAAGGTATCTGATGCAGTCAGAAGAGCGGAAGACTTCAATAACTTATCTCGTTGGCTAGTTTTTTGTCACGTTCAACATGAAGAATGCACTGTACTTCACGAGATACTGTGTCACCCGCATGGCCGAAGTCGCGACCGCGATCCTGACCAAGAAGAGGATTTACACTCCAACTACCTTCTGAGAGTCGATGACGTAATTGCGGAGACAAAGCCTGTGGTCAAATATCTCGGTGTGTTGATCGATTCGAGGAGGAGCTTCTTCGAGCAGATGTAGATAAAGTGTCACGGCACACACTAGACCAGCCGTTCTCAACCTGGTGCTCGCGAGCACTGTAGTGCTCGCGTAACTAAAAATGGTGCTCATCATGGATGTATAAAAAAGTGCTCGCGAGCAACAGTGACCCCTAATTTTCAATTATGAACTATATAGCACGGCCGTACAGCTGTTGTCCACCAACAACTGAGTATAGCAGAATACTGTTTGGAAACCTTTGTTACTTCTAAGAGCACTACTTGCAATGGTTTCCGGAATTGTCTGTAGTTTACAAGCCGATACCGACTCTATTGTTTGCAGCTTTAAAAGGCAGAGACAGCCTACGAGGGGTTTATTACTGTAGGCGCCAGGTTGTCTCATCTTGTAAATGGGCTGTTAAACACGTACTAGTACCCTCAAAAGAAGCGGTTATTCAAAATATTTTAATTTTATTGCCTCTGGAATCCCTAAACTAGGCAGCGTTAAGTACGTTCTCACAGAAATAGTCACGTAGCATTTTACACTTAGATCAACCAATGAATTTTCAGATTTTAAATAAAAATTTCGAAATTTGCCAATGAGACTTTAAGAGCAGCCACTACCATAGAGGTATATAGATAGAGGTGGTGAAATGGCTGAGAAACCGTCCGGCTGGAAAAGAGAGATGGAATCACGTAGGGGTCATTTCTGTCCTTGTCTGCCTCTAACGCTGAACTGACGTTGAATCAGCTGATCCGCGCGAGTTCCACTCTCGCGCATGCGTCAGTAGACAAGGATAGAAATGACCTCTATGAATGTTTCTGCGTGGACATTTCCACTTACACGAGCGCCTATGGCCTATACTTTGCACCCTCTATCTATATACCTCTATGGCCACTACTCTCCTCCCATCCCGTTTGATGGCACGGTAAGCAGAAATTAGATGTGTTGTTGATTTATCAGTTTTATTTAGATTGTGACTGGAGTGACATAGTGTAGCGGTGTACACCAGTTTTGTGACGTATTTTGGTTGTAGTATTGCTGTTCTGTTATTTGTGAAATACGCGTAATTATTGTCAGTTTGCAATTTTCCTTTCGCCTCGAAGTGTGTTGTGAACGTTCTTAAAAAAGACACATGGATAAATTTTTAATACGAAAACGTAGTGAAGAATCGATACCTAAGTTTCTTCTTCATCAACCCAAGATTTCAACAAAAGTAGCGAAGCAAAAAGAAAGAAACTGTATTCTTTTCAAGGTAACTGGGAGACAGATTTTTTGGTGGTCATTAATGACGAGAATGATAGTTAAGTTGATCAACTTTTTGGTTTCTAAACTCCTGAATAAACGCTTACTAAAAGTCTTCTTGCATGATTTATCAGCGCCACATTCAGAACTAATCCTACATGCGGATGTTCGTTGGCTAAGTCACGGGGAAGCAATTACAAGGGTCTGGAAAGTTTTCGAAGAAATCAAAGCATTTATTTCTGCCAAATATTATGTCACTAAGTTTCCAGAAGTATTCGGGGATGATTTCAAGATCAATCTTGCTTTCATGGTAGACCTATTTCAATAGCTCACCGAGCTGAACAAACGTCTTCAGGGTCAGAAAAACAATTTGTGAACTGAAAGAAATTATACTTTCCTTTCGATCAAAGATTCGTCGGGACGGCAAGTAAAAATGACTTGGTTCATTTCCCTGAATTGTCACATACACTCTCGAGTCTTGGTCGTCCCCACTCTGAGTGTCCTAAAATTGTCGTTCTGGCAATTCAAGATCTGTTGAAAGAGTTTGCTACACGTTTTCATGTACTCGAAGAAAGTGAGCCGTTGTTTAATATGGTGCTCAATCCATTTCAATTCAATGTGGACTCTCTCAGAAAAATTCAGATTATTCAACAGCACAATCTTGCCGTGTGGAACTTGAATTATTAGAGCTCCAGTCCTCTCAAGCCTTAAAATATCTTTTCGAAAAGGAAAGGATCACAGATTTCTGGGGTGAAAATGATACAATGAAATTTCCGACATTGCGAAATGCTTCTCTCAAATGCTTGGCGATGTTTGGGACAACCTACCTGTGTGAAAAATGTTTTTCATTAATGAAATACATCAAGAAAAAAGCACGATCAAGATTAAATGACTCACATTTGGAGGACTGTTTACGTGTGGTTGCAAGCGACTTCTCCTTAGATATTAGTGAAATTCTGAGTAACATTCAGGCCCAGGGATCTCATTAGCCTAGTGAGTGTATTTATTATTATTATTATTATTATTATTATTAAATTTTCATGGTGCTCTCCCACTTGCCCCGGATTATGAAAGGTGCTCGCAATCACAAAAAGGTTGGGAATCCCTGCACTAGACCAACGTTGGAGGCCAAATTCCAGTAAGTACCGCTTGCTGATATTGGTGGTCCAGTCAGATCTTTTGTATAGCGAGTGAACCCTCTGGACGCAGGATAACGGCCTAGTCTACGGCAGTGTGATAAAAAAGTCCCAGGCTAGGGAATGTCGATTGCTATTTGAATGTTGTAGTGAGGAGTTCTACCTCGGATGGGATTCCTACACAATGTGCAGAAATGCATTTGGCCGCCTCAAAAGTTATTATTACTATTATATTAATATTATTATTATTATTATTATTAATATATTATTATTAATATATTATTATTACTATTATTATTTTCGATTATTAGCGTAAAACGGGAGGTATGTAAAACACTAGAAAGAAAATCGTAAATGTTTAGTAAAAAAGTGATTATTTAATTTAAGTTGACTTTTATTATTTTCTACGTATAGCATTTAATTAATAATTGAATAACTAGAAACAACTGGTGTAGTACGAGTCTTTTTGTTTCATAAAATGTAAATAACATCTGTGACTATCCATTCCTCTGGCGTTTAATAATTTATTCCACTTTTTAAAGATTACGGTCTGTGCAATCCGCGTAACAATACTGTGTTTGGCTGCATTATCTCGACAAAGAAATTTTTAACAACGTATAAATATAAACTTACTTTATGTGATCACAACAAGATGTAAACAGTTATGAATCCACGAAACCAACAAGGCCTTGACCACCATAATTGCCTCTAAAATATATAAAACATTCCTGCGCAGAAAATGCCATATTACATGACAGTGGAGTGTGTCATATTTCGCCTGGAAACCCCAGCCTTTATGACAATAAATTCGGCAGTGACTCTGTGTGGTCCCGTTATTAAAGCGAGCGAAATCATAAAAAGAGCACTTTATATTTTCCGCCCAGATTCGTACACAAAAATACAACTAGTAGTGCAGGTAACCCTTTGCGAGTAAATCATCCCGAGCCGCGGCTAAAAAAAAAGTTGATAATAATCCGCAATAAAAACGGAATGCCCGCTCACAATAGCAGTCGGTTGAGGGTTAAACATAGCTTCCAGTAGTAGTTTTATATAAATATTATCGCAATACTAGTCCGCGAAAATATCTTCTCTAACGGCTGAATTCTTTCGTAATTGCTGAGACCTTGTAAATTTTTTCTTCAACATATTAAGTGGACTAATAAATTTCTTTCTATGACCATACAAATCTATGACCATAGTAATCGTTTCTTTTCCTTTCTTTACGTTACACAAAGCATAATTTTATACATTATAAAGTACAATGTATACACAATTTTATACGTTACACTGTGATAAATTGTTATGAGAAATGGATCGTATTTTCTACATTCAACATTAAGCCGCTCTACATCTGCACGATTACATTCCAATATGAACTACGTAAATTAAAAGATAACTGCCGATACGGAATTTGATTTGATTGGAAAAAATCTTATTAGACAACCTTGATCATCGTAATTTAACCTTGACTTTTGACCTCCAAAATCGATTGTCGTCTTTAGAATCTGACAGCAGCGGATGGAGGACCCAAAAGACGTCCCTGCACTTTGAGCGGTCTTTTAATAGGTCCCTTTTGCCGCTAATGTCAACTTCTGAGGACGTCCAAACTTTTCTGAAGCAGAAACGTCAAGAAACTGAGGACGTCCAAAGTTTTCTGAAGGCGAAACGTCAAGAAAAAAAAAATACCGACTTAAAGTCAAAATTCCGTATCACATAACAATAAAACTATCATAGAAAAGCAGTTTAAAAATTGCAAACTTTAACACTGTATTTATTCTAAAGTTGGAATCAAATTTATTACAATTACTTCGATTTAATCAAATAGGAAATATAAAATGCTAGGCAATTGCGCAACACTCTGGCGCCCGCCATCTTAGTTCGTACAGACAGCCACTCTATATTATTCTGTTCTGACTGTCGATTACAGCCGGAGCCGAGAATAGTAACTGTACACAAACGTTTATGGTTGGACGCGAATAATTATATCTGAACGCAAACAATTATACCTGGACGCGAACAATTTTAGCTAGGCCCAACCAATTGTAGACGTACACGGACAATTTACAGTTAAAAGCAAACAATTGTAGCTGGAATCAAACAATTGTACCTCGATACGGTCAATCCAGACTTGGAAGCTGTATGCAACCATTTATAGTTATCCACTAACAATACAGCTGTAAGGAGCCAACTCTAGTTGGCCGTGGATAACACATCTATGTAACAGTGGTTCTACAAAAACGTTCAAGCTTAGTACATTTCAGCCGCATGTAAATGGCAAACCCTGTTACTCTGTTTGCCAGATTAACACTTGGAATTGTCCAAACGTTCCTAACACACATTAAGCTACGACTTCAGAATTCAACCCGCGCAATTATAATAACCGCAACTTATTCGCCGAGGTATACCAGGAGGTATACCAGGTGGTCTGTGCTCTTGCGCGCGTGGTGTTTTACAGCCTACACTTGTTATAATATCACGTATATGGTGAGGAGAAAACATAAACGCTTATACACCGTAACTAAGGATAATAAGAAAATTATTTTCTTAAGAATGAAGCACACAAGACGAATTTTAACCAGTGCACACAGTACACGACTAACTGAAGTACATAATCAGAAACAGGCGATGCCTGGGCCGTAGCACATCCCCGGGGCCCCCAGGTCCAGGGAGCCCCCAAAATGCAAATATTAATTAATTAAAACTGACAGGTAACAGGAGTAGAAGAAGATGTAGGACTCTCTGGCGATATGAAGTACGTACGTACGAATTAATGAATGTGACAAACTGGCAAGCGATGGCCTAACTAAGAGAACTCAGCCCAGTAGATTGTAGAACCAAATGAAAAAAGAACGTATGGCCTATATGCTTTGACTTTATTTCCAAAGCACCAGATTCCCGGTGAGTCTCAGTAGACGGAAGATCCACCGAAAAACACTTATATGTAGAACAGTTGAAAATTCTTTGATGGAAAATATTGGATGTTACTAAAATCAAATAATTAGACTCAATAGGCGGAAAATTCGTACGTCGCTAGGACACTTACTTACATATAACATAACTGTAGTGTTGGAGGAATATTGATGCAGAAGTGGGAAAACGAAAAAAGAGATTCTTAGATATAGAGAATAAAAAAGTGGATATAAAGGGACATAAGGGTTTTAACAGAGGCAGGTAAAAAGTATGAACTGACGGGCCCAAATTGTAGCCACAAAAAACAAAACTGATGTTGCAAGAGGTACCAAGACGTAACTTAAGACTATGGTCTTCGCATCTTAACACACTTACTAATACAGAGGTAATGTATTGCAAAACCTTTGAACAAGTATATTATTGATTTAGTCGATGAACGAAGTAAAAGTGAATTCTACTGCAAAGAAAACGATTACACTGTCAAGAAGATTATTTTACTTAACAACATTTATTATTAATCTACAGCAACCTATAGCATTCAATATCGGCTCCGATTTATAAAACTTCGTCTTTCTTGCTGTTGGGGCAACTGGAAATCTTGCATTAAATAAAATAAAATTGCAGTTTTAACAAAATCTCCATTAAAAAATAACACTGTTTAAACTTTCAAAATCTATACTTATAACAGAATAATGATATCTTCGGATCATTCTTTCAGAAAGTTTACTAAATCTAGTAACATTCATCACAATATCTGTGATGAGGACTATTTTAATTATTTTAATAAAGTAAAATTATACTTGACACCTAGATAGAGGTAATAAATGATAAAACGTTTTTCAGAATTTTGCACAGCGCAACGGATTCCTGTCTTGTCGTATCTAAGTTATAAAACTTTTTATTATACGCATGTTCCAAATTTATGAGACGAAGGTTCAGAAATACTCTGATCGATAGAATTTCCGACCGACAGATATCATTCTTTGGCTACGCTACAGTAAAACGATAAGGAAAATTAATTCGTACGTTACGTTACGTTAATTCGGATGCTGCTTACATACGTTTTGCGAAGATAATATACATCGTGAGAGATTTAAAAATATATTTACAAATAATCGATTTATATTTCGCTGTAACTATTTAGATTGTCGTAATATTTGTTTACATAATAAGCTATTTTGGACGTTAAAATGAAAATATTTAATCTCTTATTTATTTTAACGATAACAATATAAACCTATCGACCTCTACTAGCACAAATATAAAATCTATTTCCAAAATCAAGTGTCATATATATTAGCATAGAAACCTGAATAGATGCTCGCAGGGCGGATCGTAGCCGGGGACCTCTACATTTCCCCCTCCTCCCCCGGAGAATAAAAAGGGTAAAAGAACATGATAATTATAACAGTATTGTATTAAATACTGTATTTTATATATATAGGGAATGATATATATTTCTATAAAATAACCGACTTCAAAATAAATTCACATCTTTTTTAAATTAAATATTTGTTACGTTAAACATTCCTCGCTTTTAAAACTGTATTCACCACTCTTAAGTTAACGTAACTTTCAAAATTAAGTTTCAAAATACCCCAACATGAATCTAAAATATGAAGTAAGTCGGTGTACTGTTAGGTTAAATAGTAGAACTTTATAAAGGGACAGTCAACCCATAATGTACGATTATACATATTTTGTAAATATATATATATATATATATATATATATATATATATATATATATATATATATATAAGAAGTAGTAACGTATTTTATCTTTAATCTTAATCGATAAAGAAGGGTTGGGTTGGGCTGGACTGGTGCAGTTTGACTCGACGCTGTCAATATAGTCGGCAAACACTTTCCATGCCATCTGATAGTGTCACTGACGATGGAAATTGATGCGCCCGTCCGCGCTAACCATGAATAATGAATAGTAATACTTCTCGCTGCCATATATACATTACACACTACAACAGATACCCGTTATCCGCTCAAACAATAATAACAATTGAAAACTGTCTTTCACGGAAACGATACGCTGAGTATATTATTTTTCCCCTTTATTTTTAATCTGATTCAATCTAATTTATAGCTTAAGCGTTAGGAAATATATTTTTTACGTACATATAAACTTGCATTACTTTTATGTAGTGGTTATTTTCCTTAATCGAATGAAATATATTAGTAAATAGTTTAAAAATCAAAACATTGAGTAACATCAGAAAAACGTCATTAAATCGCTGAAGGGACAGAAATTATTTTCGCAGATCTGACTGTAGGTGCCGCATATTTTTTTTGTAACAAATAATTAAGAAATAAAGATACTGGACAACAAAATGTAAAACATGGAAATAAAGACACATGGAAAAAATTATTATTATTATTATTTTTTGTTATGATGCTGATGATGTATATTATTATTAACTGTAAATATATAATAATAATATTCCTTTGTAAGTAATTCGCTGAGTTTCTTCTAGGTTTTCTGTGTAATATCTCAAACAATATCTTCTAGTACGTATTGAGTACGTATATTGAGTAACTGAATATTGTTATGATCATCGCAGGGATTGTTCTATTGAAACAGTAAAATAAAGTAAGTGAACAGCAGAGAATTCGTTACTCATAACTTTAATTACAGTTCAATAAACAAAGAGACTTAATAATATTCCTTTGTAAGTAATTCGTTTAGTTCTTGCAGGTTTTCTGTGTAATATCTTCAAATAATAAATACTTCTGCAAGTAAAATTTATTTATTTCCACCTAACAAAAATAAAGGTAGAAATAAAATAAAAACTTACTTGTATAAGTATTTATTATTTGAAGATATTACATAATAATAATATGATATATATCAGCCCTGACCATGCAGAGACCACGGTGGCGAGGCCTTTGCTCAACATCTACACCTTGCGGTAGAAGAGGATTGGAATAAGAAGAAGAAGATATATATTATAATTTATTAATATTGTTATCATAATCGCACGGATTGTCCTATTTAACCAGTGAAATAAAATAACTGAACAGCAGAGAATTCATTACTCACAACTTTAATTACATTTTCGATAAACAAAGGCACTCGTATATAAAAATTCTTCAAATATACGGTTTTCAATAAACAGTAATCTAACAGAGAATAAACATAGCCTAATTAACGTTGTCTCATTAAATAATGCATCATAAATTACAGACGTCCGCACACAACAATTGACAATTAACGCTTTACACAAAATACGACTGTCCGGTAACGCACACTGAATCGCAGTTTCACAACTAATAAGACATCATTTTGTTTCGTAATATCAGTCTACTACGGCGGGCCATATTTCTTTATTTATAGATTGCAGCAACGGTTCAACTTAAATGTACGTATCGAGAAAATTCCACTACGTAGTAGCATAACCGGGAAAAAATGAAGGCGCATGTTGACTCCGGAATCCGTGAGAATGTTTCAGATCCAACACCCAACTGCCTACACAATACCCAGCCAACGCATAGAGCTACTGCGCGAATTGCATAACTCTCGGCGTATCAATATTAAATACATTGAGGTCTTGGTAGTTGCGTATTATACCACTAAACACCCCTTTCTCTTCTAGAACACTTACCTAGAACTGTTTGATACGCTACTTTGGACTAAACCTATTGTTCTTCAGCCCTACTTCTCATATCTGACTTGTTATTCCTCTGTATTGTACTGTCTTAATTTATCTTCTTGGCACGAACAATCTCTTCTGCGAAACGTCCCACACAGTTCCAGACGTTCTCCCTTTGATGAACGATCTTCTATGTAGCTCCCATCTGTCGCGGACGAAGAACATATGGCTGGCATCGTCCGCAGTTCCCGGACAGTACAGGCACTCTGGAGCACTACCTCATACTGAGAGATGCGTGTATCCAACCCTTATATTAACTAAGACCTTGAATAATGACGATTTAAGCGAAATGGGTTCACTGCTTTCTCTGTCTGTCGAACGTCCCGCGTGAGCAGTCTGTCTGCCTCTACTAAACAACGTGGGTCGTTTAAAAAAAATAGATGATTATTTCGCTTTTCTGTTCAGTTGGATTAGAGATTAACGGAAACTAAAGGCCAGCACGTGAGGTTGTGGTGGTGGTAGTTTTCCACGAAGAAAAAGCCCTAACCTTATTAACCAGGATTCAATCTGCCCTCTAAGCGACACTCAAAACCCAAAGCAATCATCAAACGGATATCGCTGGTCTATTTTCATATTATTGTTTTGATATTTCTGTTATTATTACCGTAAGCCTTGACTAACATAACCTACAGCCAAAAATAAACATTTCTACTATAGTTTGCCACACGCACGCGCGCGCGCATACACACATACAGCACCCCCATAATCACCCCCATAATCTTCTCATCAACATCTCCCATAATCTGCTCATCCGGTAAATCTTCTTCCATCGTGATTTCTGACTGTTAGCTTACGTTCACCATCCTAAAAAGTCATGTTTAACTATTTTACAAATTAATAGTTCGCCTGGCCTCCCTAGCGCGCAGGTGTATGTGTTTGTGTGTGTGTAACAATAAACAAGCATTTTTATTATACTGCAGTACAACCCCTGCCGTTGTTTCCCTTTATGGTCATTAACGGCCGTAAATTACCGATTACAAGGAGGGGTTGTAGCACGGGGCAACTGCAGCGGTTACAAACGCAATATACAATAGGATAAATATGGCAGACGTAATCCTCTAAATACCTTAACCTCTAAATGTCTGCTAACTGGCAAACCCTTTGTCAATTCGGAACTGATTCAAGAAAAGTGTTTCTAGTCTTTACCAAATAAGACGGTAAGCGAACATTACACACGTGTGCATGCGTGTATGAATGTTTCATTACAAGAGAACGACATAATGAAATATACTGTATGTTGTATGGGCGTGTGAGTCTGTTCTGTTGGAACGTTATTATGAAATAACTCTGACGATGTTGAGGAAAAATTTGTATGTCTGAAGAAGTGTACATTAGCAAAGATAGAAATAAAACAAACAGTTACATTGAAATTTTCTATTAAAAGATAACGTGTATATTTTGTACATACGTTATATATAAAATATTAACTGTATTATGTACTATATAAAATAATATATAAATATTTTTTTATTTTATTATTAATAATAACAAAACTTTTTACAAGAATATATTTGTATTTTTTTGTGAATACAAGGTTTCAATAGTATTCAACTATCATCATCAGAAATAAAAATAAATAAATTAAAAAATTGTTTTGATAATTGTTCAAAACAGCTGTTTTGTATGTAGACTAAATTTAATGTTTTATATGTGTATATAAAATATGTTATATAATTAATTGTAAAATATAATATAAATATTTATTATTTTATTAAATAGTAATTTTGAAAATATTGTATTAATCTGAATTTGTTCTGGTATTCATTTATTACTTGTTTTATATTTAAATATTTCTAAATTTTCCCATAAGGTCATTTTTTGATCTTTGAAATATATTTTAATAAAGTGATGTTATTTAAATTTGGAAATGTGTGTCTGTTTTTAATTAGTGTGTAGTTAAATTTGATTTGTATGTATCTGGTTTTAAATATGTATATATATTGCAACGATGCAGCCATATGCTGTATTAGGCATTGATTTGAATAAATATAAAATTTGTAGAATTATTATAAGTTAAGGGTAAATGGACAGGTCTGAGATTGTAAAAATATTTCATTGTTAGATTAGGAGAGAAATTAACCTGTTTCGACAAGCAAGAAACACCTGCTCAATTGTATGTGTGTTACGCGTGTATCTTGTGTGTGTTAGTGATGCATGTACAGACAGGAATCTCAGCTACCCTTCCCAAGTAATTATTAAAATACTTACTTAATTACTTACTGTGTAAAAACTAATTAGTTTATAAACAAACAAAAGGCACCAAAGTGTGTGTAAATTTCATAGTTATCCCCAGTGAGAAAATGACGTTAATAGGACACACGACGCGAAGTCAGTGTGAAATAAACGTGCCAAAAAATACGCAAATTACCATAAGACGCTCAAATTAATACAGTGAGTGCTTAATCAAATTAGCTATGATTTGTGCTATCTCGATTCCGTGCAAAACATTGCTATTTGCTAATAATTGCAAATATATGAAAAGGTTCGGGAGTGGGAGCTATCATGTGATCTGCAGGTATCGACAGGACGATTTTGGAGCAAACTGGCGCGGAATCTCGAGAGGGTATAAATTAAGGGTTCGACCGAAAACCCTTCTCTTCTTTTCAAGACATAGTTGCAGTAGGACATGCTGTCCGTCGGCAGAACAGTTTTATTATTTTTTTCAAGTCTCATTAACGAACTAATAAGACGTTCAACAATTAGGTTGACAATATTTCGGAAAGCGTAAAGTACCGGGACCGTTTAAGTCTACAAAGAGTATCTACGGAGAAGCTACCAGAGCGACGAGGGATGCTGGACGTTAGACGATGTTTTTGGACGCCTAACCGACGTCTAAGATCCACCTTGCAGCAGATAGCAATTCTCTGAGGCGGACCACACACTGCTGGAGAACGACGCTGGACTCTAGACATATCCAGGACCACGCCAGGACAGGAGGAATGGAAAACCAACTCTGGACAACGCTGGACCCCGTTAATGAGTCGTAAGATCATCAGAACTCGAGGTGACATGCATAATGCATTTACAAATGATTTTAAAAAAGAGCTCATAAAGACTATACCAAAAGACAATAAATTAAAACAAAGAAAAATTTATAATTAGTAATAATATTTTAGAAATGTAGATAAATGTTTAGTCGTAAGAATGAGCAATTGCATATAAAGAAATAAGAAAAAAAAAATTTAAAGTTGAAAGAGTAGATTTTGTTTATCAAAGTAAATAGTTAAATTGATTTGATATTTGCATTATAGAAAAGAATATAAAACAAATGCCAGTCTAAAAGTAATTAATATAAATTTAAATTTAATTTTAAACTTTGGTATAGACTGAGCGAGTTGAGGTCAGATCTGAATTAAAAGAATTCAATTCAAATTACATTTTAATTTTATTTTTTTTTATTAGTAAATCAAATTATTAACATGTCTAAATGTAAGAGGGTTTAAATGTGTGTAACACCGTATAGTATAAGAGATAAACATTTAATAATGAGTAATAACGTGACCGAAGATTATTAATGATGTTTATTATTTATAAGATTGAGTAAACAATAAATATGAATATTTAAATACTCATAAATCTAATACTCTTATTTTAACTACACCTGAACCCCAATTACACATACACGTTATTTGTATTGTTATAATTTTGTCGCCCGTCAACGTGTGGCACGACACGCTTACATTTAATAACGTTTTATCGTTGTAATAAAATGGCGCTCCAAGATCGTGGGGCTTCACAAATTTAAATTATATTAAATTTCCAATTTTATACCGTTGTAATATCATTTCACAGATACAATACGCAAAGATATTATAAGAAAGCAAGCAATAGTTTTTGCAATTATTTAATAAATGTGTATGTACTAAAGAATACGTCACAGCATTATTTATGTTGCAATGATCACAGACATAATTATTTTCCTATTTAAGTTTACAGCATCCAGTTGTGGCAGAAACATTGTTTCTGTGAATCGGCACGACACATGCAGTTTGCAGTCGTAGTTTGCAGTTGACCTTGAACCGTGGGTGACCATGTGAGTTTTGTGCGTGCATCCAGTGTGTGTGTGTGTGTGTGTGTGTGTGTGTGTGTGTCCTTTAGATTTCATAGTTGGTATGTTTTTTTTATCGGCCATCTGAGAACCATATCCCAATTTCAATTCTTTATTTCTTCTTCTTTTCTTTTTCTCCAATTTTCTTTCATCTTTTCACTATGTCTCTTCTTCCTGTCTTCAGACCACTTTGAACCTGCGTTTTTCTCTCTCCTACCCTGGACTCCTTCCATTTTGAACACTTTTACCTGAAAAACGTCTCTTTCAATTGGTCCTTCTACGTTTATATTATTTTTTTCTAAATCCTTTTGGACAGTTGGATTAAAGAATCCAACTTGATGTTGACTTCTTTCTCCAAAGATATTTTGCTGTCCTTTAGATTTCATAGTTGGTATGTCTTATTTATTAATTTTTGTGTGATGTTTTTGCCTGAAAACGGCTACAGATTTGTTGGGTGTCGAAACGTCGCCTTATATAAGAAAAGTAGAAGAAGTCCGGCCCTCTAGTAGGTCTAACAAATAAATCCGTTCGAATAAACCAATTCAAAAACTAAAACCAAAGCAGGATGGTGGAGGAGGAAGATTCTGCAAGATTCAAACGCAAGGTGAGTTGTAACGAACAGAAACCCCGGGAATATATTTTGTAGAATTTTCAGTAACGCTGGGGGGTGTACGTTTCACAAACGTTGTGGGAGCTAAAATGAAAATAATTTTATTAACAATTTGTAGGGACGGGTGTTTTTTAAGACAAAACAAAAGGAAATCACGGCCCGTTGTGGGCTTCAGCAAGTATGAAAATTATTTTCACTCTAACGGTTTCGACATAAGATCTTCGTAAGGGCAACGTACGTGGAGAGACCGGCTCTCGTAAACAAAATACAACCACGTACCCGGTCTGCAGCAGTAATACATCACTCGTTACGAGCAGATAATATCGTACAGGTAATAATTAGATTCAATACAATGAGTAAAACCCGCTTCAAATATCCCAGATAACACTCGGAACGCGCCATTATAAAACGTCAACCAGTAACTGATGACGTGTAGCCCGCCGTTCAGATAACGCCTGCATAATTACTTTGTTATTGTAGCTATCATTCATTAATATAATGACAATTAATGTTCACGTTTCACGCGCTAATGATCACAAACAACGATAATAATTCTACGGCTGTTGTGTGTATACAACTTTCGCCAGAAATTTTTGTCATATATTTTCACAATATTCGTATATATAATAATTACGTTACGAATCTTGTTTAATCAGATTTCTTAGGTTTAATGTTTTCTTTGATTTCGTAACAAACGTTTTACATAACTTCACATAACTATTGCACAGTATCTTGATTTACCAGACTACCATCTTAGGGGACAGTAGAAGACGAGTCTTCCCTGGCGCTTAGTACTCATCTGTAGTTTTTTAATTCATTTTAATTTGTACAATCTGTCCAGTCAGCTAGGCTACACCCATATCTTATATTACAATAGAGGACTGTCTTGTAAAGAGTACAGTATTCTTCCTTCTAACCCTACCGCGTCGTTGATAGTTTCTCTTTGGCTTGTTGACGTGAGTCACTAATCCATATCAAATCTTGGTGGCAAGTCTAAGGTACTCTCGGTGCTCTTCCAGGTAAGGATCGTTGTTACACAAAGAGATGGTTGTGCTGTCGTTGCTCTTTAGCTGTGCTTTGGAATAAGTTGGTAAGAAAATGGGAACACCTATTAAAATAAGAAAATGTGTAGGATTCAATGTACAACAAAAAACAAATTAGTAGTTAACCGTTTAGCATTTGCAGTTGTTTTAGCATAAAATTTAGAATAAGTAATAATTAAGGTACAGTTATTAGAACAATTTTCCTAAACTATACGCTTACAAGTGCATTTTGAAAAAACACGTAATATATCTGTAACATAAAAACCGCAAAGAACATATTGATTTTGAAAACAATCGAATAATCAACGATCAAAATTTTAAATACCTAGAAAAATAATAACACCAACAGCAACAGAAAAAAAGAAGGTACGAGAAGACTACAAGAAAAGGAAATTGCATACCATCTAACAGCAAGCATTTATATAAAAAAAAATCCATAAACAAAAACTGAAAATTAAGACATTACAAAAGATTAGTGTGTCCTGAAGCCTTTATGCATGTATATGTTTGGGAGTTTTTCCGTAGAACAAATATTAAAACCAGAAGGAAAAATATTTTATAAAATGTATGGCTTAAAATGAATGAAATTTACTAAATTCAGATTAAGATCAAATAAAGAAACTTACATAGATTTTCTGTCCTTTCCATACAGATGCGGAAGAGAAGATTAAATTTTGGGGCCATTTAATAAGAGTACAAAATAAAAGATTAACGAAGCAGGTATTTTATTACCTAACAAACACGAAATCAAAATTTGGATAACACAAAGATGTCAAGAAAGAGTTAGAACACATCAAAAACAGACGAAGAAACAATTTAGGACAGGAATAAGTATAGAAAAATAATAGAGGGATGCAAGCTGGGAAAAAATCGACAGACAAGGGAAGTGAAAGAATGAAAGCCTACTAGAAAAAGAGAAAAGAACAAGCTGTGTAACGTGTTTCGAAGTGGCCTTAATAAAAAAAAAAAAAAAAAATACGAAACATAATCTTTTGGATACTAATATTTCAGTATTACAAAAGAACCAGTTAATGTGTGAATCACAAGAACCAACCGGTAATAAGAAACTTCCAAACGGAGCGTCGTATTTGAATTAAAACCAGTTTCTCACGAGCACAAATTATTCGGAGAAATAAAATTGGTACTCACAAAAGGTTAAACCATCGGTTGTAAACACGATATGAAAACGAGTAAATATTCTCTGTTCTTCGTACGTAAAATAAATTTAAATTATTCCTAAAATGTTTACCATTTACAGAGCTTATGAACAACAAATCACCTAATACAAACAAGTGTGGTAATGCTGGTCTACTTGCCTGTGGCTACTTATCGTATAAACACTGAGCAACCCCGCATTTTACCCCTCGCTCATTTTCTTTACGGCCTGTTTTCTCCGATAAGCCAAAGTCAATGGGCACATAACATGGTACAAAGTGTGGTTGTTTAATCTATAGTACAACGTAATTTAATAAGAATATAAATAGTAAATATGTGAACGAATGACTGATTTATTGTTTTATTTTTTATATTTATATTGTCCCTTAATAGACTTATTTTACTAAAGTTAAAGATGTTTCTAAAATTGAGAAAACAAAACCAGCTTATTAAAATTTAATATCATTAAAACTCTATGTTTTAATTAAGAAAGTTGTGTTAGTGGTTATAATCACCACAAGAATTATCACTGTTGCACACCACTATAGAAAAATTATTCCGATTAGCGCTTTCAAGCTTCTCAGCTCATCGGCAGATCGGAAATAACCTATAGTGGTGTCCAACAGTGATAATTCTTTTTGTGTTTTACTTTTATTTAAATGAGTGGATTGCATTATTAATCGTTAATATTATATTATATTGTATTATATTATTAATAGAAATAATAATCCGTAGGAACAGTGGCAGAATCATAGTGGATAGTAAAATACTAAAAACAGATCATATAAAGTTGTATGTACATTATTACTGATCGGTTCATAGTAAACAAATGTATTGGGAACTAAGACTAAGGGGCTCGGACACAAAGATCAAACCACTATAGACACAATTACTATAGGCTTATTTGTGCACAACAATCCACACTTAGTAAAGTTTGCCTATGACAGAAAGTTATAATTGCAATTTCCCAGCGCTAATCAATCTACCTTATCATTGATGTTCCAGATTATAATTATTATTAATATTATTTAAGTCTTTTTGTTATTTTTATTGCTGCCATTATTTTTATTTTGTTTTTACTGTCATTTTTAACAACACAGCTATTCCAGTTGTCATTAGTGTGATGTTATTATTCTTCCTCAATAATTATTCGTGGTTCATGATCAAACCATCTTCTTCTTCTTCTTCTTCTTCTTCTTCTTCTTCTTCTTCTTCTTCTTCTTCTTCTTCTTCTTCTTCTTCTTCTTCTTCTTTTTCTTCTTCTTCAAGGATTAGGTTATATAAACCTGATCCGGCACCCATCTCATCCTCGGGCGACCCACGTCTCTTCTACCAATGGCTTTATAGTTCAGTGCCGCTTTCGGCAATCGATCCTCTGTCATCCTTTGCAGATGATCGCACCATTGTCTTCTGTACATTAAAATAATTCCATTTATGTCCTTTACTTCGAGTTCTGCTCTGATATCTTCATTCCTTATTATATTTTGGAATGTATAATTTAAAGTATTTCGAAGAAACTGCATTTCAGCACTCTGAATCTTGCCACTTTCCTTTTTTATCATGACTCCACGCCTCACTTGCATAAATCAACGTGGGTATTGCAATTGTCTTATAAAATTTAATCCTTGTACTGTGTCTTGTTTTATTTCCAAGATTTCTACAAATCGTACCACAAATATTCCTAAATTTTGATCAAACCTAATGATAAAAATAATAAATAATATGACTCGCTGAAGCGTGAGTATAAATTGACTTGCTGACTATAGCGCAAGTTGACTCACGGCTAATAACCTATTAACGTAAGTTAAATGTATTCAAATACATTACATGAATTAATCAACTACATATAGATTGTAAAACCGATTAAATTATTAAGCTTACTTTATCCATATTTTCTAGTTCACACTATAAAGTTAGTTTTTATTTGAACGTCAAACGAAGATGAGTGAATATCAAAAGATTTCGCGTTCTCATTAGCTACTAACGGGTGATAACTCTTACGTATGTCTAAAGTGACTGGTGACATAAAATATAACAATGAATGGTTACTTACGTTATCTGTCATATTGCTTACAGTGAGACAATCAGTGACTGCCAAGTCTTCTTACCTGTCAACAAAAGCAACAGATTAATACAGTACTAACAGTATCCGACCATACACTATCTCCTCTCCCTCCCCTCTCTCTCTCTCACTCTCTCTCTCTCTCTCTCTCTCTCTCTCTCTCACACACACACACACACACACACACGCGCACGCACGCACGCACGCACTATATATATTCTTTGTCTGTACAATAATGAAAGCATTCTCTAACTTAAACCTAAATTTTGTGTTCCTTTCATTGTGGGCCTAAAATACGTTACTTCGATAACAAAAGTAGACTGCTATATAGAGGACAGTGGAACTTGCTTATAACGACATTCAAGGGACCGGACAAATGTGCTCGTTAAAACCGGGTGCTCGCTATAACCAAGTTGTCGACTCGCAAACCTAAATATTTATACTGTGATTATCGAACGTAAAAAAAAAGTCTACTATAGAAGACGCTTTCCCCAATAAAATTTTGACATCATTTACATTCTACGCTTAAAAGTAAAATTTAAACTTTAAACATTTTTTTTTACGCTAATATTCTTTGCTGAACATTCTAGCGTACAGTGCATTCGCTAAATATTGTAAAAGTAACTGTGTAGGAAAAACTTACCAACAATCAGTCGGCTGTCTGGCAAAAACGCAAAATTTCCATGCCACATGAACAATATTTGTTTTTAAATTACAATAAAATTCACTCTAATTTATTTGTCTTTTTGTTCTTCGTTCTAAAAGGAATCGTCAGAATTATATTTCGCACACAGAACTTAATTAACCTTAAAAACTCATCTATTTTTGTTTGTTTAGTAATTTTGTATCTTTAAATATCAAAACAGTTTTATAATTTATTTAAATATTCCAAGAATTCATCATTTACATTATTAGTTTCACTAAATTGGGTTAATGATTTTAAACAAATGTTAAAATGCTGTAGTCTATCGAACTTTTTTAGACCTTAACCCATGAACAAGCCTGCGATAAAATGCTCGTTATAACCAAGTCACTAATGCGTTCCTATTCGTTAAAAGCGAGTTCAATTATCAAAAATTGTCGTCACATCCGAGTTATCGTTATAAGCGAGCTCGTTATTCGTGAGTTCCACTGTATTTTATACGAGGCGACACTTAGAATCGTTAAATTCGTTGAAAAATCAAGGTTTCCATCACTAATTGTGACGAAAAAACTTGAACCAGGTGTAATGAAAAATTTTAACTATACATCTACCGAATTACATAAGACAACAATGTTCAAATATAAAGGCGAATCCACAAAACAAAAATTAAAATCAACCAAAAAAAAACCTTCCGCTTAGTTGTTTACTGGACGATTCGTCTCTTTATTTGCAGGCAACAGCCTGTAGGTCTATGTACCTTTAGCATTTAAGCTGAAGTTTTTCTGGTATCTCAAGTCGATCAAACGTTAACGGTAACCGAATCGTCTTTTTAAAATTTAATACGCTAAACTTAAGTTGGTCAATTAAACGCTACTCATGCCCATACACGCGCGCGCGCGCGCACACACACACACACACACACACACACACTTGTAACATATCATCGAAAATTAGTTTCAAAAATAGTAGACTGTATTGAATAATAAATAAAATAAAAAAGTCCTTTACAGACGAAGATTTATCAGAATGGCACTTTACGTCAAAAGCGGCCATTTATTTTTAACCGTGGTCACTATTTTTGTTATCTTTTACAAGAACACTTAGTAACATCAAGCAAAACTTATATTATCATAAGACAATACGTGTCGTGTGGAAGCTGCTCCACCGAACACTTCTCTCCTTACTTTGATATATTAACATACAGTCAAAAGTGTTCTGTATGGCCATTTGTCTGAGGCATTTTAATTGTCTACTGTGTCCTGCATCGTGCACCACCTTTCTTGCCAGCTCGTTATGGTGTCCTGTTAGTCTACTTCTGTAGCCTAGTGTAGAGATGTGTTATTTTTTCTCGAACAGAAGGCATCTTGAGGTCTTTCTGTATGACATGATTTGGCACATTGCAGGGGGCCACTGACTACTGTCCTGAATAACAAGTTCTGTAAGCGCTGCAAGACCGCCTGTTTGAATTACCTGGTGACCTCCACACAGCTGAATGCTGTACGTGCAGATAAGTTTCAGAATGATCCTATAGAGGAGGAATTTATTCTCCAGGGACACCTGTGACTTCCTTCCGAGCAACCAGTACATATGTCTAATGGTATGTCGAAGCTGCTTATTTTTTACTACCATGTGTTTTCGCCATGTAAGACGTCTGTCCAGGTGCATGCTGATATATTTAACACCTTCTAAGAGTTGTTTAATTTTACAGGCGGAAGTTGTCTTGTCCCAGGTCAAATGTTACGTGAATCGATCTGAATTCTTTAGGTTTTAATCACAATCTCTTCAACCAGTTTTGGATTTCGTAAATGTTGTTATGTAAGCAATAACACTATCTGTATGCGAGGCCAGGACGGCTGTGTCGTCTGCGAATGTCGTCATACGGATGTTGGTGCGTCCGCAGTATATAGCAAGTAAAGTCCTGCCCACAGCTAAAACCGTCATAAGAAGACGAAGGTATTGACATAATATACCAATGTCCTGAGTGATGCCAATCCCTGATATAGTCCAAATGTGTGCTTACAGTGCAAGAAATTACATGCTTAACGAAAAACAAATTAAAACTCCATCTGCCCAAACTATAACTCAAGTTGCCTCACTGCATCAAACGCAAAACAAATTTGTGCCCAATGTCATGCAAAGTAGTTTTACTACTTATTGCAAAGCAGTAGTGGCTTTAAGCTTCACTGTTAAGTCCAGAATTTATCATCACATGTAACCATACGAATAAACCGTAACAAGACCGGTATACGTCAAAAGGAAAAAATACGTTGCTAAAGGGAGAAATAAAATATAAGAAAAACGTGAATTCAATTTCTGTAGCTACGGGAACTTTTTTCCTTTTCGGTAAGGCCGTAAGATTAAATCAAGTCCCGTGCCTCTGTTACAAAAATTAAAAGAGAGAATATTATTCAAGGTTTTTTCGGGAAGAGAAACCGGGCGGAGTGGTGAATACATTTGAATTGGAGAAAGGACGATGCATAAAATGGATGAATGAATATCGGAGTCGAATGAGGAAATACGAAGGTGGTGTGCGGACGTTAGTCTTCAATGTAGTCACAGAGAGAGAGGGTACGAGAGAGTGAGGGAGGGGAATGAGACAGAAGACGAGTGGGGGCATGAGAACAGGGTTGAGAAGAAGCACTTAAAGGCAGTTTCGTCACTTAACAATAGAATAAAATAGGGGTGAATTGAGAGCTGAGCAAAAGACATTTAGTTTGCTACGTTGTAAGGTCATGAGGAGGGATAAACGACTACACAACAACAACGCCAGCAATCAACAGGCCGCTAATTATTTGTTGAGCACCGATACAGGATTACGTGGATCTGGCAGAGGTCGTCGACCGTGCTGTAAGCGTTCGCATAAGCATGTGGTTTTAAATCGTGTTATCGCAGCACAACAGACACACGTGCCAACAGTCGTCGTCATACGTGAGACTTGATAGACCAGCGGGTACGCCGCTTGGTTACTGAACTGTAGTTTGCGAGTTTGACTTCCAGCAGCGCCATAAAATAAAGGAACCTTTTATAGCCCACAGGTCAACTCGCCCTGTGAGAATAGCTACTCAGGACAGCGTTTCTACCTAGACGTAGGCCTACTGCAGAATTATCACGGAATGTCACGAAATTTTAGACTTGAAGTAATCAATATTCTTATATTGTAAGGTTTTAGGTATTACGTTTGAAAATTTTAATGAAACTGTTTCTGTAATAAAACATCGATTTTTAAATATTATTTTCAGTATTATTAACACTGTTTTCCATAAGCTACAGTCGCACCTAATAACGTTTATTTAAAATTGGGGAGGTGCGATTGGGTTTACAGTACTGTTTCCAGCGCTTATTGAAGGATGTCAGAAAAAAATTTAAATCAGTTAGTAATAGCTAATAACACCTAGTTATTATTATTACATTTTCTTGTGCCGGTTCCTGACAAGTAATCGTTTCTACGCTTTGTACGGGGTTGCGGTATATGTTTGCTCGTGTATTTGATGACAATGGACGATACGTCTCTAGTCTACACAAGGCGCAGAGAACTATATTAAAATTATTGAAATTAAATTAACTCTTAGACTACTTTGTCACGACTTTACCATGTAACACATGACTCTGTGATGAAAGGAAAATTGATAGATGAAAGTGAAATAATAATAATCTTGTGTGAGAACGGAAAAGGAAACTACTTTTACTTCAGCACGTACTAATTAACAAACTTCATAAATAAACCATAGGACGATTTTGTCACACCCGTAGAAAACAGACTTTCCGCTCTTTTCTTCTCTTGGACAAATCATACACAATTCGCAAAAATATGGTCAACAATCGTGTAAGAAAAGTACGTAGCCTATATACTGTAACTGAAGACTACAATCTGTAACCATAAACCGTAATGCAAGTACGTTATTTATTATTTATTACTTTAAAAACTATGATTTTAAAATAATTTGAATC
Source organism: Magicicada septendecula (assembly GCA_034769895.1). Classification (NCBI taxonomy): domain Eukaryota; kingdom Metazoa; phylum Arthropoda; class Insecta; order Hemiptera; family Cicadidae; genus Magicicada; species Magicicada septendecula. Next base: position 245,240,810 of record CM068374.1, on the reverse strand, counting down.
CTTTTGTATGAGGCTTTCACGGCCGGCGTCAATGAGGTTAGAATTACTCCTTGCCGGGCTGAAAGGCCGTGGTCCAAAGTCGTTAAACGCAGACGTTTCGGCCGTGCCTCTGACGATCATCATCAAAGGCTGTAAGGCTTAACCACAGTACTGTGGTCACTGACTACATAACCTCAGTTGCAGCCTTTTCTGCACTGAAGATGGTCGTCGAAGGCACGATCGAAACGTCTGCGTTTAACAACTTTGGACCAGGGCCTTACAGCCCGGCAAAGAGTAGGTCTAACAACATTCAAATCCTTATTCAGATATTCAGAAGATTACTGGGGACTACTTAAGGATAAAAACCTTTCCGGTCAATTTTTCAGTATTATAACTACATAAATCGGGTCAGCAAAAGCGACCATGTTTAAAAGCGATTTTCTCAAAATACCTATGTAATAAAGAGTACAGTTCCTGTTTGAAAGTTTAGAAGAAATACAACATGCTATCTACTTTTTGTTACTAAAGAGTTACACTTCTTTATATTTTGAATAATAACACTGTCAAACCTTAAGTTGTGAGGTGTCGGAGAGGTTCGCCCGTTGACATGATCTTAAAGTACATATGCGTACCCTCGTTGCTATACCTCGTTCTGCTAACTTATTCTCCACCTCCTCCTCCTCCTTCCACAGGACTGTCCTTCCTCCTCCTCCTCCTCCTCCTCCTCCTCCTCCTGTCTTCCGTTCCCAGGTCATGACCCAGACATTTCAATCTTTCTCTTTAATAAAGGAGATAATACTGAATTCATCACATGCTGCATATAATTCTCTATTTTTTCTTCGCCGCCGCATCCCATTTTCACAAACTAGGGCTGCCACCCTCCTAAGCAATTTTGTTTCTAATCTGTTCACCAGCTCCATTGCAGACCTATTAGGGTCCAGGGTTTTCCTTCGTTATGATAAATTCAGACAATAATTTGGCAGAATATTAACTCGTTTGTCAAACAAGTCGGATATTTCTCAGATCCCTTAATAAAGAATCGATCTCAAGGTTTTAATTGCTATATCGATACTAAATAATTTCTTAAGCTACCGTTAAATTATTAGTCTTCAAACGGCACCCCAACGTTTTGTTATTCTTGTGGACGGTTTGCGATTCTTGATACTGTACAAACATCAGCCGCTCGTAATTAGCGCCGTTATTAGCGAGAACCGTAATTAACGACAAAAATAAAATGGAAAAAAGAAAAGTGAAGTAAAAATATCGCTAAACTCAGCACTTCCCTGAAATGAAGTGAAGGGTAAAAACTGTTGGACTGAAACCATGGTCGGGATAAAAACAGCGGAGCACAATGCTAATTTCTTCCGGCCGCACAAGTGGAGGAGCCAATTAAACGTGTAATTAAGCTGAAGAATTACACATCCGCCTTCGTCGTGGTGCGCGCAGCTTTGCCTCACAAATAACGTACAGAACAAATCATTTATTTTACACGTAAACCTTTGCTGACCGCTCACCTAGGCTATTTGATTTCTTTGACTTATTTGCACATCTAAGCAACTAGGCCTAATAAAACGTATTATGGATTAAAAATAGCACCTGGCATCTGGCTTCATCTCAAGAAGCACGAAATAAAAAATTTACAAAACATTTATATTAGGCCAGTGCTGATGTATGTTTCGGAAACCTGGACAATGATAAAAAATTGCGAGAGACTCTAGGTCGCTTTGAAAGACCGATTCTAAGGACAATATTTAGAGAAGTACAAGAAAATGGAATGTGGCGCAGGCGCTATAATTATGCAAAGAGCATAATTAACTATATGATCTTTGCATCCTACATTGTCAGGATAATCAAAATGTACAGGTTAAGGTGGGTTGGACACATAGAGAGAATGGAGGAAGGAAAGTCTACGAAACATATTTTTACCAGAAACAAATGGGTAGTAGAACAAGGGGAAGACCACGAAATAGATTCAAAGATCAGATAGAGGAGGCCTTAGAAAACTGAACATAAGAAATTGGAAAGCCAGGGCACGTAATAGGGAAGCATGGAGTCGACTATTGGAGCAGACCAAGACCCTCCACGGGTTGTAGAAGCACGGCTGATGATGTAGCTAGGCCTATGTTCACATATGTTTGCTTAAAATATAAGTTTGTTAGTTGGTGTGTCATCTTTTCTTTACTCCTAGATGGAACATTATAAGAACTCTCCATCCCCAACTACACGATTCCGGACCTTTGCTTACGGACGTTCTATATCCATCCACAACTCCAACTTTCTTTCTCACTGTCCTTCGCCACATAATCGTTGGCCTTCCTCTTCTTCTGCTTTCTTGATGGTTCCAATTCATAGTTTACTACGCTATATCATCACGAGATAGGCTTAGAACGTCAACTATCCCACGCCATTTCTTTCTCTTCATCTGCTTTTCGATAGAGCAGTGGTTGGTGATCTGCCTTAGATATTCGTTGGATTTAACTCTTGGCCACCATATTCTAGAGCTTACGAGCAATGGCTCAGATCACGTTCCACGTACCACATCCATACAACAGTATGCAGTTAACACTCGAACTAAGGATCGTATTTCAAAAATAGAGGTCTCGGAAATGGAATTTTTAAGAGCAGTTAAGGGATGTGACTTGAGAGATCATCTACAAGAGGGATATAGCTTGCGCTATCATCTAGGAAAGACCTGAAGCTACAGTTGGTTATAGAGGATATAGGCAGAATTAAAAGTCCTATGTGGAACGCATGATAGACACGCGTATTCCTAAACAAGCGTTTGAATACAGGCCGGTGGGGACGACAGATCGTGGAAGGCCCTGAAAAAACTGTCAGAGACTCTGTGAAGTCAGAACGGGCTATAGCTCAAGCCATGTAGTGAAGAAGAAGAATACAAAAGATCGTTAATTTTGTTTCTTCAAAACAGCATAAGATCGCCACATAGGACGCAGCTGGATGAAGACACGTTTTGCTTTCTCAAGTCTAATCTACACACATCCAATGCTGTTTTTTCGCCCAGTCCTACTACACTGGCAAGATGGGGGAACTTTTTGATCCCCTCAATCTCTCTGCTAGCCAGGGTCATCCGCGACGTTTGTTTCTCATCTACTTTGTCTTGATGGCTTTAATCGCCCACCGTTAATCGATAGTCATTGTAACTATCCTCATAAATCGACTATATCTAATCATTACGCGTGTCACTAATTCAGACGAGCGTTTTCAGTTTCCACACCACCTTCTGTTCAGAAACTATGGAAAACGTTGGCATTATTATAACGCCAAAGCGTATCCAAGTATAAATAATCTACAAGTGTAAATGGACGTGGATTGAAAACGATCCTCACAATGTAATATTTGTTTGGCGGACACTTGTAGAAAATAAAAATAATAATAAAAATAAACTTACCTGAAATAATTAACTGTTTCTAAGTACACTTTTAATTTGTATGTTTCGAAAATCGATGACAAGGACCAGCTTTTACAAAAACGAGTGTTTGATCAAATTACAGCACCATATAAAAGTACGTAGATAGTAACAACAGAAGATAGGTGACGTCATTGGTCATGTGACTAGTAACTTTTTCTAGAACAAACTGTTGTTTTAATATCTGGGTAGCGTATTCCCATATAATAAGAACAAATAATACAGCTAAAACATAACAAAAATAATAATATTATAATAATAATAAAACAGTCACAGAACTGAGGAGTCACGCTACATAAGTCAAAGGTACGTGCATTTCAAAAGACACAGTATGTTAACGTAACGAGCTGGCAAGATAAGACGTACAGAGACACACAGTACCTAAACAGAAACATCATCTGACTCTGTTTTACGATGCGCACGCGATACGTAAGGCCTTGAGCCGAACATTTTTCTGATCGCAAGAAAAATACATATTCAGATATATCAGAGGGAAGAGTGTTTTCCTGTTGTTTCCTTTTAACCACTAAGACATTATAAAATGTTTAATACGAGTCATGTTTTACTCATTCAAGGCAATACATTATCGGCAACATTATTTAATTTAGCTCTCCAGTATGTAATTGAAAAGATGGGACTGAGGGAACATATATTTCAGTGAATGAGGCAGATCGGTGCATATGCAGATGATGTGGTGCGGGTGGCCAGAAATGTGAACACATTAAAAGGTACTTTTAAAGAACTAGAAATGGAAGTCCAGAATGTAGGATTTAATGCTAATGAGGAAAAGACAAAATATGTGAAAGTATCAAGTGCAGAGGGAAGGAGGAGCATTGAAAATCTCAATGTAGGATGGGATACTTTCCAAGGGGTACGGGAAGTTAAATATTTGAGTGCCTTCATAAACAAAACAGTGAAAATAAAATCAGCAATGAGATTGCAAAATGAGTAGTAATAGAGTTTTTTATACCCACCAGAAAATTTGTATATCCAGTTTAGTCAGCAAAAGAACCAAACTTAGATTATACAAGTCCTTAATAAGACCAGTTGTGACGTATGCTGCGGAGACCTGGGCACTATTTAATAGCGACATACATAATTTCAGAGTCTTTGAAAGAAGAATTCTAAGAAAAATCTTTGGACCAGTGAGGGAAGTTGAAGAATGGCGCATAAGGAACAATAGAAAATTGGATGAATTGATAGATGGCGAGGACATAGTGAGGTTCATCAAGTCTATGAGGATCAGCTGGTTAGGACATGTGATGCCCATGGAGGACGACAGAGTGCCCAAAACAATTCTTAGAGGGAGAATAGGTGGGCAAAGAAGCAGTGGAATACCTAGAAGAAGGTGGCTGCAGAACACAGAAGATGATCTCAGGAGGATGAGTAACCGTTGGAGGCGGAGGCTTCAGGACCGAGGTGTTTGAAGGCGTTTAGTCGGGGAGGCCAAGGCTCATCGTAAACTGTAGTGCCAGAGTCAGTCAGTCAGAAATCTGTTACTCATAACTGCACAGATTATTCATGTATGTCATTAATTTTTAGATAAAATGAAATGTAGGAGTAATTTTCTACTCACGACTACATTTTATCAAATTTTGGGCATAATGAAATCTGTTATTCGTCATACTCGACCCGCGACGATGAATTACGTCATAACGATTACCCTTAATTCAATCGATACGCACAGAAAACAAAGACCTCAGAATGTTTAATTAATACTTGTTTGCCCTTGGTAGCCTATATTTTAATCGATACTTCAATGTCATTTAAATTCACACGAATATACACTGTTACTCTTATTTACCTTAGCGCGCGGTAATTAGAAAGTCTTCTTAAAGAAAAATTAAAGCGTGCAATTAAAAAACATTTCCCCGCTTAACGTTGTATAATCTCTTTGCCTCTGTGTGCGCGCGCGCGTGTGTGTGTGTGTGTGTGTGTGAACTGTAAATTTGGATTTACGAAATGTCTAAATTCAGAGCTGTACTAACAATAAACAAAGTTTTAGTGAGGAGAAGAAGATGACGACGTCGACGAGAGAGAAAAGTTTGTCATGAAGATAATCCTGACAGACGCAAAAAGCTTATGCTTCCTCGATGTGTGTGTGTGTGTGTGTGTGCTAAATAATTTGTCTCCTAATAAAAGCAGCAGCAGAGCAGCTTTTTAAGTAAAAACGTACACAATTTTCGTTGAAGTCAAAAGAAGTGAAACGAAAGCCACAGAGCTGCTGCTGGCTAAACCGGAGACAAGACAAGACGAGGAAGAGGAACGGGAGGCGGGGACAGACCTAGAAATGTGTTACAGAAAAAGCAAAAAAGAATTTAACAACAAGGCCTCTTTAAGAGAATCTTGTCTAAAAGGCAGTAAACCTCGGGAACCCATAAGGAGCGCGCGTCTAAATGTGTTAACAATATTCCGCCAAAGTACTAGGCCTACTTACTTATTTTCTCACGAATTATGTAACGCCGTTGCGTCCCAGCTTTACTTTGACACGCGCAGGGGCGCACGTTTTACTGTTTTTTAAGAATTCTCGTGTTCTTCGTTTTGTAAAAGTATATTATGTAACTGCCTTACAAACCCAACTAGTCGACTTCTCGAATTTGTTTTCTTTTTAACATTTAATTACCAAAGGTAAATATGAGTATATTATGTAGGGAAATATACACCTAGAACAACCGGGAACGCTCAGCTGAGCCATTTAAATTATATCGGCGACACTGTAAGATTATTTTTCAATCTTATTTTTATTATTTTCAATCTTCCCAAACTTGTTATTTCACTTGTGGTTCCCATTTCACTAACTTATAATGTTTAATTATAAATATTAATTTTTAAGTTACATTAATATCATTTTTAAATACGTGTGAGAGATAACATACTGTTGAAATGATAGCTGTGTTTTGAAAATATGCAGTAGAATACTTTCTCAGAAACTATAGATAAGTCTTCTCACTGGTGGTGGTCCAAAAAAGATAATCTCCTTTCACTCTCTTTATATACCCAAAACCACCTCCTTTTGACTTTGTATACCTACTGCGTTTAAAAATGTACAATTCAGATGCTTTAATTAAATTTTTAAATTAAAATTATTTTCAGTCATGTACATCTCATATTTTTTGGTTGTTATTTATACTTTAAACTCGCCAAATAACACCAAACATTTTACTGCCACATTGGTTTAGCTAATTCCACTTAATGTTTAGTGAAGTCTAAATTAAATAAATTTTATTGTATTTTCAAAGTAGAACTACCATGAAAACAAAATGGTATAATCGTATGGATTATAGGATTAAAATTTTGCTTTAGTAGGTACGTGTTTTACACAACATGTTGGCTACAATTTAAAACTCGTGGTTTGTAAAAGCCGTTAGACTTAATAAATTGCACTCAATTTTATGATAAAGAACAGAACAGCCTACGTAAAAGATGATGTTTTGATTTGAAGTGGGCATATTTTAGCTGCCCGAAAGCCGAATCTAAATATTCAGTAATATTAAATTGAGATCTTTTATTAGACTAAATAAATTACCAACAACATGTTCTCGTTTGTCGAAAGTGTATAAACAAATTATAAATATAACATGTATTGAGTTTTCGTCTGGTATAAAAGGTTCAGTGAATGTCGAAAAAAGTCGAACACGACCAACACCGAGGAGATCCATGTACTGATAACAGTTAAAAATATGGACAAATCGAACACATAGGTGGCTGAGGGTCATATGGTGAATCAACTTTATTACCCTAAGGTGAAAAGTAAATTTTGAGAACGAGTAAGGCAAAAAAATACCAAATCTGAGGGAGGATGACGTGTGAATTATACGTCAAGACAACACTCCAGCTCACAGCGCTCTTTCTGTAATAGACAAAGAGTTTTTGGTTGATAACCTAAACCCCCATCTTTTTTACCAAACGTGACTCCTCCAGTTCTTCCTATTCGGAAAACGTTTATCACGGAATCCATTTTAAGCTGACAGATAAGTTAAAAAAAAAAATTAAAACCTGACAGCCGATGAAAGAAAGCATTGATCTGAGAAATGGAAATACGATTGCATTGATGTAAAGACAGGAAGAGACATGGAAACTATAGGCTTACTAAATGAGGTCATAAAGTGTGAAATTTGTAGAACCAAAAACTACACCTATGTTTTAATAATCACATATAGTAACAAGTAATTAAAAAATCTCTGCTCAACAGTGTGTAAAGGACAAAAGCATACCGCGCGGGTTTTGTGTTTAGAGTGACGGTTGCATGGCTAGTACAACGCGTCGCCAGCTGCTAGTTGCGGTATCCGCAGCCTGGAGGCGCGCTGTTATCTCAGTCGGCTACTCAAGTTCTGCCCCACGACGCTGAATGCACGCCGTACGGAGCCTCCGCCGGGAATTGAACCCGGAACCACGGGCACATGGATCAGGTGTGCTAGTAACCACTAGACCACCCGGAGGCTCAATCACATATAGTAATACGTGTAAATATAAATTTATACGTCTTCATTTGAAATATGGTGAATCAGGCTCAACTCCCTTGAAGCACTTAGCTCTACAGGCTAATTTATGTCTAATTTATTTTATCGAGCGAGTTATTTGTTTATGACAACTATAAGAACTAACAACAAAACAAAGCAACGATAATAACAGCAATAATAATAACAATAACAATACTAACAATCGCGATGACGGTGTAAAAAGGAGGAAAGACGTCAACAGAATCGTATATGACAGTAATTTGTGCGGAACGTGTTAGGCGTTGTTGTTCACGCGGCTTCAGCAGTCAGACAAACAGCTGAGCACTCTGTTACAGTATTGTGCTAACGTTTTGTCTTTTAATCAGCGGATTTCGACTGAACAAAACGTAAGCACAGCCGCCATCATCAACGTCGTCAACAAGTCGTCGTCTTCGCAGTCATCGTCGGAATCCTTCTTATTCTTCTCCGCTATCCTCTTCTCTCTCTCTTCCCCGCCCCGGTTTAATCAAAACTGCGTCGTTTAATTAGTCAGTCGCTTAGAATTCGAACGCCAAACAAAACGACACGCGTCTCTCAAAGTCACGACATCGGCGCCGGCGTCGGTTTTATTGTTGTTATTGTTTGTGTGTTATGCGCTTCGTTGTATTAATTAATTAAATTTGAAAACAATTCTTCGCAAGCACCGCTACGCGTTATTACTGAACGTTTCTTTCCCTTAAGATTCGTAATTTTCGTCGTTTTGATCGTTGCCCTATTTATTATTGTTTTCTGTTCTTGTCACTCCCAAAACTGTTCACTTGTTCGGCTGTGACAGTAATCACGGATTCTCGAAACTATCGTCTTCCCTCTACTGATGCACGAGTAGGAACACCTGACAACGAGAATGTCTGTACTACGGAATCAGAGCGCGATGCAATAAGTATGCGAGGAAACTTTAATAAATACTGACCCCATCGCCGCACATTTATTTAGATTGCATTACGAATTGTCGTTTTCCTCCTACCGATTAATTCCATTCCATCTGACACTAATGGCTGGTTGAGTTTTGACACCTATCGCAATTTATCTTTTTCTGCTCTCATCCAGTAGCATTCTCTTCCAATTCCTCATTCCCATCACTCTAAACCATCCTCCATAACATTGATCAACCTTTCTTTCATTTGCCCAACTTTTCTCACATGCCTTCAAACGGATTCAATTTTATCTTCTTTTATCTTGCAACATGTATCCGTCTTACCCTCGTTGTCCTATGTACTAGTGTCTTACCCGTCTACTAATAACACACAGGTGAAAACACGTCTTTACAACAAGAACATCAACTACAAGGGTCAGATTACCGAGCATTGAGTATTAGAGGAAATCTTATTGAATAATTGCAAATTTGTCTGTACTTGTGCAGAAGTGCTTCTTGCTTCGTGGCCTTTATGTTTCTTCACCGTTATCAAGCTGTGAACAACAACAAACAAGCCTTGTCGTTCTTTAACGCTTGGGTTAGGTTAGTTTGGTATGAAGCGAGAAGGAGTTCTGCAACGACCAAAGACAGTGTTAGATAAAACTTTTAATAAATAAAAAATTAATAAAAAGGGAAAAGTCAGTGAAAGAACGACAGTGAAAACGTGAAAGAATATTGAAGAAAAACAAAAGAACAAGGAATAAAGATTTGAAATTGGCATGTGGTCCTCAGATGGCCGATACAAATAGAAAAAAAATTATTTGTTGGTTTGTTGGTAAATGACCTGAAGATGGGTTGACTGGCGAAAGCGCTCGTCAATACCAAAGATAACGTAGTGGTTTGTACAAAATTACTAGTAGAAAATAAAAAGTAAACAAAATTAATTATGAAAGTTGTGTTAGTGGTTATAATCACAAACAGAATTATCACTGTTGCACACCACTATAGAAAAATTATTCCGATTAGCGCTTTCAAGCTTTTCAGCTCATCGTCAGATCGGATTTCCGATCTGATAATTCTGTTTGTGAAAAAAAAATTAATGAAACAAGTTCTAAACTAAAAACTACTCTATTCTTCTAATTTATTTACACGGGAGCTAATTGCTGAAACAGTAAACACGATTCTAGGATTATTCAGACTAATGTTGGCGTACTCATCAGAGATCCACCTAGATAGGTGTTGGCGAACGCTCCCGTTAAAAACAGACAATCGTTCGTCCGTGGATTCTGTTGGAACTTTATCAACATAATATATGGAAGGAGAATTTTCAAACCGATAACAGACCACGCCTTTCCATTCGTTGGCAACGTTACAAGAAGTGTCAGGGGTTCGCGCGCGTGTATCTCCTTGCCTGCTGCTCTCATGATGACCACACTCGAACCGAACAAAACGAAATGTGGTCCCTGTATGAGGTAATCAAAATAATTTTATTTAATTTAAAAGTAATTACACTCAACATTTACATACTTATTATTCGGAATAAAAGAGCACTGAACTCTTAACATGCACTGCTATTGACCTATATGTATGTTTTCAATTCATAATATTTTTTATTGAATACTTCTACAGCCAAACAAATTATAAATAATAATTTTAAAACACATTAAATTTAATTAAAATTAGTTAATTAATTAATTAATTCTATATAAATGACTGATAATTAATAAACTTTTAATGCAACGAACAGCTGTACTAACAAAACGTACACAACTTATTCTCTACGGTACCAGCGGTTCCATTTAAAACACACAAATAAGCAGCCTATTTGAAATTCATTCTTGACAATTATAATATACAGCTCCACAAACTGTTAAATCCTTGTCTTTAATATTATGGAAATATAAATTTTGGCGCTGAATTAAATCAACCCATAGACCAACTAACACAATCTTCTGGGTGTTTAAAGTAGACATTTTTTTAAAACAACCGAACGATGCCAACTTTTCCTTAGCTGCCGTTCAGTGTCTCCATCATTATCAAGTCCTATACAGCTCCAGTAGAGCTATATGTATGCCCTGGGCCCCATCGCCTCGTGAACATGTGCACACAACTCTCAGACGTCCAGCCTGCTGACAACGGGCTTTCTAGCTGTTCAACTCTTCCAGTTAGATAGTCGGCTTAGAATCTAACCGCGGCACTACTTTGTCGTCGACTGTAGAGACGCCGAATGACCTAGCTGAGTATGAAACAGTTAGCAATTCAGTAAGAACTGCAACAAGTTGCAATTGCGAGAACTTCTAACAAAGTTAACATGAGTGAAAATAAAACCGAACGCCTTGCCTATTTTACTGCTAGGTATTCTAAGCTGTTTAATAGCGCCTCTCATACCTCACAGATAATATGTGTTGGCACTAAAAACAGTTTTTTTGTTTATACAACAAACGACGAAATTTGCAAAGATATATCACCGTCATCATAATTACACTCTTTACACTCTTTATAGTCTTTACATTCTTATCAAGTTTATAGCCGCTTCTTCGCGCTCTTCTGAATCGCGAAGAACAAGTGGAAGTGATGAGCCCCCTACTCTTTACTTCCCATCACAGTTGTCTTGTTTTCCTACCTCCTCAACTACCTTCCGTTTCATCACGTTTTTCACTCTCTCGCGGCACTCTTCAAGTCCCCAATTACTTGATTTCCTCATCGTGTTCTTGTCCTCCATTTGGTCTGTTTAACTGCTCTTTCCATTTCACGACCTTCCTTAAATTACATTTCTCGTCTTCTCTGTATCCAAACAATCTTAAACTTTATATTTCAATATGCGTCATGATCTCTTTGGTGTTTTCTTTGTCTTTCATCGCCTGGCTAGAGAGCCTTCTATACACTTGGGACTGTATGTTCTTTGACCCGTGTAGGCTATCCATATATCGGTCTAAGTTTTTTCTGTCAGAGACCATCAGTTTTTCTTTACTTCTTCCGGTGCGTATAATATCGTCGGACGAATTGGTGCCTTATAATGTCTCATTTTTGTATTCCTCTCACAATGCCTTGCACCTTATGACATTTTTACTTATGTAACAGACGTTCTATTTAGTCTGAATGACGTGTAGGCATATCTCTCATACAGGAGACAGCAAAGAATATTGTTACTTACGAGTAATCGCTATTTTGAACTTTCATGACAGTTCAAGTGAACAAAACAACAATATAAACACTCGTATAGGCCTACTTCCACTTCAAGTTTACGTAACAAACAAGAAGTGTCACCAAGCATTTGCGCAATTAATAACGCTCATCACTAATTACAGACGCAAGCACATAATAATTCATTGAAATAGCTTCTTTACACTAAACGCACACTGAATTGCTATATTAAACTGACTCTTCTTCTCACTTCGACTGACTCTACCGCAATTTAGTCTTCTATTTATAGCTGCAAGACCTGCGTACTGAGAAACTCCCAATATGTTGTACCATATTCGGGAGGTACAAAGGGACACTTCGGTTCCAGAGACCGCGAGAAAACTCCACAACGACGCCCAGTAGGTCACAACAATATGTTTCCAACATCACGATACCACGTGGCAATTGCCTACCTCGTAGGCGTTAGAATATTATTTTCCTAAAATTTTTCTATATAGGCGGTAGAAAATATACTTTTCTAAGTATAGAAATGCATTACCGAAAGCAATGAGTTTCTCAACATACTATGCAGTTTTCAACATACTACGAACGCGACCGTATAAAAAAGATTTACTGCTGTTCAGAAGCAGCACGTAAATTGTCGCGCTACAAAAAAATAATATTGAGCACGCGTTCTTGCGCACAGCTCTGATCTTCACTAGTACGAGAACTGAAGAAACAAACAAGCAACAAAAACAAACAAGCGGCGTATTCATACGCTGTACGCTGTATACTCGACAATGTGACCCCCCGACGCGACGGATAGATTAATTACTAACAGTCTAGTGTACGTACATGCATATCGCTGCACACTGCGTAAGAAACCGACCGACAATATTAATGAAGTTTCCCGTAGCTTCTATGGATGTGGAAAAACCACACACACATTGTATAGTATCGAGGAATTCGGAAAACCAAGGAAGCATCGTTACATATTACCTTCCTTACATATTTCCCATATGAATGAGATCTTGTGTGTGTGTTTTCGCGCGAGCGTTTCATTTGATACTTTTGAAGAATACGTATCGAGCTCGCGTGTTATTACCAAAACATCAACTTTTCCAGATACAAACGCGAAGCGCGAACTAGAAGGAAAACATGCCAATTATAAATGTATATACAGTACACCGAAGATTCACAGAATTATCGAGGAATGGTGTGTACTTTTAAAATAAATATCGCAATGGCTTTATAATTGTTTTTAAAATATTGTGACTCGGTGTAAGTTGTGAAAATGTTGTATCGTGAACATTGAACAGAATGTCGTTTAGTCGCCAAAAGAACAGAACAGAAGACCACAGAAGATGACTGCCGCAGCTGTAGTCAAAGGTTTGGCTCTTCAAGAAGAGGACCACGCTCTAACAGCCAGGAAGATAATTTTACTGGAGATAACTCCGGCCGTGAAAGCTTTAACTTTATTATGAACAAGATTTTCTCGGGAAAGAATTGAGTGGAAAAACGCAGTGGAGGCATCCGCCCACCAGTGGTCAGGCAAGTGACAACGATGGTGAATGTTTTCTCTGCCAATGAACCGCTAAACGATATTGTATAGTTAAACACCTCAGACAAATCTTGTAGATGTCGACGGGGCACGCACGGTGTTTAGTTTCGGATTTAAATTATTGAATAAAATGCACACAGTTTTCTCCGTGGACTACATTAAGCTTAGCTTTTATTTATAGCAGTATGTAAATTTCATTGAAGCAATTAATTATATTTTGCTGATCATCTAACGCATGTGAAACACAATTGATATGTTTTATTTTTATAACAACTTCAGTTTAAAATCCATAACTAACATAAGATCACGACGAAATTCGCTGAAACAACAAAGGCTTTGAAAAGTCTACACACAAACACTTCGTAGTTTCACAATTTATTCTTTAACCTCTGACAGTTGTTTCGGCCTATTAGGCTATTCTCAAAGAGCTGCTAAGAACAACTAAATACAAAGAATGTGTAGGGTGATGAACACACGAGGTCTGTAAATTAAGTAATGAGACTAATCATGTAGTAGTAGTCAATATGGCAACACTGTAAGGTTTCTATTAACACAGACGGTTAGATAAACAGATGATTGTCATTGAGTATTAATATTTGTTGTCTATTATTGCTACGTGAAACGTAAACAAGCTTTTTTGTTGTGCGTTATAAAAATGAGTTTTGTGTTAAACTCGGGCACAATGCTACTGAAACTTTCAACAAATTGACAAAGGTGTATGGAGATGACGTTTTGTCAAGAGCACAGGTTTTCAGATGGTTTAAAGCATTTTCAGATGGCCGGGAATCAATTAAGGGTGATCCACGCTCTGAAAGACCGTCAACGTCAGGAAATGACGACAATGTTGATCGAATCAGGATCTTGGTGAGGACTGACCATCGATTAACTGTCAGAATCATCGCAGAACAACTAAATTTAACCACACTACAATTTATCAAATTTTGAAAAACGAAATTTTTCGTGAACACCTGGTTGCTGTATCATGACAATTCACCTTATCACACAACACTCTTAGTTAATGAGTTTTTGGCAAAGAAAAATATCCCTGTTTTTTCTCAGCCATCTAATTCACGTGATTTGAGCCCTTGTGATTACTTTCTCTTCCCGAGATTGAAAAAAACATCTCAAAGGACACCATTTTGGGACAACAGACAACATTAAAACACAATGTAACCAACCAGTTGAAGGAGATTCCAGTTTCTGATATCCAGCACTGCTATGAAGAGTGGATATCCCGTCTAAAGCGCTTCCCAAGGGAACTGTTTTGAAGGCGATAGAGTCTATATATAGTTTGACTGTAAACAAAAGGTTTTACTGAAATAGTCTACTTAATTTACAGACTTCGTATATGTTAAGGGTGTGAGTACATGGACATGTGTGTGGGGTGTGTATGTTGGAGGGGGTGGAAGAACTAGTACAGGGAAGGTCAAGTCATTGTAAAAACTAAGAATAACAGGAATGCTTTTTCTAAAAATTAACTAAACTAAAACAGCTTTTAATAATGGAGACACATAAAGTCTTCAGCCAATATTCGCTGAAATCACTTACTCATCAGAAACAAAAACTTACTTTTCCTATTTTTTAAGACGTTGGTTAACTTCCAGAGCAGTTTCGACACTAAACATGTAGTGTTTCTTGGTCAGCTACGTACGATCTCCTCCGTTCTGACAGCACTGTTAAGGATCACGTTCGGCTGCCAATCAACTTTTACGTACGGGAGGTAGTGGGATCTATACACAGCATTCTCATTACTGTGCATGCAGACCTTCAGTTTAATCACCTCCTAAGCAAAAGGTTTATTTCAACAAGAGAATTTTGAACACTGATCCCCATCATATAGCAATTTGAAGCAGGAAATAAAATGTTCATCATCATCTTCACGGATAAAACCAAGGATGGTTTGTTCAGGTCTCAAATAGGCAAAGATGAGAGCTGGTCACTCCAGCGCTTCCTCGGTCCCACACCCCTCCGTCCCATCGGCTTATAGTTCCAGAGTTATTTGGGGATGCGGCAGTCATCCATTCGGTAAAGATGTTTCCACCAATTCAGCCGATACTGGGCGATCCTGTCGAGTATACTCCTAATATTCTGTACCTGCCGTGTACCTGTGTTTCTTCTATGATCATGGAGAGTATACCCTGCCTTGTGCCTGAGAAATCTCATTTCAGCCGCTTGGATGCGACTGGCCTGGCCTTTCGTTAAAGTTCAATTCTCAGACCCATAAAGAAGTGTGGTAAGACCATTGACCTAGTAGAATTTTAGGCGTGTTCCTTTACTTTCTGATTTAAGGGTTCGAAAATGGTAATGCAATAAGAAATTATCGTCATATTGTAGTCTAGCCGTTCACTTACCGACTCTGTGATTTCGCTGCGACGTTGCCAAGTGTACACGGGAAGCTTTACATTTACCGATCGCAAACTGACCACGTGTTTATCTGGGCTGCAAAGAGGCAACACAGTCCTAATGACGTGATTGGCGCAAATTCTTAGACATGATTTTACTAATATCAAGTTTGTTTATAGTACCAAGCCACTTGTATGACAACAAATAAACAACGTTACTCACCGTCAAAGGCTTAATATAACATCGCAAATATAAGAATTAAGCCTCTGACGGTGAGTAACGTTGTTTATTTGATGATTTTACTCCCACCGCATGTATCAAGCGACAGAGTCGCTTACTCGACGGCTAAAATATGGAAATCTACAGTAGGGATGCGCATCACCAAAAAACCATCGATGTTTAACATCGAGAAGCGTACATCGAGAAGAGTACATAGATGTTAGAAAAACATCGGTTTGGGAACATCGATGATTTCAAGCCGATGTTGGAATTCAAATAAAAATCTATGCTTGTTACAGGTTTACTTTCCTCTAAAAATTACATAGAAATTGAAGTAGTTGGACTAAGACAGCAACCTAAATTGAAATAGCAATCTAAAGAAACAAAAATTCTCCGTCTACATGGTACTTACACCAACTAGCCAAATACCGTCATCATCATCTTCACGGATTAAACCAAAAATGGTTTGTTCCGGTCTCAAATAGGAAAAGATTAGAGCTGACCGCTCCAGCGCTTCCTCGGACGTCCCACACCTCTCCGTCACCTCGGCTTATAGTTCCAGAGTTGTTTGGAAATGCGGCAGTCATCCACTCGGCAATTCCACAATTCCAATTCTCAGACCCATAGAGAAGTGTGGGAAGAGCCATCACTTTGTAGAAGTTTAGGCGTGTTCCTTTACTTGCTGACTTAAGGGTTCGCCTAATGGTCCCGCACATAAGGTTGAACTTATGCAACTTATTCACAACGTCGTTGCATGCATTATAAGACACACTGTAGCCCAGGTATTCAAAATTGCTAACTTGTTCCAGGACAAGGATCTACCGTTAATGTCTAAAATAAAAATTTGTCGATTTAAAATAAACAGAATTTAATAATCAATCTAAGTTTTCATTACAAATATTAAAAAATGATGAAAGGAAAACATGGAAATGAAACCATCGACATTATGAAAACATCGACACTGAACCATCGATTGTAAAAAAACATCGAACAATTAATCTTAATCGTCGATGTTTTTCGACCATCGGCCATCGATGCTCATCCCTAATCTACAGCGATACTCGAATAGTGAGAATACAGATCTATATACGAAAATTGCCCTAACCCATGCAAGCTTTGGCTGTCTTCTACCACCTTTATCTGGAAATGGAGAATCGTGCCCCAACCTATAATTCCACCCACCATCTCTTTGCATCCTTTCTATCCTGTTCCCACTCGCCAAACCAATTAGCCGGGTTGTATTTTATGGCTCCCAGTCCGTCAAGCCATGGGTCTATTAATCCTTTGGTGGAACAGCCTACAGGAAACCTAAACCATAGATGTGATAAAGAAGGCGGAAAGAAAGATAGCGATTAAATATTAGCGACTTAACAGACTGGTGGTCACGACAGACGACCCTCACGCATTTATAAAATATTTACAAACTATAAAAATCGAACAACGTCAGAGTATCTCGTTGACTCTTCCAGAAACGTTCACCAACAGCTACCGAGATTATGTGCTCACTATGAATATATATCATGAACGGGAGGTATAAATTACGTCTAGTCTGTGTGATTGCGATTGTATGTAGCCGGCGGGTGAGTGGTTTAAGGGGGAGAGCGTTAAGATGCGACTCCCGGGCACAAACTCACCCCTGACTTCCACGTTAATTGGTTGTAATCCATTGATTTGCATACTTGCGTTCGCACACGCACGCGCACAAATCTCTAACCCAGAACGTCGTCGTCAGCAAAATACATTATTTAGCGCCGTTGCGTCCGTTCGCAGTTGTGTTTGTACGCAAGTTTTCGCGTTACGAATTCTCTTTGTCCGGTTCCGTGCTAAACTATAATCAAGACATAATTTACACGGGAAACAGCATAGTATACTAACTTTCCTTTCGTGAGTTTCTTATAATTGCTGTTTGTAAACAAAATTGTAGCGTTATAAACACAAAACTTTATATAACTCTCATAAATTACAATACATATGATGGTTTGATGATGATACAACGATCGCTGTTCCCATAATTATTGATATCAGACCGAACACACGATTTCTAAGGCGCCGTGAGTCAGCCACAGTGGACAAACTGTCAAACATTTCTTCCTGTTACTATGCATTACTTTTCCTGTCAATTCTGTTCTTGAACGAGTGAACCGACCGTTGTTGAATTCAGTTTTAACTCCGACCGTTCGGAATTTGTCCGTCTGTTTGGAGTATGTCTCACGACAACATTTGAACTCATCAACAGATTTTCGTTAAGCCTGACACGCATGTCCATACTTTCATCCTACAGAACCATATTGTTTTTGAGATCGAGCGTCCCCCCCCCCCCGAAAGAAAGAGGGGGTACGGCAAGAAAGTGAGAGATCAGAATTTGTGAAAAAATCGCAAACGTGCATATGCGGTATCAAATAAAATTAAATTTTAGTCAAAATCTAGATTTAGTGTTAATTTTTAAAAATGTAAAAATTTGGGACAGCAGAGCCCAAACGGTGGATGAAAAGCTTGATAAAATCAAAAAAATTCATCTGGGGGGTTAGGTTAAAGGGAATTTAAAAATCTGAATGGACACGTTACACGGAAAAACTTCTAAAACGTTACAACACCACTTCAAAAAGAATAAACAAACTTTCACAAGGATTGAACACAAAGCAATATCACAGTATTAAATATTACGTACAAAAATATAATTCCAATATACAAAAAGGGGGAAAGAACAAACTGTGAAAATTATATAGGCATATCATTACTTCTTTACTTAATACAGGATACAAAATATATTATAAGATATTTACATAAAGGTTAGCAAATAAAACAAAAGTATCACACAAGAAGAATAATCCGGATTTATAAGAGAAAGGTCCTGTACAGATAATATATTTTTAATTAGACAGTTCACTGAAAAGCATGACACATTTAATAATGAAACATATTCTTCATTGATTCAAAGAAAAGATTTTGATAGAGTAGATAGAGAAAACTGATGAAGTATATTAAAAAGAAGGTATATTCCACAACATTTAATAGAAGTTTTTAAAAGCATGTGTGGTGATACGAAGATGCATATTGTCTGGAATAAAAATATAAGAGAATCAGTTAATTTAGGTTTAAGACTAGGGTGTAACCTATCTCCGATACTTTTTAATATTTACATATACGACGTATTACAACAGCGGATTAATAAAAATAGAAAATTACACACGTAACTTAAATCGAAGAACATTTGTATGACTATACTCTTAGCAGACGACCAAGAAAATATTGCCCTTCAGAAGGCAGTAAATGAATTATACGAAACAGCGAAACATTAGAACTTACATATATCATCGCGAAAATAAAAAAACTAACATGGTTCATGGGATTTAAAGGTAACGAACCTATTAACAGCAAACTAATGGTTAACAATATTAAGATAGAGCGAGAAAATGAATTCAATATCCTAGGTAACTATGTCCAATTCAAGGATGAAATAGATTTACGCAAAAAGATAGAACGATTCGACTATATAAATAGTACAATATACAGGAACCCGAAGTATCAAATAAGGGAAGATACATTAATACAATTTTATGAAATTATAGCTATCCCGAATTTATTGTATATCAATGAAACGTGGACACTGATAGTATGATAGAGATGATACGGAGGATCGCGAGTTGCACAAGGAGAGATACGATGAGGAATACAGACATAAGGGAACAGTTACAAGTTGCCAAATCTAATGACCAACTTAGATAGTATAGGAATAATTGGGAACAACATTTACAAAGAATGAGAACTGAGAGTATGCCAAAGATTATGTATGAGATATCGACCACTGGGACGGAGATCCCTCGGAAGACCAGAAAAGAGGTGGAATTTCTGATTTTTCTATTACCCTAATGCCTGGTTGGCAGTAAAAGAATAAGGGATACAACAATGTAGTTACTTGAAATTTGGGTGATTTTATTTTATTTTATTGAATTTAACATGTTAAAACTGGTCTGTAAGACCAACCATTAACTTATCTCTAATACCTCTTAATACTAAATACGTATCAGCCAAATTAAGTCCAGTTAATTAAGCAGTTAGTGCTGGTGTTCTTAACTAAACACTCTCACCTGCGCAAAATGCTCTGCTTTTATAACACAAAACACTACACAAATTCAAATGACATTGTTCTCTTCAGTCTTCGTAACACGTGTTGATTGTCCAGCAGCTGAAGAATTTTTGCATTTTCATGGAGGTGATCCTTTCTTTTTTCATGCTTCTTCCCAAACATGTTAATCTTTTCTTTCATTGTTGGAATACATAGATCTCTGTGGATATCGGCGTTTCTAACATACCATGGTCCGCAAAACTTTGTTTTGGAATGTTTGTATTATCCTGATGTTACTATCTTTCGCGCACCCCCAGAGTTGAATTCCATACAACCAGGTGGGTTTAATTATCTGATTATAGATCAGAGTTTTACTGTATAAACACAGGTTGGAATGTTGTCCTATGAGCCATTTATATTGTCGGAACTTTATGTTGTTTTCCTCTTTTTTCTTTTTTTACATGCTCTTTCCATATCAGTTTGGTATCCAATGTCATACCCAGGTATTTACCTTTGTTTTCATAAGGAGCTACCGTTCCATTTATGACCAATGATGGAATATTATTCAATCTTTTATTGGTGAAATTAATGTGTGCCGACGTGGCTTCGTTAAGTTTAATTTTCCATTTTTTGGTCCATTCATATATGTTGTTGCTAGTTTTCTGCAATAATCGGGTTGAAATAACCTCATCTTCCCCTGCTGTAAGCAAAGCTGTATCATCAGAAAAAGTAGCCAATCTTGCTTGAGGGCGAAAAATGTGCTTAAATTTCCATGGCCTGCTGTTTGAGTTTCACTAGCGGTTGACTACGAATTGAGGTATCAATACCTCAATGCCTAATGTTGTCACTTCACACTTGCCAATTGCTACCCGTTGCAACGGATTATTACATATTTCTCACAATTTGTACCTCTAGTTATTAACTCTGGCTCGTTCTACGCATAAACCTGTTAGAAAAGCGTTCGGCAGTAAAATTCCATTCCATTGAGACAGTGTCGAACGTACTAAGCCGCAGATAACGAACCAAATTTTACCTCAGTGAACGACACGACTTGATGCGTAAAACCCGGCGTACAACCCCTTTAATGAGGCAAAACACATCACATCGCAATAGGCTGTGCTCTCCGCATCGCAGTAGGCTTAGACAATCTGACACGTACGTCCTGTTTATTTCTTACTTCTGTCCGGACGCGTTTTTGACACAATCGGTGAACCCTATACAAGAATAACACAAGCCTTTGAACACAAAATGAACAACTGGACAAACAAACGACTGTCGATTTAATCAACTAAAATTGAGCCAATTTTTTCTGTAATTAGTAATTAATAATAAATTTCGATACATTATTTACAAAAAAAAATAGCAGTTCTTATTTTTATTAAATTTTTCATTTGATTGCCTGTTTATACTCTAACAGAATAACAAATCTTCAAACGGAATTATATAGATTTTAGAGAAGGCCCTACGACTTCAACTTTTTCTTAATCCAGTAAAACCAAATTGCTTGCAGCAGAAAAACGCTTCTTATTTACACGTTAAACGCCAGCACAAAAAACACTGAAGTAGGGTAAAAACGATAAAGAAAAACCCATGTTTGTGGAAATAAAGCGATAACCTATAGAACTTCTTCTTCTTCTTCTTCTTCTTCTTCTTCTTCTTCTTCTTCTTCTTCTTCTTCTTCTTCTTCTTCAGCCCAACGTCACCCTGGCTTCTGATACCAATCTTCTCCAATGTCTCCTATCCATTGCCATCGCAATGTAACCCCTCACACCCATTCTTCTGAGATCTTCCAGCACATCATCCAACCATTTTATCCTAGGTTGGCCCCTCTTTCTGCTTTTATAAACTTGCGCTCTCAGAATTTCCTTTGGCGTACACTGATTGTCCATCCGCTCTAGGTGACCTAGCCATTGCATTCGTACCAGTAACTTACTACGCCGCCTAAATTATTAGCGGCCTAATAAATTAAAATTATGTAGACTATAGATTGTAGTGTTACAAGCACATGACTACAACGGAAATAATATAATTTACAAAATCAAATAGAAATATACTTAATTTATTATTAATATAAAACAAAAATATACTTATTATAAAAATGCATCGGTTCCCTCTCTGCATGTATTGTTCGAAAAATCTAAACAGCCTAAAGCCTGAGAAATAATTTTGAGCAAGCCTGAGTAATGTTTTAAACGAGTGGTATGTTAATACTATGGAAAGTTCAAAGCAAGTACTTGATTGAATCATATGAATATTAACCTACTCTTGTCTGTAAGTAATAATCTCGTAGTCCTATATATTATTAAATTATAAAAACTCTATATAACATAACTAAATAATTTTATTTAAATTATTTAAAATCAGTTAAATATTATTGTAATTTAGGAACTCAACTAACTTTAGGAATACATAGGTCAGGTTAGGTTAAGTTAGGTTAGGTTAGGTTGGGTTTAACGACCGCAACTAAATGTAACAGAAATCGTGTTACGTTAATATTCTTTACATTTTATAGTTTTCATATTCTACAATTAACATGAATTTACAATATTACAGGAGGCATAAAAACGTAGCTAATTAATTTACATAAAGATGTATAATTTACGTTAGTTAATTTATCAAGGTACTTTACAGTATGTTAAAAGAATACAAATTATACGAAAATTAGTTATCTTACCCGTGTTTGATTAACGACATAATTAGAACCACACCATCATTAATAAATTTTATTAAAAAAATCTTCAATTTTCTTGACACATAAATTAACTAATTTCTGTCTGTAACTAACCCTTGAAAAACTTCGATTTTGCTTTCAAAAACTTAAAGCCTACTCTTAAATAGGCCTACTCTTATAAACCGATAAATGTATTTATTATTTCAGACTGCACTTTATTGTAAGTAGTCGAAATATAACAGGTAAAGTTAAAAGACAACTTTACAAGTTCACACTGGAACGTGTTGCTATATACCGATGAAAGGTGTGGAAGATCACGTGATAAACATGGTTCAACTAAAAGCAATGAAGGTCGATTAGTGGAAAAGAAGCATTGGTCTATACAGATCGGACAAAACAAGAAATTGAGAAATTAGAGAAGCTGACGAAATTGTTATGGATATAGGCAATACAAAAAAAGTTGACATAAGCTCATAAGAAAAGATAGCGATTCTCTAATAGTAATAAACCGGCAGGCGTTGGCAAACAGAAAAAGAGTGCCACAAAATTTTTGTGAGGAGATGGCGTAAAGAAAGCGAAAAAGAGTTACGGATTAGAAGAAGACTGCAGAGACAGGTAGAAACAATAAAACGTAAGACTCGAGATATGCCTGACAGTAATATTCTGATTTACTCTCCAAAGTTACTGGATAGTTGTTACGACTTAATAGTACCGTATATCGTTTTAGATGAGGGAGGGCACTGAATATCAATCTAATTTCCTTAAACGTATCCATGATTTATCGTGTATATCAGAAACAGAATAAGTCCAGTTGTTTACAACAAGCGCAAAGTAATGCCCTGCACGTGCATTACAAAATTGTTCGACGTGAAGAACATACTGTAGATGAAAATCTACATGTTACTGACACAAAGCAATCTGTTATACTTATTTTGTTTCACTAAAAAATGTAACTAACAAACAACATCATTTTTAAAGTTAGCCGGGTGTTTTCTGATCCTCACTTAGAATTTCCATTAAACCGACAGTGAATCTATCTTACGTAGCCGAAAGATGTGTATATCAACAAAGAGTATCTTTAATAATCCTAAGCAACTTGTAAACATTATAAAGAGCTTATACTATTGTACAATGATAGTATTGTCTATAATGGAGGATGTGAGAGAATGTAAATAGATTTACATTAATCAGGAAGTGCGCCAAGGCTGTAGCATGTCTCGATTATTCAATACCTATATTGATGACATAGAAAGTAGAAATTACGAGTGACCCCGGGAATAAAAGTAAATAATAAAACATACATTAATATAATGGTGTTTGCGGATAATCAAGTAATCATCCAAAACATCGAATGAAAACTCAGAGATCAACGTTTTAGTTACAGCAAATCTGTTCAAATTACAACATGCAAATTTCTGTACAAAGACAAAAACTATGGTATTTGTGGGGACTAAGAATGTACTCAGGTGCTATTCCAACAATGTAGAGATGTAAACTGTGATACAAAGGTTTTGTAAAATATATAAAAACATTTGGTAAGTTTCACAAATTTTTTAATTAACTCTGACAGCTGTTTCGACTAACTAAGTCATTGACAAGAGGCGAATGAATGAAAATTATTAAACACAGGATGTGATGGAGTGTAGGTGGTGAACATCTGTTTAGGGCGTATCTGGAACATCTGTGTTATGATGGCGAGGGGGGTGTGCAAGAGACAAGGGCAGGTCAGGTGTATTTAAAAACTAAATACAATCATGAATGTAAAATATAAAATTAACTAAAATAAATATAATCTGAATGTAAAATATAAAATTAACTGAACTAAATATAAACTGAATGCAAAATTTAAAATACAGGAATGATGAACATTCAAAATAATATAAAATAAACTAAACTAAATAACAGATTTTAATAAAGGGGATACACAAAATTCAGTCTGTTCATTGGTTAAATTTTTGTTATTTTTTATTGCTTTTTTAATTTATAAAATTTCTAACAAATCCATTTTTTTCCCTTTTTGTATGTTGTGGAGTAGTGTTATGTTTTTTGTGTCTATGAAGTGATTGTGTTGTAAGCAATGATCTGCAAAACCTGTATTAGATGTATTGGTTAAAATCGCCTTCTTATGTTCAGAAATGGGATGTTTCAGAGCACGGCCACATTGTCCGATATAAATAGCATCGCATTCTGCACAGTGTATTTCATAAACTCCATTTTTCTCCAGTGTGTTAGATTTTTCTTTATTATTGACTAGTAGTGAAAAAAGATTACGTTTGTTTACTGGTACCATGTTAAGAACTTGGTTTTTTAACCTATTATTAATCTTATCTGTTATACACGGAATGTAATTTGTTAAGTGAAATTTTTTGTTACCCTGATCTGGCTGTATGGAATAAACTTCTTTTAAAGTAATTTTCTTCTGTTTTTTTAAAATTAAAGAGTCAATTATTCTTTCATCATAACCGTTATTTTGTGCTATGGCTTTTATAACATCTACCTCTTTATTGAAATTTTCTTTGGGTAAAGGAACTATAAGGAGACGATTTTTGTATATGTGAGGAACAGATAGACAACAGAACATCTACAGGTATAGACGGAAATAAATTCTTAACATCAAATGAAACTAATTTTGCATTCAGTGGTAAATGTACATTTTTTATATTATTAACTAATTGTAAAGTGTTTTTAATAGCATTATGATGAATAATTCAAAATAACGGTTATGATGAAAGAATAATTGACTCTTTAATTTAAAAAAAAAAAACAGAAGAAAATTACTTTAAAAGGAATTTTATTCCATAGAGCCAGATAAGGGTAACAAAAAATTTCACTTAACAAATTACATTCCGTGTATAACAGATAAGATTAATAATAGGTTAAAAAACCAAGGTCTTAACATGGTATCAGTAAACAAACGTAATCGTTTTTCACTACTAGTCAATAATAAAGAAAAATCTAACACACTGGAGGAAAATGGAGTTTATGAAATACACTGTGCAGAATGTGATGCTATTTATATCGGACAATGTGGGCGTGCTCTGAAACATCGCATTTCTGAACATAAGAAGGCGATTTTAACCAATACATCTAATACAGGTTTTGCAGATCATTGCTTACAACACAATCATTTCATAGACACAAAAAACATAACACTACTCCACAACATACAAAAAGGTAAAAAAATTGATTTGTTAGAAATTTTATAAATTAAAAAAGCAATAAAAAATAACAAAAATTTAACCAATGAACAGACTGAATTTTGTGCATCCCCTTTATTAAAATCTGTTATTTAGTTTAGTTTATTTTATATTATTTTGAATGTTCATCATTACTGTATTTTAAATTTTGCATTCAGTTTTTATTTAGTTCAGTTAATTTTATATTTTACATTCAGATTATATTTAGTTTTTAAAGACACCTGACCTTCCCTTGTCTCTTGCACACCCCCCTCGCCATCACAACACAGATGTTCCAGATACGCCCGAAACAGATTTTCACCACCTACACTCCATCACATCCTGTGTTTAATAATTTTCATTCATTCGCCTCTTTGACAATGGCTTAGTTAGTCGAAACAGCTGTCAGAGTTAATTAAAAAATTTATGAAACTTACTAAGTGTTTTTATATATTTTACAAAACCTTTGTATTAATATGTTTCACCAAGTGCCCAACGAGTCATCAATTAATATCGTAAACTGTGATGTTTTTACATGTTTCATTGATTACCAGAAGCCCTTTGACCAAGTGCAACATCAGAAAATGATGGATATCCTGAAAAATATTGGATTAGATGGGAAAGACCTAATGATAATAGCTACACTAAAGATAAGAAAGCTTCAGTATTTGGGACATCTCATGAGAAGTGAACAGAGATTGTATTTATTGCAGTCCACACTACAGGAAAAGTACTTGGAAAAAGAAGAGTTGGACGACCGAGAATCTCATGGCTGAGAAATATAAGGACCTAGTTTGCCATGAATATAACTGACTTATTCCGTGCAGCAGTACAAAAAGTTCAAATAGTCCGTATGACATTCAGCATCCGAAACGGATAGGAACTATCAGAAGAAGAAGATTGCACTGGATAGTAAGACTGTAGATCAGGTAGACGAGGAAGGCAGATACGTCTAGACAATGACTGAACAAAGCAATCGACCACGGCCAAACAGCCTGGATATAAATTCTTGTATCAATGACTCCGGCTATGATAGCCTCTGTAATATTATTGAATTTTTTTGTTTTAAATCTGTTTTAAGAAGGGACTATTTGATTTAGCTTACTTAATGATTTTTTCCAAATTTTTTTCTTTTTATCCTAAACAATACGTTTCATTAAATGCACATTAAAAAATGTGTCTGTGTAAATTTTATTTACTTATTGTTAGGCATAGAGAGTTACAAAACGTTAGTTTTACGTAATCCAATGTTAAATGGCTGAAAACATATTTTTACTCATTATCAGAATCTATAATATTCTTCCTTCTGAAGACAAAAATATTTTGATTTGCAAACAAATATCGCATGTAAAAAATAAAAAACGTGCCTTTACATTAGATATTTAAAAATTATATTGTTTGGGAAACACAAAAGAAAAAACACGTCGGAATAGAAAAAAAAAACAGACATTTTTGCCATCAACTATCATTTTTCCGCGTTCTGTGATAGAAACTGGCTGAATTTCAGGGAAAAGGTCTTATATCGCATACGTTGAATACCACTAACTACGTCTACAATAATCGAAAGAAGACTGGGCATATAGGACCAATTTAACTGAGTGCTGGAGACGAAGAAACAACGCAGAAGGAAGGACAACAAGAATTCCCCAGTTCTGTAACTGCGAACTGAGAATCTACAGAAGACGAAACCAGCAGGCGAACGAGACAGTGTGTCTTGAATGGAGGTCCTGAGTCCGACAAACGTGCTTATTGCGGATTATAAGTGAATTATAGTGAACTTAATGATTCAGTTAATAGTGGGTCAGTTATTACAGAAATATTGTGCAAACTGTTATAATAATTGCGCTAACCGAATTATTGTCAATCCGAATGAGAAGTGTTGACTCAATATGTAACACAAACATACAGTCGTTTGTTTACATTGTCACTTGCATTTAAACGCAACCCTAAAGATCACTACCCAGTGTGTGTGTGTGTGTGTGTGTGTGTGTGTGTGTGTGTGTAAATACTCGCTCTTCAACTAGTGCGCAGTATGGCGACGACCAGGAATAAAACATACAAACAACAGTATCGAACGCAGCTTCATCCAACACAATACGTCGAGCACAGTGAAACAACGTAATAATCTACGTTTGCTTACAGAGGAGGACCTGTATCGATTTCGGAGTACGTACGTCGGGGAAAAATAAAAACACTCCGCTTCTCTTTTTATAGACTCCTATGCATGCTCATTGGCCCCACCACGGGACGCTTTATGCCCGGTCCGAGTATAGCTTTTTCCTGCTCCAAGTCGTTCAAACTTTCTACATAAAAATCACATGTTCACGGCTGACTTCATCAGCGCGTTATAAAACCGGCCGGCGTAGCGTTTTCCTTTGACGTATTACCGCCCGCTTAGTACAGCCAACAGCAAAACTTCTTCTTCGCTCTGTGTGCAAAATAGTAAAGTCGGTACACGATTAGCTGCCGACACTAGCAGCCAGTATCTGTCCAACGTGTATGTTCAACGTGTAAACTTCTCGTTTGTAAAACAATTTTGTTAGCGTTTATACGGTCTTAATTAATGAAGATGATTACAAAAGAACAATGGTGTAACATCACACTAAGTTTGAAATATTCAGATCTGAAATTGCTTAAAATACGGGTAGGATCAGGTCCATGGAGACATACAATTATACAATATTGTTTCCCCACATAAGTTAGGCAACCTGCGTGTCGTATATCTCATACGGTCTACGGGCTGTGTACAAGGTCGACTTCGCAATTATTCACGACGCGTCATGCAGAAAACGGGAGGTTTATTTTGAACTTGAGCGGGATATGAAGCGAAATTTGATTCGGAAGGGACCAAAGGCACTCTGGGTTTGCAATTACAGTGCGTTTGGGGTTGTTACGGTGTAAAATGATTATTGTGTATTGTTGAGTGCAACATTGTTGATGAGGTGATTTTTTTGGTATCGGCCATCTAAGGCCCACATGCCAATTTCAATTCTTTATTCTTTCTTCTTTTCTTTTTCTCCAATATTCTTTCATCTTTTCACTGTGTCTCTTCTTCCTGTCTTCAGCCCACTTTGAACCTGAGTTTTTCTGTCTCCTACCCTGGAGTCCTTCTATTTTTAACACTTTTGCCCGAAAAACTTCGCTTTCAATTGCTTCTTCTGCGGGTATATTATTTCTTTCTAAATCCTTTTGGACTTCTTTAATCTAACTTGATTTTGACTTCTTCCCCCACAGATATTTGAATATCTGCTTTGTTAAACTATTTTCGTCCATTCTATATAAATGTCCAAAAAATAATAGTCTTCTTTTTCTCATTGTTTCTATTATATTTCATTGTTTCTATTATATGATATATTTCATCATTACTTCTTAATTTCCAACCTTCTGAAGTTTTTCGTGGGCCTAATATTTTCTTAATAATTCGTCTTTCCAATATTTCTAGTTTGTCTAAATTATAATTTAATACTAGGACAAATTAATTAATTAGAGTTAGGAATACAGAAACTAATCATTCATGCACAACATTAACAGCAACATGAAAAGCCTACATGTAAACACAAACGGTTGGAAAAGAAAACAAAACACATATGGAAACGACATCCTCCTACATGAATTAAGGGGAGCAGGTCGTGGACAGGGTAAAAAATATCGATTTTTCAAAAATGATGTTAAAAAATTCTCTATTTCTTTCTGTTTCAGAAAATGTATAACATCATAGTACTTGATTCGCCATTTAATAGGATAAAAAAAGTTTTTAATAGAAATGTGCACTGTATGCAACGGGTGAACTGAGTGTGCAACTCTAGCGCGGCTTACTAACTACATTCCCAGTTGTACTTTACATCTGTAGTAGAGTTTTTGGTTCTAAGTCAATAGTATTTCATTTTTCATGTTGGCTAACCTGTAAGAAGCAGACTCAACAGCTGATTGTTTGCAGTCAGGCACATGCAAAAGCGTGTACGCTCTAGATTGCGAAGGCTAAAAAAAAGATATAAAAGAATAAGAAGAAGGCTAATGAACAGGAAAAGGGAGGACAGTAACAGTGCAGAATATTTCTCTGGAGCATTTTAGTTTAAGTGTAAAGTGTTGACAATGTTTTAAACTCGTTTCTCCGAAAGTACAGTTTTTTTAAATTTAGATACCATTTATTAACACACTATTAAATCTATCAACTTCAAATTTTGCAAACCTCTTCCTTTTGATGTGATGAGTACTTTCATGCATTTTTGTTAAATTATATTAACTTTTACCATACTTGAAAATGTTTTGTGTATTTAAAAATGTGCGTCAAAATAAAAGTAAAATAAATAATGTTTTTCTCAAAAACTATTAACACTATTTAGTTAATTTAGCACGAAATTGAACAGGGTACTATGCTAAGTAAATGTAAGAAATTTCAAGTCAGTAGCTTTAATAGTTTCCTAAATAATGGTACCTAAGCATTGATGTGTTCTCCATATGATTAAGATGAGTGTACTGCCCACGTCCTGCTCCCCTTAAAGTCACATACACCTTCAGGCGGAGGTAAAGTCACATACAGTCTTTGAATACACCACGCGTCACACACACGCAAAGATTTGATAAGCGATTCAAACAACGGCGCTAATTGTATCATCGGAACTAACAACGCTCCTAACGACCGCTCTGATAAACCTTGCAATAACCGAAAGTTAGCTCAGGTAAACGTGAAATTTTATTACAAGTTTTATCTCAAATCTTTGTGTTCCGCAGGTGGAAATTGAACAGTACGTATTATTTAATAGTCGAACACGTCATGAACAACAAAAGTCAAAATCTTTGTAGCCCTATGAGTGTCGCAGTATTCGAACCAGCGCAACACAAATTTCGTATTGGAATTGTCCCTCCCATAGGCTCCTTAGGGTAAGAACATGCCGAAGCAGCATTACTGGTAAACTGCATCTACTGTGAAACAATACTGTCTTGTGAGGCATCGCGACAAGTCATGTGACAAACATACCGAGGAGTTTAGCTTTACTGTGGGACATTACTGTACTGTGAAACATCGCGACAAGTCAGCTGACAAACAGTTCACTTCGTTATGCAAAAACAAAGTGTTTTCTAGTAGTGGAATATGTGTCACTGCATTTATTAGATTATAGTTTAAAATTTTCAAAAGTTTTTCGTCATTATAGTTAGTTGTTTCCCTAGTTTCGTTTTTATAAAACAAACCAACAGATTAATCTCTTTTACTAAAAGGCTTATGTATCTGGCATTCAGAAAAGGAAATCCTCTTTAACTTCAAGCTAAGCTTTTACCTCACTTATGACTTTTAAAACTTAAAGATATGATTTGATTATTATACTTCAAGATATAAAAGACATGACCATTATACTTAAAGGTATTTATAATGAGAGACAAAGAAACTAAGTCTATCAGATCGTCTTTTATTTATAATTAAAAATTAAATTTTTTTAATCACAACCAAAAACACATAATGAACTAACGAGATAGGAAAGCGTCAACGTGAACTCAGCTGCGCTATGGAGTGAGGGAAGTCATGCGATTTAGTGAACCAATCAGGTAGCGCGCCACCTTACTTCATTGCCGTCTTCCGTGAGGCAAAAACAAAATAATTTGTTCTTGCTTCACTCTAACAGTAAGCTGCACAGTAATGTAGTACAGTAAGCATCTTCGACATGTTCGCTCCTATTTAAATCTATACATTTTTTATGACCTCACTGTCGTACAGTACTGTAATGTCTTACAGTAAGCTGCAGTCTACCAGTAATGCTGCGTCGTCATATTCGTACCCTTAGTATTACTGGGCCGTCTGTTTCTTGAAAAATCTGATTTTATCATTAATACTTGGCGACACCAGTAGCTGCTGTGTCGTCGACAGTAGCAGCAGTAGCGGTACTGTACGGTACACACAATACGCGTACACCGTTACTGTGCTATCCCATTTTTCAGTCCATAAAGCTCGAAGCAGTCGTAAACAAGTACCCGCTATAAAACTGCGACGATCCGCCACTTGTTAACACAAGACACACACACACACACAATTACTGGATTTCACACTAAGTGAGCTGAATGTGACACACTCGCGCACCTCTAAAATATAATTGACTAACGCAACACCTTCTCACCCTTGTTGTTACGCCTGTCCTCCCCCCCCGCGCAGCTGCTTCTTCACGTTTTGTCGTTAAATCCGCTCCGCCAGCCAGGCGTTATTTTCTTCGAATTTAAGAAAACGTCGAGTAATATCTGTTGTTTCACTCAACACCAACGTCAGTGGCGGCTCGTCCATAAGGTGCAATGGTTCAGTGAATCCCCCTAAATAATTTAAATATGTTTAAGGATTTGTTGAGATAATGATTTTATATTTAAATAACAAGATTTGCGAGATTAATCTTGTTGACGAAATGGTAATTGATTCGCGTAATAGGCGAGTTGCTCGCTACTACTGCTTGAGGTTCAAAATAGCTCTCAGCACCTCCTAGACTGTGTAGACAGCTTTGGAGGGGAAAGTCAGTATACGCAAAATTACATTCAACTGTCGCTAATCCCGAGTGTTAGCGACAGAGACGAATAGTTCCGACGAGGGCCGAACCGCACTGACCGGGAATTTTAACATTTTCATAATACCGCCATTCGCCATTATTAAATTATTACCACACGATTTGTCCATTTACCTTCAATTTTGTGTCAGATTTCTTTATTCAATTTAGAATGCAATGAAAATGTGTGCAGTAAGGCCTTAAAATAAAAAAAATAGGGAAGTAATTGTATTCAGAAAATAAAGTGTTTAATGTAGTCATTAAATAATTATATTAACGTTAAGCTGATCGAAGCGTGTATAACCTTCAAAGTGTTCGCTAGTATTTTTGTGTGTTGAGTGTTCAGGTATTTCTTATTTTTGTGTTCTCAGTTCATTGACTTGATAAAAGATAGTGTTCAATCTATTATTTAAAAAATAAATTTGTCTTCTGTCTCTATTAAAGATAAAATCCAAAATTAAGGAAATCTTTAGGCCGCTTCCCGTTTTAAATATTAAACAGAAATATTTAACTATCCTTTTATTTAAACTATATATTTTTAGAATAATTTACAAATAGCAAAAAGACGATTTAATATTAGGCCTACTGAAAGTTGTTAATAGTTATGTCTTCATGTTGCGACCCACTCCGTGTGTTATTTGGAATGGGATAATTGCTCCTATCTTAGTAGAAACATTCAGACATTGAACCCCCAACTGTCAGAACCACGAACCGCCACTGACCAACATAATAATTTTCTATAACGACTTTCTCTTTTACAGAACTTCACTGATGATTACTAACAATATAAATGTAATTATCACGTAAAAATGTAATATATATAAATCTGACTAAATATTACTCACAGACAAGCGCGTGTAACGAACTCTTATTAGAAATGAAAGCTTAAGAAACATTTTATAAAAGTGTACTGTACATACTACACAACCCTCTGTATACAGCGTGTCTGACAGAAACGGAAATTTTTTGAGCCCTTGCAGATTGTTGGCACTAAGTAGCATACAGAACCCAGCTTACGACTCATTGCCATTTATAATAAAGCAATGTACCCGACTTGCTTTTGCTGTCAAAGCATTTTACAAAAACAACGTAACGGTTTTGAAGTATGTGCCACATTAATTTGGGACGTCACGATATGGTTCCGTCAACACGTGTAATTAATACATGGGTACGGAATTTTGTAGTCAGGTTCATCTATGAAAAAGAAACCTTCAAGGGGTGTACGAACTGCTCGTACGCCAGAGAACATTAAGAGAATGTTCGAGCTACAGTCACATGAAGTCATATCGTTCGGTTCATCGTCAGTCGGTGTCTTTACACTTGCTTTTTTCGAGTGTTCAAAGAATATCGTTACGGGAATTACAATTCTCCTCCTTGTCCTCCTTCTCCTCCTATGGCGCTACAGCCCGAAGTCGAAACTTGGCCTCCTCAATCCTGACCCTCCACCTCTCTCTATCAGTACCAAGGGACTTCCATCCTCGCACTACCAACACATCTTTTGTATCCACACCGACAGCATTCTTCCATCTTACCTTGGACGGCCTTTTGGTCTTTTGCCATCCATACTTCCCATAAAGATTCTTTTCGGTTTTCGTTTGTCATCCATTCTTACGACATGGTCATCTGATTGCAGCCTCCTCAGTTTTACGTACATTTCTACCGTTGGTTCGATGAAGTGACAATATATCTCATCGCTATGTCTACATATGGCGCCCAGGATCCGTCTCAGGATCCAAATCAAATATCTTCAGGCGTTCACGTGCTCTTTTGTGTTAATATCCAGGTTACACTGCAATAGCATAGGATGGGTCGTATGATAGTTTTGTAATTTTGTACGGGAATTAAAATTATTATTCGTAAAAGCTGAAATCGTCGAAACTCTCACACCCAACGACCAACTAATGCGACGAAAATTTTGTGAACAAATGCTTGAAAAGATAAACGAAGACAATCTTTATTGTCCATTAACAATCTGCGGATGTTGGGCATAATAAAAATTTTGTTATTAGGGCAAGCAAAGGCATACTCAGCCATACCAGCGTTGGTTACACAACAAAAACGTCATTGTGTTATGGTGCTGTGTCGTGTCATTGTATGGTGTAATAGGCCCTTGTTTACACTGATAATGGCGTTATGACTAACATCATGTCGGCACCATGCTGGAAACCTTTCTTGCGCAAAAACTACAGACAAATTACAAATGATTGAAAACGGTTGGCTTCAACAAAACAAAACGGATCAATATCGCACGCTTATCACTGATATCGATGGTAGCTGTACGCCAGTTGTTTGCTATTCACTGAATTTCGATAAACAAACAACATTTAATAATTTTTATGTCCTGTCAGTGTGTAATTTCTACTTGTGGATTATCATAAAAATAAGATGTACTGCAGTCGACCTGCTACGACAGAATTGAAAGCCAAGACCCGAGAGGAAACCGCCAACGTTTCTGTTGAAATGATACACCGAACCATGGAAACTGGCACTAAAGGCCTCCATTACACTACGCAACTGATTGCATGCAACTGATTTCAAGCCTACATGAAACTAGTTACAGGCTGCAACAGCTCTGCAATCAGTTGCAGAGTATCATGTCGTCTATACTACTATTAAAAAAAGGTATAATTTGTTTCGTTGCCTGGGCTAACCTCAGACACTACTGATCAGATAAAAAAAAATCTTTCACCACCGTGTTCCTTGAAGTTTGAGGATGGTTTTAGACACAAATTTGAACCAATAACTAATAATTTTCAAGACAGATTTAAAACAGTCCGATTCATGAAATTTTTGTTAATTTGCATGTAGTGAAATGTTTGGAATGCGTTAAACTTTCTTTCTGTAAGAGATAGCTATATCGTGTCAGCGAGTGACATTATGAAAAAATTACAACTTTTATTTCGGTTTTTGTTTCAATAAAATCATCCTTTTCGTTTTTGAGATATTGGCGGTTTTGTAAAAAATTGTATATGTTGGGTAATGAAATTTCTTCGTCGTCTACAGAATGCGCGCGCACGCAACTATATACGGTTGCATAGTGTAATAGGCTACATTTGAATCTATGCCCCACACGAGTCCGTCAAACTGAAAGTTGCACGAGCAGTTGCAAGGCTTACAACTGTCTTGCAATCGATTGCAGACCGTGCAACCAATTGTTACAATACTTACGCTTACAGTAAGCGTAATACGCTATATTTAAACCGATGCCCCACAACTTTTTTTGCAATTAGTTGTATGCAATCAGTTGCATAGTGTAATAAAGGCCTAACGACTGCGGTAATGTTTGCTCAGAGGTGGAGCTAACCTGCAAGATGTAAACTTTAACAAATACATTTGGAGTATGTTTGTCTTAAGTTCTGTAATATTAAATTCCATGAATTTTTGAAAATTCCCTTTTCCCTGAAACGTCACACACACACACACACACACACACACACACACACACACACACACACACACTACATAATTCCTCAATATTATTTTACTGCATTTCAAAATGTTATAAAAAAGACCTTAATTCATGTGTTAACTCGGTGAATAAAGTAACCTTTCGTGAAGCAAAAAGTCCGGAAAAGGTACGAAAAAATCCAGTACTCTAAACATGCTCAAAGCTTCAGATATGAAATCAAGAAGAAAAAGATGACTTAAAGGGAAAACCAATTTCCAGAGCAAAAAAAAAAAGAATTATCCGTGTTATTGTCAAATACGGTCCAGTTATATATTAACTGGGTTTTGAATGCGATATTGACCCCGAGGCCAGGCTTTACCATTGATATTACGCATGACTGATCTCTTTTATGTATCCAGAACCGTCGGGACAGGACATTTTCCGTACTCCGGGATACCGACTCTTCAGTGCTCTTCGAAACCACGCACGTGTGCACAGACACGCACCTACACTCAAGCTCATACAAGCATATTTGCTGTTCTGAATTTGTAAAAAATAATCAAATTGTTTATACTTTAAAGGAAACAATTGTGTTATTAATATGAAATTAAGATGAATAAGGGATGCTTTATCCCCATGAATAAAAAACAAGATTACATACAGACTTTGTTTTGAGATGATTAGAGTATGATAAATGGGATACTTTGCCTCTTTAGTTATATATATATATATATATATATATATATATATATATTACATTTAATATTTATAATTAAATTTACCTCAAGATGTTATTTTTCTATATGGAACATGTTTCGAGAGTTCCTGTTCTCTCATCTTCAGCCTTGGCGATCTTGTTTCTGGTGACGTATTTGTGTGTTGGCTGCTGGATGCAATTAAGGCTGTTTGTTGGTCTTTGGTATTTTAAAGTTGTATTATTGTGTGTGATTGTGGTATATGTTTTTGTATTTTATGTATTTTCGATGTTGAGTGCTTTGAATATTGTGCCATGTTTTGTATTGATTTGTATTTGTTCTGGTATTAGTTTGTTTTGTGTTTTATGTTTGTATATTTGTAAATTTTCCCAAATGTTCATTATGGTGCCTTTGTGTGGTATATGTTTTATTAGTGATACATTGGTTATGTCTGGGAATTCGTGTCCTGTGTTTATTGCATATGTGGCTAAATTGGATTTATATATTTCTGTTTTTTTTTATGCCTTTAGGTGTTCAAAATAACGGTTTTTGAACTGTTTTTTTGTTTGTCCTATGTAACATTTATTGCAATCTTGGCATTCAATTTTGTATATACCGTTAGTTGTTGTATTATCTTTGTTGTGTGAACTATTTAGAATTTGTAATTTATTTTTATTACTTTTGTATGCTATTTTCATATCTGTGTTTTTAAATAGTTTTGTTAGTTTTGTCATTTTATTATTTATGTATGTGAATGTGGCCCATTTTTGTTGTTGTTATTATTTATGTGTTGTTCATTTTGATTAATTCTTAATTGTTCAGTTTTTATTTTATATTTGATTTTATTTTCTATTTTGTTCACAGTATTTTTATTGTATCCATTTTCATAACCAATTTGGTATACCATCGCTAATGTACACAAATCATATAATACAATTTACTATGAAATAAAGAACAGTGGTTACAACTCTGTTATTAGCTTGTAATTAGTTGTTATTCAATATTATACAAAATTATATCTGGATTTTAAACAAAGTTGCTCCGGCAATAATAAGACAATTAATTCCCAAGGTCGGCGAAAGCTTCAGAACGATTTAGTTAGACATGGCGTCTACAACAGTTTATTTTAATTTCGTTCAATTATTCTGGGTTCTTGTGGTTACGAAAAATATTAATAATGATTACAATAAAGTACACTACCTTACATTAATGGTACTTATATACTATTGGTTTTAATTACAATTCGTTCCTGAAGTGTTAAAAAGTGTGTGTCAAAAGTTCGTAAATTTTACCCAGGTTAATTTCTGGTTTCATACAAGTTTAGTTTTTTATGAAATTAATCCTTGAAAGAAAATTGATTATCAGTTCGTGGTGAGAGTTAAAAGTGTTGTGAGAAAAAGTTAAAAAGAATTTATTCCATAAATTCGGGTAATTCAGCAATACTTATCAAATCTGTTGAATTAAGGTGAAGAGTCATTCATTTCGAAATAGGTTGGGTCCTCTTTGTCATCAATCTTCCATCATATTCGAATTTAATTACGCCTGGCGTTTTTTTCGGATAATTTGGTCTAAATTATTAATTTGGAATTTAATAATCTGGTCTTGGGCCTCGATTGGATGGACTTGCTCCTCATCATACTTCTTACTTCATCATGGTATTAATTTTGATTACTTTTTTATTGTTTTAAATTAAAATTGAGTCGATTACGGCTTGGCGTCTATTCGTCTTGAGCTTCAATAATGAACTAACAGTTTCTAACGGAATAATAATAAATAATGTTCGGTTGTTATGGCAACTGTTTGACTCTCATTGGCTGTTCATAATTTAAGTCTATTGTTATGATATTTGAATTTTTATTCAAAATGACTAAATATTTTCTGATTGCTATTATTCTTCTGTCTTCTTATCTATGTATGAGATATTATCACAACTGTTCATATTTTCTTTCAACGATCATTTTGACATCCCACAAAGCTGGGTTTGTTTATGTATTAATGTTTTGACAATAATGTTAATATTATGTAATTACATTTCTTTCTTATTTTATGTTCTTAATTTAACTTTTACATCTTAATATGATTTACTAATTTTACTTAACTAGTTACTTGCCTTGGATTTTCTAATACAATAGTTAATTTATTACAATTTCTTGATTTTGGATTTATACAGTTAGGCATTTTATAGGCCTCAGTAGTAATTGGCTATACTTTCTTATTTTACACAAATTAAAGATTAGTTTACCTTTACATATATTTTGCTTAGTGTCACTTATGACTTGTTTACTTTTGGAATTGATTTGGGTTGTTTTATAATAATTGTATGTTCTCATTACTTTACACAATCATGGCTTGCCTATTATTTACTATTACTTTTAAAACATAACATACAATCTAGGTTTATGGTCTGTATACCTTTTCAGCCATATTCCTTTTCATAAACTTAATTGAACAAATCTTTTAACAGTTACTATGCTAATCTTGTTTATATTTTGTTTATTCTTAACTATTTTGGTGACTAACATTATCACACCATTTCTTTTTCTTACTAATTATCCCTTTGAACATAGGATGTTTTACTTATTTTGCATTTATATTCTTTACTAAATATTTTCTTTTTCTACCTAACCATGGTAACACTAATATTTTTACTCCTTATGGGATTTTTACCCTGAATACCATTGTATTCCTAATCTACAATCACTCTTAATTCTAATAACAATAATGTTCTTACTCTCTGGCACTTTTCACCATTAAACTGTAGTGTTTATCACTGGTTTTTAGGTGTCTATACTGATCTGTAGGGTTTTATATTTATTTCAGGTTTACACTGGCACTTTGCACTTTTTTATGGTATTTGAGTGTTACTAGTGGGTATTCCCTAACCTTAAATTCTCTTTTCTCACTTAATTATGTTCACTCCCTACCTATCTCTCACTTCTGGGTTTTTTATTACTTTATTCATAATTGTTAGTTATACTGTTAACAAGGTTCCTATCATTATAGAGTTATTCATAACATTTACTCTCTCTTTCTTTGGTTAGTGTACTTTAGTGGTTATTACTTTATTTGATTTTAATAATTATCATTTCATTTATTATTTATTTGATTCTTTTTCATTATCATTTGAGTTTACTATTTCTCATTTCCTTTTCTATATCATTTGTTTGTGTCTTTTTATATCTTATCATTTTATTTCACTTTATTTGTTGTTTGTTTCCTTTTCATTTACCTTCTCATTTGATTTCATTTTATTGAGTCAATCACTTGGGTTGGGTTATAGTCATTTGTCTCGTCATAGTCATTTTATTTTCATTAGTTAAACATTTAATATAGTTGATTCATAGTTTTTTCCCTGGTATTGGGGTGACTTTTTTGTATTGTAAATATATATATATATATATATATCAACGATACATGTGTAAAAATTTATATGTAATTTAATTTGTATAGCCCCACGTTCTTTGGGAGCCATTCTATACAACAATATTTAATATAAATTCGATATACTGTAATTTATGCAGGTTGTATAATGATACCAGGTGTAAATATAATAAGAGTATTTTTATTTATCAGTATTTAAAATTCATATTTATTATTTACTCAATATTATAAATATTCATAAACATCATTAATAATTGTCAGTCACGATATTGCTCATTATTAAATGTTTATATCTTATGATATGCAGCGTTACACATATTTAAAAATCACTTATATCTAGACAGGTTAATAAATTGGTT
Source organism: Magicicada septendecula (assembly GCA_034769895.1). NCBI lineage: Eukaryota > Metazoa > Arthropoda > Insecta > Hemiptera > Cicadidae > Magicicada > Magicicada septendecula. The sequence goes on along the minus strand of CM068374.1, from coordinate 245,200,552 downwards.
TATTAATTAAATATAGAATTGAAATGTTTTTTTGAAATAAATTTCGTAACTCAGATCTGACCTCTACTCGCTCAGTCTTTACCAATGTTTAAAATTCAATTTAAATTTATATTAATTGCTTGTAGACTGGCATTTGTTTTAATATTCAACTTTAAATTAATCTTTTCTGTAATTCAAATATCAAATCAATTTACTATTTATTTTGATAATAAACTCTACTCTCTCTACTTTAAATTCTCTTTCATTTATTAATTCTTTTTATATGCGATCGCTCATTCTTACGACTAAACATTTATCTACATTTTAAAATATTATTACTAAGTATAAATTTTTCTTTGTTTTAAATTACTGTCTTTTGATATAGTCTTTATGAGCTCTTTTTCTTTTTTAAAAATTATTTAAAATGCAATACGCATGTCACCTTGAGTTCTGATGATCTTACGAATTGTTGTCCGGGGTCCAGCGTTGTCCAGAGTTAGTTTTCCATTCCTCCTGTCCTGGCGTGGTCCTTGATACGTCTAGAGTCCAGCGTCGCTCTCCAGCAGCGTGTGTTCCTGATACGTCTAGAGTCCAGCGTCGCTCTCCAGTAGCGTGTGTTCCTGGATACGTCTAGAGTCCAGCGTCGCTCTCCAGCAGTGTGGTCCTCATCAGAGAGTTGTTATCTGCTGCAAGGTAGATCTTAAACATCTTCTAACGTCCAGCATCCCTCGTCGCTCTGGTAGCTTTCCCGTATATACTCTTGGTAGACTTACTCTTTCGGTATTTACTTTTTCCGGAATATTGTCGTGAATTTAACGAACGTTATTTCTTTCGTTACTGCGACTTGTAATAGAAATAAAATATAACTGTTTTGCCGACGGATAGCATGTTCGACTACAACTGTGTCTTGAAATGAAGAGAAGGGTTTTTGATTGAACCCTTAATTTATACCCTCTCGAGATTCCGCGCCAGTACAGTTGGCTCCAAAATCGTCCTGTCGATACATGCATATCGCGTGACAGCCCCCACTCCCGAACCTTTTCATCTATTTGCAATTATTAGCAAATAGCAATGTTTTGCACGGAATCGAGATAGCACAAATCATAGCTAATTCCATTAAGCACTCACTATATTAATTTGAGGGTCTTAGGGTAATTTGCGTATTTTGTGGCACGTTTATTTTGCACTGTCTTCGCATAGCGTGTTCTATTAACGTCATCTTTTCACTGGGGATAACTATAAATTTTACACACACTTTGGTTCCTTTGGTTTGATCATACACTAATTAGTTTTCGCACAGTGAATTAAAATAAATATTTTATTAATTACTTGGGGCGGGTTGCTGAGATTCCTGTCTTTGCATGCATCACTAACATACACGACATACACGTGTACAGCTTGGCAACTCTTTCTGAAGCCCTGGCTGGCAGCGCTAGCTCCGCGTCTGTGGGGAGGGAGTAACCCTACTTTGGAGTAGTTTTAAGGCAGAGTAAGCAAGAATGCAATACAACTGACATCGCTGAAAACACATCAGCACGTCACACCCAGCGCCTGGCCTGCAGTGTTGTCAGACTGCCGTAAATCAACACCAGAGCGTGATGTAGCCACAAGAATGCCACAATGCTCGCCTTACGGACCTTTACCGTGGGACGACTTGGAATGGAATGAACATATTGTAGTATCTGACAGCGCTGCATGAACAGCACACGAAACGAGCTCCTATTGGTTCGCGCGGCAACAAATAGAGTGGATCGAGTAACATGTGGACTGGAAGGGCGAAGCGAGGCTCTTCAGCTTCGAATTTCGTCCGGGGACTCAGATCAAGTTGCCAGACTGTACACACATACAATTGAGCAGGTGTTCACTGCGTGTCGGAACGGGTTAATTTCTCCCCTAATCTAACAATGAAATATTTTTACAATCTCAGACCTGTCCATTTACCCGTAACTTATACAAATTCTACAAATTTTATATTTATTTAAATTAATGCCTAATACAGCGTATGGCTGTATCGTTGCAATATATATATATATATATATATATATATGTGTGTGTGTGTGTATATTGTAACATCTTCTACGATCGCCTTTTATAGTTACAATATTTGAATTCTGCTAGTGTTAATTATATTTAATTGAGAGTGTGTGATTATGAAAATATTGATCACAGTATTCTTTATTAGGTATTATAACTGTTAAGTTGTTTGTAAAGGGGCAGGAGAGAGAGAGAGAGAGAGAGAGAGAGAGAGAGAGAGAGAGAGAGAGAGAGAGAGAGAGAGAGAGAGAGAGAGAGAAGAGAGAGAGAGAGAGAGAGAGAGACTTCCTCTCTTTGAATACGATTTAATCGTTTGATTTTTTTCTCGCGTGGCATCAGCTGTTTTGCACTTTCTAACCAATTGAAAGGTTATGTTGTCCGGCGTATTTCATACGTTCTGATGTCGGAGTTAATTTTCTTCCTCTCTGCTATTCGCTTGTTTCCTGTAACAAAACTGCTATCTACCAGAAATAATACACAGTCAATTACCTAAAAGAAAGGTATTTATTGATTGAATCTGATTTATTTTTTCTGGATATTATTACCTCCAGTTCATAGTTTTACAATTGATTATTTTTCGAAATCACAACATTTTTCGATATAAGTTTTTTTTTTATATAACACAACAGATGTTTACAGTTATTAGAAAAAAATTAATTAATTATATACTGTATCTCAGGGTTATTTGAGGGTTCTTTGAACTATAACAAAGTCAGAAATGTTTAGTTATTCGTATCATACTTTACAATAATTAAAATTTGTTTTCTTATAATCTGATTCAACAAGTTCGTTTTTTAAACGCCAGAGCGCAGACTATGTATTCACACTGAAGGCTATGAAAGTAAGATGGCTGCCGTAGATTTACAATGTACCCACGTTTGACTAATTTTTGGTTAAATAAAATAAAGTTTATAATGTTCACACTAAGTTTTCTTATAAATTGAAAGATGTGGTACTGTTTCTAGTGTTCGTTACTTATTGGTGATGTGTAATTTTTTTTGTTTATTAAGGTAGGCGTTCTCACCAAATATGACAGTTCAAAATTTCCAGGCCATTAGATTTTGAGATGAAGTTTCTATGTTCTTCGAGTTTAACGGATGTCTCAGATGTAGTTGCTTGTGCTGAATCGTTTCATTACTTTAGCTGGTGGGTTTTCCGAATTGTAGTTACTTAATTTTTTAAAATTTACTGGAAATTATTTTTTTGTCATCTCCTCACTTGAAATCCAATTTAACAATTAACAATTCTTGTTGATTAGTTAGTCTTAGTAACCAACAAATTGATGATTTTTTTATTGGCTAACCTAGGTACAGTTTTAGTAAATAGGCTTGTATTAATTATTATTATTCTTCCCTTCTTTTAGGAAAAATACTCCTTTATTATTTTTAACTATAATTAAATTTAATTTATATAAGGTTTTTCTTCACATCTTTACATAAGCTTAGCTACTGGTATTTTATAATTTAATGATTTTTTTAACTTGGTTTATTTCTGACTTATATTTCTGTTAATATATTATTACTTTAGGCACTATTTTGTTTTCCCACCATCTCTTTCTTTTATATTAATTAGCCATTATTAATATCTTATATAACCCTGGATTGCTTAAACATTGATATTGCCTTTGTGGCCTAACAACACAAAACTACAACAACTTATTATTAAACTTATAGTTTATTACTATAGTACTGCATCTTCACTTATTTGTGATTGATGTCTTTTTCAGTTTTTAACATTTACACTTATCATACTATGTTGCACTTTGTACACACCGCACTTTTATGGTAACACTTAGTACATTGTTTTTAATTGCTACAGTGTTTTATGGTACAAATGTTTTCATAGCATGATACTTAATCCCTCATTTCTGACTTTTGGAATGGGTAACTACTAACTTTTTATTCTTATTATTATACAAAAACTCCTTTATTTCTTATCAGTGTTGATCACTGTTTATGTAATGTTACAATATATATATATATATATATATATAGAGAGAGAGAGAGAGAGCAATAATCTGCAACTTAACCCAACTAAAGTGTTATAATTCGATAAACGTTATGTAACAGCTTTATAAAATAATGTGTTGCAGCATGAGAAGTTGTTGACGATGCGTTTTGTGTGTATTAAATACTACAGTGGCCTCAGTACAAGATGATACGGTATGTCTGAAGCGGCAAACTCAGCCTCGACCGAAAAATGTGAATCGACCGCCTCGTCGAATCCCCCCCCCCCGTCACTATTGATTTTATCTATATATAACCGGCACATACCATCATCATCATCATAAATGGTGATTACGTACTATTCAGGGTATCTGCTTAACTGCTCTACCCTCGCTCTCCGTTCCTGTCCCGAATCCTGAAGGTCTCTGCAATTTCGCTCTATCATCAAAACAGTCAACATACCATATCTTCTTCTTCCTCAACCTTACTTCCTTCCAGTTTTCCTTTTTTTATTAATTTATGCGAACATTCCTTTCTCACGATATGACCAATCCAATCGAATACAAAATTATAACTACAGGGAAAATTAATGTTTAGATAAATAACTGTTTAAACGTAATCATATTTGCTTTTGTGTTGTTGTTTTATTATTATTCAAGTTGTTTTCTGTTGTTTTCTAGGTGTATTCTAGTTGTTTTAAAAGTTTACAGAAAAGTGGCTTTCCTATGCTGAATTTCTAAAGGTTTGTGTCGTAGTAATCTGCAGTTGTCTGCAAAAGTATTTTGCACCCTCTATAAAACTTTAATTAGGCCAGTCTTTACGTATGGAGCAGAAACATGTACCATCACCAAAGTAAATAAAGGGCATCTTTTAACTTTTAAAATAAAAGTAATCCGGACGATTTATGGTGCAGTATGTGAAACGGGTGTATGACGGATACTTTATAATGAAGAATTAGACGCACTCTTTAGGGTTGTAGACATTATAAAATATGTTACATTATAAAGGTTGAGGTAGGCCGGACATTTGATGAGGATGACGGAGGATGAAATACCAAGGAAATTCTTGACGATGCAGGTCACTGAAAAAAGAAAGAGAGGCAGGCCAAACCCGTGATGGTTTGCTGACGTGAGCAGTGATGCCGTACTATACTATGCTACCCTAGACGTTATAAGAACACAGTGAAGGAAATAACCGATATCTGAAGGAATATATTTTTGCAAATTCAGCTTAAAATATTAATACCTCACTACTCAAACTGCACAACACGTTGTCAAACATACAGTCGACTAAGGAAACAGACTATCACCAAAGCTGTTCTCAGTATTCTTGGAGTGTGTGTTCAGATGATATGGCAAAACACAGGAACATATATCCACAGAATAAACACTTTCGGTCAATATATCTTAGAAATTCGTTAATTTCTGATTATGATCGTTACTAATAAAAAAAAAAAATTGAAACGAGAAAAAAATATGTACACTGAAACTCAAAAAAATCAAACGCTAGGTTTAATAAGGCTGCACCACTGAGGGGCTAAAAATTAACACGGGTCTGTCAGCAATAAAGGAAGTCAAATATTAAACAATAAATATAAATATTGTTATAAAATATTAAAATATTGTGATAAATACTAAACAACAACATGCATCTAATTGCAGAGATTGTCAGCGTATAAGATCAAGTTGGATTACATTTTAAAACATGAGTAATATTGTTATGAATAATCAACTACAATTATGTCCAAAAGGTATGATATAAAAACTGTAAAACGAATAGATAAGAATACAACGTTCAAGAAATAGGAAAACCGGGATTAGCGAGAAGAAAAAGGAAAACAATTGACTGAATACACAACCTAAATAAAATATATAATTTACAGAATTAAGAGAAAATTGTGTTAGCCACAACATTTCTTCTTAATATATTGCTTTTTACTAAGTTTGTCTTATTTATTAATTTCTGCGTTCACTTCTCTAAGCGATAAGATAAAACATGATAGACTATGGTGACGATAGTTGTCGTTAGTCGTGCCCAAAGGCCCCGAGAGGCTACGTCAATACATTTTTATGACGGCTGATTCTGTAGTGTGATACAGTGTGAATTAAACAAGCGTTACTCAGGAGAAAACTCATTAACTCACTCATTAACTCATGGTGACTAAAGATTCATTCGCTCAGTAGTGGGCATGAAAACTCCTACTCAGGATCTCACTCTCTACACGATTCCCATGAGGCTTTATGTGCATCAGTGTAACAAAGCATACATGTACGGGCATAGCGTTTGCTTCAGTTTTCATAACTCGATTAAAAACAAAGACTAAACTAATATTGTTCTTTCACGGCTTTCACGGCCGGTATCAGTTGTATTAAAAGTATGTACCGGGCTGTTTGGCCGTGGTCCATGGTTTACAGACAAACCAAACGTTTCGACAGCACCACTGGCTGCCATCATCAGTGGAATTCGAGGAATTCGAGTCTACCTGAACGCGGGTTGTTAAACGTCAGCCGCACAGTACTGCGGGACATCTTCAGTCTTTACCACAGTACTGTGGGCCTGACGTTTAACAACACGCATTCAGGTAGACTCGAATTCCACTGATGAAGGCAGCCAGTGGTGCTGTCAAAACGTTTAGTGTGTCTGTAAACCATGGACCACGGCCAAACAGCCTGGTACATACTTTTAATGCGAAAACTAAACTGTCTGTGATTGTGGTCGTAGTTTCTATTTGTACAGTGACGTTTACTTAAAACATTTTTTGAAATAATCCATTACACAATTGACGCGTTAAGACGAGCCTTGTAATCGTTAAACAAATAAATGCGCTAAAAACAATTATTCCCATAAACGGATTGTAAAACAAAATGAAATGAAAAAACAAACGAAGCGGTAAAGTATACTGCGGGGTCGCCGGAAGCGAAGCCGCGATCCCATCTTGCGACGTGAAATATGAAAACAAATTTGTCATCGCGCCGTTCCATTTCAATCACGCGAGCCGTGTTTCATTTATTTAGAAATTTAATACTTGTCGCCGTCAATAGATTCAATTTCTACAAAACGTTTTAATACAAGTAAGAAAAAGAAGAAACACTGCTTTATATCGATTGCCATCACATTCTGTTAAATTGGCTTTTATACGCTCCATTTTCCAGTGCTTTTGATTTCGCTTTTATTTACAGACACCCCAACGCCGCGTAGCGAATTTATTTATATAAAGAAAGTAATAACACGTTGATAATATAATTTTTTATTTTAAAAACGACAATTGTTTCCTTCACGACGATATCCTTTATACCCCCCCACCAGCACCAATGGCTGTTTTTTGCGAGAAATCGTTCACGTAATTTACATAAAAACGCCCGGGTAAAATAGATCGCGCAATTATTCAGTACACGAACTGACAGCGCTCAAAGTTTAATCGGCCAAGGAAAAAAATAAATTATAGTAGTCTGTTTTGAAACTACACAATTTTGTTACCAAAACTTTACTTTAGATGTCTTTATTGCCAGCATCGCCAGCAAACACCTCATATTATTACTTACTAACGTGCGTTAAATCGTTTGCAAGACTGTTGTTTAGCTTGCAAACGGATGATTAAAGTTACGTTATCCTGTTCATGTGAACACACATGGGCTATCTCCCATCCATGGCGCAAAGTCCCGACTATCTAGGCTAGTATAGTAAGTCACACTAAATATTTATATGCATATTTTTTGGACAAAGATGTGACAAATAATCCTTATGCAGTCTGCATGCTGTGTGAACTCAAGGGATAACTTTTAAATTCGGAATTTTAATATTTTCATATATAATTATTTTTTTCAATATTTATTCTTATAGTCTTAAAAGTATATTTCAAATCAAATAATAGTTACAACAAATACTATACATAAATTAATTCATCATGAGAACTAATTGAATTGCAACGGTACTTTCGCAATATCCGTATCCACACTACACTTTCATTGCTCAAGAACGAGAACGAGAACGAGAACGAGGACGAGGACGAGGACGAGGACGAGGACGAGGACGAGGACGAGAACGAGAACGAGAACGATAACGAGAACGAGAACGAGAACGAGGACGAGGACGAGGACGAGGACGAGGACGAGGACGAGAACTTGAACGAGAACAAGGACAATGACAAGGACAAGGACAAGGACAAGGTCAGGAACAGGAACAGGAACAGGAACAGGAACAGGAACAGGAACAGGAACAGGAACAGGAACAGGAACAGGAACAGGAACAGGAACAGGAACAGGAACAGGAACAGGAACAGGAACAGAAACAGAAACAGAAACAGAAACAGAAACAGAAACAGAAACAGAAACAGAAACAGCAACAGAAACAGTAACAGTAACAGAAACAGAAACAGAAACAGAAACAGAAACAGAAACAGAAACAGTAACAGTAACAGTAACAGGAACAGGAACAGGAACAGGAACATGAACAGGAACAGGGGCAGGGGCAGGAACAGGGACAGGAACAGGAACAGGAACAAGAACAAGAACAAGAACAAGAACAAGAACAAGAACAAGAACAAGAACAAGAACAAGCTTATGAATATAAATTAGAAAAAATCACCCTCTTGACTTTTTTTTTGCAAATGCCTGAAATAAAGTTAGTTTACATCTACTAACATCTGGCATGCTACCTGAGCTGCAAAACTCGCTCACTATTTTGAACGAAGTACGTTTATTATTACATAAATTTCAATACTAAATAATTTTTTTATTATGGGAAAAATTACAAAGAAAGTTCAAATACTTTACTATTTCTCAAGTTAGTACCTATTACATCTTGAGGTAAAGTAATTATAAATTTTAAATATATTATATATGCATCAAGAAATAGACTGTAGCAAAAAGTGTTTGAATTTACTATTTCTATAGTAATATATGAACTGTAGAGCACACAATCATACAGTAAACACTAAAAATTCGAAACATTTGGATTTGAGTTATAGTTCCTTTTAGTCTGACACCCTCCTATATTTTCACAATTTAAAAAAATATTTTATGTACTTTTTGAGCCCTGAAATAAAAAAAATTGAAATTTCTAAAACTTAACACTACGTTCACATGGCAGTTAAAGTTATCTTTAATCTGATATCCCGCACAGGCTTTTGCGATTATATCACAATTTTGTTCCCCCGTCCACGACTCTTTGGCCTCCCGGCCACTATTGTGAGGGGGGTCAATCTAAAAAATAATAGGCTTTAATAGAAACGGACATCCATACCAAATTTTACGGAAATCAGTTGATGCGTTCAAAAGTTAAAGTTAGACATATCCCAAACAGATACACAGACAAGTGCCAAACAGTCGAGTTAAAACTGTAAACTCGTTTCCCTCGTTCAATTAACGGCACTAGAGAATTTTGAACAAAAATATATTTTATGAACCACTGAGAGCCGATAAAATTGCGTTAAGTGGGCGGTGAATTTCTACACTTAAACATACACAGCGTTCAAAGTTTCTATTCTATTAGATTTATTATGCGACCACTAAAGACGTATATTTCTCAGATTTAAAGAAGCTGTAATTACATTACGCACAATCGCCTAGGTTAATTTGAACACCTGCTGCAAGTCGGTATTACGTTACACAACGGTGGTCAACACCGAGAAATTTCTCAAAAGTTATAATTAATTACAGATGAGATTATATCCATTTAAATTAATAATTTCGAACTTTACAATCGAAACGGTAAATGCTTACAGTCTTGCTCGTGTACTCATGAAAATAAAGCAGCACGTTTTCTTGAACTACAAAAATAAAAGCACATTTTTCTTCCTCCAAAAATTAAAACAATTAAATGTTCAAATTCAGAAATGTATTGTGTGTGAGGAGGAGGAAAGACAGAAATATAAAACGAAAGAGAGAGGCTGACAGAGTGTGAAATGGTAAGAAAGAGAAATAGAGAGGGAGTGAGAGAGAGGGAGGCTGAGAGAGACTGAAAGAAAACGTGTTTCTTGCACAGAATAAAGAATCGGCATCCTGAAGATCTCAACATAGAGAACAGTGGAGTGCGGTAAATGTTCCGTCGATCTCTGGAAACATAAAAGAAATCAGTCGTGTGTAATATCAATGGTAAAGCTTGATTTAGGTATCGCATTTAAGACCCAGTTAATACACAACTGGACCGTCTTTGACAAAAACAAGAATACATTTTTTGCACTCTTTACTTAGTATTTCCTTACATTCTTCCTAGTAATTTCCTTTTCGCATTACACGGGTCGAACAAGCTTTGAATGTGTTTTTACAGTAACTGAGTATTTTACATTTCATCGGACATTTTGCTCCACTAAATATTATTACTTTATAAAAAGAAAACTAATGTTATTATGCATTGTTCCAAAATATTCTGGAATAAGTAAAGAATATATTTTAAGCCGTTACAAAGCGTAGTCGTAACACTTGTAACAACGTTTATATAGACTTTTATAAAATATATGCACTTTAACACTTACCGCTTACAAGTGTATTTCCTTATTAATATGAGGAACAGTAGTGTACATAAATAATTACCTCAAAATTCTGATAGTTAAATCTGAAATTGAAAGTATTTTACCAATTGTAAAATATTTAAGAAAGGGCTCAATGACGTGAAAGTAAATTTTTTAGGAAAATGAAAAATAATTATTTTTAAAAGTGTGACATATTTTTAATGTTCAATATTTCTTAATTCTGTTTAAAAAACTTAAGCTGCTACCTTTTTAAAGTCTTCGTAATATAAAATATATAGCTATATAAGTAAATTTTAAATCATAGAATTGAGGCCTTTGAAAAACGACAATGCTGTAAGTTAAGATCATTTTTCACTTTAAGGTTAAAAATAAATTACAAAAGCAATATATAATCAAACCAAAGATTATTATTTTACTCAGTAGGAGCTCAATATTGTATACAATATACATAAGACAATAAAAAAGCATAATTTTAACAAAATAACTATTATTACTGATATTACACACCATTAACGTCTACAGGTGTTGGCCAGGTCAGAATTTCTTCATAAAAACGGTTTTGTTCTTCTAGAATGTAACACATGAGTTTTTTCAGATCTTCTATCATTTTCATTTATAATCACTTTGTCAATGTATGCTTTAGAAGTTGTAATTTGAATTAAACTTCCTCCGCCTGGTCTTCTTAGATTTAATGTGTAGTTGTCTAAACTACCAATATATTCTGAGGTAGAAAGCTGTCACGGGCCCTTCGCAGAGTATTCAAATTGATTAAAAAAGGTAGGCTGAAACAGGATTTGTTTGTCGCGTGGTTTGTTGATAGTTTTAGTTGCTACAGCAGTTTTCTTACAAACCGTTTGACAAGAACAACGACTCTACCACTAACACAATGAATATGTCATTTTTTGCATCTGACACAATGACTGAGTATACTCTTCCATACAGTATATCCTATCTCGGTTACGAATATCTTATCTTGTTGCAAATGAGCCTTTTAATGAGACCAAAATCTCTGTGTCAAGCACTGAACGAATGTCCTCTAAGAGAGAAAAAAGACGTATAGTTTAAAACCTACCAGTTTCAACTAACGCAGAACACAGTCTTATTAGGGAATGATTCCTACTTTTTTCCCGACGCATCCATCGGAATATAGGTGAATTTCTTTTACGTTATCAGATACATGATTTTTCAATGTAATCTAAAATAAAAGAACATCATTGGCGCACTTTTTTGCTGTGCCTTCATGATATACATACACAACGGGCTTTCAGAACGAAGATTGTGAATGTTGAAAACATTGATCCACGGCTGTCGCAAGTAAAATACATTTTGTACTGGTACCTGTGGAAAAGATACATATTGGATAAGACAAGGTACTATGAGAGCACATTTTATTTTTTATCTCGTCTCTTTGCCCTGCTGCAAGCTAGTAAAACACTTCTCAGTTCTGCGCTTGTGAACCACTAGTTCAGCAGCAGTCAGAAAAGTTTGTGTATTTAGCACCAAATATTCTACATTTTAAAATAATTTCAGACTTGTACTTTTCACGACTTTGAACTGCTTTTTAACATGATAATGTTTTTAGGCTGGGGGTCATTCCACAAAAATGTAACGTTTCCACACTTTCGATTCCCCACAGTCTAGAAATTTGATATGTAAACGCACCAAGACAGAAATAATCGCTGCTGACATTGAGTTTAGCAAAAGTTTTAGTGAGAATAAATTTGGTTTACATGCTCTGTTTGTGATCGTCTGTGGTTTGGAAATGATTTACGTAATCCACCAAACGTAATCCACATTATACGTTTCAAAAGCCTATAAACATTATCATGCTTCCATGTTTCGGTTTCGTCGAAATTCTTTTTTCGCTTCGTTTTTTCTAAATAAACATTACAATCATAGGCAGGCCCTATTTTCTATTATTATAACAACCAGATGTTTACTGTTTAAGTTCTCAAAACTACCACCAGATGGCTCTACCACAAGTTCAGATTTGAAACAGCCCCACTTCTGGAGTTGAGCCGTTTTAAAAATGAATGCTATTCAAGAATATTGCGATTTGTGTTAATGTGAGGTGGAATTGAGTCCTTGAAGTACAGAAAGATGTATCTACCTACCGTAAGAACAGAAATGGAATAAGACAAATTTTTTTTTTAATTGGAGTTGAACCCTTTCTTACATGACCAGTTCAACTTTCAAGAACAACAAACGTTTACTTTTACCGATCCTATACATACATTTCCTGTGGCGAAGCACGAATGAAATAACAAAATAAATGTTTTAAATATAACAAAATAGCAAATGATATATTTAAAATATATGATAGCTATAATAATAATAATAATAACATTTAATTAATAAAGTTGTGTTACTGGTTATAATCACAAAGAGAAGTAACACTGTTGCACACCGTTATAGAAAAATTATGTTTGATTAGCGCTTTCAAGCTTCACAGTTCGGAAATCTGATGATGATGATGATGATGATGATGATGATGATGATGATGATGATGATGATGAACAACAATAATAGTTTCTTATTTTTGGACCTTGGCAGAACTAGGCAGATTAGGCTACCAACTTGAGCCATCATTATGCCAGCTTCTTATTATCCTCACTGTTATCAGGAACTCTTTTCCGCAGGGTAAGTTGATCTGGGAGACGAGAAATGTACCTAGATTTTATGGTGCCCCCCCCGAAAATAGAACTCAGCACATCAGCACCTCTACTAACCCTATTTCTTAAAATATTCCATCATGAAACAACGGATAGCATTTAAACTACTAATATTTATGCCAAGCATATTACAATTCACAAGTTATAGAGAAGGACAATCTGATAGTACTGTGAAACAGTCAAATAGACAAGGCTAGCTTTTGAAAGAAATCTGAGGTAGATGACGGGATCAGTCTTCTGAGAAGTAGGCAGAAAAATTTATAACCAAATTTAATTAAGGAAGTTGTGTTAGTGGTTATCATCACAAATAGAATTAACACTGTTGCCCACCACTATAGAAACATTATTCCGATTAGCGCTTTCAAGCTTCACAGCTCATCGTCAGATCGGAAATCTTGTAAGATGCTTTCGCATTCAATAATAGTTTTTTCTTGATATAATTCTGGTGGCGACGCGTATTTTAAACCGTTTCCTAACGTTTCTTTTTCTTCTGTATTAAAAATTACATCTGTAAGGTTTACTACTCTTTTTTCATAGTTATATTTAGAGAGATGTTCCTTTTTTAATTCGTTCTTTCTTATTAATTTATTCAACTTATCTGCCAGTTTTTTATTTTTCTATTCCAATTTCTTTTCTACGTACCCCAAACCAAAATTATATAATATCTCTTCTAACTCTAAATATGATTATACGCTTAACAACTCTATATGTCTGTCATACAATTCCCTATTATATTTATTAATTAAGCCGTAAAGTGACCTTATTTCCAATTTTATGCTCACTTTGTTCTTTTACTTTTTTAGCTACCGCGTTCTTATTTTTAATTTTAACTTGCGCGTATTTCGGAATGACGTTATTAGCCAGACATTGTTTATTAAACCATTTTTAATTAAGGTTTTCTTTAATTAGACTTTTAACTTGAGATTGTTAAAGACTTTATTTACCTTATTGTTGTCGTTTATTACCTCATTGTTGTCGTCCATTATCTGTCGTCGATTGCACATCTTATCAATTTCCGATCTGACGATGAGCTGTGAAGCTTGAAAGCGTTAATCAGAATAATTTTTCTATAGTGGTGTGCAACAGTGTTAATTCTGTTTGCAATTTATAACTATTACCGACATACTGACAGGCATTTTGATGACGATTAAATTCATATTGTAAACTTTAATAATTCGTAGATGGTGGTGTATAATCTTCCTTTGAACACTGAACTAAAGCTTTGTAAATCGAAAATTTAATGCGGACATTTTAATTCTTCCAAAAGAAAGCAGTGACTGTACGCAAACATGCTGATTAGACCCGATTGTGTTAGAGAATTTTACAATTAAATGTTGTACAGAGTAATGCTTTATAAATCGAAATCACCCTAAGGGGAATAAAATTCATTTAATGTTTGGTGTAAAGAGTTTTCATACGATTATGAATAACATACATAGAATTTATAATTAAAGTTTTATAAATTTGCTATGAAAACCATAATTACAACTAAACCATTATCCTACGTACTTGAAATATCGAGATAAACCTTTGAGCTTTTTTGAGTGAGTGTGTGTGTGTGTGTGTGTGTGTGTGTGTGAGAGAGAGAGAGAGAGAGAGAGAGAGAGAGAGAGAGAGAGAGAGAGAGAGAGAGAGAGAGAGAGAGAGAGAGAGAGAGAGAGAGAGAGAGAGAAAGCGCCAAGGCTAATAAAATTAATACGTTACTTCATGTAATAGCGTACAAGCATATTACAAAATGTTTGAAGAAGTGTACCTTATGTTTACAAAAAATTCATCTCATTATATCTCTAAATAGTTAAATTTATTCCTTTTACCGTAGTTAAGAGAAAACGTAAAGAAAGAACCGACAACTTGTTTTGAGGAAAAATGAATGTAATAAACACATTTCATAACCGATACTGCAGTTACATGGAGTCATTAAATGTTATTCTGCCGGCGGGGCGGGTGACTTTCGACTGTACAAATATTATTAGACGACAACATGGTTTATGACGTCATATCCTATATTCTTTGTTATTCTAATGTAAGAGCTCTTAATAGCAACATATAAAAAGAATTAAATTATTTGTAAGCTTCCACGAATAAAATTCAAAAATAACTTAATAAAGTAGATATATTAAACTCCGCTAAAATATCTTACAACGAGGGTTATCCAATAAATAAATAGAAAATTGCTTTTTGATGAAATACAGTTTATTCAACTAATTTAACAATTTACGTATTTTTTTAACATAAACTTCTCTTGCATTTGTGCCATCGTCCTCATACTTTTCTTTACGCCTGCAACAAAGAATTATTTCTTTTGTAGTCTGAGCAAGTTTTATATACTTGTTTTGACTTATTCATTGCATTGAAATTTGACTTCACGTAAAAACCTCTTGACGGAACCAAACAAAAGTAGTCAGAGGGGGCAAAGTCTGGACTAGATGACGGATGAAGCATAATTGTAATTATTCGGATTAGGCGGATGTAGAAATAGCACTCCTGAATTGACTGCGGGGCTGTGCGAGATGAAGGGCATGCCCGTCGCCCGCTCGTGTGCTGCGTTCCAAGCTCCTGCCGCAGGGTCCACAGATTTATTGGATATTTAGGCTGTGGCCTGCTACCGGCCGTAGGTCGTCAATATATTGCTTAATTGAGGGCGAGTGTTCGCCGAGGCCGGGTCCAAGATTCACCTGGCACAGATTGGTAGCGACCGAGGGCGCTAATGAGGTGATTGCCCTGAAAGCGGGCGGTGCGGCGATAGAATTTCCGGAACAGTGTCCGTACAGTGGCGTCCAGGGAACAAACACGTCGAGATTCACTGATAATTTTATTAGAAGTCAGGTAGTGGGCTTTGCACGCCCAGCGCAATCCTCGGTCCAGGAGAGACTGAAGCGTTCGCTTATGGGTCTTGGCCAAGTAGCGCCACACGGGAATCGCGTAGGTAACCATCGGCACCATATAGGTGGTGATGATAATCTTCCCTAGGCGGCGGGTCACAGAGTTACTGCAAAGGAGAGACGGGGTCGATATAGTCGATGGGCGTTCTTACGGGCTACTTGCTCGGAGTGTGTCCTCCAGGTAAGACGTCGATCGAGGTGGGGCCCGAGGTACTTAACCTCTCGAGACCAGGGCAAAGGAGTGTCGCCTACGTAGAGTCTGTCAGGGAGCCTTATGCGCCTGGAGAAGGCTACGGCTGTGCTTTTTCCTATAAACAACGCATATTTTTAAGTACGGAGGGTTTTTATTTTCTAGCATCTCCGCAGTAGTTGATCATACCGTGTCCTTCCAAAAATCACATATAATAGGGCCTTGCATCTGAAAGTTCGTTAGCATCACTTACTGAGCGATGCAGGGTCGTGAATTATTTCTGACTGGAGAACCGAAATGAGCGACTGCACGCTTTGTCGTTTGGATTCTGGGTGATTGTAATGAAACCAAACTCATCGCAAGTCACAACTCTGTCGACAACTTTTCTCCTGAAATAACGCTATGTTTGTCCCTACACTTCAGGATAAATAACAGCTTCGGCTGTCCCTACACGTGGTAGTTTTGTGATTTTCCCGAAACCTATCTTGGATATGTTCTGCGGCAATTCAGTTTATTACCAATAGTTAAATGAATAGCACCAATGTTCGCATTTCAATTATCAAAAAAATCTTCTTCTATAGCTTGTTTGTCTCCTAAAATAAACTCACCGGGGGGACTCCAGAGTCGTCGCCTACATCTCATACGATCATCCCACACGCTGCGCATCAGTAAAACTTTCTCGACGACTTTTGAACTGACCAACCCATTTATAAAAATTTTCACTCTCCGTTCAACGTTTACCATATGCTAAATTATCTGAGAATAAATTTTGTATTGTTTTACGCCTTTGCAGAGAAGAAATCTTATTACTGAATGCTGTTATTCAAAAATCGCATTTTTAAAAGGACTTGTCATCGTTGAACGAATCTTGCAAATTATTATTTGTACTGAAATGTTTGTCGAGCAGCTGTCTTGCATAAGTGATAGGGATGCTAACATGACGTTTCAAAGTATTGTAAACATGATTTAGATTTGTTTTTAACTACAGCTGTTTTTCATGTTACTTATTTAATAATTCTCATATCTGTGTCTAAATGTTTACATCAGTTAACACAACATATTTAGTAGGTTATTGCAGAATACTTAGAGCTCGTAGTAGACACTTCGTACATTCCTTATTAAATTAGTTTGTAAGATTTTCTGCTTTACCTCACATTTAAGATCCACTGTAATGATATCCAGCACAGTGACATTCCAAAAGTGAATTAACATTTATTTTGTGAAACAACGAAAGTTCTTATGGTCTATCAGCTTAAAAACTCTCCCATTTCCAAGTCCCCATTCCAAATCTTCATCTTGGGTTTGGGTCGTTCCATAAGTTATTTTCAAGTCGTTTCCTTTCCTCAGATTCCTTAGTTATGCCTTTCCTCATGCCTCTCGTCAGGTACCCTGTCCCGTCTCGGCTTTGGGATGCCACTTTATTAGCGCTTGTTTTTGTGGGTCTGTATTATACATAATACATAATACTCTAGAACTCTCATAATATTCAACCACATGTCGATGCCAGACTAACTTTATATGTCTCAAATCATCAGTAACAGAGTCCGTAACTTTTGTTTCCCTAGTTTTTTGTTCTTCCCCTTCTGGAACTTCCACCTGTGCGTTCACAAACATTCATTTTGTTGCTCTTGATGGTTTTTTTTCTGTGACACTTTTCAGATATCATATCTGAGAACTGTATGTGAAGCTACTATACTTTTTACAATAGAATTTAAGTTACAGTTTCATTTTCTTTGTCACCGTGTATCTCATAGAACACTGTTTAGTAGGGTCTAAAAACTGTTTAATTCATTAATTCATATACTTCTAAAATTTACATCACTGCAGGCTGAAATAGCTGAACTGACGTTAGCTTAACAGAGCTTAAATTGTGTTTCGCAGTGCACATCTTTAACAAAACTGCTTACTATCGTAAATCGAAGTATTATTATTTCATATCACATTTAAAACATTACCACTATCATCATCATCATCATCATTGCCACTGCCATCATGGTTATCTGGTGTTCTCTGACTTTTCCTATTTTCAACCTCCGTAAGTTATCTTTAAGGCCCCTATTCCGTAATCTACCTTTCAAACAATCATTAAGCCCACGGTCTGTTTCGACTTAAGGATCTTCAATGTGTATTTCACCTTTTTAAGATACACATTCATGTTTATATTCAATAAGTCTATTCAGTTTTCTGAAATGCAATCCATAGACTCCTTTTGGGCTTGTCCACCTATAGACTTTATTTTCTTACTAATCTGATTCAGCTAGTTTGTACTTAAACTATGTGATTTGCCCCACAGATAGAAAAATGGAATGAACGAATCTTAACTCGAATTGGAAAACTACAACGAGTTAGGGCGATTAGGTAAAATTTAAATCATTGTGCTATTTCGACCGTTAGTCAAAATAAACAGAAAATAATTTTCTTTGTTAGAGATTATGTAAAAAATGTACACTTTAAAAATATTTTTAAAGGGGGTTGGTAGACATGTAAATGTTGCTTGACTGCCAGTAAAATACCGGCTTCAACAGTTGATGGCAACTTATTTTAAAATCAAGGAGTTTTTCAGTTCCCAAATCGTCGCAGTCAATGCTGAATGTCGATACGGTGTACCGTTCAATGTAATAAATGGCGGATGAAGAGTAGTGCTGGCCACAATACCTTTCTTATGTCGCACGGTTTATGGCAAGCAACACTTTTCTCTTCCATACCACTTTATGGTGAAAAAATTAAAATGAGTAAAAAAATTAAATCACATCGATTAGTCACAGGGAAATCCTAATCACGTTGACTGATCTTTTGACTATTCCATGCAGCTCTGACTATTCGGCTGTCCCATCGCCATCGCTTTAACACGAAACACAATTAAAGGTTTGCGTGTTTAAAGGGATATTACGGGACGAATTATCCCTGTTTATATTTCTGCGTGCACTTGTGTACTGTCCAAATACCCTTATCATGTATGCCTGAAAAGGTCCCCGTGCAGAACAGAAACAACAACAACAACGACAACACACACGGGGTACGTCCAAAAACAGGACAGGGCTAACAGTTTTTGTACGTCTGTGTAGAGGTAGGGGCAGGGCGGACAGACAATGCTGTCAAAACAAACCGGCCCAGCCGGCCGCAACCAGTGATGGATTTCCGACGGGAGCAAAATAATCGATATTCCGTGTGTACTGAACTCCGCCTCTCCGCACGCTAGTGTGTGTGTGTGTGTGTGTGTGTGTGTATGTGTACGCGCGTCAGAACGTTAACAAAAAGCTCATGCTTAACTGAACATCATTAGAACGGAATTAACCCTGTTTCTCTCGCCGCGATATTTTTCTCTCAGTCACTCTCACTTATCACCATCAACAAATTTAGGGGCCCACCTTACTTATCACTCAACCGAACTCTGCGTCTGCCTCGTTCACACACACACACACACACACACACACACACACACACACACACACACACACACACACACACAGAGTTTCTGCGTGTTTATGCAACACTGAAGAAGTGGATACGAAAGCGCTACACGAAAAATAAAATAAGTTTTGCACAGAAGTTTATTAAATTAGTGATCATCATCATCATCACCACCCAAGGACTACGCCTTAGACCTGTTCCGGAACCCATCTCCTCCTTGGTCTACCGACATCTCTTCCCAGTAGGGTGATAACCCAAGGTAGCCACAGGTAGACAGATATCAGGCATGCGATTGAAGTGTTCACACCGCCTCCTTCTGTGGTCTTCAATTTTTTGGTGCAATGATACAATGTTTAAATCGCGTCTAATATCCTCATTCCTTCTCCGATCCAAGAGAGAACAACCTTGCGACTCTTTTAGAAATTTCATTTCGGCTGCCTGAATCCTCTGCACGTCCCTTTTACCAAGAGTCCATGTCTCACTAACATACAGGAATGTGGGGACAGCCACAGTTTTATAAAATTTCATTCGGGTATCCTTCCGTGTTTTATTTTTCAGGTACCTATGGATCGTTCCACAGATGTGTCTAAATTTTGTTAGCTTACTATCCCAAACAATATCAGTATTAAATTAGAATAACAAATAAATAAAAGTTTATGTAAATTTATGTTTAAGTAAATGTGGCAAGCTATATTCTAATTCTTTAAAATACTCGAGTACGCCGTTTACAGATAGACAGAAACCAGAGTACACATATTTTAAGAAATAAATTAGAAAAAAAGATTTATTATCTTCTTTCTACATTTCCAATGCGGATGAGGTTTTAAAATGCGATTAAACGTTTTTTCTTTAACAGCTGTGATGCCACTTTATAATTTGTAGTTGTCTGTCCATTATTCCCCCCTCAAAATTACTCGTTCTTGCAACCTTTGTGTAAAAGTTATGCAATAATTATTTTTGTACAAGCGGAAACATAAGGAAACCGCGAAATATATAAAGAAAAGCTAAAGAAAAGACATGCTCAATAAGAAAAACGGAGAACTGAGAGAACTAGGCCTTTACACGGAACCGAACGTGGTGACAGTAGCTGAGATGAAAAGAATTAAATGGGTGAGAAAAGAGAGTGGGTCAAGATTGAGGGGGACGTGTGGCTGGAATCAGAGGGCAGACGTCTATATTGGCGGTCTCAAAACCTTCAAGTGGCTGAAATCGGGGGTATAAAAGAAGTAGTAATAACTGAGGTAAGGTTATACGCCTAAACATATGTTGTTTTATTTATAACAACACGTAACTTAGTACAGTTTTTTCTAATATGTCTATCATGATTTAATTAAAATTGATTACGCTTCTCATCCATAAAAATATTACATAGATGAATAAGATCAAGTAATTTATTAGGAAAGCATTAATAGTTAATCACTCATTAATAACGTAAGTGCGCGAATGCTCTTTGATGGAGTTTTAAACATAACAAAACACTATAATCCTTAAATTCGTAGTGACCGCCAATCAATGGATTTTTCGGTGAAGGGTTTGTGAGGATCGGTCAAAAATATAACACAAATTTGACATAAATATAACTTATTTGTGTCGCCGTTTCGACAATGTTTATTGTCATCATCAGAACAATTGTTGCTGACGCCAAACACACAACTGTCAAAAAAAAAACACTATAACGTTCTGCAAAACTGCTATAACATGGGCTGTAATAATGGTTCTGCCTATATTTTCATTTCCACGTAATTTTCGCATCCAGGTCCCCGCTACCAAGGCCTATAGATTAAAAGTATAGCTTCAAGTTCTTCATAAGCTATTTATCATTTATAACATTCAGCAGATTGTAAAATATACGATTGGTTATCATTTGCCCTGGCGTATTTTGTATCGATAACATCCACTCTATTATTTAGAGGCACATTGTTCAGGCGGGTCAGTCAATTTCTTTATTTGGCTAAAAACATCTTTACAAGTTTTGTGTCAGATTTAATAGCGAGATATTTGCAATCCGAAGCCGTGTATACTTCAACAATTTCCACCATCTGATAAACCAGATAAAACATCTCCTTATAATGTTCACTGACTTACATAAAAAAGTGTGCCTCATTTCGATTATACTTATTTTTCCTTATTAAAGTGTCGGCAACCTCCTTCTACAGCTGGTCTCTCCAAACAACGGGATTTGTTTGCTTTTTACAAAGCGCCATAATGGTTGCTTCACAAGGTTATTAATAAATCAGCTCAGGTACGAAGTAGATTTTCATGGCTTGGATATGCCATCCAATCGTATTTTCTGCTATTTGTTTGAATCAAAATCAAAATTTATCAAAATTTATTATACAAAAGCCGCTCAATTTCAAATGAGAGCTAAATATCTGTTAAATTTTTAATAAAATTAAACGTAATTGTTGAAGCAGGTTGCATTTCTCATAACATTATGAGTTCTAATCTTCTCCTCGTAAGAATATTTGATACGCTACTACTCTTTTCTCATCTTTAGTACATTTGTAAAAATGCTTAAATGTTTCCCAAACAACTGAAAACAATTAAACGATAAATCGAACAAAATATATGATTTACAAAAGCGAGTACAACATTTGGGTAAAGCGTACGCCTATGCTCGTTCGCGTGTTTGTGAATGGATCGACGTTAATATTTATGTACTTTTATATTCCAGTGACATTTACCTGGATGGCGCGCAGTTACCATAATTGTACTTTCATTGATTCAAACTCTTCAGCGCGAATCAAGTAAAACTGTATATAGGACAACAAGTATGTGTCTGTGTGTGCGTGCGCGCAGATGCGTTTTTACTGTTATTTCAATTTATTTCACAGAAAATATCACTGTCATTATTCACGTCTATTGTCATCAATAAAAGCTGTTGTCTTCCCAACCTACACAACTGCGTAGATCGTTACGTTGTTGTAAAACTCATATTTTTCCTCAATATTGACGACGTCATAGTAACGATGGAACTACAGATAAAGGAATACAGTGTGAACGAAAAATATTAAAATTAGAGCTTTACAAGAAACATTGCAACGAAGCACACTAAAACTCAAAGAATGTACGAAAAATGTCGTCCACTAAAGGCAAGAAAGAACAAATATCATGGTGGAAGATGTATTGGTAAAGGTCATTCTTAACTGTATTTGTAACTGTTGTCATTCTTAATTGATGTCTCAAGCTCTTACGACTGGCTTCAACTCTGTCAGAGTTCCTAACCGGGCTATTAGACCGTGGTCTAATGCTGTTTATAACAACTACAGATATTTCGGCCCCACATCAGTGTTGCACGATTGAAAGTTTAACCGGCAAGATGTACACCAGTTGAACAGTGTTGTTACTCTTATTTTTCTTCGATATTTGTCGACTATGGACCAGCGTGTTTTTCTTCTTTTATCGCTTTTCTGCACTTTACTACGTTCCCTTTTCCAGATGTTCCTTTCTTCACTGTGTTTCTTTAGTCTTGGTAGATTTTATCCTGAAACTACCAAAATCCTATAAACCTTTTTTTCTAAAGATACCCTTGTCCAGAATATCGTGTTCTGAAAGCTTTACTTCTGTGAGATCTTATTTTACTTCTGTGGAAGAACGGATTTGTGTTTTGAGATTTTTATCGAAATAGTCGAATATACTGTTGTTTCTCTACGGACCTCAACTTAAGAGGCATTTATATGCTTTCACTATACAATCTCTCTCAGCTCAGTCTATGGCTTTACTGAGAGCAGAATGTGTTTCACATTTCAGCTTAGATAAACCAAGATCAGTTAGTCGAAAGACCCAAAATCTGAAAGTTTCTAATTTCTCACACTCCATAACATTAGCGTCGGTAGTCTCGATGTCAGACACCAACGAAATTGAATAGTAACAGGCTCTTCAAGTGCTGTCTTCTATTGGTGTCGTACCGTACGTCAGACTCATGATGTCAGAATACACAAAATTATGACAAAATGTTTTAATATTACACAGTTACAAAATACAGCCACTCTGTATGCTTCAGCTGGGCTTCCTGAAATCTTACGCCTAGCTGAAACCTAATTATTTTTCTCATTATAGTGCAAAGGTTAAACGACAAATGTGTAAAGTTTGAAAAAGCCTTCATAGTGTTTACGAACAGAGGTTTTCCAGTATCTCTATCAATCTACTACCTAACGTTTTTTACTAATTAATTCGTTATACCACTTGCTCGTTTTTGGACCATAATTGGAGATTGCACCCTCTTCCTCTCCACTGAAGTCGTCTTCTCTTTGCCATTAATAAGTCCACGCTCAAAACCCATCTCATAGCAACATTTCTACGGACTAAAAGTACTAAAAAATTTTGTTGAATAGCAAGTGTAGCTATCAGACTAAACCTAAACCACCCCCTTAAAACTGTACACAGTTTTATAAATACAGTGAAGATATTTTTAAAAATTGTAACACAAATTAAAATTTATTCAAGAACAGTTCATAATAATCAAAAGAGTGACTAATCGGAGATGGAAACACGATACTGAAACCCAACCGTATTAGCGCGGCTTTCCTTCCCCTTGCCCGATTTTACAGACTTTTAAAAATGTTTCCTCCAATTTGCGTTAATAGATTTCTAACATTTCCTGAGATGTGGTTACTAGAGATACTTTACAATTAGTAGAGAAAAAAACTTTGTCAGACGCATGAATTTCTAATACTTAAACTAGAGAAAAATAAGGAAATATCAACTAGGGAATTATCTCAAATCTACTAGCAATGTTTTTTCAAATACATATTTAAAGGAGACTACTAACTATTAACTAATTCAGACACCCCAAAGCATAATGTAGGTATAAACAAGACAAGGCAAATTAAATGAATTTATACACCTAAGTTTTTAAGCAAATAGCACTAATAATATCATGTCCAAAATTAGTAGAATGTTAGACCTTTATCCGGTAAACAGAACACTGACAAAACATCCAAGTCTAGTGTCGTTTTAAGTTAAACTAAATCCGCAATCCATAAAACTCTTAATAGGATGATATTATCATGTGGTTCTTAAACAATGACTTTAAAATAAATGACAATTGTGAAAGTATTTTTAGAGAGCTGTATTCAAACATATTTATAAGGGGTTAGTTGAGGGTGGCGTTTGGCACAGGCACCATCATACTGAGCTGTGCGATCTCTGCGGTCACCCTGATACTTTGATATTCATTTTAAAAAATATATTGGGATGGATTGGGCACACCGAAGAAAGACAAGAACACGCAGCCGATAAAGCAAGTATTTTGGATCAGAGGAACAAAGGGAGGCCTGAACTAGAGTGATATATAATAGATGGGGGAGATGGCATTGGAAATATGAAGGTTACAAGAAATGGAATAGAGTCATGAGAATAGTTGAGAACCCATGAAGGATTACAGAGCCACAGCTCATGATGATGATACGGACGTCTCCGATACCATGACCAGCAGACGAGCATAATGATTTCTTAAAGAGAGTTTCAGCTTGAATAATTGTTTTCACATCCCTTAACACTCAATCTGCACTCAGTTACACAAACAAAAAACTTGTGTTTTCAAGACTTACTCAAATATTGTTTCTGTTAGTGTCTGTCAACTCATCCATTAAGCTAATTGCTAAAAGAATTTAAGCGGGTAGACAGATGCAATAGAATCATGACAATTCGAACTGACTAGGACCAAATTGTTCGGATCATCATAAATTTTTCATTGTCAAACATACCATTGCCGCAGCTAAATAATGTAAAATAAATTTCTAATACTGGCATGTAATAAATAAAAATTAAAGGAACGGAAATTTGAGGTACAATAGCTCGAAATAGTTATTTCAGTAACAAAATAGTTAAACTAGCATACTTAAAAAACCCTGCTTCTAACATTTTTTAACATAATCGAATTAAATTCTTCAGGTTTTACACATTTTAACAGTGACGTTCAGTTTGCTATACTGTTAAAAAAAATGCAAAAAATTAAAAAGTTAAAATAATTATTTCTAAATCTGTATAAAACAATACCAATTTGTCTCGTACTTTGTGCTGAGAGAGATTGTAAAATTTTATTTCAAACATGTTAAAATTTATTCGTGGATTTTTGGTTTACGTTTAGTTATAATTTACTTCCCATTCCTTGATTTACATAATTTCTTATTTTACTGATCGATTTACTTAAATTACATTAAAATTTCTAACGATTTATACGTGTCTGTCTTTCAGTTATATTTGTAACTCTTGGCAAATTTATTTACTATTTAATTTACTTACAGTGCATTCTGCATTCAGATTTTTGAGTATCCAGAATACCACTGCTCAAACTGCTAAGATTCCGCTCGATTTTAATTAATACCGTAATTATTTATATTTTCATATCACGCTCTTATAATTTTGTGTAACGGTTTCTTTCCATTACGTCACCGATGATGTGATCAGAGAGGCGTATCGAAATCCTGTCCATACCAATTACGGCTGTTCCCTTGCGTGGCGAACTGCACGAAATCGTCGGTCGACACGCACGCATCATGTACGCGTATTAAAACAGCCGTATTACACATTTACAAAACACATTATTGAATTCCATTATCGCGGTAAGCGTATACATTTGGTGCACGCAATTAAGAGCGCGCGCGCGTTCAATAAGAGACACGGAGATTAATCCGGACAGCTAATGTAGCAGTTACACGGACATTACTGTTTCATCAGTAATAATTGTATCGCTGGCCGATGAAACGTAAATTACGGCCTTCATAATCGCATATTGTTTCTGTTGGTTGTAATAGGTGTAATAGTCGAAGAACGAGTCTGTCAAGGCTCGCGTTTATCACTCCGTGGACACGAAACCGCGATTAATTTTTTGATGTGGAATAAATACCTCTTTGTTCGCATATATAGTATAGTCGGGTGGTAGGATCATTCCAAGGAGCGTTAGAAAAACATGTAAGATTTGTTTCATTTATAACTTTGCACAAAATAAACGCAGAAGGATGATCCTGAATATTTCCACAACGGGACTGTTACAACGGTGACTCATTTTGCGCACAACTTTGACAAGGCGTCGGGAACGTCATTTAGCCGATAAAAATAACGAACTGTCAGAAGTCGACTGCAAAGAAAACTACACACATCAGGAACACATCGTTAGGTTTATAATGAAGATTCTTTAAATCGTTGTGAACGTGATTCAGTATCATTAACATGGACAAAATCGAGATTCGTTGGGAAATTTAGTATTCCTATTTGAAATTTAGTACTAAAAACAAAACAAAATACATAAAATCCTATCTGCTTACCCGCTACTTGGTTCTACCAAGGCCCTTTTCGTGCCTTAGCCTCGTTCACAATTCTCCTCCACGCATTTCTATCCTTAATTTTCTCTTCCCATCCCCTCACTTTCATCATCTTCTTCCAATACACATTTCGTCCTTCGCAATCGTACTCTTTTTTTCTTTTTAAATAGAAAAATTTTAAATTTCAAAATCCTGTTAGGTATAAACGTATGATCTCTCCTCTCCACATGACCCTGCCATTGCAGCCTTTGAGTTTTTACAAACGTTCCCATATCCCCTCGTCTTTGTTAACTGATCCAATTTCCAATTGAAGCAACTTCTCTGGTTATTATTTTTGTAAATTAGTAAAAAGATCATCCCCATGATTTTACTTTCAAATATACTTAAAAAATTGTAATGAAGAAAGTTGTGTTAGTGGTTATAATCACAAACAGAAATATCACTGTTGCACACCACTATAGAAAAATTATTGCGATTAGCGCTTTCAAGCTTCTCAGCTCATCGTCGGATCGGAATTCCACTATCCACGTTTTCCGCCAATATTTGGCCAAGGTTCTATAAATTTATATTTACAAACCTCTAATTAATCGTATTTTGTTTCTCACTATTCTCACTTTTCCAAAATACACACCAATTTTTACCTATTCTTCCTATAATCGCACTTCTTATTTTACCGTCGTTATAAAAAATCTTTCCTAAATATTCGATAAATATAAAAGCCGAGAGAATTAAATTTATTTACCGGGGAATGAAAAAAAATAATGAAATATATCAAAGCAATTACTTAATTACTTTTTGGAATATTTAATGAATAAAGTTGTGTTAGTTGTTATAATCACAAACAGAAATAACACTGTTGTGTACCACTATAGAAAAACTACCCGATTAGCGCTTTCAAGCTTCACAGCTCATCATCAGATCCGAAATATCTTCTTAGTTTTAATCTTAACTTGCACGTATTTTGGAATAACATTATTAGCCAGACATTGTTTGTTAAACCATATTTTTAAACCAGATATTTTTAAACATTTCCGATCTGTTGATGAACTACGAAGTTTGAAAGCGTTAATCGGGAATTTTTTTCTATAGCGATTTGCAGCAGTGTTATTACTGTTTGTAATTACTTTTCGTGTACACAATTCTTACACGGTGAAGCGTAACGGCAAATGTTCGGATAATGTCGACCAAACTAAGCAAGAAAAAGTGATAACACAAATTTGTACTTCCAAGAGTATCACTTAGACATATATGCAATTTTCGTGTTCTCAGAAGTGTAGCGCAAACGACGGGCTCTCCGCGGCACAAAGGTTCACAACGACAACAGACATGGACGTCGTAAAACCAGCGACACGAGTCCCACTGTAATAATCGACACACACGTAACCACACACACACACACACACACACACACACACACACACACACACACACACACAAACCATATAAAAGCCAACAGTGTGATGGACATGTTCACAGCTATAATAATAGTAGTAGTGGTAGTTGTAGTAGTTGCACGCTGCTCGGATATGAACTGCTACTGTCGACTCGATTTCGATGCGGATAAACATCTAATGCAGTCACTGTTCCTCACCGGCACACCACTATCAAATGTACCACTTCTCGCATCTCTACGTTACATAACTACGTGTATTGCAGTTTACCGTTTTACATATATCTAAACACACACACACATACAGATTATTATTTCAGGTTTACGACACTAGAAATGATCACATATCTACGCCGTCTATAAACAATAACCAATAACTAGTAAAACATAATTTCGTTATAACATTGACTAACTCCGTTATTATAGGTTGGTTTTTTAAAGCTTTTAAACAGTTATAAAAGGCTAAAGCGGTAACTTCTAATTGTTTGAAATACGTTTATTTTTTACAGTGTATTTTAACGGTAAAGTATTTCCTTATTTTAGTAGTGACTGTCGAACAATAAGTTTTAACAACGGAAGGTGTAGCGAGGATCGGTCAATAAGTACAACACAAATTTTAGATTACTTGTGTTGACATTTCGACAATATTTATTGTCATCATCAGGACCTGTGTTAAAATATTGATAATGTAATAATCCTGTAATTATATTTGTAAATAATTAATTATATTTATATTTATTTATAATAAATAAATAAATACTAAATAATTATATTAAAAATTGCAATATTGTATTAATTATGTTCTGGAGTACTATAATTTGTCTCTGTATTTACAGTAAGTAACACTATATGTAAGGGATGTAATAATTTTGTTGATGTAAAACGAACAGTCTCAACTCACACACGCACGCACGCGTACGCACATATACAAACACATTCACTGAATTAATTGATCTTGTTGTGTCTGATATTTTCTCTTGTATCCGTACACAGGTCCTGATGATGACAATATATACTGCTGAAACGTCGACACAAGTAGTGTAAACTTTCTGTTATACTTATTGCCGATTCTCGCTGAATCTTCCATCGGTAAAATGTTTATTAATGTCGCGAAATGCGATGTCAATATCAACTAGTCAAGCTGCATTTTTAACCAACGACGGAAACAAATAAGTCAGTATTTGATGTTGTTGTGACTTTAAGTTGCATCAGAATTTAGGTTTGTAACATTATTTTGGACTAAGCATGTACGGATTTATATTTATCAAGATTGTGAAAGTTAAATTACTGTTAAAGTGTTGTCAACAAAAATTGAATTGCACTGAATTTGAAACAAAAATTCGGCTGCATCAAAATGTCTCTCAAGACACGTAACGTACCTGCGTACATTTACAACTCTCGGAAAACCTTGTAAAGCGTATGATAATGGACACGTAAAGTAGCACTACAATTACGATGACCTCTACCGCTATTACAACCGGACCGGGTATGTGACTACTTTTAGGCCCTGAACCTATTATTTTTTTATGCCGTTGGGAAAGGGCGAAGCGTTATGTTTACATGGACCTTAAGGTAGTAACAAAGCTACTCGCAGCAAAATGCCGTAGTCGCCTGAGTGTACGAATCACGGTTGTTTATGACGATCTAAAATAACGGAGGGACAATAACGGAAGTTAAGGTCAATAAAATTGTGATATCTGGTAGATAAAATGACTGGTGACTACAATGTTCCAGGTTAACTGAGTGGTTTTTGCTCATGTTAATGATTACTATTACTATCACTATTATTATTTTTTTATATATTTTTTTCTATCGACTATCTAAGGACCACATGCCAATTTCAATTCTTTATTATTTGTTCTTTTCTTTTTCTCCAATATTCTTTCACCTTTTCGCTGTATCTCTTCTTCCTGTCTTCAGTCCACTATGAACCTGCGTTTTTCTCTCTCGTACCCTGGACTCCTTCCATTTTTAACACTTTTGCTCGAAAAACTTCTCTTTCAATTGCTTCTTCTGCATTGATATAATTTTTTTTTCTAAATCCTTCTGGACTTCTTTAATCCAAATCGATGTTGACTTCTTCCCCCACAGATATTTGAAGATCTGCTTTGTTAAACTATTGTCGTCCTTTCTATTTAAATGTCCAAAAAATAATAGTCTTATTTCATCATTACTTCTTAATTTCCAAACTTCTGAAGTTTTTCGCGGGCCTAATATTTTCCTAATAATTCGTCTTTCCAATATTTCTAGTTCCTCTAAATTATAAATCTATGCTAGACATTCTTGCTAGACATTCTATAGGCCTTCTGGCTTCCCTACTGTACTGTAATGCCTTATTTTCGCATTTTTAGATATGCACTTTTTATTGTAAATATCTTTAGTTATACCATGCGCTCTTTCCATTTTATGAATCCTTTCTTCTATAGCAGATCTTTCTATTATTATTATTATTATTATTGTTGTTATTATTATTATTATTATTATTATTATTATTATTATTATTACTTTTTCTAATGCTGCAGATTCGCAAGAAAAAGAGTGGCACTGGAGATGAATTTCTGGGAGATCACGCCCGAGAGCGTAGTTGAGACAAGGGGGAATGGGGCCGCATTTCTGCATTTATTCAGTGGGTCCTACTAGAAAAGAAAAAACATATTCAAACAACGACGTAATCTAATACGTAATAGAAATTTAAGCTACGATTCTGTGGTCAAAACTGTTACGAAGAAGAAAGTTTATTACTAATAAGTCCTTAAACTATTAAAAGCCCGATAACGTTAAAACTGTTATGACCTTACAAAATATTAACGTCAGCACTTTTGGTAAAATAGTAAACAACACTGTACAGTGTTGCTCACTAAACATTTTGCGTAATTCTTCGTTAATCTGTATTTTATAGCCTGTGTATTAGAAAAAATAAAAAGCAACCACCGTATTAAAATGTATTCCTCACAGATGAAATTTGATAGATATAGCCTATACTACACTTTATGTAAGAAATCGTTCAACTGAATTACGGTAAATTCTGTTGAAATGTTCTTTACAGCAAATGATTTTATGACACGTACTAACGTTTCCAAAAGTTTTTAAAAATATTATTTTAGTAAGTTTAAACCCTAACATTACTATTACATATACTAATACGATTGCAGTTTTATCA
Source organism: Magicicada septendecula (assembly GCA_034769895.1). Lineage (NCBI taxonomy): Eukaryota > Metazoa > Arthropoda > Insecta > Hemiptera > Cicadidae > Magicicada > Magicicada septendecula. Next base: position 245,169,154 of record CM068374.1, on the reverse strand, counting down.
GTTTTTAACAGTTTCTTCCTGACAATTTTTTTTTTTTAATTTATTTACTTCAAGTTTGTGTGAATTATTTGAATCGAGCAGTCATTGTTCATTGACTTATATTAAAAGAGTGAGTGAATCCTTTTTTTCCAGTCACATACGTTAATTAAAATTACAGTCATTATTAAAACGCAAATTTCAAAATTAATTTATATCAGACGGCAAAGAGAAAATTTCGGCTTATCGGACACAACAGATCGCTAAATAATGTATTCAACCGATGACAGTGTTCTGGCCGCCCGCCAATAGGTTACAGATCTGCCAGTGCAGTGTGTGTGTGTGTGCGTGTGCGTGCAGAAACACAAGTATGCAAATCAATGGATTACAAGCAGTTAACGGGCGAGGAATGAGAGAGTTTTGCAGCAGCGGATTGCGCCCTGGAGTCACATCTTAAACAGCGTCCGGACCACTCCCCCCCCCCTTCAAACAGCAGTCACCCAGGTAGTGACACACACTGTAATTCATACATCCCTCTAATAATATATATTCGCAGTGAGCGTAATCTGCGAGTTTATAACGGCTCAATAAATCTCGTAGCTTTCAATTAAGTTTTTGCACGCACAGTGTTCGCTACGGGAATCTAGAGTGCGATCTGTCTCCGTGTCTCGCTTTGTGATATAAACGTTTGGTCACCATTGTCAGCGATGGAAATTGTGCACACATTTGCTCGACCACTGCCTGTGTTTCAAAATAAAATGCCCATCATATATTGCTTGTTCTTACTGTTGCCTTGCTTTCTTATCATTAACATTGTAAAATCTGATTAGTATGCTCAATGGACTGCATAACTCGGTTACTATTTTGAAGTAAATACATTTATGATCACATCAACCTAATAAAATTTAATTTTAAAACAATTTACAAAAAACCTTGCTACTCTACAATATTTCTTAGTAAAATAACAATTGTAAAGCATATAATCATTATCAAATTTTTACTATTATTCACACAGTAAACATTAAAAATTCAGACTGCTGCATTGTTTTTATAGTTAAATTTATAAACATAATGCTTAAAAGACAAATAATTTACTCCTAATTTTTAAGTTTATACATCTATAGATGTATAAACATTCTAGAATTTATTGAAATTTTTAAGTTTCCATAAATATCTAGAGGTCGGTACCTAATACGTTTTACAAATATAAACATAACTGACAAGAATATGCAAAGTGTTTTGCAACCATACCTTATCAAGGTGGCCATGCAAAGTCTATTAGAGTTAATAATTTTATCAAATTACTAAGAATTATGAGTTTGAATTTTGAATAAAATTCCTCATAATTAAACATAACACATACAGTTTTACAATTGTTTTCAAAATTTAGATCCCTTTCTGGTGTTATAAAATTATGAAATTTCCAAAACTGAACACTTTGTAGGCCTACAGATTTTGGTTAATATAGGGGAAGGTTGCCATCAATGGACCGGTTCCATGGATGGACCTCTTACGTATTTCCTCCACCAAAGCGTGCACATGCGCGGTAGTAGTAGTAGAATCTTTGTTTCCTTCACGCCAGCTGTGTGCAGTGCTGTAAACGAGTTGGAGTTGCGTCGCTGCTAGATAAAAATTCAGGTAAGATTTCTGTGCTATAACTATTAGTCTTTTTTAATATCAGTTATCAGGAATTATATATTACTGAACAATTTCACAATTTGTTGACATTAAAAGCAGTTTTTAAAGTTATAAATTTTATATTGGTTGTTCCAATTTGAATCGTCATTTCGGCTGTGTTTATCTAAAGAATCCAATATGGCGAGTTGCCATCATTGGACCACTTGGCGTTTCCATGAATGGACCAGTTTATCAGGTGGTCCATTCATGGAAAGGTGAACAAATTTTTGAATTATTATTATTTTCCTTGACACGCTTTACGTTAAGTATCTTTTCTTTTATATTTTGACTACAAGTAAGACTAAATTTTATCATTTTAAGTTTTACCTCTTACATGGGACACAGAAACCTTGTTTGCTTGGTACTTTTCCATTTACTGATATTTTGTGATAAGCCTGTTAGTAAATTTTATTAACCTATAATCTACGGTTTACAGTACAATTATTAACAACCTGTTAAATTGCAAATATTAATTTTTATAACGCTAAGAATGTAGGAGATGCGAGGAAATAGCGTATTATTGTGTGTGAGTTGGTAGCTGCGATAGTGTCTAGAAAAACGTGTTATAATACTCAAATATACACTGTGTTCAATGTAAATGCTATTTGTTTTTTACAAATAACCTAACTATTAGCCTAAAGTATAACCTACAACTACATATAAACATTAAACTCTGTAGACTACCTTGCAAAATTTACATCATTATATTCTAGCCCGAATATTGTAGTCATTTGAAAAGAAGTTTATAGCAACAATTGGTAGCAAATTGAAAATAAAAACATTTCAATACAAACATATTGGGTCTCCCTGTACTATGATAACACTAATAAAATTATAGCCTTATACTTTTAGTCACAAGGGCGTTGTTAGGTTTCTACTGTTAACATGGTCGTTGTATGGCACTCAGGTTGAAGAGTAGATAGACATTTGATTGTATTTAAAAGCTGAAATGAAATGTATTAATTTTAAATAGTAATCATTGCAAAAAAGCCTAAATACACAAAATATTGTAGTAGCTTGTCTATAAATTAACATACTAATTTTCGTTTTACAGAAAAATGCCAAAAGGAGTGAAATATGGACGATGGAGTACCGAGGCAATGGAACGTGCTATCGCAGCCTTTCGTAACGGAGACATTGGTTTGAATGAAGTCTGCCGAGAGTATGGAGTGCCCAAAGCAACTTTAAAGAGACATTTAGAAGGCAAAAACAATTTTGCTGTGGAGGGAAAGAAAATTATTGGTAGTTTAGAAGATCTGCCTCCTGAGGTAGAGAAGGAATTAGTAGACCACATTTTAAAATTAGAGATGTTTTTTGGAATCACAGCCAAAGACTTACGAGAACTCGCGTTTCAAGTCGCTGAACAAATTAACATCGAACACAGATTCAGCAAAGAGAAGAGATCGGCTGGGAAAAAATGGTACTACAATTTTATGCGGCGACATCCCGAATTAAGTCTCAGGCTTCTTGAGATAATTTTTCATACTTTATATGTTTTAGTTTTGTTTTACCATGACTAGTAGATACGTATAATAAAATGTAATACACCTATGTAGAGACAGTTTTTCTTTACTTTCGTAATCGGTCCATCGATGGAAACTCGATGGTCCATTCATAGGAACCAGTTGCCATCAATGGACCGTTTGTTAAACTTTTGTTTTTTGTTCCTACTACCATATTTGAAAAATCTAAAAACAAAGTAAATACTCACGGTTAATCAGAAAGTAATAGAGAGACTATCTGTATATTGAATGGTAAATTTAAGTTGAAAATGTGATGAAAAAAAATTAAAAAACTGTTATGTGGTCCCCTATTCTTAATCTAATACCCCCATCATTAGATTAAGGATTTTTTCAAATTCTTCAGCTATTTTTTTCAAAATTTGTGCCCCTCACATTTATACCTCTCTAACCCTTATTTTTGGGGGACTCATGCTCAGGATAATAGGGATCTGTAGGATAAAAGTATGGATATGCGTGCTAGGTTGCTACGTTTTACATAAATCGGTTGGTGTATTTAAATGTTTATTGGAAGAATCCCCCTAAAACACAGTTACACAGATATTAAACGTCCGAATTAAAAGTGAGGACTCTCTTGACTTGTTTAACTAACATTGTATTATTGTCTATATTAATTTCTATGTCCAAATAAACGACAGCTATGGATTCTCTGTATTATTGTTTTGTTTTATACTGTTCTGTTTTCTGAGTCAGTAGGATATTAAAAAATAGCATTAAAATAAGTCTTTCTTATTAACATCAAAAGGACCTCAAAATTGAATAAAATAATAAATTAAACTTCGTAAACTTTCGTATAGTTTTGGTGACACAGAAATCAACAAAATGCGAGAGAAAATTTTATGGAATCGGTCACAATATTTTCTTTAATATGTCTCTGTATAAATTAAAGACGTCTTATTACTACGTACATTACTACGTAGACGTCTCATGCTAATAACACCAAGGCGCACATTTACGGCCGTTTGAAAAAGATCGGGCACTTACTGTACAAGTAATTTACTGTATGAACAAAAGGACACTTTAAAAGAGAAAATACAGAATTAAAAATAATTCTTGGATTTCGTTGTCCATGACGTGTCCGTTACTTAACTAAATATAATTAATTCACTACAGACTCGGAACACAAAGTTTTTTACGGGTAAAAACGTAAAAGTCTTTTTTTTTTTTGAAGAAGCTTTTTAAAAGCGAAAACCGGTTCAGGCTATAAAGTAAAACTTGTACGTTTTTACCCGTAAAAAACTTTGTGTTCCGAGCCGGTAGTGAATTAATTATATTTAAAAATAATTGTTAAAATTATGTTGATAGTGGGTCGTCCAGAAACGTGCAGATATGGTAAAAAAGAAGAAAAGAAGTCAAACGCTTTGGAAGTACACCGCGAATATCGTACAGAGTATCAAAAATGCCCATTGAGTGTATTGTTACTGAAATAAAAAGAGAATTAATAAATAACAAAGAAACAATAATTAACAGCATAGAAGTGAAGGAATTATTGTAGAAAAGAAACATGTGAAAATAACATGGGAGGATCGGCTACCTAAAGTGACTGTAGCATACAGTAGATACCACTAGAGAGAAGGCAACACAAAAGACCTAAAACGACGGAATTATGACAGTTTGTTGTAAGAAAATAATTATACGAGAAGGACTGTAACGGGGCAGAGAAGATTAGACGACAAGTCTGAAAATCGGACAACGTTGCTGGATCTATAAAACGCATTGAATTATAATGAACGGAAAGACTCCAATCTCCAAGCCTGTGAAAGCCTTTGAAGTTATGCTGACTGGGAAAAATCACCATGCTTTCGGTAAACTTCGGATGTGTTATTCCATAGACTCGGTATCAACTAATTATATTTATTGACTGTGATTTGTTTACGTTATTAATTGATTAAAACCATTAATCATCATCATCATCGTCTTCTTATCTTCTTCGTAGTCGTCTTCATCCTAGTATTATTATTATTGGGGGCCAGGGCCCATACTAGGGCTCAGTGGCAAGAAAGACGGATCTGTCACACGAAGGGATGATGGACTGGTAGGCTCAGAAAGCAGTTACCTGAGTGGACTGATCGCAAACATGGAGAGATTCATTATTTCATAACGCAATTTCTAACTGGTCATGGCCTGTTCCGGAGTTACCTATATGGGACGGGTAAAGTAGACAGACCAGACTGCATTTGCTGTAAACAGGAACTAATCGATGTGCACCATACGTTTTTCACCCGTGACAGATGGAAAGAGTACAGGCAAGGCCCGGAAAATGTAGTGACAGAGTTCTCGCCTCAAAAATACCATGGGACTAATGCTGCAGAGCGAACACCGCGTAGTTCAGGTAGAAGGCTACAAAGAGAAGATACTAAGGCAAAAGAAGGAACCAGAAAATTGTTTCGTTAGGGCCGCTATCAGAATATAGTAAACAGGTAACGTGGATCCGCTGAAGGTTTAAAACAGATGAACGTCCACAGGACGACGAACAAAGACACGACGTTGAAGTATTGCAAAAGTCCCTACAATCCTGAGCAAAAGGGTTCATGGTTTTGGTGGGTGTGAGTCCCACACACCGTAGGTGTGCGGACCTTCCTGTAGCTAACATTAATTTTCCACAATCTCCCTCGTAAAAAATAATTATTATTATTACTATTGTTGTTGTTTCTGCTATTATTATTATTATTATTATTATTATCTCTTTGATCTTTGTTGCTTATTTTCTATCTTTACATTCTCGTTCTAATCCTTAATATTAACACCAGAAAGTTCCCATTGTTTTGACCCGAGTACATGTGTTTACGTGCAAAATTTTTATTCAAGTAGGCACGTTTATACACAACCATCTATTTCGCCAACTATAACATATAGTAGTTGTTAAAATCGCCTCCAACCATATTTACAGATTACCTTAACTCCCACACAATAAAAATATAAAGTCGGCGGGGGCTGTGTCGGAGCCACGGCCGCAAATCTTCAGAGCGTAGAATACGTCTGTGTGCTTTAGGGTTGCTAATGTGTTATGAATAAAATGAACAAACACGTATTTAGTTTTACAAAGTACAAAATTTTATTCGCAAAATCATCACACAAGTTAATTAGTTGGTTCAAGCAAGACTTTTGCAGGAATGGATAAAGGTATAGTTCCAATGCCGCTAAATATCATTTGTTAATTTACTTGTTAATATGGTAATTAATTCTGGTCTCCATAGTGTTGCAACGGCATCACTTTAACAGCCACTATCTTTACGCCCATCTGGAACCACCGTCTGTCACAAACGTCACACGCGTGTCCGAGTTCATTATTAAAGAATGTTTTGTGGATGTGCTTTGTAGCTAACTGCCACGTTTTGCTGAATTCGATCGGCTGATACACTTGCGAAGTCGGGCGCTCATCCTCATCCAACTCGACTTACGTATTTATTTCCTTGTCTTTTAAGCGTTGTCGGTAAATCCTCTGACATTCAGCATTGGTCATTTTGGGTTTTTTGAATTCCCCATGATTTTCTCTACTCTCCTGTATGCGTTTACGATACTTTTGAGCAAGTTTAGCAGCCATATACCGCGACATTTTGTCCGAACACACGATTTTTACAACTTAAATTACGATTATTCAAACCTCTTAATAATATCACCGCTATTACCGTACACTATGTAGATAGTACTCGATGAGACAATTTTAACGACACCTCACTCAACGTTCTATCGCATCGGAAACCGGAGAAATACTAATTTTAGTGAGTCCCGAGCGGCGCAAAACATTTCTATTTCTCCCCCCGCTCACCCCGCGCTGGATGATGCAATAACCCGCTTATATTGTGGTATTTATTATCTTTGTTCCTTTACCTGTCGAATGGTACCTCATATAAACGTGAATCTTTTGTCGTTTAGATAATATTTCAATTTCAAACGTGACGTGAAAACGTAACGCTCGATTTTCTAGTTGGGAATGCCTATTGCTGGCCTGAAAGGTAAGACGTATTCTACGTTAAAAAACTTGGAGCGATACTTCTGACCTATTTGTGTTCTCAAAATTATTTTATGACCCACACGTACGCAGTACTTTGTACCCAGAAGTAGCAATACCACAGAAGTGCTATTGTAAACAAGCTAGTGTAAAACATTTCTCAGCAACAGTATGTTTTACTGGTATTTTTCCAGACATTTTACAAATCTGGCTGGACGTATTATTCTCGTGAAAGATAAACTGAAGGCATGGATAATAGAGTTTCTCATTTAAAAAACACTCTACACTAATCCTACCCAGAGGACTGTTTCACAGACCTGTTTTATATTTTAAAAGCGTCCTAACTCCGTTCTACACTAACGGGAGGTCATTTCGTTGACACAAATACTTCACAAAATGTATTTTGTCTCTCTTCTACCATTCCATCAGGTTGTTGCAAAGCACAGGAGGTGCGTAATTCTTACCGATTAAACTGAATTATTTTCAATTAATTACAGAAATATATACAAAATTTTAAATTCAGAAGGTTACGACATGCTGCAGAAATATTACAGAAATAACGTTGTGGATTTATTAATCCATCGCACTGGGCAACGATATTTATAAAATTTTAAAAATGGAATATCTGAATCCATTCTCAATATTGTCGTTCATCCTCTAAATGTCTTTTTTTAACCTTTTTAAGCTTCAACCATTGAACTGAATGTATAAATGTGCACACGAACAGGTCATAATTTTGGTCATAAATATGCGGTAGCTGAGAAATAATTTTCAATTGTGAAAGCTGATTTTGTAAGTAATATTTTGAAATATATATATAATCAGGACTACTTATAATTATAGCCAGAATAGGACAGTTTCAGATTCAGCACATAATTATTGTTTCACTGTAAGGAGGTTCACAGAAAAGCAAATACAAGTTGGAAGAATCACAATAGGTTAGGGAGTCAACAGTTTATGGCTGGAAAAGAAAAATCTTAGTTAAGACGTAGGTTGTTAGAGGGATTGCTTGTTGAGGTCAGAAGTTATCATACTCTCGAAAGTCTAAATGTGATTGAATGCTTTAAAACTTTAGAGAACAGTTTTCGTCAAGATTATAATTTTTGCTAAGCAGGTTACGTTTTTGATAAAATACTGAACACATGAATTTCAATAATAAATACTCTGGCTGTGTAAATAATAAAAGCTCTTGATTCGATTTTACTTTCTTGTAGATACTTACCGTCATCAACTTTGCCGAAAAGTACTGACCTCTGTAGGCTTCTTCTTCTTCTTCTTCTTCTTCTTCTTCTTCTTCTTCTTCTTCTTCTTCTTCTTCTTCTTCTTCTTCTTCTTCTTCTTCTTCTCTCACAGTTTTTAGGACGCTACATTTTTAGATAATTCGATTATTTTCTCTATTTATTCAGTCCTCTACCACTTAACATAATTATTCTACTGTTTCCCATGTATGTTTACCAATTTCATTATATCAATCAAATAAGTAATATCCGTAATTGTTGAGACAAAAATGCTTGAAATATTTATAACAACATTATGTACAGTCATTATTGTAGTGTACACATTACAGGAACTAGAAAGTTCATAAAATAAGAATGCACAGATAGGACCTAAAGAGAGATCACGTCTATGAGAGTATACATAAAAACGAAGAATGCTTCTGTTTTAAGAATTGCATAGTACAATATGTACTCCACTTTCGTTATAATAAACTCTCCTATGAAGACAAAAAATGACTTCATTGTTGAGGTGCTGGTTTAACAATGTACCCCCCCAAATTGGAGGACGAGGATTTCATATTCAAAATACAGCTCTCCTAGACAAAGTTCTTCACTGGATATATATATTTATTCAGTATTCGGCTTTAATCTGGAGTGTCTAGAATATCATTCAATACATCGCAGGAGAGTCAATAAACCTTGTACAACGTGAATGGGGAAAATGTACAGAAAGACATAAGAAGCAAAAATTTAAAAGAAAATGAGTGGGCGAAGAAATAATATTGGCGACTAAGGCGCGCGACAAGATAAATGACGTAGGTTACCTGTAATAAATAAATAATATATATATGCTCGCGCCCGTGTGTGTGTTTATGAATATAATTATGAAGACGACCTTAGATTTCAAAGGGTGCACAAATTCAGAATAATTATGACAACTTGATAGATATGCGTAACAGAAGAATTATTGGAAGCACGTGTAATTTAAAACGATATATTTTTAAAAATGTATTTTAACCATAAAATATTGTCCTTCGTGTAAATTATTCAAAATGTAACAAACAAATCATTTATTATTATTCTGCAAGTTATAGACGAAACACACCGAACTTGTTTGGACCAATCGAAGCAAGTGTTGTGTTGAAGGTCGGGGTCGCGGGTCCGTCCACGCGCCACTGCGTGAACGACCATGTAAAACTGCTTTCACAGAGGCGAAAAAAAAAACATAAATCAAGCACGCGCAATGGCAATGGAAACACTATACCGAAGGTCAGTCCCCGAATCCGGCCGGAACAGCGTTTCGGCTTCACAGATTCTCTACACCCCTTCAACTTTCAACATAAACACATCCCCGGCGTTGATTTTTCTATTTTATCTTGCTTATTCAGAATTTCTTATTTCAAATTTACAACTAAAAAATATATTGTAGTAAAAATACCAGTTCCAAAAGGTCAAAATAGTAAAACTGTCATACACTTTACAGTTAAGTTTACCTTAATTGAAAATTAATGAAGCAGTTGTGGTATTGTGCTATTAAATGTGCATATCCTCAACGGGAAATCTAAACCGGCATTACTAACGCAACAGCTGAAGTCATTCAGTGACAAGACAAGGTATTAAATGGCGGAAGTATACCACTGCCTTCTGAGTATACTTGGAATCATAAAGGTATTGTACACGATTAGAGTTGAATATTAAACCTCATATCATTTCCTAAAACACTGAACATTTTTTTATTGTGTAATATTGTTACCTGATTAGACGAATACAAGACGTGATTTACATAAATAAATTCAACGTTTATTAGAAAAGCAAAATTTATTGTGTAATTTCCTTTTCTAAATGTATTTATTCTCAGTTTATTTCGTAGCCTCTGTAAACAGCGATACACTGCATGTATAATTATGTTTGACTATCTATAAGAACGTGCATCATGTTCAGAACGACATAATATACATTTTAATTGATGTTTTCACTAGTAAAAATTAAAGCAGCTTAGCTTCAAATTGAAAATTTTTACGGTGATAAGGGATTTATACACGTGTGTATCTGAGCGTCTGTGTGTGTGTGTGCGCGCGCACGCGCACGTTTGCTCCTGGAATCGAGTTGTTTACAACCTGTTTGGTTTTTAATATGGCTGATGTAGCGATGTCATTCGGCAAAATTTGAAAGCATAATTATTCTCCATGCTACAGAAAGTTGTAGAAATGCGTGGAGGCGACTTGCGGATTGAACGAGTAGTGACAGGACTTCCAGCATTGTTTGAAGGTACAAAGCGGTCGGCAAAAGAAAAAGAGAAAATTGGAAAAGGTATGGAGAAGTCTAAATCCAAAATTGGATAGAATTAGATAAAAACTCTCTCTCTCTCTCTCTCGCTTCCCCTACACACACACACACACACACACACACACACACACAAACGCGCGCATAAAGAATTTCGACGAAACCGAAACATCGAAGCATGATAATGTTTTGTAAACAAAAGATTTATAGACTGTGGGGAATCGAAAGTGTGGAAGCGTCACATTTTTCGATGACGCATCACGCATTTTGTGGAATGACCCCCAGCCTAAAAACACTATCAAGTTAAAATGGAAAACGCGAGGAAGGTACAGAGTGACCAGCTATTGAAAAAATTTAACAGCGTCTAAGAAACAGGCTGTTCAGTCTAATCCGTATAGTTTATGACGATGTAAACGGCAGGTTTCGTGTAAACGTTTTGGCTCTAAAAACGATTGACGAGACACTTCGCAATTATCACCTCTATCCATACTAAATTTCTATAACATAACGGAACTCTAAAATCAATCCCAGGCCGGTCGTATTCAAGCCGCCAAAATGAAATTTCTCAGGCGAGTGGGGGGGGTGCCACTCTTCAAGGTCGTAGAAGACATGCGGATGTACGGCAGGATCTGAATAGAACGAGTATACTCGACAATGCCTAATATCGGCTATAAATGTTTGGAACATCTTAATCGAATGGTTGGCTGCCGCATCTCCAAACAACTATTGAATTATAAGCCGAAAGGACGGAGAGGTGTGGGACGTTCGAAGAAGTGTTGGCGTGATTAGCTCTACGTGGTTGGGATCGGAATAACCCATTTTTGGTTTAATCTTCATTGAATATTATGATAATGGATACCCCATCTTAGTTAAGTTGATCCCAGGTCTGAACATTGACAGGCCAGACGAGAAGGACTGATGAAGCAAAAAGCAGACTTCTAAGACCGTTGGCTGGGTATAGATTAGCAGCAAAGTAATAGTAAAATCGGAAGAAAACTGTGGGAGTTAGGAGCATTAAAAGAAACGAATATAGAACAAAAGGGGCGTGGACATATTTTAAGAATATTAGAAGATCGATTCCCTAATATTATACATGTGTAAGCACAAGGAAGAATTGTTGGACCGTATTAATAGATAAATACATCAATTCCAATCTGTTTGAAATCGGAACAGACACAATCGTTTAAGCCTAAGCTATATACGATTACGATGATGATAATAGTTACATCTATCGTCTTGTGGATAGGGAACCCAACGATCCCAACGCTGATGATCGTTGCCGTGCATATTTGCAAGTCTTGATGGGATGTGCTAATTGTTGGTCAGCCTCGATCCGCTCTGATTGGTCAGTTCTTGCCAATAGTTTTATAAGCAGACATGGATAGTTTGCTATCGTTTTGGTGTGCTCTGTTTCGTAGTGTAGGATGTGTACAGAATTACATTACGACTGTTACGGGTAATTCCTCTATTCGGACTGCTTCCGTCGTAATAGACGGAGTGAGGGTCTTTCAACAGTCACTCACAGCTTCTGAAGACGATCCCTAGATTCCAGGGATCGAAACATCAAGCAAGAAAAATATTACGATGGAAGCAGTCCGAATAGAGGATTTACCCGTAATACATCACCCATGGCTTACAGGTTTTAAATTACGACTATTGTCACGGTTTGTTCAAGTAATTGGATCTTTTCTTATGTGTCTACATGTTTCATGCTGCATATTCGTTTATTTGATATCCACTGAGAACGCACTCTAACAACTTACATGTGCGTGCGCGTGTGCGCGCGCGCGCGTGCGTGCCCAAGCGCACGCTTTGACAAAGCTCCGCTTGCCTATCTCGGATCTGTAAAGGTACTGTAAGTCTATTAAACAAAAAAAAGCATTGATGGGCGTAAATTTACGTTCTGTGGTCGGCGCATTAAACTCGTATAACGTTAATATACCGTTTTAACGTTAGCACGCCGTTAAATAGGTTATTATTCCCAAGCGTGAATGCGTCATAACAGGCTGCCGTTGTTGAAAAGTATACGGCCCACACAGCGTCTCTATAAACCGGTCCTTCGCTTAGCGTCACCCTTCATGCGCATACATCGATCACACACACAGAACCACGCATATTGGGAGCGAAAAGTACCAATTACAGTGCAACGAATGACAGAATTTAGACGTCATTCTGTTTACTGTTTACTGGAACATAATAATACAAATCTTCATAGCGACTATAACAACAGTAAGATACAGGTTATTTAACGGCTTTTCGTAGGCCATCAGACCCAGATCTTAGTACTTATTTCTCGTGCTTTTACGTTTTAATCTTTTCCAGTTTTTGACATGCTTTCTTTTTAATCTGCCGTAACAGTCTCTCCCCCATTTTTCGATAGTTATCCTCTCATCTTCATGTGCAACCCCGACTATATTTTTCACTGTTCTTTCCTCAAATTTTCTCTCCGTATAACCTAGCCACTGCAGTCACCTTACTTTTGTTAACAAATGTTTATATTTTCGAGTATGGTCGAATATTTTCGAGCATTAATATTTACGTTGTCTTACAACGTAAGACATTTCATGTGTGTGTGTGTGTGTGTGTGTGTGTGTGTGTGTGTGTGTGTGTGTGTGTGTGTGTGTGTGTGTGTGTGTGTGTGTGATGTAAATTAATGTCATACAATGGCTAGTAAATACACCTGCGGCCTGATATCGATTTCTATTGAAAGTAGTTTGGTGATTACGTAATCGACTTAGTCTCACAACTTAATACAAAATCGGCGAAGGGTAAGCAATCCCCTCTGCACCCGCAAATACGAAACTGTTCGACTGTAGTTAACGAGTAGGCTACAGTGTAGTACGTGCCTTCTTGTTGCCTCTTACCTCAAGGATAATATTAACGATACATACGTCAACGTGTTTGTAGTGTTGGTAACAGTGATTTGTCGTCGCATCTTCGTCGTAGTCGTATTCGTTGTCGTCGATGTTGTTGTTGTTCTTGATGATGGTGATAATGATTATGGTGGTTGCGATTACGATCACAATGTTTGCTACTATAACGATAGTGATGATGTATAAACATAAAAGTTAAAAGTATTAAGGTTACATTAACGTTTCCTGCACATTTGTATTTTGTCTGTTTGTGAATATTATGTCAAACAAATCGAACTGAATCTTATTCCTCTTGCATTCTTCTCGATGTTATACCTCAACAAAATGCTGTCTACGAGTGTGGTCGCACGTTCAAGTTTTCTGTCCACGCCTGTGACACTTAATTCTAACAAGTGGAATCATGATACATTAACCACGCTGCGGCGTTTATAAACACACAAAATAAAATTATGTCTGATTACGTAAAAAAAGAAAGGGCATAATGGCTCGTTGATCGACGTACTCACCACGATCAAATCCGACTAAGTGAACATAACACGGTATAAAGAGCATAGTATTCTGTGACGTTCAGTTATAGAGAACCATGCCGTGGTATTAATGCCAGACTGTCAGTTCATATTGAACAAACACAAACACGTGACAAAGATTAGCGTAGCACGATTGGGATGGACAAGTTTGGCGTTGGATAGAGTATCGCGGAAGATGCTATACAGGAGGCGTGTATTCGTGCACGGGTTAAAACTGCCTGAAAGGAGAACAAGATAAATAACTTGATAGTGTGACACGACTAATGCATTTTTCCTATCTGCGATGGAAAAATAGCAAACATCTCTCTGGTTCGACTATAGATTTCACGAAAAACCTATATTCGCAATATTTTCGTTACAAAATTTGGGGTAGATGTAAAAATTACATTACAATTACGTACAATAAAAATATTATTAATGTGTCTAGTTAGGTTTGAAACTAATTGTTGTGACAGTTACGTAGTTGTGCTTTGAAGAACAGTCAGTTTGAGCACGTTTACTATAACAGGTAACAGTAACAGACACCACATTAACAGTGAAGGAAAAGCACTAGCATACACTAGTACGAAGGACAAGCATTATAATTAATAATATGTCTGCTTACCAGAAGCTCTACATTTTACAGCTGCGTGTTTCTCTTATTGTTTGTTTCAACTATACGTAAATGCCGTAACGTTTACCTGATTAGCAAACGTACAAAGACATTAAAGGAGAAAAACTTTTTTTTCTCACACTATGGCAATTTAAGATAACGTATAAATTACATGAAGCTGACCAGTACACGTGTAAACCAATTTTCGTACTCGCAAATCTTATCTAAAAATGTTCCTGTATTAACAATAACATAAGGTAACAGTAAAATATCGTGTAACCGTTTTATGCGATGGTAGGGGTCGTGAGTTAAATCAGTAAAGGTGTCCGGAGTATACAAGCAGGAAGTAGGAGCTTTTACCCAAGCAAAAACCGTCTTTAACAGCAAGAAGACAACTTCTGAAAGTAACAGTCTTGACATTAGAAAAAGATTCCTTAAAGCATACGTATGGATTATAACCTTACTCTCTGGGGCCTGAGGAAGAGAGGATACTGGTTTGAGATACGATGCTACAGGCACATGCTGAAAATTAAATGGACCGATAAAATTACAAATCAGGAAGTGCCTAAAAGAATGGGTGAGAAGAGAAGCCCGTAGAAATCTGTTGTTAACAGAGGACTGCAACTTAATGACCATTTAAAAAAGAGGCGAGGAACAACTCATAAGAACAATAATACAGGGACATGTGAACAGAAGAATATCTAGAAGACCGTGAAGCAGGCTACGAAGGACGTGAGATGCAAGACCCACGAAGAAATGAAAAGCAAGGCGGAAAACATGAAAAGTGGAGAACTGCTACCAACTAAACTGCTACCGACCGATCTTTGCATTGATCACCAAACAGAAGAAGACGGTCGTGTGATTTAATGGTTAAGACATCTTGGCTCCATTTATAAAGTTAAACGTCAGATAACAACCTGGCTAGATTACCACTATGTGGCTCAATTACTGTATATCTCTAAAGTTAAACGTCAGATAACAACCTGGCTAGATTACCACTATGTGGCTCAATTACTGTATATCTCTAAAGTTAAACGTCAGATAACAACCTGGCTAGATTACCACTATGTGGCTCAATTACTGTATATCTCTAAAGTTAAACGTCAGATAACAACCTGGCTAGATTACCACTATGTGGCTCAATTACTGTATATCTCTAAAGTTAAACGTCAGATAACAACCTGGCTAGATTACCACTATGTGGCTCAAGTACTGTATATCTCTAAAGTTAAACGTCAGATAACAACCTGGCTAGATTACCACTATGTGGCTCAAGTACTGTATATCTCTAAAGTTAAACGTCAGATAACAACCTGGCTACATTACCACTATGTGGCTCAAGTACTGTATATCTCTAAAGTTAAACGTCAGATAACAACCTGGCTAGATTACCACTATGTGGCTCAATTACTGTATATCTCTAAAGTTAAACGTCAGATAACAACCTGGCTAGATTACCACTATGTGGCTCAATTACTGTATATCTCTAAAGTTAAACGTCAGATAACAACCTGGCTAGATTACCACTATGTGGCTCAATTACTGTATATCTCTAAAGTTAAACGTCAGATAACAACCTGGCTAGATTACCACTATGTGGCTCAATTACTGTATATCTCTAAAGTTAAACGTCAGATAACAACCTGGCTAGATTACCACTATGTGGCTCAATTACTGTATATCTCTAAAGTTAAACGTCAGATAACAACCTGGCTAGATTACCACTATGTGGCTCAATTACTGTATATCTCTAAAGTTAAACGTCAGATAACAACCTGGCTAGATTACCACTATGTGGCTCAATTACTGTATATCTCTAAAGTTAAACGTCAGATAACAACCTGGCTACATTACCACTATGTGGCTCAATTACTGTATATCTCTAAAGTTAAACGTCAGATAACAACCTGGCTACATTACCACTATGTGGCTCAATTACTGTATATCTCTAAAGTTAAACGTCAGATAACAACCTGGCTAGATTACCACTATGTGGCTCAATTACTGTATATCTCTAAAGTTAAACGTCAGATAACAACCTGGCTACATTACCACTATGTGGCTCAATTACTGTATATCTCTAAAGTTAAACGTCAGATAACAACCTGGCTAGATTACCACTATGTGGCTCAATTACTGTATATCTCTAAAGTTAAACGTCAGATAACAACCTGGCTACATTACCACTATGTGGCTCAATTACTGTATATCTCTAAAGTTAAACGTCAGATAACAACCTGGCTAGATTACCACTATGTGGCTCAATTACTGTATATCTCTAAAGTTAAACGTCAGTAAACAACCTGGCTACATTACCACTATGTGGCTCAATTACTGTATATCTCTAAAGTTAAACGTCAGATAACAACCTGGCTAGATTACCACTATGTGGCTCAATTACTGTATATCTCTAAAGTTAAACGTCAGATAACAACCTGGCTACATTACCACTATGTGGCTCAATTACTGTATATCTCTAAAGTTAAACGTCAGATAACAACCTGGCTAGATTACCACTATGTGGCTCAATTACTGTATATCTCTAAAGTTAAACGTCAGATAACAACCTGGCTACATTACCACTATGTGGCTCAATTACTGTATATCTCTAAAGTTAAACGTCAGATAACAACCTGGCTAGATTACCACTGTGTGGCTCAATTACTGTATATCTCTAAAACCTCGCAAGGTATATGATGTGCTCTTACATGAACTTATACCGTGTGGACTTTAAAGGAAAGTAATTTCGCAGTTAAAACAGGAAAACTTGCTGAATAGCATCAGGAAAACAAAATACTACAACCGCGTAAAATATTAGGGAAGACTACAAAAAAAAGGCTTATCCTAATCCGTTCGCTATAAAAGTGCTATTTATGTAATAAACTACACGGCAAATTATTTGCGCACACGAAGCGCTCATGAAACAAGCATATCTGGAAAGATACTATTCTGTATATTTATTGAATCGTTTGCATATCAAAAACCTAGATCGACGTGAATCGAGAAAATCCAATGCATCCACTTGGTCTTGGATTGTTCGCTCACTGCATGGGGGAGGATGTGGATTGTTTCTGAATACCCCCCCCGCGTATTGTTGCGGCTGTTCGCGTGTACCAAAAAATATGGTCGGGAATGGAAACGGTGTTGTGCGTGTGTACGGGCAACGGTGGAGGACAATGGCGGCAGCGCGCTGTCAAAACAAAACCCGCAACGACCCTTCTGATGGATTACAAATAAGAACGGAATAATCGACGTATTGTTGTACGTTGTACGCGCCCCTCCACACTCGATTGTGTTACCCATTCATTACCAAACGTAAGCGGTAAGGACCAGTAAATTACATTGTACGATACAAAGCGATTGTTTTGTGCCAAATAGTTAAATAACAATTACTCACACAGTTGTACTGATGTATCAGTATAAGGATACAATAATAATACGTAACACACGCAAAGTAGCTATGGACCTAATCCACCGACACTGCATAGTTACAGAACATAATTTGTTTATAAAATCAAAATTAGGCCTAAACGGGTCTGTAGGCCGTGGTCGGTTGCTATTAAACGCCATCACGTCGGCAACGTTTCGATTCCCACTCGGCAATCTTCCTCATGAAGCGACAGAGAGTAAAAACACAATAGCGGCAGACGTACGCCGAACACTACCCGATATCTGTATCAGGTTAAAACAACCTTGGTAACAAAACCGCCAATGTGTTTTTACTCTCTGTCACTTCTTGACGCCTGAGGGAGTTTCCCGACGGGGAATCGAAACGTTGCCGACGTAATGACGTTTAATAACAACCGAGCACGGCCTAACAGCCTGGTTTTTAGGAGTAATTTTTAATTTATTGACGCCGGCTGTGCGAGTTTCAGACAAAAGGTAATTTGTTTATAGTCAACTTCAGCTTTGGTTTTAGTGAGCTCATATACGTAAACTTAAAAACTTTTGAAAAGGACGTAGAAAAAATGTACGAGGATTGTTCCATAATTAACATCCGCTTAGCTGGTTAGCTAATATCACCATTTTCCACAGAAACACAACACATGCGCAGTAGCGACCAGTATTCTTTTACATTACACGGCCCAGAAGCAACAGAAGAAACGTGGAGCATGTTATTTACCAACTGTAAGAGATTAAAGAGTATTCAGTATTCGACGAAATAGTATTCAGTATCCGTTCTTCATTCCACATCATCTGGCAGGTACGTTCGGGACTGCGTCCCGGTTCTCTGGACGATGAGGTTCTCAGTTATAGGAAGGCCGGAGCGAAGCGAATCGACCGTTGCCTGAGTCGTCGTGCAGGACCGTGGACGGAGGTAGTCGTAACCAATCAGGCGACGGGTTGCCAATATGACTTTATTAGGCGGTTTGATCTCTAAGTCGGTGGTTCGCCGTCCTTCAGTGACCCTGAGTGTTGCGTAGCTCAGTTACCGTATACTCGAATGGCATGCATTTCGGGAAGCGTCTCTATCAAACCAGTGAGGAACTCTTGGATGGCAGCAACGTTTACCAACAAGGGACTACAAAAGCGGATGCAACTGTATAAAAAAAATGTTTGCAGTAGGTAATGATTACGTAGAAAAGTTTGATACGTATATCGTATTAGAATTATTGTGATTGATTTACTTACAAACCTCTGATGATGCAGATTTTTTTCAATGAAACGTGAGTAAGGTATTGAAACGACAAAAACGCAATACACTACTTGCAGAAGAAATTATATTGAACAATCTCACAATTTTATATAATTACTGCATGAAACTTTGAGTTACGTATATAGAAAATTATATATATATAAAATAAATATGTGTAATGTCTAATGTATAATATATAATATATGTTATATTCATATTTCCTAACAATTATTTTTGTTTTATTATAATTCTTAATAATAAATAACACTTTGCTGATAAGAATATATTATATACTTTTTTTAATATATACAAATATAATTGTGTGTGTGTGTGTGTGTGTGTGTGTGTGTGTGTGTGAAGATGGCAGTTAAAAATGCTATCAAAACTTTGTAAATTATATTCAAAAATATAATATTATTTATTATTAATAGATATTATACTATGTAACATTACTTATTAGCCTTTATTATGTAATATAAAAAAAATTATTTAATATTATTTATATTTTTACATAAAAAAGTAGTGTATAATGTTTTTCTCTATTTTAATTTTTATTTTCCAGATATTCGGAGGTTAATTTGGCAATTGCCCTCACATTGACCAGAGCAGTTAACTTATAATAATTTGTAAAGACAATTTTGACAATTATTATTTATGCAGTGTAAATAAATTCATTATTTTTTTATACATTCATTTTGATCTTTCAAGATTTGAAACGTTTTTATAATGAAATATGGCAAACTGATTTCACATCTAATTGCCGCATCCGAATGTCTTTGAAAGAGTTGTAGGAAAGTGATTAACAGAAGCCTGCGTGAATTAGTTAGCCTGATGACTAATAATATTATTATTAATATTATAAATTATTAATATAATTTTGTTATTAATATTATTTATTAGTAGTAATATATTAATAAGTAACAATAAAAGTATTAATATTGTCAGTAAAATCAACTAAAATAATAATAACAATAAAAATTAACTTAACTTACGTGCGTGATTCTCAATCCTAACCATAATCGATACAGAGTATTAAAATAAGAAGTAAATGTAGAATATACATGTTGATAGTACGCCTTTAAAGTATTTTACCGCCAAGTTTGTCAGATAGATGTTAACTACGGATAATAAAATTATTATTGGGATCGACACCTATCTGCGAGCTGCGCCTGTCGGTATACACTTTGCACAACTGACCTGTATATAAATTGAGTACTTATTTCGCCCGTTTCATTTCCAATGTATACGTATATAGTTAGGAAATAAACTCCAGTTTGTTTTCAGTACACAGTGATGCTATTAGTTATTTGGCATCGAATAGAATATGTATAGTGCAAAAACTACAAACTATTGCCTATAATAAGAGTAGGTATTGTTTTTTTAATATACAATAAAAATACATGTAATACATGTAGGAAAAAATGTTTTGTGCAACCGATAAAGTGGAAATTTTAAAAATATTTAATAATTCTTGTTCCGTTCTCCTTGTAAAAAGAACTCCTGACATCATGGCACAAAACAATTTAATACCACTTTCTAAAGTAGGCCTACGTCTGTATTTTCTAATACTCGACAACTTGTTTACATTTGTATGAGGTATGTGTAATTAGAGGTACTTTTATATACTTGTACATATGATTTGAGATGACAGTAAAAAGGCAGTATATATGTGTAATCTTATTTTAAAAGTACGACAGGATTTTATTTTAGGCAGTGGTCAACCGAATTCGCGAAATCCATAATTATGTGAGGCCAAAATTTACATAAGACAAAAGTTTAAATGCAGTCACGGAAAATGTACAAAAGGTGTACCGGTACAAAAACCCATCCCATTGGACAAATAACAAAAAGCAACATAAAAGTGACGTACAAGATAATAAATTGGAAACTCTGATGTGTAAGTAGCATACAATAGGTACGGAGCAACTCTTGAACGCTAGAGAACTGAAGGTTTGGAGGAGAGATGTGGGAATTTCAATAGGAGACGGGGTCACGAATGAAAGAGACTGAGAACGAATAATGGCGACTTCAACACAGAAACTGTCAATGATATAAAAACTATTCAATTGACTAGAACAGGTCCTGAACCGCACTGCAGAGGGGTAAAGGCGGATTTAGATGGCGAACTAACCCGAATATGAGAAGAGCAGATTAGAAGTAAACTACTAACCACACAGGAATAGTTTACTGTATATTAGGAATCGAAAGACGTCGAAGAACGTTTTTAACCCATACACGAGCTCTCGCGCGCGCGCTTGAGCATGTAACTGTAAAACGTTTTTGAAAGTGACCCTTATATTTTAAGCTTCTTGCAGTGATTGATTGTTGTTATCCTACATCGTATTAGCAAACAATAAATTTCTTCTGCTACTACGTTACACTATGAAATGCCTACAAAGTTGTGTAAAGTGTACTTGCAGTATAAATTTATTATTCCTTAATACAATATTATATACACACACACACACAGTCACATATAAGTACAAAGGGGGATCTGTAAGAAACAAGTAAACGAATATCAAATATAATATGGATAGCTATAGAAAGTTGTATTGCATTCCACAGAGTAACAAGAAAGAGAATGAGATTCCATTCGAAAGGTAAACTGGTTGATATTTTTCGTATTTTAGTGAACTATTAGACACAACGGCAAAAAACAAAACGGACTCTCCCTCCGTTCTTTAAGATATTGCTCAGTTAAATTCATTGGTTTATAAATAATCTTAAACTTCAAGCACATTTTTAGACCACAAATTATTGTCAGTTGTGCAGAACCGTATAAAGAAAAAAAAAAACAGAAGAAAAAAGGTGAGTATATAAAACGACACAGATAACGTATATCAGACCGCACTGATTACTATGGATGAGGAATAGATACATGGCAAGGTGAAACACCGATCCTTGAAATTAGAACAACAGAGCAACAGTAACACTTGGAGAAGCAGCAGGACAGAAGTACAGTGACAAAGGCAAAGACAACGAAGAAAGAATACACGAACACTCAGTCGACTGAGCAAGAAGCTGCGAACGAAAAAGAGGAGCTTAAACGGTTAACACAGATAGAGAGAACGTGAGCGTATGTGGGGGAGGGGAAGATAACGACGGGTGGACAGCAATAATCACGAGAGAAGACTTTTAAGTGTTAAACGTGGACGTAAGAAAGTGTTTATCTGTTTCAAAAATTGCGCGCACATTCGACTATATCGTTTTAACAATTACCGTTTATAGCTGTAACGGCGGATCCAGCTACTGTCCACACCGCTGTTCACTTTTATGGCCGTAGAAACTGACACCGCTTGTGTGTGTGCGCCCGACATCGTTGAAACTGCTCCCGGCCGACGAAATCTTATTGCGCTTAAAAAGTGCAGTTTGTCGCTCTGATTCTCCTTCCTTCTATTACTAAACGACGTTGTTTTAAAAACGTGACGGATACGATAAATTGTACTGGTAAAGAGGAAAACGGACGTCAACAGTGATTTGGCTTTTACATTTTTAATTCGGTTAATCGAGATTGGATCACGGTAGGTTTGATAGGTTCGAGACGAGGTCCGCTGTGACGGAAGCGGTAGTCGCCATCAGAGGTATTGTCGATGAATTATGACCTCTACCTCGTCTGTAGTAACACAAACAAGTTAAGCGTATAATACTTGTAGTACCGTAACATTTGGTAATTTTAATTACAACAAAGCAAAGCATAAACTTTGGAATATAAGCAATATTCAACTTTTACTTAACTTTACTGCGGATTTAAGACAGTAAGTAAAAGTAAACCGCCGTGCAGCTGGCCACAGCACGTGGTTCTTAGATGTACGACTTTTCTCTGGTGGTAGGGATGGTGTTGTAACGTGAACTGTATCACAGCCAGAAGGGAGCAAGAGGCTGCAGAATAATGCATAAAGGGAAAAGAAGAATAAGAAGTAAAAATTAATTCAATACATAAGCGGAGATCTTATATAAAAGATCCAGGGATTTCAGAAAGAAAAAAAATCACCAAGGAAGTAATTGCAGATGAGGAGCACCTCGTAAGATAACTTTCGAAGGATTCTTAGTAGACCGGTGTCTAAAAACAATATAATTAGAATAATTTTCAATGAGCCATTAATCTCATGTAGGTTGTCAGCAATGGTATGAGTAACAGAATATGATAATCATTTTCCAAGACAAAGAGCATGATCCTCGTCATAAGTAGTTTGGATATATGTGAAAGTGATCCCTTTTTAGGAACTGCATAATACATGCTGTAGATTTCTCCGGATGACGATTTCGATTTAAGGTAGTCCTCCTAGAAGAAGAAATTTTGAAGACGTAGTCACAGCTAAGAATTAATTCTCATCTGGCAGAGAAAAAGTATAAACAGTAGTCCATGAATCATGAAAAATTCAAATTACTATAAATACTTAAAATTGTTTATTAATTGTAATTGTAACACTTTAACAATATAAGAATTGTAACAATTAATGTAAAATTGTAACTATTAACACATAACGCTATAAAAAACGTGATGCTAACTTCACATGACATACAGTGTATTTATATTTTCATAGAAATTACAGACTTAATCTCTTTTATGTATATTTCTGAGCACGTAATAATCATTGACACACAAGATGGGTGAATCTTCATTTGCAGTACTACCATAAAATAAAATTTTCGTCAAAAAATCAATACTGCTGACTATCAATATGCATGAAGTTGTTTTAAACCGACGGGCCAGTCTAAAGGGTACCGTTAAAGTTATAATCTGTACAGACCCGAAAGTGTGTTATTACTCTGTACCAATGTCAGCTTTGTTAGAAATTGCTTGCTCTACAAAGTAAATGTACACGTACTTGATCACTATTACTACAATTACAATTTACTATTTCCTAACAGCAGTTATCTTACTACAACATTTTTATTTCTTCAACTTCATAGGAGTATCCAGAATTGTCCAAAGGACGGACAATGTTTCGAGAATGTTGATGGTCTGGCACAAACAAGCAAGTGTCTTCAGTTTATTTACAGGTACACGTATTTACAGACAGGTACAGACATGTTTGGTTCTTGAAGACTCTAGGTAGATAGAAAAAGAACAGTGGTATACTAGATGGTAGATTAAATTGTAATTGTTATTCTACTATTGTGTGGTATGCACAATAAATAAAATTAAAAGAATTGATAACAATAAATTATGCCTTCACAAAAAATCTCAGTTTAAGTCAGTTAAATACTTTGAGAAAGTGGATAAAACGAACACTTTTTATGACTTTTTGTTGAATTCATAATTTTAATCATTACTCAATTAAAATTAGATATGTTGTTAATATGTACAATATGTTTACAAAACAACACATGTTACTTTAAACGTTTCGAATAATTTTAATTTAGTCTAATGAATTTGGGCATTAGAAATAAATGCTTAAAAATATGTATCGTTATATTTGATTAAAAATTTTATGAGATATTATGAAAGTCATAATTTCAGGTAAACATTAAATTTCATGCACTTGATGGCGTTTAATTTAAAAAGTTTGAATTTTACATTCTATTTAACAAAAAAATATTGTTTTACCCAACGTAATATTTCGATTATTGTAATGTTTTGTTCGCAATCAGCTGACTGACCCTTCCTTACGTTACAAGTTTATAGCTGACGAGGGGTATAGGCACCTTGACCCCCACTGGATTCGCCTATGATCATTACTTTGATTTCAGTACGATTTGATGATGATGACGATTATTGTTGTTATTGTTGTTGTTGCTGTTACTGTTGTTATTGTTGTTTTTGTTGTTATTGTTGTTGTATATGGCGAATAACATCGGCTACAGAATAGAGCTACAGCCCTAAATAAAAAACAGTCAGAACTGAATGCCTAAACTTTATTTCCCTACCCTCTCAGTCATATTGATAATCTGCAAGTGGAAGTTGTTATTTATTCTCAAGTCTTGTAAGACTCTAGATAGGTGGAAAAAGAACAGTAGTATAGATGGTAGACTGGATTGTAATTGTTATTCTGTTGTTCTTCTGTTCTTGCAGACAATATAACTCCTTAGGCTTATCAAGAAAATAATTTGGAGGAAAAGAATCAAGATTTTGCTAAGACAAAGTAATAAGAGTTCTGCTTATTCCTCCAAATTCTGTTAAAATATACATACGAACCCCTCCTCCAACCAATAAAACCATACGCATCGATTATATTTTTTAATAATATTTACATGACATATATATTGTGAAAACACACACACAAACACAAATTCCTTTATAATAACTGTTGAAGGTTCTTGTAGTAATATTATGTTACATTAACACATTTATATACAAAATATATAACACATCTACAAATATATAAGCTATTTTACTGATTCGCCTTACGTACTTTTCTAAGAATAGTTCCTCATCATCAGAAGCAATGGTGTATGTTAAGGAATAATCAATTTGTATTTTGATTTAAGTATTTCATTGTTGTAATGGTTGTTTGGCAACAGTTGTTTCAATGGCTATATTAAGCTACATCAGTGCTTAGGTAATGTTTAAACAACTGTATAGAATCTTAAGTAAATCATGTTATTATCTTTTTTGAATTTGTTTTTTTTAATGTTATTATTATTATGTGTATATAGGTCTATATTAAGACTCCGTATATTCGTTTCGTATCCTTTTCGCACCTTTTTAAAGTAAAATATAATAAAACAGGATGATTTCTCTATAGTTTTTCAATGTTATTACAATTAAACAAAACTTTTAATTAAACAATAATGTAATAATAAAATATTACTACAAGGAACTCCATGGTTTATTATAAAGCAATATGTGTGTTGTGTGTGTCCACTATATATCATTTATATATTTACAATGTACTACTTTGCAAAACGACCGACAAGACCAGCGTGCAAATTGATTCGAACAGCGAATAATATTTTGTCGCTACGAACATATCAATACTGTAGCCAAACAAACCGTAACATTTAGGTCACACAAATAAATTGTCCATCACGGTACAAACTTGCTACTGTAGGTACATACTGCGGGTGATTAAGGAGATAATACAAGGGATTAATTGAATACGATATGTTTTACAACGTATTTACTGTACTGAAAATTATTTCCCTGGTACACGTCGAAACCGATGTCTCGCTGTCATTCTTCATAATACGTATTTACGGAATGTAAATGTAGTAACAATTTCTATATTGTGTGTGTGTGTGTGTGTGTTTGTGTGATAAAAATAAAAATAAAGGAAAGGGAGAAGTGAACGTAGACGAGAAACAAGCATGGTTAGAAGGATAGGAAGAGAAACAGAGAGTTAGATAGGCAGGCAAACAGAATTTGTTGATAACACTAAGAGTACTCTGTCAGGAAATAGGGTATTCTAAAAAAGAGAGAGAGACAGACAGACAGACAAAAAGGTGATAGGTATGTATTCAATTTTATAAATATACAATTAGAATAAATTAACGTAAGCTTTTACGGGCGGTGTTTACATTATCACAATTTTCCGAGTCGTTAGGCCGTGGTCTAGGTTGTTCATGTTTTTCACCAGATGACGGACATCCGATGATGTACATACCGATGACGGACATCTTCAGTGGGGTGGCAAGATGTCCGTGATGATTTTGTTTGCATTCGTTCGTGGATGGTTGTAATCTGTGTTCCCGAGCGACTGTTCGTACTCGTTCGCGGGTGCTGTGACCTGTGTTTCTTTGCCACTGATGATGTCCATCGTCGGTATGGACGAAACGTCTGAGACAACTTAGACCACGGCCTAACAACCCGGTTAATGTACAATTAGAATGTTTTTCTCGCTTACTTGAGACATGTTTCGATCTCATTGTCAGCACCTAGTTTGATACGCCGACTGGTGATTCGAATTTCCAGACAGTTAATCAACATAAACATATCTGACGATAAGGTTACTGAATGATGCTGCAAACGTGTCTCGTCTCGAGTAAACGAAAAACTATTTGACTGTACTTTGTACAATGTTAATTAAACATTTATATTTGTATGTTTGTAAAACGACTACAGTAACATAGTGAGCGCGCACCCGCGCGTGAGATAGTGTTTGCGCGTGCCTCCCCGCTAGACGAGAAGGTGCATTGTGGTCAGGGAAATTTCAGACTACAGGCCAAACAGGCTAATCATAAAGACACCACACAGAGCCGGTACTTTACAGAATGCATAGGTGATCTGTTGAAGTGTCCACGAGCAGTCCATTTTTACATATAGACCTACCAATTGTACAAAATTTGTTTCAGATTTTTTTTTAGAATATGTTTTAATAAAAACTGCTGTACATTTTCCTAATGTACATGCAATGTCCTATTATATTCCCTTATTTCGTATTCAGATATATGAGAAATTATAAATACTGTTAAATAAGTAGTAAATTGTTAAACAATGACATGAAGAAAAATCACGTACGAAATTATCAACAAAAAATATTAACTTAAAACATCGAAAAATTATAGTTGTAGTACATATACCACACTTAACATGATAAACAGTTGTGTGTGTGTGTGTGTGTGTGTGTGTGTGTGTGTGTGTGTGTGTGGGAGGGAGGGTTGGCGCGCGCAGGTGAGCGTATTTATATTTTATAAATACGTGTAACGTAAAATACATTTGCGTTAAAAATGTTTATATTTTATACTAAACATATACTAAAATTTACTAGACTTTAGTGTAGTATTTAGTGTACTAGTATATTTAGTATATACTAAATATATACTAGACGTATATATTTAAATTTATTACATACTGTGTTACAACTAATACGGTTTCCTTTTTGTGCTTCTGACGATAGAGCTGAACATTGTAATCCATACACAACTATTATTTTGTGTACATTAGTCGTCTCCCCTTAACTCTTCTAATTATGGAATTAATTATACGCATATCAATTAACTCTAACTCGAACAGCGTCTTACTAAAATTGCCTACGCAACACGAGTGTAATTAGCCACATCACTTTAAAGGAGCCGATTTTTTAAAAATTTATATTTTCAGTAACACAAATTGCGTCTCACACGGGATTCTGTGCCACCATATTAGTTTTTTGACAGTGTTTGTAACGTGAAGGGCAGCTGTCGATTGGAATAGGACGTTTTACTTCAACAGTTTCTATTGTTCAGAATAGATTTTCTTAGCCAAAGTTTCCTGTAATTTTTCAGTAGACGAAATTTCTAAATTAAAAAAACCTAAAATCAGTTAAAACATTCGCTTCAGATGTAGGAAGAAGTATCTCGTAAGACAATACATATTTAGATACACTCTACATAAAGAATATTTGTTTAAATACATACATGTATGTGTATACATGGATACATATATTTGCATACATATGTGTGTGTGTATTATTGCTCAATTTTATCATTTTATAAAGAAACTATTATTAATTATATACGGGGATTACAGCATACAGTGTTTAATTATTCAACATTACGATTTAACGTTGCACTGAGGTGGCAGTATACGCGTAGAATGTAGAATCTATTATTAATGAAAACTGTAAATTAAGTAGTGCTCTTAACATAACGTTTCTTAGGATTTTAATCCTAAATTTCCAGCAAAAAGATATTTTTATAATCACTTTATTCATATAGTTACGAATATGGCATAGGCCTTTTTTTTTATTAAATATACTATTTGCACGCTTGGGATTTTAATCATGAATTTCCAGCCAAAGAGACAATATATATATATATATATATATATATATATATATACGAATTATACTACTTGCAGAAGAAAGAAATTGAATAACATCACAAATTTATATAATTACTGCAAGAAACCTCGAGTTGCTTATATATAAAAATATATATATATATATAATTACATTATTCAAATATATATTTAATTATATTTATGCGTGAGCTCCGCGCACTCGCGCGCGCCTCAATATACACTTATTTAATTTACAATACGTTTTATTTGTATAAATACTTATTTACTCGAACATACATATTGTATATATTTTTATTCATTCGTGTCATTATTTAGTATATGTTCCCATGCATTTGGAAATATATTTTAGCTAGAACAAAAGTATATCATGGAAGAAACAGTTTCATAAACCAGTGTATAGACACGAATGTATAGTTATATTCTGTATATTATATATGTCTACATGCAATACAATACACAGGTGTGTGGGTATACTTATATAAATAAAAGTGTAGATACATATATATTAATATGTGTTTATATATTCATAAATGGTTCAGTTTATAGAATATATTTAATATTTTTAATAATTTATTTAAAAGTTCCATAAATTTATATCTGATGTTGATAGTTAGATTACTATCGGAACAAATGTAATTTACAAAATAAAATTTATTCTTGTAAAAGTTTTATTATTAATAATAATTATATATATATATACATACATATTTACTTATTTATTTTGGCGCGCGCGCGTGCGCGCGTGCGCGCGTGTGTTTTCAAGAATTACCTTACTTTTCTTGCATTTTATATAAGTGTTTTATTTTATTATAAAGTTGTTTCTAAGTAAGCATTTATTTTTATTTATTTACTACTGTATACTACACTACAGACTTTTACTGGTCAACTTCGTCAGAGTATGTAACAAATTTTATACATGTCAAAATCTTGTTTATATAAATATACACACTTACTACACACATGTATATAGACACAAATAATTGCAAAATGGTTGAACGAAATATACATTGGAAATTAAAATAAAAAATACTTGTATCGTAACTAAATATTACAATTATATATACATAAAAAACTTGGTATACCTTAAATTTAATAATAATAATAATAATAATATATCATACACTTTAACAAAAATTATTTAAATTTTGTATTATCAGAAATGATCCTTAAGTCGTTTTTATGACCATGATAAGTAAAATGAGGTTGAAACATATGTGTAGAAATCTGTGTAAAATGTGTAATAAAGGAGGAATTGTTTGTGTGTTATTTAAGTGCACGTGTACGCGCGCGCGCTGATGTGAAATAAACAGGTGTAGATACCAAAAGCACACACACTCGTATAAGCGGTCAACAAAAGAACTTAATAAAAACGAACGACGTCATCGTTTGTTTAATATCAGTCCATTAAATTCTACTTTGGACTGTTGTTTTGTTGGACTGAAAACAAAAACAGACAATTTCATGTACACACATTTCCAGTAGTCACACGTACATAGGATAAAAAATTATAAACCACAAAAACATAATAAATATTAACAGAAATTACCGTAATAAATTCACAGAACACGAACGCATTTTTCTGCTACATATTTATTAAGGTACCGAAATGACAAAAACTTAATACACTACTTGCAGAAGAAACTATATTGAATAATATCATAATATTATTTTTATTATTGTATCTCTAAATACGACGGGTATATAGAGGAAACGCGGTACACATTATGTTTTGCATACTAACGCACCTTAATTTTTCGTGAAAAGACCATCAATTTTTAGTTCGTTTCATAAGTATTTTTATAGGCCTACATAGTCAATAACGTCCCCATTTATAAGTGTACGAAAGTGTGGGTATCATTCACTATATAAAACTTAGCTGACGAGGGGTATAGGCACCTTGACCCCCACTGGATTCGCCTATGATCATTACTTTGATTTCAGTACGATTTGATGATGATGACGATTATTGTTGTTATTGTTGTTGTTGCTGTTACTGTTGTTATTGTTGTTTTTGTTGTTATTGTTGTTGTATATGGCGAATAACATCGGCTACAGAATAGAGCTACAGCCCTAAATAAAAAACAGTCAGAACTGAATGCCTAAACTTTATTTCCCTACCCTCTCAGTCATATTGATAATCTGCAAGTGGAAGTTGTTATTTATTCTCAAGTCTTGTAAGACTCTAGATAGGTGGAAAAAGAACAGTAGTATAGATGGTAGACTGGATTGTAATTGTTATTCTGTTGTTCTTCTGTTCTTGCAGACAATATAACTCCTTAGGCTTATCAAGAAAATAATTTGGAGGAAAAGAATCAAGATTTTGCTAAGACAAAGTAATAAGAGTTCTGCTTATTCCTCCAAATTCTGTTAAAATATACATACGAACCCCTCCTCCAACCAATAAAACCATACGCATCGATTATATTTTTTAATAATATTTACATGACATATATATTGTGAAAACACACACACAAACACAAATTCCTTTATAATAACTGTTGAAGGTTCTTGTAGTAATATTATGTTACATTAACACATTTATATACAAAATATATAACACATCTACAAATATATAAGCTATTTTACTGATTCGCCTTACGTACTTTTCTAAGAATAGTTCCTCATCATCAGAAGCAATGGTGTATGTTAAGGAATAATCAATTTGTATTTTGATTTAAGTATTTCATTGTTGTAATGGTTGTTTGGCAACAGTTGTTTCAATGGCTATATTAAGCTACATCAGTGCTTAGGTAATGTTTAAACAACTGTATAGAATCTTAAGTAAATCATGTTATTATCTTTTTTGAATTTGTTTTTTTTAATGTTATTATTATTATGTGTATATAGGTCTATATTAAGACTCCGTATATTCGTTTCGTATCCTTTTCGCACCTTTTTAAAGTAAAATATAATAAAACAGGATGATTTCTCTATAGTTTTTCAATGTTATTACAATTAAACAAAACTTTTAATTAAACAATAATGTAATAATAAAATATTACTACAAGGAACTCCATGGTTTATTATAAAGCAATATGTGTGTTGTGTGTGTCCACTATATATCATTTATATATTTACAATGTACTACTTTGCAAAACGACCGACAAGACCAGCGTGCAAATTGATTCGAACAGCGAATAATATTTTGTCGCTACGAACATATCAATACTGTAGCCAAACAAACCGTAACATTTAGGTCACACAAATAAATTGTCCATCACGGTACAAACTTGCTACTGTAGGTACATACTGCGGGTGATTAAGGAGATAATACAAGGGATTAATTGAATACGATATGTTTTACAACGTATTTACTGTACTGAAAATTATTTCCCTGGTACACGTCGAAACCGATGTCTCGCTGTCATTCTTCATAATACGTATTTACGGAATGTAAATGTAGTAACAATTTCTATATTGTGTGTGTGTGTGTGTGTGTTTGTGTGATAAAAATAAAAATAAAGGAAAGGGAGAAGTGAACGTAGACGAGAAACAAGCATGGTTAGAAGGATAGGAAGAGAAACAGAGAGTTAGATAGGCAGGCAAACAGAATTTGTTGATAACACTAAGAGTACTCTGTCAGGAAATAGGGTATTCTAAAAAAGAGAGAGAGACAGACAGACAGACAAAAAGGTGATAGGTATGTATTCAATTTTATAAATATACAATTAGAATAAATTAACGTAAGCTTTTACGGGCGGTGTTTACATTATCACAATTTTCCGAGTCGTTAGGCCGTGGTCTAGGTTGTTCATGTTTTTCACCAGATGACGGACATCCGATGATGTACATACCGATGACGGACATCTTCAGTGGGGTGGCAAGATGTCCGTGATGATTTTGTTTGCATTCGTTCGTGGATGGTTGTAATCTGTGTTCCCGAGCGACTGTTCGTACTCGTTCGCGGGTGCTGTGACCTGTGTTTCTTTGCCACTGATGATGTCCATCGTCGGTATGGACGAAACGTCTGAGACAACTTAGACCACGGCCTAACAACCCGGTTAATGTACAATTAGAATGTTTTTCTCGCTTACTTGAGACATGTTTCGATCTCATTGTCAGCACCTAGTTTGATACGCCGACTGGTGATTCGAATTTCCAGACAGTTAATCAACATAAACATATCTGACGATAAGGTTACTGAATGATGCTGCAAACGTGTCTCGTCTCGAGTAAACGAAAAACTATTTGACTGTACTTTGTACAATGTTAATTAAACATTTATATTTGTATGTTTGTAAAACGACTACAGTAACATAGTGAGCGCGCACCCGCGCGTGAGATAGTGTTTGCGCGTGCCTCCCCGCTAGACGAGAAGGTGCATTGTGGTCAGGGAAATTTCAGACTACAGGCCAAACAGGCTAATCATAAAGACACCACACAGAGCCGGTACTTTACAGAATGCATAGGTGATCTGTTGAAGTGTCCACGAGCAGTCCATTTTTACATATAGACCTACCAATTGTACAAAATTTGTTTCAGATTTTTTTTTAGAATATGTTTTAATAAAAACTGCTGTACATTTTCCTAATGTACATGCAATGTCCTATTATATTCCCTTATTTCGTATTCAGATATATGAGAAATTGTAAATACTGTTAAATAAGTAGTAAATTGTTAAACAATGACATGAAGAAAAATCACGTACGAAATTATCAACAAAAAATATTAACTTAAAACATCGAAAAATTATAGTTGTAGTACATATACCACACTTAACATGATAAACAGTTGTGTGTGTGTGTGTGTGTGTGTGTGTGTGTGTGTGTGTGTGTGTGTGGGAGGGAGGGTTGGCGCGCGCAGGTGAGCGTATTTATATTTTATAAATACGTGTAACGTAAAATACATTTGCGTTAAAAATGTTTATATTTTATACTAAACATATACTAAAATTTACTAGACTTTAGTGTAGTATTTAGTGTACTAGTATATTTAGTATATACTAAATATATACTAGACGTATATATTTAAATTTATTACATACTGTGTTACAACTAATACGGTTTCCTTTTTGTGCTTCTGACGATAGAGCTGAACATTGTAATCCATACACAACTATTATTTTGTGTACATTAGTCGTCTCCCCTTAACTCTTCTAATTATGGAATTAATTATACGCATATCAATTAACTCTAACTCGAACAGCGTCTTACTAAAATTGCCTACGCAACACGAGTGTAATTAGCCACATCACTTTAAAGGAGCCGATTTTTTAAAAATTTATATTTTCAGTAACACAAATTGCGTCTCACACGGGATTCTGTGCCACCATATTAGTTTTTTGACAGTGTTTGTAACGTGAAGGGCAGCTGTCGATTGGAATAGGACGTTTTACTTCAACAGTTTCTATTGTTCAGAATAGATTTTCTTAGCCAAAGTTTCCTGTAATTTTTCAGTAGACGAAATTTCTAAATTAAAAAAACCTAAAATCAGTTAAAACATTCGCTTCAGATGTAGGAAGAAGTATCTCGTAAGACAATACATATTTAGATACACTCTACATAAAGAATATTTGTTTAAATACATACATGTATGTGTATACATGGATACATATATTTGCATACATATGTGTGTGTGTATTATTGCTCAATTTTATCATTTTATAAAGAAACTATTATTAATTATATACGGGGATTACAGCATACAGTGTTTAATTATTCAACATTACGATTTAACGTTGCACTGAGGTGGCAGTATACGCGT
The DNA here is from genome assembly GCA_034769895.1 of Magicicada septendecula. Taxonomy (NCBI): domain Eukaryota; kingdom Metazoa; phylum Arthropoda; class Insecta; order Hemiptera; family Cicadidae; genus Magicicada; species Magicicada septendecula. Next base: position 245,134,534 of record CM068374.1, on the reverse strand, counting down.
AGAATGTAGAATCTATTATTAATGAAAACTGTAAATTAAGTAGTGCTCTTAACATAACGTTTCTTAGGATTTTAATCCTAAATTTCCAGCAAAAAGATATTTTTATAATCACTTTATTCATATAGTTACGAATATGGCATAGGCCTTTTTTTTTATTAAATATACTATTTGCACGCTTGGGATTTTAATCATGAATTTCCAGCCAAAGAGACAATATATATATATATATATATATATATATATATATATATATACGAATTATACTACTTGCAGAAGAAAGAAATTGAATAACATCACAAATTTATATAATTACTGCAAGAAACCTCGAGTTGCTTATATATAAAAATATATATATATATATAATTACATTATTCAAATATATATTTAATTATATTTATGCGTGAGCTCCGCGCACTCGCGCGCGCCTCAATATACACTTATTTAATTTACAATACGTTTTATTTGTATAAATACTTATTTACTCGAACATACATATTGTATATATTTTTATTCATTCGTGTCATTATTTAGTATATGTTCCCATGCATTTGGAAATATATTTTAGCTAGAACAAAAGTATATCATGGAAGAAACAGTTTCATAAACCAGTGTATAGACACGAATGTATAGTTATATTCTGTATATTATATATGTCTACATGCAATACAATACACAGGTGTGTGGGTATACTTATATAAATAAAAGTGTAGATACATATATATTAATATGTGTTTATATATTCATAAATGGTTCAGTTTATAGAATATATTTAATATTTTTAATAATTTATTTAAAAGTTCCATAAATTTATATCTGATGTTGATAGTTAGATTACTATCGGAACAAATGTAATTTACAAAATAAAATTTATTCTTGTAAAAGTTTTATTATTAATAATAATTATATATATATATACATACATATTTACTTATTTATTTTGGCGCGCGCGCGTGCGCGCGTGCGCGCGTGTGTTTTCAAGAATTACCTTACTTTTCTTGCATTTTATATAAGTGTTTTATTTTATTATAAAGTTGTTTCTAAGTAAGCATTTATTTTTATTTATTTACTACTGTATACTACACTACAGACTTTTACTGGTCAACTTCGTCAGAGTATGTAACAAATTTTGTACATGTCAAAATCTTGTTTATATAAATATACACACTTACTACACACATGTATATAGACACAAATAATTGCAAAATGGTTGAACGAAATATACATTGGAAATTAAAATAAAAAATACTTGTATCGTAACTAAATATTACAATTATATATACATAAAAAACTTGGTATACCTTAAATTTAATAATAATAATAATAATAATAATAATAATATATCATACACTTTAACAAAAATTATTTAAATTTTGTATTATCAGAAATGATCCTTAAGTCGTTTTTATGACCATGATAAGTAAAATGAGGTTGAAACATATGTGTAGAAATCTGTGTAAAATGTGTAATAAAGGAGGAATTGTTTGTGTGTTATTTAAGTGCACGTGTACGCGCGCGCGCTGATGTGAAATAAACAGGTGTAGATACCAAAAGCACACACACTCGTATAAGCGGTCAACAAAAGAACTTAATAAAAACGAACGACGTCATCGTTTGTTTAATATCAGTCCATTAAATTCTACTTTGGACTGTTGTTTTGTTGGACTGAAAACAAAAACAGACAATTTCATGTACACACATTTCCAGTAGTCACACGTACATAGGATAAAAAATTATAAACCACAAAAACATAATAAATATTAACAGAAATTACCGTAATAAATTCACAGAACACGAACGCATTTTTCTGCTACATATTTATTAAGGTACCGAAATGACAAAAACTTAATACACTACTTGCAGAAGAAACTATATTGAATAATATCATAATATTATTTTTATTATTGTATCTCTAAATACGACGGGTATATAGAGGAAACGCGGTACACATTATGTTTTGCATACTAACGCACCTTAATTTTTCGTGAAAAGACCATCAATTTTTAGTTCGTTTCATAAGTATTTTTATAGGCCTACATAGTCAATAACGTCCCCATTTATAAGTGTACGAAAGTGTGGGTATCATTCACTATATAAAACTTAGTTGTTAAAATTGTTATCCGAATTTTGTGGTGGAATATCGTTACAACGTATTACCATAAAATAACCGTCAACATTAAAATAAGATATGTAATTTTATTTACCAATTATTGGTGACAAAAAAGATGACTTTAAAAAAATTGTAACATGATAACTGATTATGAAATTTATTAACGCAGTCCTGTGTTACACAGAATTCTAACTTGTCTTACATTTTTCAATAATTGCATGAGCTCATGGTTAGGAGCGAGTTCAAAAATAATAAAAACACATTTGTTACGAGATGTTTCCTGGTGTATTTTTAAAACGCTAATATTCTTTTTAAGAATTTCTTAATGGATATAAATTACGTGCATTTCCGACGTAATCTGAATAATGGGTTTCTAAACTGCGACCCGCGATAGACGCCGCAGTTTGCTCAGCTGTCCGTACTTTATTTAGACTAATGAATATACTTTCGCGTCTAATAAATATTTAAGGAAGAATGTTTCAGGAAATAAACAAGCAGTCAAGATCGCACAGTCCAATTCATTAAAGGGAATTCATTAATGATTGTTTTTTCTACATATGTGTAGAATGTTATGATGGAACCAAATTATTTTTACAAGACAAGAGAGTAATATAAGTAATGGTAGACGTATTCGATAGCATCAACAGACATAATAACTAGCAAACCAAATTGGTGATTAAACGTGATACGCAGAGCGTAAACGTTACACCTTACTTGTTCATATTATGTTTAAAAATAACATTTAGTTGAATTAAAAATTTCTTCAGCTATTCATAAACCACTTCAAATAACTATGCAATTCTTTATTTCTGTATTACCTTGATATAATTAAATCTCGCCAAAGATATAATTAAATTAATATTTAATTACACGGTATATAACATTTACATTTGTACATCACCGATTTATTAACTGTAACTCTTTTTGTAAACAAACAAATTGTATTTGTAAACAAATACATTTAAAACTGTTTAAAAATAATAAATCGCCTTACTATATTTACGAGAATATTCAATTTCTTTTATATTCTACCTTCTTTAATTTCTTTTCTCTTGTTACATAGTATCAAAGCTTTGTTAACAATTAATTTAAAAACATTTATTACATCGATTGATTAGATAGTTACATGATTGATAGAGCTTAGTTAATTTATTGATGACAATTTAAATCGTACAGAAACGAAACCACAAATAGTACATTGTTAAAAAATGTATTAGTAATTTTAAAGTAATTTTAGTTACATTTTATCTAAAAATTCAAAAAACATTATTAATTGAAAATCAATCCACTCAATTAATTATAAGTTTTATTTTATTTAAATTTGACCTCCTTAAATAACTTTTCCCCTGTTACATAGTATCGAATCCCTGTTGCTAATAATTGTTTACAGTAATTTTATTGAAGTAATTAATTATATAGAAGTTATATCGTACAGCATGAAATTATTGTACATTATTACAAAATTGTGTACAACTGATTGTTGAGGAATTTAAATTCTTGAGTCGAAGGACGTTTCTGGACGCTAATCCAAAAGTAGCCTATATATACGTGTACTCCACTTCCTCCACATTAAATTTTTTCTACTTTTTATGCCGTTACAGCAACAACACCGCTCCAAATTGAAAAGGCAGTGTATTTTTATTAAACACGACTTTAGTCGGTGCTGACTTTTTTTACCGTAGCGGGGCTATAATAAATACTGGCGCGTTAAAAAGTGGCCACTTTGAACAAAGTAGGCTATAAAAGGTTTTATTGCCCGCCTAACCACCACCTAGACTTTATAGATAATAAATAAATTTTCGCTACGCGCTATAACTCTGCTTTCTTCACTTGAAAATTGGCATAAAATTTTCACCGGAATTTTTTTTTTTTTTTTTTTGGTATAGACTGTATAATTTTTTAACCTCTGAAATTAAACAGATTTGTGTAATTTGTTCTTACAAAATATATATTTTTTGTTTTAGATTGACAATATAAATCTTCCCTTAAACGTTTGCACCATCCTTAGACGTTTCTAAGTCTAATTTTTCAACTCTTACGATATTAATTTCCTTACAATTCTGCTTTTAAGTTTTCATACAATCGGTTTTAATAAAGTGTTTCTTCTATATCAATCAATTTCTCTTCTAAAGAAATGTACAAAGTGTCGGAAATATACGAAGTACTTATGAAGGAGAAATGACTAAAGCCGTATTTATTGCCTTTTCAACGAATATACACTGGTATAAATATGTAAATATACACTGGAGTATCAATCTACTGCAAAAGTAAAACATGTTGCATGTCTCAAAAGACAATTTCTGAGTGCAAATATACAAATAAAATGCTAAAGTAATTATTCCTAGCAAATTAAATTTATAAATCCTTCGGATAAAATTATTTACAGTGTTAAATAAACGTATTATAATTTAACATTTGCGTGAATCACAGTTTCATTTAAAGATCAGTTTTATGAACATCAGTCCTTAAAATGTAACTAAAAAGGAGATATTGAGGCGCACTTGACTGTTTCTGCCAAAATGTACACACGAATCAATTACGGTCCAAATTTACTTTATAAATGTTAAACATTATTCTTCACGTAAAAAGACGTTGTTTTCCCTACAAGAAGACTTGCGTTTGGCGTCAAAATTAATTCTACAACTTAGCTTTTTTTCTCAAATCAAGTAATTTGACAAAAAAAGATTTATAATAAATTTCGTAAGTGATATAGTTTTGAATCACCATTTATTTAAAATATTCATTTATCTACAACACGTAAATTTATAGAAAACAATTTTAATTACGTGTGATACAGAATTAGACCAAAATATTTATAGTTGGTCAAATATAAAAATAGTTCACTCTGTAAATGGAAAATACTGCACAAGGTAGTTTTCGGAATAATATTTTTAATGTTGAGACCAAACTAATCTTATGCATGTTAATCAAATTTCGTGCTGATTAAGTGGCCCAGTTCGGATAGAAGGCACAATATTCAAAAGGATCTTGTATTAAAAATACAGTCTTTACGAGCACTGTATGTAAACTACAAGTATCGTTTACGATAAATATATAATAACGTTAACGTTGTACGTAAGTTTTATCGCTATGCTAAATATGTAGGTCGGAATACAAGTTTATTGTATATTTTTGTGTTTGGTTTCGAACGGTCTAGAGTTCTAGGTGTAAATCTTTTACGAACGAATGAACGTCTTAGTGAAATACAATTGGAAATTAGCGCAAGCGGTAAATTAAAGAAAGCTGTTTCTTTCTTTGATTTTGAAAGGAAGTTGTACTGTTTAAACAATTTGTTCGCTTCATGAAACCTAAATTTAGAGCCTAGTTACAGACGATCAAAATTGCCAACATTATCGTTAATACAAAAACAGCACACTGGAAATCGGAAACAAACGTGCGTTTTTGCAAATACTAGTATATGCCCAACGTACAAGCCTACATACTACACAAAATATAATTCAAATTAAACGTCGAAACGCAGTGAGTTAGTGGAGAGATTATTTTTAGTGTGACTATTTCAAAACAATATGTAATTTGCTAAGTGTATTTTCTGTAGCACTTGTTTTTGTCTCCCTCGACACACATTCTGCACGTCATTTTTTAACGAGTCATTGGTTAACAAGACTACTGGGTAAATTGTATTACAACCTAAATTAGTTTAACGTAAATGTCGTCTACTGATTTATTGGAAGTGGCATGAACTAGCCGTTTTTACAGACTTAAATCTAAATTTGCCGGTTTTGTTTAAGAAAAATGTGATTATTTATAATTTATGATACACAAAATCTGATTATTCAAAAAAATTATGCTACTCATAAAACACTGTAAACGTTATAAAAAGTTATAAATAATTAAATTCATAATATTTGTCTATCTTCAAAAGTCCGAGAATCATTTTCCTAAGTGCGCAAACAGTAAATTGTAACAACGTTTTGAACAAAACGATTCCATGTAAGCAACAATAACAATAGTTTTAGTACTAATGATGAAATAACACTACTTTGCACAGAATCTAAAATTAAACTCGTAAATTTTATCTAAACCTACTGTGCACAAAAATGAATAATAATTTAGTTTCTAGACTAAAAGCTGTATTCTCTCCGCTGAAAATGTAAAATAAGATATGTTTGTGCCAGCGCACTTGATAATTGTGTCCAAATCACCGTTCGTAAGACTTATTAACTTCCATTAACTTACCTCAACTGATAAATGCTGGCTGTTTATTGTTTATTTCATAAAATTGATTGCCAATTACGTAATTAATTCACTAATAGTATTCTTAAAATTAGAATTATAAACATCTTTTCTCCGGGGACGATAAAATAAAACTTCCCTGTAACAGTACATTTAATAACTGTACCAAAAATTTCGTTATCATCGTCACTTGAAATTTATTAATTTTCATTGGTCAACTTATTATATTATATGGTAAGTTTATTAATTACCATAAATATGTCGTATTAAGTAATTATTTTATCTGTTCATTAATTACATAAAACGTCTGTGAAAAATAAATTTTAAAATGTCTCGAAATAAAAAATTCTCTAATAATTATATTGCCTATTTATTTATACAACGTGAAAAATATTTTATGACAGGAAGTTCTTTAGTAAATGTAATAATAATAAATTTTGTCCTAGACACGAAATTTTTGACGAATTGTTTTCTGCAACGTTGGATACAATTTTCAGAGATTTAAGAAGAAATAAATATATTTTTTCTTCATTTTTACTTATATATAACAGCTGAGACAAATTAACGAGCAACATTTTTGAAAAATCACATGTTCGTGTTTGTTTTTTATTATTACTATTATTATAAATGATGGTAATAGTAGAACATGGATTACATTGCAGCTGGTGGAAACTTAAGTTGGACAGTGAACATTCAGAGTTGTACTGTATACACATATTATACACTACTGGGTACGAGTTGCCTCTAACTGTACCGAAAATTTCGTTATCATCCTCACTTTAAATTTATTAATTTTAATAATTACTTAATACATACTAAAAAATATGGTCAACTAAGCAATTTTTTCATTAGTTCATTAATTACATAAAAACTTGTGTAAGAATTTCTCAAAATTAAAATTGTTTAATGATTATATCGTTTATTTATTTATACAACGTAATAAATATTTTATAACAGGAAGTTCTCTAATAAAATAAATTAATAATAATAAATTTTATCCTCGACACGAAATTGTTGACCAAATATTTTCTGCAAAGTTGGATATAATTTTGAAATATTTAATAAAAAATAATTAATGTTTTTTTTTTAATTTTACAGATATACACAACAGCCGAATTATTACTATTTTTTTATATGATGATAACAGTATAAAATGAATAATTGAATCCGATGAAAACTTAATAATAATTTTCAGATATTTAATAAGAAATAAATATTTTTTTTTTTTATTTTAACGATATACATCAGCCGAGACATATTAACGAGCAACATTTTTGAAAAAAAACGTATGTTCGTAGAATGAATTTTCTATTATTACTATTGTTATTATACGTCGGACTTAATTTTTGCTTATTTATTAAAAAATAATTTTTTTTTTAATTTTATAGATATACACAACAGCCGAGACATATTATCGAGGGAAATTTTTGAAAAATCACATGTTCGTATGGTGTATTTTCTATTATTACTATTATTATTATACGTCTTACTTAATTTTAGAATATTTAGTAAACATGAATTTAAAGTTTTTTTTTATTTTACAGATATACACAACAGCCGAGACATATTACCGAGCAAAATTTTTGAAAAATCACTTTTCGTACGGTGTATTTTTTATTATAACTATTATTATTATTTTTTTTTTGCAAACGATGATAACAGTATAAAATGAATTAAATTGAAACCGGTGGAAACTTACGTTAGACAGTGAGATATATTCCGATTTGTACTGTATACACAGTATGATTCCCGCCTACGTGCAGTACGGCGGCACGGCACCGGGCGACCGTGTGTGCAGATAACCCCGTACGGTACAGACACACACAATGCAACACACTGCTGCTTGCTGCTGGTACTTACCTCGTTTTGAAGTGGTCCGAGAAAACGCCGGCGCTGGTGGTTTGGCGACCAATGACAACACAAGTCCATAGAAAATCCACAACAACATTTTTCACTTAATTTCAGCATCGTTGCCGGCCATATTTAGATCAAGACTGCATCGGTCGACCGAGTCTATGTGAATACTTTTCGCGCGTCGAAATTGTTTTTTTTTAAATTCTAACACAGTTTAACAGTTTTTGTTTTAATTCTACAGTTTTTTGTCTAATTACTATTATAATAATTTCATTAAAACTACAATATACATTTCACGACGTCACACTGGAATGTTTAATTTGTTCTTGTTTTGTAAATATTAATTAATATAATAATAATTGTTACTAAAAAATCAACCAATACGCTAATACGTGTTCGAAATAACAAAACATTATTATTAATATCTACCTAGATGTATACAACAGTGTAATCATTTCTCTTAACCCCGTTTAAACCGTCAACAGTAAACTACGAGACTTTTCCGGCGTACCTTCTCATACAATCTGACGCTCGATATTTTCACATTGCAGCGTGCTGCGCTCTGTACGACTGCCGTATCAAACACAACTCAAAATATATTCGTATAAAATGTATTAACGTCGATAACATTGTTTTAACTGGTTGCAACGGATATAAAATGCAAATATAAAACACACAAGCGTCGGCTATGTACAAGGAAATAAAATAGTCGGTAGCTTAATATTAATATAACGACTAAAAGCCTTATGGAGAGAGTTACAGCAGACTGCGCGAAAGAAAGGCTGCCTGTGAAACTCGGACATGCCCAGTTTCGCAAGGGGTGACGTCATTGTTAGTTGAAATGCGCACCGTTCGCCGCGCCACTTGCCAGCCGGTGACTCATTATACCTAGCCAGTGAACAGCTGTTAAAAATATAGGGGGTTGAAACGGTCTCCGTTATCTTACAGAGTAGGGTGTATTAAAATGATTAATTTATTATTTTTTGTTATGTAAACAAGCCAAATACTTGAAAATTATAAGAGTCTTCGTTTTCAATACGCATTTCTTTCATAATTTTTCTTGAACTAAATTTTGAAAAGTGACACAGAAAGCGTCGACTATTCAGAAACAATTTACTTAACTTATAATTGAGACAAATTATGTTTCTACCGTACACGGTAATACTATTTAATATCGTCACAATTTATTTTGGTCGCACTTCTTAATACTCTTTATTCGCGGCATAATGTAAGAAACTTGTACACTTTTCTTCAGTTCTCACGTCCTAAAAACGTTAAAAACCGTCTGGCGCGAAAATAATAGCGTCAGGCATTCACGATGAAGCACTAAAATTAAATGTGTACTCGAAAACGATTTTCTGTAAAATACCTACTAAACATTTTTCAAAATTTTGTACACTGACCTGTGCATGTATATTATGTATTACTTTATGTATTTTATTAATAAGTAAATATTATATTTCATTTTATAATTTTTTTACCATCTAGGTGTCATATTTATTTTCATTACAGTAATTAACATTAGTCATTTTACACTTTATCTGGAAAATTTTCTAAGATGATGTACGACCATTAATGCTGTTACAAACGTTCATAAGCGTCATATATAATATATAGTAAATGCTTGCAATTAGGAAAACTTTCTCTTGCTGTGTGTGTGTGTGTGTGTGTGTGTGTGTGTGTGTGTGTGTGTGTGTGTGTGTGTGTGTGTGTGTGTGTGTGTGTGTGTGTGTGTGTGTGTGTGTGTGTGTGTGTGTGTGTGTGTGTGTGTGTTAATAATACACATATTTATTATTGTATTACCTTTCGGGGTTTCCATTTAAGTCGTAACAACTGCTCTTTCCAGACGCTGTTAAGTCTAAAATAATTCTGTTAGTGAGAAATCCTCAAATCATTAGACCATTTAGTAAAAACGAAAGTAAATCTTATATCGCTTTACAACGTAAAATCCATCACAAATATAATTTAATATTTATTATTAGTAAACTATTAGAAGTTAGTAATTCATATTCATATTATTTAAGAGTATGGTAGTGTTCGAATTTGGATGTTTGTGTTGGGTATCACACATGCAGCCTTAAATTTTCTTCTTTCTAGTTAAAAGTAGATGTCAAATAGAAATACAGTTATTCTAACTTCTGACTTATTTTTATTTATTTTTTTGGTCAACAGTCTCTAAGTTTTCTCTGTTTCTACAATAAATTATATTATACATTACTCATTCGTTTATTTTATTACAATTTTTGTATGGATTTTATAGACTAGCTTTTGTAGTATTTGTAAATTAAACGTTAGATAAATTAACGGCTTGGGATATTATGACCAAACTTACATATTTGTTTAATTTATAATTAAATGTTGTATATGAATAGTGCAATTTAATGTTTTTGTATAACATTTAATAATATTACTTTTAATACTTACTAAAAATTAAGTTTTATAAACACTAAATATTTATATATTATACGTAAGTACACCACAAAATACGAGTATACGAGAGCCGCATTGCCCGAATTTTCTGCTCACTTCGCGCAGTGCACGATGGGCAATGGGCGAAATGAATTGTGCACTCTGCGGACTGAGTATTTTGATTTAGACACTTTCAAAATAATCGGGGATTGTGCAAATCAAAATCGCGGCGTGAATATTTTGATTTAATCGACTCCCGAATTGCGCATCGTTGTACGTGCGTGTCGTTGTACGTTATTAACACACTATTGCTGTTTTGTATTGTACAGTGAAAGTTCAGTTTGAAAATAAGTTACGTGAGTCGAGTGAAAAAGATAGGCCTTTCTTGATCGACGATGAACAATATGAAATTATAATTGCAAACACCGCATAGGCGAAAGAGAAGAAACGCAAGGGTTAAAGTTAACATCAAAAGACTATCGGCCACTTCGGAGATTTGATTTTATTAATATTGGAGACCATGAACAATTAGTTCAAAGAATAAAGGAATCCCTTGTAGAAATTAGGTACCATTGTCCAGCAAGTGTGATGTTTGTTGTTTTGAAGACAGCTGGGCACACGTAAGAAGGGGCAGTGGAGGCCGAATTAAAAAATAAATTTTATAATACCACTAGGTAAGTGATTAGGTTGTATTTAGCTTTGTACACGAAAGAAGAAAAGTAAAAAGAAAGTGCTCGTTGGGAAGCCGATTATGATGTCAATTCTCAACTCAAGCTGTCAAGTATATATTTATCCTTTACTGAATACGTTAATAGATTTACTTTATATATAATTCTAAAGGGGATTGGAACTTTACTTACAATGTCTAATTCATTTTTATTTCAATTTTAATTTGACAGTTTAAATTAACCTGAATTCTTAGGCCTTTTTTTTGTAGGATGAACTTTCATGGTTGTGAATTGTAATAGTAAGATTTAAGTAACAGTTAAGGATAAATCGTGATGCAGTGTTTTTTGAACAAGTAATTATGTTAACGGAGAAATACTTCTAAATACTGCAGTTTGTATTTCGAATAAAAATTTTGTTCACAATTTTATAAATATGGAGGGGTACTGTTCTTATTAATATATGGATTAATTTTAAATTAAAGTTTTGCAATCTCTTAGAGTTAAATGCAAAATTATTACGTAATTATTAGTTAACTGAATAATGCTGCGGAGCATTTTTGTTCAGGTCAAATAATTAAATGCATTAATTATATTTAATTAGGTAAATTATATGCGTATGTAATTAATTTTTAATTTTACGTCGCCTTAATTGACGTGCAGTCAGAATCTGGCAGGGAATATAGATTTATCCTGAATTACCAGGATCACCTTACAAAATTCCTTGTGCTCCGCCCACTGAAAATTAAAACAGCAGGAGAAGTTGTCGGTGCTGTAAATATTCTTTGCTTACTTGGAGCGGCAAGTAATCAATTAATATAATTCTTCATAACGACAATGGTAGAGAATTTTAAATTAATTCTTGTTTGTAACCAGATATAACTACCGCCACAACTTTAGTGTACTATAAAATGGGGTGACACTGTGCAATTGTCTTTTTAACTTTTTATTACAAAACGAAAAATAATGATAAAAATGACAATATTGTGGAAGTCTTACAAGAAGTACTTACCTTTCCTTTAGCACAATTAAAATATTCTATAAGTATTATAAAATTAATTAATTTTTCTTATTTGTTATTCAATTTGACCTCATGGATTGGGGTGACTTAGAGTAATGGAATGCTTTCATAAAATCATATTATTCTGTCACCTCTTCAATGTAAAATAAAAAAATCTATTTTAAACACAACATATAAATTTATGAAGATTTCTTTTACATAAAATGATATATTTATGTTTACTTTCTTCAAAACTTACTTCTTTCTTTTTATTAATAACTAAATGACTAAACCAACGTAGCGTTTTACCTTTTGGGTTGCAAACGTAACTGAAACATTCTTCCCACCAAGATTACTTTCATCTCTTTATTAATCTTATATTTCTCCATACTAGTTTTTTCTTCAGCACTTTATTGCTCACGATTTTCATATCTCCCCTCTATTTCTTGTCTGTACTCAGACCCTGGTTCAAAAGTCAAAAATAGATGACTTTCATTTCCCGAATGACTTACAAGTGCCGATGTTAACGCTTCCCTTTTTTTTTTTATTCTGACTTTATTCAGACCTGAGTACTTTCGTGGATACACATAAAATCAACTTTACTTATACTTAATACTCATAGAAATAAATAGCCACTTTTATTCCTATAAAATATGGAATTTTTAAATTTTATTATAATTTATTCGCGTGTTTAGGTTATCTAAAAATTGGCTAAGAAGTGGAACGCAGTAGAACTTGTTGGGAAGCCTGCCACTCCCAGAGACAGGGATCGGCCGGACGAGCGGATACAGTATAATACTGTATCCGGTACAGTATGATAGCGTGTACGGCGGACAACACACGTATCTAGGCTTCCGGCCTTCGATTTGTCCAGGACTCTAAGAACAGCAGTTTTCAACACGGGGATTAAAAGGACGTCTTATGAATCTATGTTCGGCGTTAAGCCGAAATACAGACTACATGCCTCTGCTTTGCCTCAAAATGTTGCCAGACGTATATTCAGTGAAGACGAGCTAGAAGAACAGCTTCCAGTTTGGAAACAGAATTTAGTTGAACAGGGGCACAAAGGACACCAACGTAGAAGAAGAAGAAGAAGAAGAAGAAGAAGAAGAAGAAGAAGAAGAAGAAGAAGAAGAAGAAGAAGAAGAAGAAGAAGAAGAAGAACAAGAAGAAGAAGAAGAAGAAGAAGAAGAAGAAGAAGAAGAAGAAGAAGAAGAAGAAGAAGAAGAAGAAGAAGAACAAGAACAAGAAGAAGAAGAAGAAGAAGAAGAAGAAGAAGAAGAAGAAGAAGAAGAAGAAGAAGAAGAAGAAGAAGAAGAAGAAGAAGAAGAAGAAGAAGAAGAAGAAGAAGAAGAACAAGAACAAGAACAAGAAGAAGTGGTGACGATTTTAAAAATCGGTATGGAGAACCATACATGAATTCCATGTTCTAAAATGTTAATTATTAATTAAATAAGTGTATGCTTGAGTTCTGAAGAAATGACGTATCAGCTAAAATGGTACCCCCATGTCAGGTGGGCGAAGACTATCCTCAACCTTCGTGAGGAATTACTGTACTTTTGGATAATATGTTCGTAGGTCGAACGAAGAGTTGGCCAAAGGGAGCTGCGATCTGATTCCTGTAATGAAATTGGGCTCTCTCTGCGAGTTATCGGCCGAGGGGGAATGATGTCTATAGTGTTATCAAAGTCTTTCCTGTCAATACTATACTAGTAATTTTCTTTTTCAAAATCGAGTCTTTCTTTCTTTCTTTCCATTTGTCTTCTGATTTCCTGAACGACGATTCTCTTCACCCGTATAATTATAAATTTCTCAGCAAAACATTTCTTCCTTAATACGTTTGTGTCTTCTCTTTAACACACACCATTCTGATCCATGTCATAACGCTATATTCCACACAGGCTAGTAAATAACTAGCCATCAGGGAGGTCAAAATATTTTCCAGAACGGGCAAACAATTTTCCAGAGGAGAAAAATATTTATATATTTTTCATACATACACACATGCACATATTAGTTTTTAATTCTTATAATATAATAGAAATAATTACATAGATTGTATGAATTTATTAAACAATTTATTGCTTCAAAACGTGCATAAAATTAATGGCTTGTAAAAGTTAATGTTTGATCTCCATTAAGTAGTGTTCAAGTTTCGAAAGATTTTATATTATGATGTCCGTAATCAAAACATCAGAGCAGGTTTTAGTGTGTATGAGGGTACACCGTGAACAAAAATGTTCAACATTCCCTATGGAGCGTTCCTCAGAGTAAAGCTGCGAATCTACAGTGTACGTTTCACAGAACAAATAAGCGGAAAAGAAGGAGCGCTCTGAAGTCTCTCATGGACCCTGAGCATCTTGCAGAGGGTTCATTCCCTAAAGACGAAAAGTATGCCTATGAACCGTTCCCCTGTAACACGTGCAGTTACACTGACGAGCGGTCCACAGGAAGCAAATCGCTGTCCACGCTGGACAACTTTTCGGCTTGCACGCATTGTGTTGGTGTGGGTTTCGGCACTTTCCATTTAAAAAGCGTGTAAACGTAAGAAAATACAAATGAGTGAGGCCAGAAATAACGCAAATTTTGTGTGTGTGTGTGTGTGTGTGTGTGTTCTGCCTGCCTTTTTATTGCAGTACTCACAATAATAAAACTTTGGAAATGTAAACATTACATAATTGAGATATGCTTGCCTACCAGGGACGATATGTTTTCACTCATACATGAATTAAATTAAAATAAAAATTATAATTTTATTGCCTGGCAACAAAATTATTTTATTTTTAACAATTACCATTGTTTGAAAAAGTTAAAATGAATTTCCAAGTACTTTACTCTTTTTAAAACATGAAACGTTGCAGGTAAACTATCCTTTCCCCTTAACCGATCTTCACCAACATCAATAGGCCTTGAGTCCTCTACTATTCAGAACTGCATGCAAAAAAGAATTTGATTCTCTTTGAATTTGCGGCAGTTATTGTTCGCCATAGAAAAAAGTCTACACATAGACACACAGACACTTTTCGAAAAATGACTTTTCTTCATGTTTTGAGGGTAGTACAATCAGAATCAGCCCTTATCTTGAACACGATTTTTTTTGCCATCACCATACTTCATTTCCTTATGGAACATGGAAGTAATAAAGTCAAGATATGTCTGATCTGCAACAAGGAGTACAATAAAGGTGGGTCGTGTTCCGAATGCCCAGAAAATTTCCATCTAGAGTGTGCTACTGCTACTTTATCAGAAATACCCTCATGTTCACGCTGTGCAAAGAAAACAGTTATTGAAACTCCAGAATTGTAAAAGTGAACTTCAAAAACAAGCATAAAAAGATATAAAATTTTCAGAAATGTTACCACATGTATCTTTTGGAGATATGTCTTGGTGTCTATCCCTGAGGTTAATCTCCACGGTCCATGTAACAAATTGGCTAAGGTAATGGACATATTAAAATCAGATTTGTACATTCTTGGTAAAATGAAACGTGGAAAAATGGACAAGGCATTCAGCAGGAACCAGTCTTAAAGAGCCACAAAGAAATTGCTAACGTTAAAGACGTTCCCGATCTAAACACGGATTTGTACGTTGTGGGTGTAAGAAGAACTGCATCCACAAATCATGCTTAGAAATAAAACATAACACAAACTGCAACTCAAATTTCATAGCAGTGGCAGTTGTAGTAGTAGTAGTAGTAGTAGTAGTAATAATAAAATAATAATAATAAGAAGAAGAAGAAGAAGAAGAAGAAGAAGAAGAAGAAGAAGAAGAAGAAGAAGAAGAAGAAGAAGAAGAAGAAGAAGAAGAAGAAGAAGCAGGAGGAGACAAAAACAATATTTTTATACCTCCATAATAGTGAAATTATAATAAGGGGAAAACGAACTTCATAGACCCAATAAATATTTAAACAACACGTAATACGTAAAAATTCCTTAAAAAGGATTAGTCCTCTTTCTAGTGATTGGTGTTTTTGTTAAGACCTCATACTGACATCACTTAACATTTTATTGCAGCCCAAGTGTATATTAAGAAACAAGAGCATGCAAATCATGGAGTTACAAGTAGACCTACACAGTAATAAATAAGCTGCCATGCTCTATTTGTTTTGTTTACTGCTTGACTAACAGAATATAAAACTTAATCTTTAACTTTAAATCACCATATAGGCTACGGTAGCGAAGTATTAAACTTGCCGACTTTTGGGTATTATCAAGATTTTGAACTGCCGAGTGCGGCACTAAAGCTCTAAATCTCCTAATTCCATAATTGTGTGAAAATGATTTTCTTTGTGAGAACTGAGTACAGAACAGGCTTCCGACTTACGACTTAAATTAATAATCAGGTTACCAAAACAATAAAAAATGACTCACACTTTCATATTTTTCAAAACGTCTAATCTGTAACTGACATCCGAATGATAAGTTTCGTCAGTCTGTTCCTAACGTTACATTTGGTTTAAAAATCTGTTTATCTTTCACACAAAAATGACCTCACTGCGGTCGTAGATATCAAATAACGTAGAACCATTTAATCAAAACGACAGGCTTAAGAGCCGTACCAGGATAAACTGGTACATGCGATTTCTCCAAAACAATATAGGAAGAGAAGAAGAAGAAACATGTGGATACAGTTTCGCTACTTTTTGTATAGAATACATATATTTATTACAATTAAACGGATGTATTAGTACGTCTGAAGAACGTTATGTATCTGTGCAAATTACCTATTGATCCAACTGATTTCGACAGTAGACATGCTAGGCTGTGTAACCTTGTTTATAAAAGTTAAAATTCCCAATACATTGTGAACAATACAAAGACAAGACCACGCAGCAATATTGTAGTTCTGTGGATTAGAGGGGATTTAGTAAACACTGCTGACCATCGTTTGGTATCATTCTTAGGGTATCTTCTGAGATTTATTGTCGAAAATTGTTACTGCAAAGGAAAGGCACCACGGACGAAGACAAAAACAATATTCTTATATTTTATTTAGTGAGATTTGAGAGTAGACGTATACAAGGAAAAATAATTGTGATTGGTCGAAATTAATGTGTTAAATTATATTTAATTAATGAAGTTGTCTTACTGGTTATAATCGCAAACAGAAATGACACTGTTGCAGGTCACTATATAAGAAAATTCCTGATTAACGCTTTCAGGCTTCACAGCTCATCATCAGGTCGGAAATATACAATGATGATGAGGTGTGAAGCTTGAAAGCGCTAATCGGGAATTTTCTTGTACAGTGGTGTGCAACAGTGTAATCTCTGTTTGTAATTTGTGAATAAGTTTAGCGGGAGCCATACGAGACAAAACCCATTGTATCCTAACAAGACACAAGTCGTAAATCCTTTCATTGCTCAAATCGGTGATAATTACATATAGCCTACTTGATAGTTACTTCACTCAAATATTAAATAAAAATATTAATATAAACTTACAGCTGTGCTTACAGTGCTGTTACAGCTCTTAATTTTTACCGTAATGATACGATGTAGGTAGGTAATGATGGTGATGATGTTGATGATGATGATGTGTAGGTAAGACACTGCATTAATGTACTCGAAATACAATACTGTCTAATATTGTTGCTGATATGTTGATATTCCGTTACATGACTGTTGTGAACTTACGGTAAATAGGGACTGATTCCAGATTATCCAAGATGTACCCGAAATCCAATACTGTGCAATATTGTTGCTGATATGTTGATATTCTGTTACATGACTGTTGTGAACTTACGGTAAATAAGGACTGAGTCCAGATTATCCAAGATTGTTGTGGCGTCAGTAGTGTGGCAACCCTTTTCAGGAGAGGTAACGAAGGAACACGATAAAATTGTTACGCAATACGGAACGTTCTGGTACAATGGAGGACGTTGTTCTACGCGTTTCTCGCTTAGCCCAGCACGTGCGCGTTTCTGCCAAGGCCGCACTGAGTATTCTCCAGAGTTTTCGAATGCTTATTATTATATGCTTATAAATTCGAACTTTCGAATGCTTATAAGCACTTATTACACTGTGCTTATAGGCCTCAGACGCAACGTTGCCACGTTTAATATTCCGGCATTCTACTAGAGCCGGCCATGGCAATATTCATCTTTTACCACGCAAAAGCCCCATCACATGTTGCGTCTTCTTGTCGTAGTACACCATCGTCAGACAGGGGCGGATTAGAAGTGCGTGGTGCCCTATGCTCCCATCAGACTGGTTCCCCCTCCCCTCGATTCAAAATTCTACCTTTTATCCATTATTTACACTGATAAATGTCATACACAATTTTGAATGTTAACAATTATTTTATTAAACTCCCAAATTACAAAAAATATTTAGCTAAATAGTGACTACAATGACCATAATAGGCCTAGTATACTTAAGCTTAGGAAAATACTAATCGATCCGTTGTTCTTGATTTTGCCTTAACGAAGTCTTGTATAATTTCTTCTAAGTCGAGCAACCAAGTATCTCTCTTTCAACATTCAACCTTACTAACGAGATAGTCTCTCATCTCCCATAGTTGAACTGATGTGTTTTAATACAGAAAATGATCTTTCAGATTTGCAATTAGCTATTGGAATCGTCAAAAGCAGACGATAACGAATGTACATTTGTACATATTCGGAAACACATCAGTAATTTTACAATCGATAAGCCACTTTAACACTTTGAGCGGACAAGCTGAAGTATTATGGAATCTATCATCTTTAGTCGAACGATTTGAAAAAAAAACCTCTTGCTCGCAATTTTCCTCGTGCCACGAAGTGCTTCAATTCTATTAGAAGATCGTTATTCAAATCGTTGGAGTAAACTTCTAAAAGAGCTTTCGCTTGATTTTCCAACTCGACACTTTCCGTGGTTAATAACAGCGTAAGAAAACCAAACAATTGAGTAACATGATCACAAGCTTTGCCTCGCTTAGTCAATTCAGCTGGATGGTGCCCCCTCTGAGAGCTGAGGCTCTTGTGCTCGGAGCTGCAGCATACCTTAGCGTTATGGATAATCCGCCACTGTCGCCAGCGATTCAAAATGGTTTAAATTGGTTTGCATTTAACTAAGTGCAGTGAGATTGTGTGTGTGTGTGTGTGTGTGTGTGTCTGCGTGTGTGTTCACCTATAAACGTCAGAGTTGTTGCTGACTGAGGTCGCTTATCGCATACTGACTGTTGTAGAGGGACGGCACGGCGTCGGATTGACTCCACCTAAGCTTAACACCACAGCACATCATGACGAACGAAAAACATGAGCACTCTTCCACTGAGCTACTCCGACGTTTCAGCAAACGATACGACGAATTTTCTGACGTTCACAAAACACATTTTGTTCAAATTTTCCTAGAGCCTTCAATAATTTACGGATTCAAACAATTTTTTATGTTGGAAATAAATGCCTGAAATCGTCTTGGGGCGGACTTTAAAATTTAAGTTCATATTTTCTTACAATAAGATCGTATCACTCCTATATTTCATGTCACGTTAACCAGAAATTAAAAAATTGAAGTTACACTCATCGGCCTCATTATTTTGGGCCCGCAATTACAACTTTCACAAATTTCAGATCCGTGGCCCGTGACCTCTATAAGTCCTTCACTAAGCGTTTTTATTTATACATAAATTTATACGTGAATGTTTAAGAAGTAATTTGTTTTCCACTAACGAATCCACTAAGAATTGAGGACTCTAGAGAATTTTCATAAAAGAAAATATTTTTCTGAACTGCTGTGCTTCATAAACTATAATGTTTATATTAATAATTGTGATTTGCCAATTGTAGTCGCATGTTTACCATATGTAATTTACAGCCGAGTTTAACATGATACTAATTGTTTTGGCGTTACAGCAGCTGCACAACGGTATATTAATGCAGTGATACATAATATGGAACGTATATCAATTCACCAACTCTGATAGGCCTATACGGGGAAACTTTCTAAAGGTTAGCCAAGTTTTGCTATTTAAGTGTTGTAGCGTACCTCAAACAACAACTATTGGCTACTTTTTAGCCAATCTGACCGCATTTTTTATTTCAGATAATTTGAAACTTTTCATTGGTTAATATTCCAGGTCCTGATGTTCTTTAAGATACAAGTCGTCTACGCCTATAAGGATATGTGCGTTTCCATCTAAGGCATCGCCGAACATTCTTCCAAGGTGCCCAAAACGTCTGTATCTCCCCTCTTTCGTTATTTCTCAGTTCTTAAACTCCTTATTAAATAATTATCAATTCGATCTCTCTTCGTTACCTCTTCTAATATCCTGACATTAGACGAGACGGCTTGAAATTAACGAAACAAGAATGAAGGTAACGGAAAGCGGAAAGGAGTAAAACGTTAAGCCAAGTAAAATGCAGGTTGGGACATGTAAGTTCGAAGAAGTGGAATTCCTTAGATATTTAGGCATAATAGTGGGTGAACAATGAGGAGATGCAAAACAATTGGCCAAAAATGCAAGGCGGATACGGAGCGTTTTTAGCTAGAATATGTAATATGTCTGAATACAAAATAAACATCTAGAAAGGCAAAATATAGCCAGATGTATATAAACAGCACAAATATTGTCCTTCACAGGCTTGGAAAAGGAAACTCTGAACAGTTTAAAATAAAAGCGACGAAAAGTTGGTTAAGAAAGACGAGGCTTAATAAATGTTTATTAAAACAGACCACAGAAGAACATAGTAATACTAAGGCTCAAGTTTTAACCATAGTAATTTGCGCGTATACGAAAAACGAGGGAACGGATTAGAGACATACCGAAATGGAAACGAGAAAGAATGTTGATGAAAATTAGATAAATCGTAATATGGAATGCCCAAATTGTCATGGCCATGAGAAGGATGGGAACAGAGAGACGCAAAGAATAATGTCAAGACAAAAAAATTGAGAGAAATTACTCAAAAGCACACACCAGCTACATAGCATGTAAACGAGTAAAGGAATTAGTGTCATCCCCTGAAGAATACGTGGTCTGAAGTCTCTTTCAAAAGCGGCCACAATTCTCTCGTAGATCAGAAGACGTAAAAATAGATAATTCGTTAAGCACGACTAACTCTTCCTTCATACCTTTGAATCTAACTGAAACAGATTTTATCTGGGAGTAAAACATGATAAAGTTTTCAAATTAAATATGTAGTGTGTCAAAAGACATCAGCAGTGTTATGACACTCGACACAGTGGCACAGTCGACGGTGAGAAACTGTACCCAGCCACCCCAGTGTCAGTCTGTGGTGATGAATTCTACACGCTTGTGTTATCTTTATTCGCCCACTACACCACCAGCGTATGGGTAAATCAACTGCTTTTCTTGAGTACTGATAACTGCGTGAATTGACGTTGTATCTTTTTAAGATATATTTAATGGTACGATGTCAACTAAGAGACGTAACGATTTCTCTCTAATTATATTACATTGTCTTTTGTGTTTCTACTGTCTACTACTTACTACTCCTTGTATAAAGTAACACTGACACATTGAAACTTCACGAGATACTCTCTCGTTTATAATTTAATATGTTTTTAGACGCCTCACGTTGCTGGGCGCCAATTTGTTAAACGCCGAAATCGTCTGGTTTATATTTATTATAGGGTTTTTGGTTGTTCGTTTTATTATTATTGTTGAAAGCACGTTTTTATTATTAAGTTTTGTATTAGTGATTTATTCCACCCAATTCAATCTATTATTGAATCCGGTAGTGAATAAATCGGTTCACTTACCCTTTTTATCGTCGTTTAATCGTTTCAGTTTATATGGTTTAATATGTTTTTTAATTCACTTTCTTGAGTTTGATTCTCTGGAAGTTCCGTTGACTCTTCTATCATCAGCTGTGGTGAGTGGATCAGTACTGTCCTGCCTATACGCTAACATAAACATAACATAGACATGATATTTACTATGATTTATAATGTGTAGCAATGTATTCGATGGTGCGGATGGTAAAAATCATTCTATTTGAATGTCCGCTTTTCAAGTCTGGTACCAACCGTCTCGGGTTTCTCACTCAGCTGTATTTATATTGTTTGCAATAAAAGTCAACTCTTTTAAAGGTTCATAAATCAATAAGTTGTTTATTCAACTCAAGAACAATTAAAGTTTGATACAATGTAATGGTTTATCTTCCTTTTGTAAAACAATTAAATTAGAACATGGACTCTAAAACATTTAAAAATCTCAGGATGGTACTGTATGACTGCATTTGGCTAGTCGAATATTTTTCATTAGTAAACAAATAGGTTATAATGTTTTATAAAATTTGTAGTAGTAATAGGTTCTTTGAGTCTGCAAAATACATATATATAATAAAATGTACTACTGTAATAATAAGTAGACAAAACATAAAATCATTGATTGTTAATTTGAAATAATAAAAAATATCAACTGTTCATTGTTAATCATTAATACAGGTTCAAGTAACCTGGTTTATTTAAAATTTATTAATTATTTTTCATTGATGTATTAGTTATTTAATAAGTGATAATAATTATTTAAATTCAGTGTCATGGTTCTGAATACTCTCCTAGATTGGATGTACTTAACACAGGTAAATTAAATTCATTTGATACATTTAGGTTACACTCTTGTGTAACTCTAAGTTCAATTATTAAAATAAAATATAAAACATTCTTATAATTATTAATGGTCAGGGTTCAGTTTCCCTTCATTGATCACTCAATGTCTTTTCTTAGGCTAATACGTTTGAATCGTATAAATAATTAAAATTGTCAGTACTGAAATCGTTCAATTTTTTTCATTGTTTATCTAACTTTTCTAAGTTCCCTTCCTTTTGGAATTCGGATAATTTATCGATTAATTTAAATTAATTCGATTCGCTACTAGCGTTCTTTAACTTATGAATTACTTGACAAGCATAGTATAATTGTTATTTGCATTGGTACTTGCGTAACTGGTCGTTCGAAGAATTAACACTTTTTCACAACTTTTGTAATTAATTAATATTCTTTAATTAATTAATTAATTTTGATAAATGCACTGCACTCACTCCTATACGCATATACTCCGCATTTAGCTCACTTGAAAATATACTGCACTGTCTTCTTCTGTCGTTCTAACCTCCATTCAAAGTTTGAGGTTAGTGAGTGTGTTTACAGCTGTTCGCTGTCAAAAGCACGTTTTTCTGGACGATCGACGAGCGTGTAGTCGCTCTCGTTGCTGGTGAAAAACTGTCTCTGGTTCCTCAGTCGGAATCCTGCACTTCGTATTTTTTATAGGCTCTGATTGGTTAATAGTTTTTAATTCGTCTAACCTCGGCGGGCTTCGTTAAAATAGACGCTTAGAGTCGCGTCAGTAGGCTGGTTTTGAGATTATGAATCCCTGGTTCACAGATCCAAGCGCAAGGGCTCAGCACTTCTCAATTATTTTTGTAAGTCAAATATCTTATTTATAACTGCACTGACGTTATTTTTATTATCCCTATCGTTTCTATTTTTTAATGACGAGTATTTTGCATCCCCTCATCATATAGTTCAGATTTGGGGTTGCTGAAATCGCACTTGGTTTAAATACATAATGTCCATTAAGTTATTAAACACTTGAAATACATTGTTTTATCCCATATTTTGATGGTGATAACGTATCCTTATCGTATTATTCACTTTTCCCTTAAAACTATGCATTAATAATTACACTATGTCTGTTTTCATAGGTTCAAGTCCTAAGTCTATGGTTATACATTTTGTTTATTACTTATACTATACTAATATTAACATTTAATTACATTCTAATATGGCCTATGTACACTTTATTGGTTAACTAAAAATGAACTTTTTTCATGTGAAACTTACTAATTTTATTGGACGCGTTTCGGCTTAGTATCCGCCTTCTTCAGCTTTGGTAACAGACTGCCAGCATTTTGTAACGGTTGTGTGGAAGGTGAAGTGGGGGTGGTGTGTGGAGGAAGGGGATTGGCGCGGGGATTCAACTTACTGTTTGTTTTCTGTATAATTGTACAGAAAACAAACAGTAAGTTGAATCCCCGTGCCAATCCCCTTCCTCCACACACCACCCCCACTTCACCTTCCACACAACCGTTACAAAATGCTGGCAGTCTGTTACCAAAGCTGAAGAAGGCGGATACTAAGCCGAAACGCGTCCAATAAAATTAGTAAGTTTCACATGAAAAAAGTTCATTTTTAGTTAAGTGATAGTGCTGTGAAAGAAGAGATGAATAATCAAGACAACTTTATTGGTTGTTGTCACTACTGATAGCGTCCTTTTTCCTTATATCATAGGTTTATTACCTTAATTATGGTTTGCTAAGTATGTTTACCATACTTCATGGAGTTACATTATTACATGATTAATACTCCTTTCATATTATTTTCATTGTTGTTTAATAGCATTGTTCTCATTGTGCAGCAGTTCGTTCTGCATTTATACTGGTTATTACCTTGGTTTAGGTGTTATCAAGATTAGTTGCAGCTAGTTGTTGACATAGTTTTGTTATTATTATTGTTATTATTATTCTTTAGGTAGTTATACTTCTTGAACTTACTCAATTGAATAGTATTCTGCCTCACTCAATGTTGTCAGTTGAGTTCCTACTCTATTATAATAAGTTTACAACATAATTTTGTTGCATCAGCATCTTTGCTATAACAAGCATATAGTTATGTTGAATTACATTAATACAGCTCTTATATTTACTTATTTCATTATCTATTGTATACAAAACTTTCCTTATATCACCTAGTTACTTCACATTATAATACATTTTGGTTTGATATTGTTTTGGCTTTGTTTTTCTTCAGTTAAAAAACTGGTTTATTATTATTATTATTATTATTATTACAATAAAAACTTCAGTTTTTATTGAAAACTGGTTGCCCAGATTAGGTTATGTTACATACTAGGTAAGCAGTAATGGGTTGTTGCTGGATTTGTATCTCTGCAATATATCTGATTGATTTGCTTTCATTTAATTCTGGTACATTTGTTGTTAGTTATTAGAGTACCTTTTGTTTATCTTTTATTGTTTCAATTACTGATAATTAGTGGTTTTTTCTAACATCAATTCCACTGTACAATTGGTTATTTATATTTTGGACATAGTCTTCTTTTTACGTCTACACATCATTTAGCTAAGAACTTATACTATTATTATTCATTTTCTTTGTTATCCTTTATGTACAATAATTAGTCCTTATTGATTACAGTTTATTTTACATGGACAAGGAATGTATTCATTAAATGAGTTTGGGGTCAGTGTTGACTTTACCTTACAGCTTAGGGATTTATATAATGTTATTTATCACATTTCTTCTTTCTTCTTTTATAATTATTCTTTCATAGGTTTATGTTAGTTCATTATATTTCATTTTATTTCCCTTTTTGTGTCTGATCTGGATATCTTTCTTCTTCTTTTCACTGATCTCTTTCTCACTCTTAATTATTTTATACATGGTGTTGTTTTCACTTGTTTCCTTCCTTTTGTTTGATAAGTTTCTTTCTTGAAGTTGTTTTTATGGGTTTCCTTCCCACTGTTTCTTCTTTTTCTTTCTTGAAGTAGTTATTGTTGTTTCCTTCTCACTCATTCTTCTTGCTTCTTGTTTCCATTGTGTCCTTCTCACTGATTCTTCTTGTTTCTTGTTTCCATTGTGTCCTTCTCACTGATCTATTGGGTAAGGTATGTAAGTCGTCTCGTTGTTAGTCTACTTTATTTTATTTATTATTACATTTACTAGTAATTCCTTCTTCATTATGATTCACTTGGTTTAACTTATGATACTTTCTCTTTTTTATCCATGGTGGTATGCTTCACCTTGTAGGTATTCTTAATAGTAGTGGCTTTCAAATTATTTTTGGTACGTTGGTGTAGGTAGTGTCATATGTACCATTACAACATTTACATATAAAATACTGTAATAATCTTAAATTACATATTTGTTGAGCTATTTTCTAATGATCTGAATACGTTTCCTTCCGTGTCGGGATAAGCGTGATTAAGCTCATAAACACACTTCCATTTTTTCTGTATTGACCGTACGAGCTATTTTGGAGTGGAAGTAAAATCGTGGGAAACACCTGGTCCCCGAAAACAAAACTAGTCTTAATAGCAGTTTGTTGAGAAATGGAAAACAACATGAATTTTGAGGTTTAGTGTGCAGTATGCAGTTCCGTAAGTGCTGCCGAAGCAGTGACCTGGGTTCCCCGAGCATGGGGGACGCCGAACGTGAAGAGATTTTTTTTACGAAACCCGACTAAAAAAGATTTTACTCAAAACTCATTTCGTTTCAAACATTCAAAATATCGTTTTCAGGGTGTGAAAGCTGTTCTTGACACTCATCAAGTAATTCACCCTGAATTTCTTTGTGAACACTAGTGGAAAAGAGGTCCATAAAAAAACAGTTGATTTTGTTAGAAGGTTTCCGGATGATGTGTCTCCATTTCCATCTCAGATATGTTCCATTAAGACCTCACTTAAAGACAAACTTGAGAAAATGAGCAGCGTCAAGAAATTTGCACATTTGTTAATAATTGATCACAGTTCGCGAACGCCAACTAGGCTTGATATTGTTACGACGATCTACTTGATCGTCGTAGGTACAGTAGAAAACAAAATACAAGACACCAATTAAGTCAGTAATCACCAGCTTTATTTTTCACAGTCAAACAGTTCGTAATTAACAACACACGTCTTTTACAACAAATAAAATAAAAATTCTTTACACGCAATTTTATGTCAACTAATATTAAACACAATTGTATTACAATTATACCGCCGAATATAAAACGCAACAATTCACTAATAACCACTTGAACGCACACAGTAATATCGCCTGATAATAACTCGAACCGCAGTGTAAACGTATCGCGACTATAACTCAACTGAACGTCGTTGAGTACTGGTGTTTATACTGCCCCAAATTACTAGATTATTCCATACAGCGTGTTCGCGCCAGTGTGAACGACGTAATTAATTCCGACCTTGACACAGTTCGCCCGGCTTCTGGCACAGTCTACCAAATGCGTCGAGAGTCACGTACGCCACCGCATTGCATTCCAGATCCCTCTGGAAGGTTCGATAAACATGTAGATTGTTCTGTGATGTCGTAACACTGCCCCCTCCTTAAGCCTGTTCATCCCGAATTGGCAAACCGTCTCTGAGGTAATACTTAGCCAGGCGATCTACGTGGACGACCTTGAAATTGCGCTGTCGTTCCTGTTGAATCCGATAAACAACATCGTCGATTCTTTTTTTCACAGTGTAGGGTCCTTCCCAGTTAGACTGAAGCTTAGGTGAGCGACCACGACGGCGCTTTGGGTTGAGCAACCAGACCTGATCTCCTTCTTGGAAATCCACATTATTGCTGCGCATGTCATACCGAGTTTTCATTTTATCACTGGCAATCTTCAGCCGTCCTCTTACCAAGCGATTAATTTCTCGCAGTTGGTTTTCTAACTGCGAGGAATAGTTCTGTGGCTCTTGGGACTGAGTCTCAGGTGATCCGAACATTAAGTCACCAGGAAGACGAATATCCCGCCAAAACACCAATTTTGGTGGAGTCATGCCGGTTGTGTTGTGTACTGATGATCTATACGCCATGAGGAATAGTGGTATACGTTGGTCCTAGTCTGTTAGGATCTCGTCAACAACCTTCGAAAGATGCTGCTCAAGTGTCCTATTGAATCTTTCAACCATCCCGTGCGACTGAGGATGCAGAGGCGTTGTCCTGGTCTTTCGAATTCCGAGTAGACGGCATAATTCTTTAAACACTCCTGATTCGAAATTTCTCCCTTGATCCGTATGGATTTCCATAGGGGCTCCATAACGGCAACAGAAGTTGTGAACTAACTGCTTTGCCACAGTGGTAACCTCCTGATTTGGAATTTGCGTAGGCTTCCACCTACTTAGTAAAGTAGTCACCTACAACTATGATGTACCGGTTTCCATCGTCAGTAACTGGGAATGGTCCAGCAATGTCTATGGCAATTCTCTCGAAAGGCAGTCCAACGTTATACTGTCTCATTTTTCCCCTGCTTCTGGTTTGTGGGCCCTTGCTTGCAGCACATATTTCACACGTCCGAACCCATTCCTCTATGTCGTGGCGAAGATGAAACCAACAGACTCGCTTCCGTATTTTGTCAAGGGTTTTGTTAACGCCAAGATGGCCTCCAGATGTTTCATAATGCATCTCTTTCAAAACAGACTGCACTTTACTTCGGGGAACTATCAACTGCATGACCACGGCTCGCCCATCTGTACTTTCCTAGGCCCTTTTCAGCAATCCGTTTTCTAAGGTAAGAGAGTCCCATTGTGCCCAGTAGCCCTTCAGCACTTCAGGACCATGGCAGATATCTTGCCAATCCGGGCGGTGACCTTCCTCTTTTGGTGTCATGATCAGTCCAATGACTTCATCAGTAATCTGTTCTTGTCGACAGTCTTGTGTTGTCCAGCCGTCTGTCAGGAAATCTACAGTAATGGCTTAAACATGTTCGCTTGAGTTTTGTTCTTCCTTTCTGTGACAATGTGGGCAGTCTTCCGGGCACGGTCTTCGTGATAAGCCATCTGCATTACCATGCAGGCGCCCCCGTTGATGGTGTACCTTGAAGGTGTACTCTTGCATACGTTCAAGCCACCTTGCCAACTGTCCTTCCGGATTTTTAAATCTCAAGAGCCATGCAAGTGCGGCATGGTCGGTACGTAGTAAAAACTCTCTTCAATAGAGGTATTTATGGAAGTGCTCCAACTTTCGGACGATTGTCAGCAACTCTCTCCTAGTAAAGCAATAATTTCTCTCCGGTTTAGAAAGTGTCTTGCTGTAATACGCTATTACTCGTTCTTCACCGTTTTGCACTTGAGACAAAACTGCTCCTAGACCAGTATTGCTTGCGTCTGTGTCCACAATGTACTTCCCTTCGGAAGCTGGGAAAGCGAGAATTGGCTGCGAACATAATGCTATTTTCAAAGTATTAAATGCTTGATCACACTCTCTCGACCACTGGAAGTTTCGTTTATTTTTCGTTAGCTCATGTAGTGGTTTAACAATAGTAGCGAAGCCTTTCACAAAACGTCTGTAATATGAGCATAACCCCAGGAAACTCCAAACTTCGTGTTTACTCTTTGGCACTGGCCAACCTCTTACGAAACAGATGGCCCAGATACTGTACTTCCTTCTAGAATAGAGAACACTTCTTCGGGCTCAGCTTCAGTTGGGCACCACGAATTCTAGCTAGAACCTCCTTAAGGTTTTCCAAATGGTCTTTGAAAGTCTTCCCGATGACATCGTCTAAATAAACAAGGCAAGTTTTCCATGTCAGGCCTCGGAGTCAGTCCATCAATCTTTCAAATGTTGCCGGTGCATTACAGAGTCCAAATGGCATGACGTTAAATTAGAATAAGCCACTTGGGGTCGGGAAAGCGGTCTTTTCCTTGTGTTCTTGATGAAGACCCACTTGCCAATATCCACTCTTCAGGTCCAATGTGGAAAACCACTGTGCTCCGGACAACGTGTCGAGTGTATGGTTAGCACGAGGTAATGGATAGCAGTCTTTCTTTGTAACGTCATTTAACCTCCGGTAGTCTACGCAGAAACGCAATCCACCATCCTTCTTCGCTACCAGCACTACAGGAGAAGACCAAACACTTGACGAAGGTTCGATTACTCCCTCTGTCAACATGTCCTGTACTAAACGAGACATTTCCTCTTGCTTAGATAATGGAGGTCTTCGAGGAGGTTGTCGTATCGGTGTTGTGTCCCAGGTATTGATGCGATTATGCACAAGAGAAGTTCTTCCCAGTGACTGTCCCCGAACTGCAAAACAATCTTTGAATTCATGTAAAAAGCGTCTGAGTTCTTTTACCTCACCACTTGAGAGGTCGTTAGAAGATCTGTTCAATAATTCCTACAGTTCCTCTGGTAATTTGGAAGTATCCGAAGCACAACTGGATCCTTGTTGCGTCGTTCCGGCTACCCAGGCCACAGGAGTCAATTTGCCTAGGAGCGTATTGCTTTGTTAAGTGACAGCTTGAACCAAAATATTCGCCACTTTAATAGGTACATTTCCGGTTTCGTCAGGTTTTACTAAACTTCTGGCAATTAGTATGCCCGGTGTGCTGACTACCTGGGCATCGAATACAGAGCACTGGTTGTCCCTTGTATCTATCTCGGTTCTAACCATGATGATCTTTTCGGAATTTGGCGGAACAGTTACGGCCACTTGGTTTATGACGTCCATCGATCTTTCTGATGTCGTCATTGTGGAGAGCATTACCTCTTCCCTCCGATTTTCAAGACATTGTTTTTAAAGTCGACTATAAATCCGTATGCGTTCATAACGTCCACACCAAGATCTGCTTCAACCACAATGTCTGCAACCAGTACTTGATGATTAAACTCAAGTCGACCGAGGCGTAGGTGTATCTGCACTTTTCCAAACACTTTTACAGGCGCCAGTAGCTGTTCGCAAGCTGCAAGAGCACCAGATTGGCTTGAGATCTTTTACCACGTCGGGCCGCACAATGGAAACTGTTGCACCTGTGTCAACTGTACACGAGGTTGGCCTTTCTTGAACGAATCCGGTAACCACCAAGCTCCCGCTGTTTTTCTGAAGTGTAGAAATTGCGTATTGTCTAGGAGCTTCGTTCCTCCAGTTAGTCAGCACACGCCCCGTTGTACCGACTATTGCTCGTTTTCCTTTTAATGCAAGAACGAGTGAGACTGCCTGGTCTTTCTCTGTCCAAATATTTTCGCAGGCAGCAGCTTCAAATTGGCGGAGGTACGTTGCCCAGTGATTGCTTCCGTCAAAGATTGGAGCTTTGACATGAACTGACCCTACTGCAGGCTAAGTGACTTTCTCTATTAACTTATTTTATGCGTCTATTTCTGTCTTTATTATTAGTACAGTCTGTTCACAAAGTTGTTTTGGTTCTATCTTCTGGCACTGCACAACTTCACTTTTAATTTGTGCTCTTATATTTGCCATTGAGTTTTCTAGCGCAGATATTTGACACGTACTCTTCTCTGACAGACATTTTTGTAGACATCGATTCTTCTATGGCAGATATTTTTGTAGACATCGATTCTTCTATGGCAGATATTTTTGTAGACATCGATTCTTCAACACACGAGACAGATTTTACTACTTCAGCTACTTTTAATGTCATTGATACTTGTTCCTCCGGCATTTTAGTAACTTGCTTATTAAGCTTACTTCGTAGGAGACCCAATTCTGCGGTACTGTGTTCTTGCATCTGTTTCTGCTCCTGTATTAATGCTTTGAGGTCTTCTGTTTCACGCTTCCGTTCCTCTGTCTCCTGCTTACGTTTTTCTGTTTCTTCCGCCTCCTGTCTTCGTTTCTCATCTTGTCGTTTTTCTGCTTCTTCCTGTGTCTGCCACCGCAGTGTTTGTAAATCTTCCATCATCTGACTGGCATCCATGTTTACTGATTAATTACGAATTACACTCGTCTTGTACAGAGTGTCCACTGTTTCCACTGTTAACCGCTCTATCCCAGTTCTGACATCACTGTTACGACGGCCTACTTGATCGTCGTAGGTACAGTGGAAAACAAAATACAAAACACCAATTAAGTCACTAATCACCAGCTTTAATTTTTACAGTTAAACAGTTCGTAATTACCAACACAGTCTCTTACAACAAATAAAATAAAAATTCTTTACACGCAATTTTATGTCAACTAATATTAAACACAATTGTATTACAATTATACCGCCGAATATAAGAAACGCAACACTTCACTAATAACCACTTGAACGCACACAGTAATATCGCCTGATAATAACTCGACCCGCACTGTAAATATATCGCGACTATAACTCAACTGAACGTCGTTGAGTACTGGTATTTATACTGCCCCAAATTACTAGATTATTCCATACAGCGTGTTCGCGCCAGTGTGAACGACGTGATTAATTCCGACCTTGACACAGTTCGCCCGGCTTCTGTCACAGTCTACCAAATGCGTCGAGAGTCACGTACGCCACCGCATTGCATTCCGGATCCCTCTGGAACGTTCGATAAACACGTAGACTGTTCTGTGATGTCGTAACAATATGTGTACAGCATGTATTATGTAGTTGACAGTTCCTGTGGCCGAAACACTATGGGACAGAAAAGGCTCAGTAATCTAACTTTAATTTCAACTGAAAATGATAGAG
Source organism: Magicicada septendecula (assembly GCA_034769895.1). Lineage (NCBI taxonomy): Eukaryota > Metazoa > Arthropoda > Insecta > Hemiptera > Cicadidae > Magicicada > Magicicada septendecula. The sequence continues at coordinate 245,102,178 of CM068374.1, read as the reverse complement.
CTCAGAAAATTAACTTTGATAAAGTAATTAATGACTTTGCTTCTAAAAGAGTTAGGAAACAGAAGTACATGTAGTCCTGTGTTTTCAGCTAAAACTCAACATGTGTAGACTTAAGATACTGCTTATGAAGTATATAGATTTATAAACAATTTGCCTTTTCTCGTTAAAATTTGCTGTTTTTTTTAACTTGTGTTATCATTTCAATTATCACTTTTTAAGATAAATCTTGCAATTCTTCATTTTAGTCATGCAATTAGTTGCCTTAATTGTTTCTGTTTTATCTTAGTAACCCAATGCATTGAAATAATTTGATTTTATAATAGCAACATTAAAACTCCGGAAATTTTATATTAAACGCCAGTTAAGATGCCTTTTGTCTGTTTTAAATGCCCATTCTTTTCACTTATCAGGGAAGAAACACCAAATAGCAACTCTGTTAAAAGAAGACTTATTAAAAGCAAGTTGTTCAGAGCCATAGGAGGGAGAAGGTAAAAAGGGACCCATAAACCCCTAGCTATGGCCTTCCCAGTCCGTTTAATAAAGGAAGAATAAAAAGTGAACAGATATAATACATTTCGGAGACTGCACATACGATTACAGATGACGTTAGGACAAAATACCGATTAATTTGGTAAGACATGAATAATGACGAATATTTGAACTCAGAAACGAACGGTTGTCGAACTGGCGACTCAAAACGAGAAAGAAATCACGCGGATCAAAGAGAAGTTGAACAGAAAGCACAGACAAGGATAAGAAGGAAAGGCCTTGAGGATGACTTCTAAACCATTTCTAAACTTTTTGTTTCACGTATAGCCTTCCGAAGAATAATTTTATTTAATTCTAAAGATTTTCTGGGCATTCTGTAATCCGGTCTCGACAGAATTTTAAAATAGTTAAAATTACAGTTTGCTCAACAACTGAGTATAAACTTTCTTTAAACGTGTCTGCAATTTCTACAGCAGCAGACAATCACTCCTCGTGTAACTTCCTTCTTCAATTGGAGTGAATTTCAATTGAATAATGGTCTACATCTTGTTACTGTTGACTTTCGTTTTTTTAATACAAGTGTATACTATACAATCGAACATTGTACCAGTACAATACCATACTACTAGCAACATTGTTTTTATCGTTTTTCTCTGAGACAGTTTTTCTTGTCACCCATGTATTTTAATCTGCATTCTCGGTTTTCCTAACTTTTAATATTCAGCATAACTGATGTCCTTACTCTGTACACCTTATCAAGAACCGCTGCAGTTTTCATTGTTTTAAATTTGAATAATTTTATGTTAATAAAAGAAGAGGTTAAATAGTAAAATTCCTATGGTCACTTAGAGTTCAACCAAACACGTTGACGTGTAACCCAAAACTACTCGGATCTCACGTCTAATCTACTCTTCTCTGTATCGTCAATGTAATATTTCTACATTTGTTACTACATTTGCACCATGTGGTCTGCTGCATAAACCAATCAGTATTATCGATTGTACTAGTCCATTTAAAACATCCTCTATGATAATTACCGATCTATATAAAACTCAGAGCCTGAGGATTTCTTTCTTTGTATTGAATACACACCGTACACCGATTGCCACCAAATTTTGCACAGGTAACCTTTGACACAAGGCCACAATCAAGGTCTAATTTGGAACTTGATATTTTGCCCCGTTCGCACGATTTAGGCCCTCTTAATTATGCCCTTTTTTACGCGTACAAAGATGTTAACAACACCATGGAGACCAGAATTAATTACCATAGTAACAAGTAAATAAACAAATGCTATTTAGCGGCATCGGAACTGTACGTTTAGGGTACGGTTACACGAGCGTTTTTTTCTCCGGCCGTGCACGTACGGTTAGGAAACGTATTCAATTTAACACACAGGCGGCAATCAAATTGGTCACACGGATGTGAAAAAACACGGTCGTCAAATGTGCTGCGTTTTTAAGGTCTCCCGCATCGAAACGCAACCTGCTGCGTTATTAGTTCGTTTTTTATTTTTTATTATTTAAGTAAATATCATTTGATTATTTACTTCTTTAATAATATGGGATAGTCGAACAGTGACAACATGTGTGGACTACAAAACTACTCTTAACAAATTAATCTGGAATTAGAAGCATCCGATACCGATCAGATGTAGTAGAGCCACGGAAGCCTGGTATAAAGAAAGTGGAGAGTGAATTACGACATAGGGTGCAGGCTAAGAATTATTCATCAAAGGATAAATGGAAGGTGGGTACTATTATTCGAAAAAAGAGGTAAAAGATGGATAACAGACAAGGCACACTGATCAGATACTTTCATTATACAGAAGGCTTTTATATATGGTTTATGTTTCTCAAATCAATAGTTCTCAGTTGTTTATATTCATTTATATTGTACAACACATGGGTATTAGTATAGAAAATATGGGCCGTGATATTATTATTTGGTTGCATTAAGTTCTGGTTATATTATATTATTTAAATATAATATATTTAATAAATTAAATGTAGTATTTAAATATTCTAAATAAATATTGCTCAATGCTAAATAATATTTAGTGCATAATAATGTTAATGCTCTACTATTATTGGTAGCAATAGTAGTAGTAGTAGTAGTAGTAGTAGTAGTAGGAGTAGTAGGAGTAGTAGGAGTAGTAGGAGTAGGAGTAGGAGTGGGAGTAGGAGTAGGAGTAGGAGTAGCAGTAGCATTAGCACTACCAGAAGCAGTAGTAGTAGTAGTAGTAGTAGCAGCAGTAGTAGTAGTAGTAGCAGCAGTAGTAGTAGTAGTAGCAGTAGTAGTAGGAGGAGGAGTAATAGCAGTAATAGCAGTAGCAGTAGGAGTAGCGGTAGCATTAACACTAGCAGTAGGAGTAGCAGTAGCATTAGCACTAGCAGTAGTAGTAGGAGTAGCAGTAGTAGTAGTAGTAGTAGTAGTAGTAGTAGTAGTAGTAGTAGTAGTAGTAGTAGTAGTAGTAGCAGTAGTAGTAGGAGTAGCAGTAGGAGTAGCAGTAGCATTAGCACTAGCAGAAGCAGTAGTAGTAGCAGTAGTAGTAGGAGTAGGAGTAATAGCAGCAGCAGTAGTAGTAGTAGTAGTAGTAGCAGCAGTAGTAGTAGTAGCAGCAGTAGTAGTAGTAGTAGTAGTAGTAGCAGTAGCAGTAGCAATAGCAGTAGCAGTAGTAGTAGCAATAGCAGTAGCAGTAGTAGTAGTAGTAGTAGTAGTAGTAGTAGTAGTAGTAGTAGTAGCAGTAGTAGTAGTAGTAGCAGTAGCAGTAAGAGTAGCATTAGGAGTAGCAGTAGCAGTAGCAGTAGCAGTGTGCTACTATGGTTGGAGATCAACCATTCTATCACGTTTGTTCCCCTGTTCAACCAGTCTCGTTCAGTTTCGACGAAACGATGTTTTCAACTGTTCTTACCCAGTCAATTGCACCCCGCACTTTCAGTTGGTTGCAACTAACCGGATCCGCGGCATCTAGTAGATAGGTCTCTCTCCTTGTTCCATACCTCTGTGAGTTTTCAATTCTGTAACTTTTTAATTTGTACAGCTTTCTTTCAACTCTTTCGACATTTTTGTTACCTTAAGTTGGTTCCTCCTAGTTTAGGCTGGTTAGTTTGGCCCCTCCGTGTAGAAGTAAGACCGAGACTTATGAAGTTAGTGTACAAAGGTAGAGATGTTGTGAATAGGATGTCCTAGCAATTATTGGGTTATGTTATTATTAATGATGTGACGAAATGCGTTGTTGTTGGTTAGGTGATTATAAGTTTTGAGATGTGGCATGTGACATTCTCTTAGCTGCTACCGGGCGAGCAGAAACGTCTCGTTAAAGGGCAATCTATCGCTTCGGTGTCTGTAACACATGAATAGTGTTTATAGTAACGCTCAAATCGACAGGAGGCCAAAAACTGCTTCCTCAATGCCCATGTAGTACGAGCAAAGGGAGCCTAGACGCCTAGACTGTCATGTCATGTGCCCAGGCGTCAGCGTTCATCTCTTCACATGCCTCTGATAGACGCAGACAGTGTCTGTACCTGATAGGACAACGTTTTCGATCGTAATTGATCGGGTACGAATTTTCACCTCGGTCGCAACTGACCGCGATCCGTTCTACCGGACATATCTTCTGCCTCCCACTGGGTAAATCTGCAGCCTTTAGGGGTGAGTGGGAGTTTATAAACATTATTATTGCTTGCATCCTTGCTTATTCGTTTCACCCTTCTACGAGCTGCGATTACACAAATACCTTCACTTTCTGGAGTCGTCCGCCAGTATTCCTTCGTTATCTGCTTCGCTCCTGCCAGTTCTTCTTTGATAACACCCTTGTGGTTGTCCTTGGTTTTTCTTCGGAAAGCTCTTTCACGTCCTACTGAACACTTCACTGTTTCCTGTATCCTTCCTCTTTGATTTTACTTTTTCAAAAATGTCTTCTTATTCTTCTTATTCTTCCTATTATTATTATTATTATTATTATTATTATTATTATTATTATTAGCAAGAAGCGACTGTTTTTGGCGGTCACAGAATCCATTCTTGTGTACTGTTGCGAAATCTGGGCCGATGCACCAAAGACGATTAAGTACACGTAGCAGATAAGAGGAGTCCTCAGAGTAGCGTCCTCTTACCGACAGTGCTAGAGCCAGTAGTCCTGGTGATAGAGGCAGTGATTCCCACAGACCTGTTGACTCTAGAGCGGAAGCAGTTATTCGAAAGAAGAGACGAAATTGGAAGGAATGCCGCAAAGCACGAAGCCAGGGAACTCACTCTCCGGCACTGGCAAGATCGTTGGGATAGAGAGGACAGAGGAAGATGGACCGCAAGGCTCATACCAATCTTGAAGGAATGGATCGACCGCCAACACGCTGAGGTCAACCGTGACCATCTGACCCAGTTGCTCAGTGGCCACGGCAATTTTAATGCCTACCTCCACATAATGGGAAAGGTGCAAAGCCCAGCATACCAATACGGTGGACTCTCCCCATGAAGATGTCTTGCATACATTTTTCAAGTGCTGCAGATTCGCAAGAGAGAGGATGGTTCTGGAACTGGAGCTCGGGGAGTTCACGCCCGAGAGCGTAGTTGTGCTTATACTTCTTAGTAAGGCGGAATGGGACAGCATCAATGCATTTCTTCAGCGGGTCTTACTAGAAAAAAAAGACAGGCCCAACTTCCACTCACTGGGCAAAAGAAGATAAGGAACAACTTAAGGAGTCTGATAAGGAAGAAATAGGTTCCATCTTGAAGTAATATCAGGATGGATATGAATACCTAAATTAGTGGTGGGTATTTTAGTGGGTGAGAGTCCCACACACTAGGGGACCCACGGTCTCCTCTGACGGTTTATGAAGCATTTCCTCCCCTATAATTAAAAAATTATTACCATTAGTATTGATGTTTCGAACCGCTGTGTCGTACATTTATCTCGGGCCATTGGCGCTCTTTCGCATTTCCTTCCTTCTTATTCGGGAATCACCTATCACTTGCTGTTCGGTAACTTATTTCAGTAAATGGGCAGATCACGAGCCCTCAAGCCCATAACGAAGACGACTTATACTTTCAAGTACCACAACTGTATTTCTTCATTATATGCACTCTCTTTTCTGCAGTCCCCATATATATTTCATTGTCCAACAGAACCCGATTCCTGCTGCACTTGAACAGCTCTTAAACCACTTGTTTTGGCATCCCATCTTTATAAACACGTGATGCAAAGTACAGCCACTACTTAGTAAAAACGGATAATACTGTACTTTTGAGATTGATTCTTAAATAAAGATTTGGCGTAAATTCTGCGAGTTTCTTCAACTTTCGTGTTCTTATCAACCTATACTCGGCACTTAGTTACAGATTATTGAAAAATTAGTGCAATATTAACAAACACTGTGACATACAAATATGCTATGTGGTAATAGTTGGTTAAACGTTTTCATAGTGCACACTTTAAAATATGTTTATGTTTGTTTTACTTTATGTTGCGGCATTAAAACTACTACTAAAAGCGATATAAAATATATATTTTTCAGTACTGCTGTTCTGCTGATACCAATATATTTTACAAGTGGACTCCTTTTCAAGAAAGTATTAAAAATATGTTTTGCCTTTTCGCGACCCCATTAGTCCAATCGGGTCAATGAGACTATCTGCACAAAATAGGGGAACTGTAACAAAATACAAGAAAATATATTCTTAGATAAGAGCAGTTGAAATAACAAATGTAACCGTAGTGAAGACCCAGATGTTACAACGGCCTCCGAAATCTCTCTAAATATTATTTATTCACATTGAAAGCCATTAGTAAAATTGAAAACAGTCTATTCGAACGTGGCCTCGGTGAAATATGTTCCAGCCACTATTAGGTTTTATTTTCTATACCCAAAATGTCGAATGCAGTACTATTAGCTCTCTCTTGCTTTCTCTTTTTAATCTCAACTTCCAAGTAAAGAGAGGTTTCGACAAAATCGACGTAGTGGATTTCACGCAGATGTGCCACTAAGCAATTGTATTCTTCTCTATGCGTCCGAGGGTGAAAAATCGATTTTTATTCAGAATCGGACTAGGATAATACTGTTGGTGATCTGGCCACCCCTGTATTGTACCGTATAGATCGGAATCAGTTTACATGTAAGATAATGTACATTGATGTACATGAACGAATTAATGCCAGTTTCATAGGAGATGTTGCTGATATCGTAACACGTGAAAATAATTTATTGTAGAATAAATTACAAATCTAATTACTTCTTAGCTGAACTTAAATTAAAAAATACCCTGCTTTCCAATACACGCGGTCCTTTAATTCAATACAGTTAACGATACTAAATTGATAACACTTTAGCCATCAATTTTATGATTGCGAAATCATTCTGTAACCAGTAGTTATTACTCTGATTTTATTTTACAAATTTGTGTTTTGTACCTGTAAGACGGCCGACTCTTATGAACAGTGCTGACATAAAATTTTGTCAGTCAATGTTGAAGTTCAAAAATTATTTTATGCAAAGGCGTAAGTTTATGTCAACAGCGTTTATCATATAAGTAGTGATTAATTTAACCAATTCAAAGATTAGCTGGAAATCCACTGATAACACTAAGTTTGTCCAAATTAGGAATAATTGAGATTCGGTTTAGCAACTGTTTACCTTTGTTTAAATCATTGAAAGTTGCTGACAACTGATATCTTGCAGATAACTACAGTTAGAGTTATAAACACTCTCTTGCCCGTAAAATTTACATTATACGCTCACGTCCCGTTAACATTTCAACCATGACATCGGACTTCTTCCTACTTCGGTTTTGATGTTCAGTGTCAGTTCTTTAAAACCTCTAAGCGATGGGTGATTTCTTACGAGTAAATCCTCTATTCGAACTGCTTCCGTGATTGACGTTTCGATCGCTGGAATCTGGGATCGTTCTCAGAAGCCGTGAGTGGCCGTTGAAAGACCCGGTGTTAGGTTTTGTAGCTGCACACCAATATTGTCTCATAATTTCTGGCTAAGGTAGGCGGCGTGCTGTTTTAGTTGCAACACACAGTGAGGTCGCACAACGCGCACGGTGATTAGTTGAACGGTTATTTGTCGCCTTGCCACGGTGCTGTGGCATCTGTAGCACACCAGCCGAGCACAATTGATTATTTACGAATGTCATTATGTGATATTTCCAGGACATCTTTTGTCGTTGCTATTTAATAAGTGAAAAGAGAGCGGATTGGTCAATATGGATGCACGAATTGAGAATAAGTACACTCATTTTTCGTATTTCTTTCTTTTAAAGTCAGTTTAACTAACGTTCTTGAAAATAACTTCTATCGAAATATACAGCCAACTCTTGCAGTCTTTCCGCGTGCCGATAGTCGTTAGATACCTCGAAAAAGGCGTAGACACCACCCATTAACCGTAATCACGTTGGAAAACCGTTAAAATTCATTTGTTACTCGCTGCTGTTGCCTTCTCGCACTAAAACGAACGTTCCGTGCACGCAAGACATGACCTGCCGTAGTCCTCTAACTCGCTAGCCGCTCAGTTTCGGGAAGCGCGTCGTAACATATGTTCACTTATCACAAAAGCCGTGAGTCTGAAGGTACGATCTCCGCGTGCTTAAGTCGATCTAACCAAAGCTGCAGATTTTGGGACATCGAGTGACCTATGAGATGGGCAGTTCAATTTTTCCTTAAACTCGTTATTCAACCCCTCTACCCGCATACCAAGAGCATTGGTAGCAATTTCCAAAACTTCCGCGTATTTGCACGGACTACCCAGTCAGTTTCAACAGATTGGCTTAGTCCTCTCCTTGCAGACCCAGTAGGTTTTAACAATTTCGACTCTAAAAGTGACGTGTATCCAGAAAGCCTCAATATTAGAATCTTCGATTATGCACGGCATTCGTTTAAAAACCAAACAAATAAAAACAAATAATTTTGATTACGTCCGCTTTACATCGCAGATAAATATAAGTGTATAACTGTTTTCAAGATTCATTGATCAACATTTCTCGCGACCCAAAACGTCAAAATGTTTTCGAAAGCTTAGGGACTTTACCCTCCCTCACGCCTTTGCTTCGTGTACGAATTCTGTAGGCCTATAAACAGATGTGTCTTCGAGCTGACCAAGGCCGAAACACGTGCTCACGTTCTTTACCGTAGATGTATTTTTAAACAACTAGAAAAAACTAGCATGAACTGTTATAGACATATAAAGGACTGACTGACAAACGTCAAATGTATTGCGAACGTGTTCGCGTGTCTCTCTCTGATCGAGGTTACGTATAATGCCTACAGCCACCACAATCACAAACGTATTGCTGCATCTGAAGAGCCGGAAGGAAGAAGATAAAGAATTGAGGTCACATACAGGTACAGGAACGTGTTGCATGCCTTCTAGCTGCCTACGTGTACATTCTCCGTGCATTGCGAAATGTCATGCCACTTATTGTAACTGTTGGCAAATGTGCATCTGTTCTCATATCCGTGAATTCGGGCCAAACTATACACCGCCTTGTCTTTATTATTAAAAAATTAATTTATTTAGAATTTCTGTTAAAATCACACATGCTCTGGTCACTACAGTTCTTTACTCCGATTTAAAACAGGCAATATCATCACCATTGTTTTTGTCACGTTCTCTTTAACATTGAAACGTATAACCGTCTACGGCTGGAGAAATCAAAAGGCGTATTCTTGAATTGACAAAGTTACTCAGATAGCCTAAAGTTGTATGGACGTTTTGAAAACAATTACGTACCATCCCATTTCATTTTGTTACTAACCACATCAACAGTCAAATTTCATCGTCAATGGCACGTTTTGAATCCATCGTCACAAATTTCAAAGTCAATTTATGTAGGAAGCAGTTATATAAAATTATAAAATACACATTTCTGATTTCATTACAATAATCAATATGCCAAATTTATTTTATGTATTTCTCCCACCAACTCTCCTTTTCACTCTGCCTTCCTTAACAGTATATAAATATATTCATAATTGCTCGTATTTTTGTAATTAATTAAATATATTGTAATTAATTAATAATAAATTGTAATTACAATTTATTTTATTATTATTAATTTATTACGATTTATTATTATTAATTGTAATTAACAAAATAATAAAACTGTATTCTTATAAAAAGTTTTGTTATTATTAATAATAATATAAAATATAAAGATGTGTGTGTGTGTGTGTGTGTGTGTGTGTGTGTGTGTGTGTGTGTGTGTGTGTGTGTGTGTGTGTGTGTGTGTGTGTGTGTGTGTGTGTGTGTGCGTCCATACTCTTAAATGGAATGACGTTGGGAAGGATCAGCCTGAGGCCAGCAAAATTCAACTCGGGATTCGACGCAAAAACAAGACTTACCATACAACAACCAGAAAAAAATCTAGGAATTATCATATGCGTATGTATGTGTATTGTGTAGGTATGTATACTATCTTCACTTATGGCCAACAGCGACAGTGGATTGGTTCAATATAATAAACTAAAGTATATACTTGAGTCATTTAACGACGTTTGAGTCACACAAGGCGCCATCATCTCGCCATATACACATATATTGTGTGTGTGTGTTGTGTGTGTTTTGTGATAACCTCCGATTCAAGTGGATGTTATATGATGTTTTTCGAGTTGTCCTGTTTTCGAGTTGAGTCCTTCGAATTTTGCTGTCTCCCGCAAAGAATTTTCCGGGACAATTCCTGAAACAGGACTTATCGAACGTAACCGTTTATGTAATTAGAATTATGATGTTACAGTTACAAGAAAACATGAAACGTATATGAAATTAGAGAAATAGAAAATGTTAGGTAATTTATAGGAAATTTGGTTTGCTGAGGTTTTTAGGACTTCTGGCAAATCCGATCGTACGTTTAAGCATATAACTCTCTGTACCTTCCCCACGCTGTTTTCTCCTCGGTGATCTTAAATTTAAAGATATATCGAGAAGGATTCATGTTGAGATAGTAGAGACTTATCTGGCGAAATTTTACGGAAAACTCTGTGTGGAAAGACAGCAAAATTTAACGAATGACACAAAATTCGAAAACCGGAAACATTGCATCACATCCACTTGAATCTTCGATATATCATACACACGCGGTCGCGTGAGCGCTATTTCTTTGTATTTTACAATCCACCTACAGAAAACATAGGCCTATTTATCGTATTTAATGAAAATAGATCATCATCATCATCTTCTACAATGAATAAACCAAAAATGGTTTGTTTCTGTCCCATTGTCCCAAGCAGATAGATATAGCTAGTTACTCCCAGGCATCTTCGTACTTATAATTCGACTTATGATTCAATAGTTGTTTGGGTATGGGGCAGTCATCCGCTCGGTTCAGATGTTTCAACCGTTTTAGCCGATATTGGGGAATCCCATCGAGTATACTCATAATACTCAGTTACTGCCGTATATCTGCTTCCTTCTACGATCTTGGAGAGTATAACCTGCCACGTGGCTAAGAAGTATCATTTTGGCCGCTTGAATAAGACCGGCTTGGGATTTCGTTAAAGTCCAAATCTCAGACCCATAGGCCTATAGAAGTGTGAGGAGGGCCATCAACATCCCACCTTGCAGAATTTCAACCGTGTTACATTCCTCATTGATTTCAGTTTTCTGATGGTCCCGCATGTATGTTTAGAGCTTATTCACTTATAGTGTTACGACATCACGGAACAATCTACGTGTTTCTCGAACGATCCATTGGAATCCGGATGAATGTTGTGGCGTACGTGATTTCAACATGCGCTTGCGAGATTTTTCTAGACGCCGCCAGCCTCGCTGACTGTGTCAAGGCCGCAATTAATTACGTCGTAGTGTAGAGATAACGCGTAGTTGTGGAATATTCTGGTCTGTGAGCGAGGTATAAATACTCGGCGTCAATGGCTTTGAGTTTCAGTTTATTGTCGGGCGGTTACAAGTGATTACTCTGTGCGTTCAAATGGTTATTGTGGCGAAGTGTTGTGTTTTATAATAGGGCGGTATAATTGTAATACAATTGTGTTTTATAGTAGTTGACATTTTATTGCGTGTGAACAATTTTTATTTGATTTGTTGTAAGAGACTGTGCTGTTAATTACGAACTGTTTAACTGTGATAATTAAAGCTGGTGATTAGTGACTTAATTGGTGTCTTGTATTTTGTTTGCCACTGTATCTACGATGATCGATCAAGTAGACAGTCGTAACAATATGTTTGTAAACGTAGCTTATTCACGACGCCGCCATTGTTTATAATATACGACACATTATAGCCCAGATATTCAAAATTGCTAATCTGTTCCAGAACAGTATCATCTGCAACAAATTTTTTGTTCGTATGGGATCAACTCCATGAAAATCTATCGCCTTAGTATTAAATGTGGAAATCTACAATCCAAAATCTTTGCAGATTTAATGTAATAATTGTACAGCCATCTGCAACCTGCTTTGCGAATTGTCATCAGCAAATAACAAGGTGTCAGCTTCTGAGTTGCCAATAATGAAATGTCCAAAATTTCATCTACCATTTGTACATGGCCATTTGTACGTATACCCATTCGTCTATGTATAAATTAGAAAGCGAATGTTGTAATGGGGACCCTTGTCGTGCTCCACAATTTATCAGGCGCGCCCGCCTTCCTGTCTCAGTCAAGAGTTTGTTTTTTATATAAAAACAAAAACAGGTGTTGCGGAATCCCTTTCTTTGCCACTATTCTACCACAGCCAGCCCCTAGTCACTCCATCAAATGCTTGTTTAAAGCTGATGAAAGTTCTGTACGTAGGCATCTGATATTATTTTCAGTGACCTGTTGTAACAATGCAATCTATACATAATCCGCCCTTCCTAAAAACATGCTTGGCCTCCGAGGAAATGACCTCTATCAGTCGTTCCGTTAGGATAGATGCATACAATTTATAAGACGTATTAAGCAGGTTGACCCCTCTATAGTTATGACAGCCACTACGATCTCCTTTCTTGAATATCGAACTGCCTTTGCTATCAGCGAGTCTTCAGTAATATGACCAAAGGTCCAGCACAGATAGATAAAGTTCAATTAACGTCACGCAGCAAGGGTGAGGCGTACTTTACAACACTATATTTACTCTGTTTTTATTATCAGTCTATTGTATAAGTCAGTTTTCTATTTTTCAGCATTTTAGAGCAGCTGAAAATTCATCCACATCTATTGGATCCGCACATTCACTGATAGCCGCAAATTTCTTTAATACAGAACATTAATTACATATCATGAAAATGAAATAAGGAAGGCAATGGAAAGTCCGGTGCTTGCTCACGGCCACAAAACTACTGTCAGGCGTCTGGCTGGCGTGGTCCCAGTAGATGGAAAGTGCAGGAATGGCGACTTCGTTGATACGGCCAAGTTCTGCGAGTAGCAACTGATTCCTACATAAACTTAGCATGCCATCTAAACGTTAATGATAAAAAAACACGCAGACAACCCAAACTGATCTTTTAATTACAAAACTGAACCCAGAAACATGACTAAGACACCCTCATTGATACGAAAAGCTGACCCATCCAAAGGGAAGGCGAAGAGTAAGTATCCAGTTTTCATTACTGTTTGGCTATCTGTATTCTGCGCAAACGGCTAAAAGCAGCGTATCGTCTAAGCAAACCAGAGATTGCAACACACAATTTTATAAAATTTTTCAATAAATTCTATGAAATATTCTTTAGCTCTGAGCACTTCTTATATCTTTGTGTAACTCTACTGTCTTACTTCAGTTTTATAAACATCCTTTTTTTAACGTTTAACATGTTTTTAATGGGAATTCACTTGCTTAATTACGGTCCGATTGGCGATTTATTTGCTTCTTTTCTTTACACTGACCTATCGATTTTCATAAATCGTTCAACGTTTAATGACTGTTGCGTAAAACTATACGTACATATTCGTTGTAGTTTGTAAACATGAACCAACAATTCCTGGAACAGGACTTGTCGAACGTAACCGTTTATGTAATTAGAATTATGATGTTACAGTTATAAGAAAACATGAAATGTATATGCAATTATAGAAATAGAAAATTTGTAGGAAAGAGTGAAATTTGGTTTGCTGAGGTTTTTAGGAGTTCTGACGAATCCGATCATACGTAATAGCTATAGACTACGTCAGTTACTGCCAACCTTTTCGTTTCATGTGTAACTTTAGTGACTGTAAAACTTCGGCGTGCGCGACTACTGATTATAAACATTATATAGTTATTATAAACAGTCACTCCACACCAAGAATACCAATCTTTAAATTTGCACTGGGGTTTAGATGATCTTAAGCTGTTAAATATAAAATTAAAATATTTTCACTTCTATAAATTTTATTGAAGTACATAAAAAACAGACAACAATAGACGCATTAGTACTTCTCTTTATTTTTACATAACTGAAATCGAGAGATATAGATAGAATATAAAATATAGAGATATTTTCATCATCACCATCTTCACATCACGGCACAGGCAAAGTGCTGCCTGTTCCGCCTTCAAAGAAGGCTGCACGTACCTGCAGCTATCTTTTCCTGGGTCTACCCACACATCTGTGTAATAGGTTTATATTTCCAGACTTGTTTGGCTAGTCTTGAATCTGACATTCTTTTAAGTGTTCTTTCTACCGTTGTTTACGATCTTTTAATCTTTCATTCAATTTAAAAACTTGTAATCGTACTCTTATGGCCTCATTCTTTATACGATCGAGTTTAGGACACCTTTAACTCCTCTTAAGATCGCCATTTCCGAGGCATGTATTTTATTTTCATGTTTGCGACCCGTATCACCTTATTTAACTAATCATATAAAACCTGTATATATCATGTAAAACCTCTTAATTTCATTGTAGAAATTTCTAAATAACTAATGTTAAGTGTAGCATGTTGTCGCATGTTGTGTTAAATTTTACCCCATTATATCGTGTTTACCAATTGCGCCTAATCAGACTCTTGTTTCTTTGTTCAGCACATCATTGCGCCACATTATACGCACAGCTTGTGTTGTGCCGGTTTGCCTGAGAACCGCCGTTTGTATAAATAAAATTCGATATATAAAAAAATATTTAATTATGTCTGCCGCGAAATAATTACGTGGCATCAATCCGTTAGACCGTGGTGCCTTTCTGCATGCGAGCGCTATCTGTAGTGGAGAAAGTGTGTAATTCGGTTTCTCAGCGCTTTGCATGCAGAGAACGAGTTAGTTGAGTCTTGTCAACCGCCTCGCGAGCAACTGATCCTGTCCGACAGAGCTGAAGTTCCATTAATTGTCGTATATTTCTATTCCTTATGGCTACATAAACTCGCACAGATCTGCGGTAAGTAAGTTTAGAATGTATATTATGGATTGCGTGAAATAAAATGTGGATTTGAATATTATGTGAGTGGATGTAAATCGATAGGTTTAAATATGCACGCCACGTGGCGCGAAATTAAAGTATATTTGGTGTCCTGTAATTTTAATTTATTTAAACTCTGATACAGCCTTGTGAATTGTAATTAATATCCAGTAATTGCCCATCGCACTAGTGGAGTAAAAATTATGTAATTTCGGGGAACTTTAAAGTATTAAATGGATTAGAATGTGGCCGTATATAACACCGAACAGGTTATAGTGTGTCGAACTTTCTTACTCACGTAGGCATAATTAATAAATTGAAACTTATAAATTGATTTTAGGTCGTGCGTGAGAAATTTTAGTGTGATACAAAAGAGAAGATATTATATTTTAATTAAAATGAGC
Source organism: Magicicada septendecula (assembly GCA_034769895.1). Classification (NCBI taxonomy): domain Eukaryota; kingdom Metazoa; phylum Arthropoda; class Insecta; order Hemiptera; family Cicadidae; genus Magicicada; species Magicicada septendecula. The sequence goes on along the minus strand of CM068374.1, from coordinate 245,086,982 downwards.
ATAGCTTAAATGGCCAGGGGTGCCTGTTCGATTTTGTCTAGACTGGTTCAGTCGATGGTGCGTGTGTGGGTTATGCTTGGAAATAAGTGTTTGGTCAGCTATTTAATTATCATTTATGCGTAGGGCTCCCGCACCAGTCGAGGATCTGATCCAAGAATGGAAATTCGACTCTCCATTTGATCCTGAACATACCACAAAGGCTCTGGACTTCACCTGTCGGAAGGAAGGGCAAGATGAGCATGCCTCGGTAAAACCCCATCAGCTAGACGTCTGACTCACTGCGCACCGAACTCCCGGAAATCCGCTGGATTAAAATAAGTTGATATTCAACCAGTTTTATTTACACTTGGCCTACATAGAAAACACCTATTCGTGCATTTAACAATCCGTAAAACTCAAGTTGGACTTTTGTGACGCACTATGACATTTTACATCTCCATGACGTTTTGGATTGGGCTCCGGTCCAACGGAACATAATTTGTACGCTGATTTTTGGGAACTTTATGTATAGAATGTACTTAGATTCGGCATTAATTGTACGCCCGGGGGCTGGCATGTGTCCGGGGCTCATTAAATTTCATGCTACACATTTTCTTACCCGGATACTGTAAGGGGGTTGTATAAGTATTGGGGGGACCGGAATTTTAGCTTTGTGGGTGCGTGCTGTTTGTGACAGGATGAGCCGGACCGGCTGGCCTGGTTCAATTATAATCGCGGATCTGGTATCTATTGTAATTACATTTTTGACACCTAATCATGTTCTTAGGTCATAGAAGGGTTGGATGTTTTTTTTATTCTGCTCTAGGCCGGTCCCCTCATTATAACCTTGGGTAGGCAGCTTTTGGGTGCAGATCTATGCAGGCCCATGCACATGTTAACTTATGTCAGGTCACGCCCTGGAACATGTCGGCTGCCGGGTCAAACCAGATTTTCTTAAGGTTTGTAAATTATAATTTCACCAAATTTATACAGACAGTTCGTGGGCACTTAAAGTTGTAACTTGTATTTTCTGATTATTATAGTCATACCAGATTTTCTTAAAAAACTTATAAATTATAATTTCACTAAATTCATACAGACTGTTCATGGGCACTTAAAGTTGTAACTTGTATTTTCTGATTATTACAGTCATACCAGATTTTCTTAAAAAACTTATAAATTATAATTTCACTAAATTTATATAGACTGTTCATGGGCACTTAAAGTTATAACTTGTATTTTCTGGCCATTGCAGGCAAACTAGTTTTTTGTTATAATTAAAAATTGTAACTTGACTAAACTATACAGTCTGCTTTCAGGCAATTCACATTTGGTAATTTGTATTGCATGGTTATTCTGGCCAACCCAGATTTTTTTGGTGTACTATATGTGTGTGTGTATATATATATATATATATATGGATCTATATATTGTAGTTTTGACATTTCTATATGATGGGGCGATATAAAAAAAATATACAGGCGGACCGCAAGGCTTTCATGTTATAATGTAGTTTGTGATTTATATTTGTGATATTGGTGAATTTTCTATGATCTATATGTCTATATGTCTCTATGTTGAATCATGTAAAGAAAAAGATATTTGAAAGAATTGGGGGTGCGAGTTAAACAATAGATGAATTTATAACTTATGAGTATTATATATTAGTCAAACTTTGTACCCATGTGTACTTTGTAATCAAAATACTAGGTTGCGAAGCGTACAGATGCCGTCACGTTTGTTATGGTTATCGCCAGCCGAGATTCAGATCGGCTGACTACAGACAAAATTAAATTAGTTCTACTCTAGACTCCGAGCTGTTCACTCGTTCTCACTCGCCGCAGCGACTACATACCGTTCTTTTTTCAGTATTTTTAATTCTATTAGCATGGACACCATGCGACTATTTAGTTAGGCTATCTAGGGTTTCGGGTTGCAATGCAAGCCCCCGCTTTACTTCTATTCAATTCTCCGGCACTCATGCCGTGTTAAAATCTGCACGCTTCAGCAATCAATCAATTATTTCAATCTAAATTTTAATAAGAAATCAAATATGTCGCCTTGACTCAATAAACCATTATTTTCTGAAACATTATACGGTCCACTCAATTATTTCATCACGAACCAGCAACTCCAATAGCGTTCCTAAGAACAACTCAAGAGCTTCTAAGACGCAACATATATTGAATGTTGAATTGTGATTACGAATATTTGAATTGCAATTGATATATGTATGCATACAAAATATGATTAAGTAATTTTCCTCTAATAATGTAAAAAAAATTTTAAGATATAACAAAAGCTGTTATTGTTTGTTCATCGAGAGTATTAAATGCAAGTCCCGTCTCACTGGACCCAGCACATTTTATGCTTCGTCTAGGCCTTCTGCCTAGTTTTAAATATCTAGTAGCCTCTCCTTATAAAAAAAAATGTATAAAAAAATAAGTAAAAAAAATAAGGAGGGGTTACAAATGGTAGCAGAGCGTGGTTCGAACTAGGGTTGAACTCTTGGGTCCTTTGGTGTGACGGGGCTTGCAAACTCGGAAACAGTTTGGACAAGCGGAACTTAGAAAAATTTAAAAGATAACATATATGGCTATGTATGTATCATGTTCAATGTTTTGTGTATTTTGGTTGATGTATAATTGTCAGCTTGTTCTGCCTTTGTAAACTTGGTGCCGCCACGAGGCGTGCATTTTCAGTGGGAATTTTTTTTTAGACTTGAATTACCGTAGATCTGGGGCGCTGTGATGGGGAATGGATTTCGTGGTTTTTGATATTCAAATAATAGCGAGTGCGTTTATAGGGATGCGGTATGGCCCGATCGGAAGTCGGTCTCGTCGGGGATACGTGCGCCATGTTTATTGTTTACAAGTTTTTGGGAAATTTATAATTGTTCGTTGGTGGTCAAATCTGTCTTTGTGAAATTCGAGGTTGCGATAGGTGTTATGTGTCGTTGAGTATGTCTTGTGTTAGCGTAAGAATTGGTTTTACTCTTGTGTGGTGTTGACGAGAGCCAGTTCAGGATAGTGGTCGGGTCCTCGCAACGCTAGGGAGCCCGTGATCTGCTTGAAGGAAGAGTATAGTATTCAAGTTTTTCTGATTTGTTTTATTGTGAATTATTGTTGCGTGTTGTGTATTTCGTGGGCCGGCCGCAGAGCTCGAGGATGAGCGGGGTGGATCCGGATTTGTTTTTATACGTGATGAGTTGAAATTTGAATTACGAGCCCGGGGGAGAAACCCGAAGGGGGCGGTTACCGTTTTGAGATAGCAGCTCAGAGAGGCACTGTCCGCTAGCGGCATGCTCTCGGCTGTCGATATAGTAAATAAAGATCGGGAATTGGAAAGGTGTGTGGAGAAGTGGGAGGAGTTGCAGGAGTTAGCCCGATGTGTTGACAATTTGGAGGAAGGACCGGGTTCCTCCAGGGGTGTCCGGAGGATTCAGCAGCGCCTAACTCATCTAAACATGCGACTGCAGAACCTCGACGATCAGTGGGGCACTTTTGAACAAGCCCATTATATTAAAACCTTAATCGAACAGGTCACCTCGACCCTGCAGGGGTCTCAATCCAGTAGGCCACACACACCGGAGGCAGTTCCCGCGTCCGAGGTCTCGGCTTTAGAGTGCTCTCGCGAGCCTACCGCGAGTGCCCCAGTCTTCTCGAGTATGGTGGCGGCCTCATACCACAAGCTGCCCAATCCACTCTCGCAGATCATCCAGCAATTGCCGGTCGTGGATGGGCTGGATGTGGATAAGTTATTGCCTTTCTTCCGGATTGTGTTCCAGGATTTTCCGGGTATGTCGGATCGCGCTCTCCTCGAACTTATTTATCCGTATTGTCGCGGCCCCATGGCTGAGAGGGTGGCTGGCGTAATGCGGGGTGGAGTTGGAGTTCCGGAGTTCCACCGGGAGGTGTTGGGGGCGTTCGTGCCCGGGAGACTTATGGAGCAATTGAGACATCGACACTTCTACAGAGTGCAGTCCAGGGGCGAGAGTCTGGCCCAATTTGTGCACAGTATTAGGGACGCGGCGCGGACACTCGGTCTGGGCTTGTCGGAGGAAGAAGTGGTGCAAATAATTCTCGAAGGCGTCTCCCCACAGGAGAGATTGCGGCTTGTGTTTGCCGAGCGCCCGCGCCGGTTTGTTGACTTGGACAGACTGTGCGTGATGTCTAAGGCCATTCAGACGAACGATGAGGCGAGGGGAGACAGTAGTGGGGACCTCCCGATATCTCAGAGAGCAGAAGAACGCGGCGGCCCTTCTCGCCCCCAACAGGTCCAGTCCGTTAGAGAGCGCGAGAGCTGGGGAAGCATTATTTGCTACAATTGTAATCGGCCGGGTCATGTGGCTCGATCATGTCCCCGGGGTCGCTCGCGCCCAGCACCTCCATCGCAGGGCCACTCCCCAAAAAACTAGGCAGCCAGGGGAAGACGTGTCGGAGGATGTCTTCCCCTCGGACCGGGTCTTCTAAAGTACGCGCCTCCAGGCCATTTGTAGGTCCCAGTTCTTCGGGCATCAAGGTCCTCCAACCCCTCTCTTAGGCCACATCAGTATGCCCCTTCTTGCTGTTTTGGAATTGATAAGGAGTCAACTCAGAGCACTAGTTGACTCCGAATCAGCAAGATCTATCATTTCATCCAGAGTGTGCGAGGACCTTGAAAGACAGGGTTTAATTAAAAGGTCGGAACAGTCTTCCGTGGTGTGCTGGACGGCATCCCAGGAAATTCTGCCCATTTCCCGGGTAGTTTCATTTAAATTTAAGATTGAGGGATTTTCTTGGGTGTGGAGCTTTCTGGTTTCTCCTGCTCTGGGAGTTGAGTGCATTATTGGTGCCGACTTCATCTGTAAAAGTGGTCTCGTTATTGACATCAAAGAGCACCAATGTTATTTTAAATTTAATCGGGGAGTTGTAATCCCTTCCTTGGATATCAGGGGATTCGGGAAGATATCCAAGAGGTTGAGTGCCCCGACACATCTAGAGACCACCTCTCCCAGTCCCAGCGGTCAGCATTAGATCAGTTGTGTGAGCGTTTCCCCACTGTGTTAACTCCGGCCCTTGGGCTCACACATCTCTTGGAATATAAGATCAGCCTAACGGACTCCAAGGTGGTGCGCTCCCACCCTTATAAATTTGCCCCTCCAAAGATGAGCATCTTGAGGGAGAAGGTTCAAGAATTATTAGACCAAGGGGTGATTGAACCTTCTAATTCCAGTTATGCCAGTCCAGTGTTCCTAGTGCCCAAGCCTGGAGGTAAACATCGGATGGTGATCGACTACCGCAAACTCAACGCCAACATTGAGGTACATTTGGTCCCACTTCCTGACCTTCATTCCGCGTTTGATTGGTTCAGTGAGGCGAGATATTTTACCATCATTGACCTCAACTCTGCATATCACCAGATCCCGCTGACGAAAGAAAGTGGGCCCTACACGGCATTCTGTGTTCTGTGGAACCTCTATCAGTACACTAGGGTTCCCATGGGTCTAGCGGTAGGGGCCCAAACTCTCACCCGTTTACTTGACACAGTTTTTCACGATGTCAAGTTCAAATACGTCTTTAACTATCTTGACGACTTGCTGGTGTACAGCAAGGGTTATGAGGAGCATTTGGGTCATCTCGAAGAGGTGATGTGCAGTTTGAGGGGTGCTGGCTCACTGTCTACCCCGAAAAGGTGAAGTTCGCCCAGACCCAAATTTCTTTTCTGGGCCACCTGATTTCCCATAGAGGTGTTACTGTGGATCCTGAGCGAACACAGGGAATCAAGGACTTTCCCCCACCAAAGGTTGCCAAAAGCATCGCGAGATTTGTGGGGATGGTCAATTTCTATCGACGTTTCATTCCGAACGCGGCGGAGATTGCGGCACCACTGAATGAACTCCGAAAGAAGGGTGCCAAATTTGTATGGGGGGAAAAATAACAGAAGGCTTTCGAAATCCTGAAGGAAGCCATCATTTCCCCTCCAGTACTGAGAATGCCCGACTTCTCTAAGCCATTCATTTTGCAGACGGACGCGAGTTCGGTTGCGCTCGGGGCGGTTCTGTCCCAAGTTGTTGATGGTGCTAGGCAGCCTGTGGCATTTATATCTAGGACATTGACCCAACAAGAACGGAAGTCATCAATGTATGAACTAGAGTGTTTAGCTGTGGTGTACGCTCTAGATAAGTTCAGGCGTTTCTTGGAACATGCTGAGTTCCTGCTCGAGACCGACAATCAGGCTTCTTGGCTCTTGGCTTCTCGCTCATCCCCGGCAACTGGGTAAGATCGGAAGATGGGTGGTCAAGATCCTCATCCTTTAAATGCAAGGTGCAACACATTCGGGGAACTCAAAATGTGGTTGCAGACGCCTTGTCCCGCATGTTTTCCCAACCCAGTGAAGCCCAACCTGAGCAACCCTGTTTTGTCTTACTAGACTTTCCTTTAGCTTTCACTGATGTGTTACCCCATCAGTTAGATGATGGAGAGTTGGGTCCGATCATCCAAAATCTAAAAGAGGGTAACGTACAGGTCCCTTACTTCTTGCCCAAGGGCGTCCTGTGCTGCAGAGAGAGAAAGGGACGTGCCCGAAGATAGTGCTGCCTAGCAAGCTCGTGCCAATGGTCTTCAGCTACTATCACAATTCCCCAGTAGGTGGACATAAGGGGATTTCGTAGACCATTTCCAGTATTAGGAGACATTTCATCTGGAAGGGCATGGATAGAGACATAGCAACTCGAGTGAAAGCATGTCATCTCTGTGGCTTGAGCAAGCCCGTCCAGAACACCAAGTTGGGGCTGTTGTCATCTGATGTGGCGAGCAGGCCGATGGAGAAGTTATTCATAGACTACGTGGAATCTTTCCCGCGTAGCAAGTCAGGTAGTTCTTACCTGCTTGTTTGTGTGGATGCTTTTTCTAAGTTTGTCTGGCTACTGCCCTTACGGCAGGCAAACGCTCGATTGACCATCCTTGAACTACAGACCCATGTCTTTCAGCACTTCGGTCTTCCGGCCATCATTGTCTCGGACAATGGTCCACAATTTATTTCAGGCGATTTTCGACGAATGTGCTTCGCCAATGGTATCAAACATGTGACCACTTCCCCGTACTACCCTCAGCCGTCCCACGCGGAGAGATTTAACCGAAATCTCCGATCAGCTTTGATTGCCTATCATGCTGAGCAGCAGAATTGTTGGGACCATAATCTGAAGTGGTTGCAATTAGAGTACAATACGGCCTTATACGAAAGCCATAAGGCCGTGCCCTTTGAAGTTATGTTTGGTTTCTCGCCTACGCTTCCCTTGGCCAACTTGTGGAACATAGACGATCTTCTGCCGAGTGATCCGGACACTAGGACGGCAGATAGGTGGAACGAGGCCCGGAAGAACTTGCTCCGTGCACACGAGCGCGTCCGTAGTCGATAAAATCAGGGGCGAATTCCAAATCCCTTTAAGGTAGGAGATTTGGTCTACTGCCAAAGCCACCCAATCAGCTCAGCCGCGGACAAGCGAGCCGCTAAATTGTGTTATCGTTGGTCGGAGCCATATCGTATCCTGGGGTTTGCGTCGCCGGTGACGGCTAGGTTGGGCGAACCGGGGAGCGATTCAAAAGATATCGTGACTCACATTTCAAAACTGAAGCTCTGTCGAGGGGGATGAGGGTGAATTTGATGGTCTCCGTGTCATTCTGAAGGCGTGTGCTCCGGGGGTGGGAGAGAGAATGATACGGTAGCGGGTAGATGTACCCCACAGTCCCAGTGGTGTTCGTCTACTTCAGGGATGCGACCCTGCCTACGCGAGCCTTGGTTTTCTCCATTCATCCTTGTTTCCGGAGGGAGCCATGTCCTTACCTTTAGTCCTAGCTCATCACCTTTCCTTGCCTCCCATTCACCCTTCCTTGTGATCCTTGCCTTTTCCTCTTCCCGAGCTTCCTAACCCTCCCTGCAGAAAACAAAAGGTCAAAAAAAATTTCAAAAAATTAGAAAATGAGAAAATGTCAAAAAAAGGAGTTCGAGACAGGAGTGGCAGCGATGTGGGTCACCGGGTCGGTCGTGCACTTGGTGCTCCACGTTGTTCCCGACGGGCCCTTGGAGCACACTTGTAATCATGTGGTTGGCTGTAAATAACGTGTATATATATATATATATATATATATATATATATATATATGGATTTGCATCGCATTTACATGCTATATATATTTTGGATTATCGTATCATGGAGACCATCCTCCTCCCCCCACATTTGCTGAGATTGTAAGTTGTATTGGTGGTAAAGCGTTGTGGTTCTGTTTTACGGTTAGACCCCATCGTAACTATTGGACATGAGGCCCTGTTAAAATTGGTAGTTTTTGGTGTCTCTAGACGTAAGTTGGCCGGCCTCAGGAGGTCAGAACTCAGGGAGCTCCCGAACTTCTCTTTCTTCTTTTCTTCTGCTGTCCCTTCTTGCTGTATGCTGGCCCTGATCAAGTCAGCGTACAGTGCCCGCACACTTACACACGCACACAGGAACACCCACTACACTTCTTCCTTCCTTCTCTTTCGTTTTCCTTCTGAGCCTCTGTCCTCCTGAGAGCAAATTTCACTAAAACGAACCGGTGAGACTCGTGGTTTTAGACGTTTATGCTGGGTACTATCCAGGGTACCCCGTGTTTCAAGTGTGGGGCAACCATGTTGCCCTTTTGGGGTGGGGGTGTGCCGGCTTGCCTGCGAACCGGCGTTTGTATAAATAAAATTCGATATATAAAAAAATATTTAATTATGTCTGCCGCGAAATAATTACGTGGCATCAATCCGTTAGACCGTGGTGCCTTTCTGCATGCGAGCGCTATCTGTGGTGGAGAAAGTGTGTAATTCGGTTTCTCAGCGCTTTGCATGCAGAGAACGAGTTAGTTGAGTCTTGTCAACCGCCTCGCGAGCAACTGATCCTGTCCGACAGAGCTGAAGTTCTATTAATTGTCGTATATTTTTATTCCTTATGGCTAGATAAACTCGCACAGATCTGCGGTAAGTAAGTTTAGAATGTATATTATGGATTGCGTGAAATAAAATGTGGTTTTGAATATTATGTGAGTGGATGTAAATCGATAGGTTTAAATATGCACGCCACGTGGCGCGAAATTAAAGTATATTTGGTGTCATGTAATTTTAATTTATTTAAACTCTGATACAGCCTTGTGAATTGTAATTAATATCCAGTAATTGCCCATCGCACTAGTGAAGTAAAAATTATGTAACTTCGGGGAACTTTAAAGTATTAAATGGATTAGCATGTGGCCGTATATAACACCGAACAGGTTATAGTGTGTCGAACTTTCTTACTCACGTAGGCATAATTAATAAATTGAAACTTATAAATTGATTTTAGGTCGTGCGTGAGAAATTTTAGTGTGATACAAAAGAGAAGATATTATATTTTAATTAAAATGAGCATAGTTTAAATGGCCAGGGGTGCCTGTTCGATTTTGTCTAGACTGGTTCAGTCGATGGTGCGTGTGTGGGTTATGCTTGGAAATAAGTGTTTGGTCAGCTATTTAATTATCATTTATGCGTAGGGCTCCCGCACCAGTCGAGGATCTGATCCAAGCATGGAAATTCGACTCTCCATTTGATCCTAAACATACCACAAAGGCTCTGGACTTCACCTGTCGGAAGGAAGGGCAAGATGAGCATGCCTCGGTAAAACCCCATCAGCTAGACGTCTGACTCACTGCGCACCGAACTCCCGGAAATCCGCTGGATTAAAATAAGGTGATATTCAACCAGTTTTATTTACACTTGGCCTACATAGAAAACACCTATTCGTGCATTTAACAATCCGTAAAACTCAAGTTGGACTTTTGTGACGCACTATGACATTTTACATCTCCATGACGTTTTGGATTGGGCTCCGGTCCAACGGGACATAATTTGTACGCTGATTTTTGGGAACTTTATGTATAGAATGTACTTAGATTCGGCATTAATTGTACGCCCGGGGGCTGGCATGTGTCCGGGGCTCATTAAATTTCATGCTACACAAATTTTCTTACTTGGATACTGTAAGGGGATGTATAAGTATTGGGGGGACCGGAATTTTAGCTATGTGGGTGCGTGCTGTTTGTGACAGGATGAGCCGGACCGGCTGGTCTGGTTCAATTATAATCGCGGATCTGGTATCTATTGTAATTACATTTTTGACACCTAATCATGTTCTTAGGTCATAGAAGGGTTGGATGTTTTTTTTATTCTGCTCTAGGCCGGTCCCCTCATTATAACCTTGGGTAGGCAGCTTTTGGGTGCAGATCTATGCAGGCCCATGCACATGTTAACTTATGTCAGGTCACGCCCTGGAACATGTCGGCTGCCGGGTCAAACCAGATTTTCTTAAGGTTTGTAAATTATAATTTCACCAAATTTATACAGACAGTTCGTGGGCACTTAAAGTTGTAACTTGTATTTTCTGGCCATTACAGGCAAACCAGTTTTTTGTTATAATTAAAAATTGTAACTTGACTAAACTATGCAGTCTGCTTTCAGGCAATTCACATTTGGTAATTTGTATTGCATGGTTATTCTGGCCAACCCAGATTCTTTGGTGCACTATATGTATATATATGGATCTATATATTGTAGTTTTGACATTTCTATATGATGGGGTGATAAAAAAAAAATATACAGGCGGGCCGCAAGGGTTTCATGTTATAATGTAGTTTGTGATTTATATTTGTGATATTGGTGAATTGTCTGTGACCTATATGTCTATATGTCTCTATGTTGAATCATGTAAAGAAAAAGATATGTGAAAGAATTGGGGGTGCGAGTTAAACATAAGATGAATTTATGACTTATGAGTATCATATATTGAATGTTGAATTGTGATGGCGAATATTTGAATTGCAATTGATGTATGTATGCATACAAAATATGATTAAAAATTTTCCTCTAATAATGTAAAACAAAAAATTGTAAGATATAATAAAAGCTGTTATTGTTTGTTAATCGAGAGTATTAATTGCAAGTCCCGTCTCACTGGACCCAGCACATTTTATGCTTCGTCTAGGCATTCTACCTAGTTTTAAATATCTATTAGCCTCTCCTTATTAAAAAAAAATCTATAAAATCTAAATAAAAATATCTGTATGGAGAACCGTACATGACTTCCATATTCTAAGATTTATATTTAAAATCATTTTCGAAATGAAATATTACCATAGAAACTACTTCTTTCTATTTACTGCTTCAGCCTTAACCACAGTACTGTGGTCACTAACGTATACCACCTTACGTTATCGCACTCGATTTTCACTGATGATGGAATTCGATGGCATTGCCGAAAAGTCTGATTTTGTAGAAAACATTGGACTACGGCCAAATATCCCGGGAAGGAATTTTAACAAAAACTACTTCTTTGTTGCCGATAACGTTGTACACATATATATAAAAAATATGCATAAAATTAATGGCTTGTATAAGTTAATGATTGATCTCCATTAAGTAGTGCTTAAGTTTCGAAAGTTTTAATATTATGATGTCCGTAATTAAAACATCAGAGCAGGTTTAGTGTGTATGAGGGTACACCGTGGACAAAAATTTTCAACATTTCCTATTGAGCGTTGCTTAGAATAAAGCTGCGAATCTACAGTGTACGTTTCACAGAACAAACACGCGAAAAAGAAGGAGCGCTCCGAAGTCACTCATGGACCCTCAGCATCTTGCAGAGGGTTCATTCTCTAAAGACGAAAAGTCTGTCTATGAATCGTTCCTCTGTAAACACGTGCAGTTACACTGCCCTGCGATCCACAGGAAGCAAATCGCTATCCACGCTGGGCACTTTTTCGGCTTGCACGCGTTATGTTGGTATGGGTTTCGGCACGTTCCATTTAAAAAGCGTGCAAATGTAAGAAAATAAACACGAATGAGGCCAGAAATAACGCGAATTTTGTGTGTGTGTGTGTGTGTGTGTGCGTGCGTCTTCCCTGCCTTTTTATTGCGGTAGTCATAATAATAAAATGGAAACGTAAACATACATAACTGAGATTAGCTTGCCTGCCACGCACGATATATTTTCTCTTATACATGATTTACATTAAAATGAAAAAATTATAATTTTATTGCCTGGCAACAAAATTATTTTATTTTTAACAATTACCATTGTTTGAAAAAGTTTAAATTAATTTTCAAGTACTTTACTGTTGTTAAAACGTAAAAGGTTGCAGGTAAACTACCCCTTCCCCTTAACCGACCTTCACCAAAATCAAAACGCCTTTAGTTCTCTAAAATTCAGTGACGTATGCAAAACATTATTTGATTCTGTTTGAATATGCGGCAGTTATCGTTCGTCATAGAAAATTACCCTTGATAAAAAACGTTGCCGGTAAACTACCCCTTCCCCTTAACCGATCTTCACCAAAAACAATGGGTCTTGAGTACTCTACAAATGAGGGCTGTATGCAAATAATTATTTGATTCTGTTTGAATTTGCGGCTGTTATCGTTTGCCATAAAAAATACCCTTGATAAAAAATGCTGCAGGTAAACTACCCTTTTCCCTTAACCGATCTTCACCTAAGACAATAAGTCTTGAGAACTCTGCAATTAAGGGTTGTATGCAAATAATCTTTTGATTCTGTTTGAATTTGCGGCTGTTATCGTTTGCCATAGAAAATACCCTTGTTAAAACATAAAACGTTGCTGGTAAACTACCCCTTTCCCTTAACCGATCTTCACCAAAAACAATAGGTGTTGAGAACTCTACAATTCAGGGCTGTATGCGAAACATTATTTGATTTTGTTTGAATTTGCGGCTGTTATCGTTTGCCAAAAAAAATTACCCTTGATAAAAAAAACTGTTGCCGGTAAACTACCCCTTTCCCTCAACCGATCTTCACCAAAATAGGTCGTGAGTACTCTACAAATCAGGGCTGTACGCAGAAAATTATTTGATTCTGTTTGAATTTGCGGCAGTTATCGTTTGCCATAGAAAAAAAATCTACACACAGATAGACAGACAGACAGACAGACACACACACACACACTTTTCGAAAAACGACTTTTTTTCATATTTTGAGTGTAGTACAATCAGAATCTGCAATAATCTCGAACACGATTTTTTTTGCCATCACCATACTTCCATTTCCTTAAGGAATATGGAAGTAAAAAATAAAGAGGGGTTACAGTGTACGTATTACAAATACATTCGTAATCTGCCACAGTACAGTTAAAATACGATAAATTCATGTCAGCTGACGGTTGCTCATCTTTATATACTATCCTTTTTAAATATTAAAAATCGGTATGAAGAACCATACATGACTTCCATGTTCTAATTAATTATAAAATTATTTTTAATATGGACAGTCAAAACAAAACTAAATAGGCTATATCAGCATGCTTTTGGTAAGAATACTGAGAAAGATAATCAAAAGACGAATTCACCTAGTTGTTAATATTTTAAAAATAAAGAATTAATTTATTTTAATTATGTTTCAATTAAACAACGCGAAAGGAAGCGAATACCGCCCAGCGTTTGTTATCTGTGAATTTCTGTAAAACAAAAATTATTTTGTTTACGTATCCGTGGTGACATAGCATGGAACAAAATCAATTGTTATTATTTTATTGAAATTTTCAAGTTTTCGGAAGAATAAATTTATAACATCAATACAAAAATTACCCCCTCCCTCTTGAATTACCCTTTTCATTTATAGATATTTCATCTACCTTTCTACAGTGGATTATTATGACCTTCTTTTTAGGATACTTTATTTATCAAAATTAAGTACTTTACTCTTGTTAAAACGTTAAACGTTGCAGGTAAACTACCCCTTCCCCTTAAGCGCTCTTCACAAAAATCAACAGATCTTGAGTCCTCTAATAACTTGAGCACATATACAAAACATTATTTGATTCTGTTTGATTTTCCGGCAGTTATCGTTGACCACAGAAGAAAAATCTACACACACACTTTTCGGAAAATGACTTTTCTTCATGTTTTGAGGGTAGTACAATCGGCATTAGCCCTTATCTCAAACATGATTTTTTTTGCAGTCACCATACTTCCATTTTCTTACGGAACATGGAAGCAAAAACACTTCTTGCAAACACAGTTTGGTTTAAGAATGTACAAATTAAAAACAGAAAGATGTAATTTTATGAACAGTGTAACAACTTGTGCCAAATGGCCAATAGATAAAAGGGATAAGGCGGACAAGCCTGGTCATTAATTGTTTTTGTTTTTTACATACACAAAAATTTACAGATCTGAAAAATTTAATCATATTAAAAGTACATTAACTGAGTCTAATTTTGTATGAGGTAGCCTATTAGGGTTTCCATGGTGTTAGGCCTATTGATGTTATGCATCTATTATGAGACACAGTGGAAAATGTTTAACACGCAAATGGTTAACACAAAATATGGGTTATCAGGAAATATGGCTCAGAACTCGATCGTTGCTTCTGTTTTACAGTTACAGGTTGTATTGTTAACACGAAAGTTATTCCTACAAAATATCGGTTAACACGAAAGTTATTCCTACAAAATATCGGTTAACACGAAAGTTATTCCTACAAAATATCGGTTAACACGAAAGTTATTCCTACAAAATATCGGTTAACACGAAAGTTATTCCTACAAAATATCGGTTAACACGAAAGTTATTCCTACAAAATATCGGTTAACACGAAAAATTTGTATTATAATGTTACGCTATTACAGAACGTTCTACATGTTTCTGGGCTATCCCAGCAGAGCCCAGCTGTAATGTTTGTGTGCGTACGTGACACTTAACATGGGTCAACAAACGAGGCTATTTCAGACCATACCGGTCGGTGCACTGTGTTCAAGGTGCGATCAATTACGCTTTAGTGTTTTCAAGTAGTGTTGACGCGTATTATGGATTATTCTGGAACACTTATGCTATCTATTTAAACAACGACAGCTGCCCCCTAGAGTCAGTTATAAGTAGCGATTTACTGAAGTGTGTTTCGAAGTATTGTGGTGAAGTGATTATTGTGTTATAATTAGTGCGGAATTCTTTGTAGTTGACATTATTATTATTGCGTGTGAACAAACTTGAGTTGAATTGCTATACGAGTTGATTACAAATTGTAATTTGTGAAAATTAAAGCTGGTTTTTAGTGACTTCTTTGGTGTCTTGTATTTTGTTTTCCACTGTACCATAAGACGATAAGTTAGACCGTCGTAACAATAATAATTTTGTTACTGGCTTTCAATAGCTGTATAATAAATAATTCCATACATGCACAACCCAAACACTGCAAGTTAAATACTGTGAAAGTAATGAGGGTGCCTACGAACTTAACCACGGAAAATAACAGTGAAAATTGACTAGTTCTAACTGCTACCGATATGCTTTCGTTGCTGAGCCCTGTTCGTATAGATTTAGAAGCCAATTCTATAGTGTAAATTTAACATTATAACTCGGAAGGTAAAATGTTTGACCACATTGATAAATTAGAATAATTTGTTGAAACTAAAGTAGTGCAGAATTGTGTGCCAAAAAATATCAGACTATTTTAAAAAGAATTGAACATTGTCAATATATAAACTTTAAAAGGCATTAAACCTAAATCATAAGTTTAGGTTACATTGTCGAAACGTCGACACAAATAAGTTAAAATTTGTGTTACATTTTTTTACCGATCCTCACAAAACTTTCACCGAAAAATGGATTGATTGACGGTCACTACGAATTTAAGGACTAAATCTTAAGACTAAGAGAAGAACAACTAGAGTGCGTGTATAAGAAATTTTAAAGGATCCCCTAGAAATTATTTGGGAGGATAAATAAAATGTTTATATGTAAGTACCTTCTGTATTTTTTAGTGCCTTATTTTACTACACAATACAGTAAGTAATTATACAGTATTTGTCCATTTATCTCTTTTTGTTTTACTTTTTTTCCGTTCTACACAAAATCCTGTTAACACGAAAAACCATCTGGCTCCCGTCATTTCGCGTTCAACGTTTTCGACTATATTCAGTTTTGAAATACAGAAAGTTATAAAACTTTTTATTACGTTGTAAATTACGCATTAAGATAGGAAACGTTTTATTACAAAATAATAAACAAAACTTAGAAACCGTCGTCCCTCGGTTAAATGGAAGCGTTGCTGGTCTGTCCATACTTAGCCCTCAAAATTGTCCTGAATTTTTAAGTTACCTAATTTAAATCCTTTTGCTATACAAGTCCTCGCAGTTTATAACAATGTAAAGCAGTTTCTGAGGTCACTAACGTAGTTCAGTGTTCAGTAATCCGTTACAACACTGATATAATGAGACGTCGGCTCACACGAACATTACTGAGCACTGTTGTAAGTTTACTTAAACGGTGTTCATTCCTAAACAAGTATGCTTTACTCATTATTACGATTTCCTGTGTTCATTCCTGTATTATGTACTCTATATGACTATATTATAGTGTTATTACTTTTGTAACAACTAATGATAATCAATGAAGACCAATACGCATTACAAACTTTCAGTTTTAATAGGCCCGCAAAAGTGAAAATTGAATTCAAAATAATTATGAAAATTTCAGTTCATTTTGTACAACAATTTGTGAACTATTAGAGACAGAAAGACTCAAAGAGGAAACAAACGTTCTGTCAAACCAAATTCAGATCTACACTGTAGACTGAAAACACTACAGTCAAGTAAGTTTAAGTAGAGAGTTGTGTAGGACTGACGTCAGCATGTTCCATTGTTGACAAGACGATGGAAAGGACAAGCAGACAAACAATTGAATCTTTGAAAAATTTACGGACACCATAAAATTAATTATATGGCTGTTGCCATATTATGGCAAATATGCAGGTAGTGTAAACTGACAGTCAGTTCTCAAATTCGGTAAATCACACCTAACGCTCTACAAAGACTGCAAGCGCCATCTAGTAATAAACTGTAGGAAACTCGCAAACCCGTCAAAGTATCTTGTACCTCTAAAAGTATGGACTTTCCATTCAATTGTAGAAATTTTTTTTAAGAAACATGCCTTTTATAAACTCATGTTATATTTGTTCTTCAATTAATTTGTTGTTAAAATTCTATTTTTTTAACTGTAAGTATAGCGTAAATGAGTTAATACATTTACATTTTCACCACGTAATCTTACAAAAATTACGATCCCTTAAATTGTGTATAAACTTTCATAATAGTATACAACTCCCCCGGTATGTGGCAAACGAGTATTTACCTAGTTTCGTATGGAACATTTAATAATTTTATTTTCAGCCGTGCAAATCTTGAATTAAAATTTGTTATGAATGTAATATGAATACTGTTCGTTCTTATACAGGATCATAAAACTTGAAGGATGGATTATCACTTTTTTATTTCCATGCTATTTAAGCGCGCTTCTAGCTATCACTACTGTAAAACTATTAGGACTATGAAAATTAAATTTTTAGCCGTTTCCCAGCACTATTATTAAGACTGTTAATAGTAGCCTATTATCATGGAAAATAAAAGTTTCTAATTTTTGTTTTAATTTTTAGTCTCTAATAAAAAAAACTGTAAATTTCATTTAGAAAGGCAGATTATATTAATACTTATAATTCTATAACAATTTTAAAAACAATGTGATTGGACATTCATAGTCAAATTTAGGTCAACTTTTCCGGAAAATGCGATTATAAATAAAAAGTAATGTCTCTTTTCCAATATTCTGCAGGGCAATCTTCAGCTTCAATCTACGCCTTCTCTCTGTTTTTTATTTAAAACTTTCTTTCTAACCATTTTCCTCATGCTTTTAAATTTTGTGTTAGAATTGTGTCACTGTAAATACATTTTAAACCGTCAATCATAAATTTTCAAAGTTTAAATTTCTTTGGCAACTAATAAGAATTTTCTTTGACTAATATTAATATAAACAAAATAAAAATCTTAAATTTTTACTACAAAGTGAATGTCTCATGTAACAGTATTTAACTGATTTATATTAAATTGCTGAAAACCTTTTTAGTATAAACCACGTATAAAATTAGGCTAAAATAAAACGGAAAGTGAACATTTCGAAATATATT
Source organism: Magicicada septendecula (assembly GCA_034769895.1). Classification (NCBI taxonomy): domain Eukaryota; kingdom Metazoa; phylum Arthropoda; class Insecta; order Hemiptera; family Cicadidae; genus Magicicada; species Magicicada septendecula. Next base: position 245,069,005 of record CM068374.1, on the reverse strand, counting down.
TACTAAGGTAGATATTGGTATTCTTTTATAGATGCGTTAGCAGAATGACTTAAGCACTAAATTACGTTCGCTCGATAGGTTCTGTGTAACGAAATATTTTGGTGCACCAGCTCACAGACCTAATCGTCCCTGTACTATCAAACAATACAGAAAAAGAAGTTCCTATCTTAGTTCCCATCCATACGACTTTTAGTTTTAATTAACAAAGAAAGTAAGACGATAAGAAGACTAATTTTAAAATTCTGGAGATACTTTACTGGTACACTCCTGTTGTCTTCTGTATTAAGAATAATACGTTCCGTTGATGCCTTTCTATAACGGGGCGAAGGATGACCCATCACAGAATTGGCAAAATGATGGGTATGGGAAAAAATGAAAAATTGTAAACGTAAAATTAGTGTTTTCCGGCAAACAATTACTATTTTGTTCTGCTCTGTATTTGAAACATACGAGTAGAAAAATGAGACAAGAGCCGTTTTGTCGTCTTGTTGATGTTAACAAAGCGTAGTACTAATTTAGTAGAATTTTTAATTTGCGCATCAAATTACCTACAAGGAGAATCGGTAGGCCCTATGCTGGTAATGTTAAATTGCCCATATTTAAATACATTTTTGTCTGAAACTTTAATTTTATAATCTTTTTCCACTGTAAAAAAAATTAAAAATTTATTTTTATAGCACCCAAAGTATACACTTTAGTTCTACCATTTGCTTTAGTACGTAGACAATGGTGACTTGCATCAGCCCTCAAAATTTCAATATTCTGCATAGCATAGTTTCTGAGATTTATGTACCCAAGTGTTGAAAAATATGGTTTTTTCAAAAAAAAAATATTGTCTAACCTAACCTAGCTACATCATTTTAAGTTAAGCGGTTTAGGAAATACGTACTATTGAAGGGAATCGTGTACAAAATTGAATTATTTTATTAAGTCCAGACGTAGTTTAGATTATTCATCAAACGCGTTTCTGAATGTACGTGTATCATAAATTATATACCACTTAAATTTGAAATACCACAGAAGAGTTGACATTTTTATAAAACAAGCATTTTAAGAAAAGTTAAAATTTTAATTTTTTGTCTTCAGACTCCCCGATCTGTACGAAGACATAAATCATAATAGGAATCCTAAGAATCCTAATTCTTTGGAATTCTCTGTTCCAATTTTACTGTTAACTTGAACCTTTCAACAGCTCTTAAGTACTGTTTTATACATGGGTGTGTGTATGTGTGTGTCTGTGTATGTGTCTGTGTCTGTGTGTAGAACGCGTATTGAAGAATTCTAGATATTTGTATCGACTTATGTTAAAATATGATCAAATAACTATTTCAATTAGACAAAAAGAATTTCAAATATTAGTGACGTTAGTTGATTTAAAATTTGTTACTAGTTCTAAGGAATACTGCACCAACAAGTTTTTCTTTTCAGTAGCTTCTTTCTGTATAATATCACTGGCATCCTCTGTTCCAGTTTCGCAATAAGTTATAACATTTCAGTACAACTTCTCCGACTCTGAAGCAACTACAATTGTTCTACATGTGTACACGGTTTAACACTATACACGGTTTACTATTAAACAAATGTAATGAGTTAACAAATTATTAACTTTTTCACAGATCCCTGTACGACTCCTGCTGCTGCTGCACTGAATAGTTCTTTCAGCAGATTTAATTGCCCCAACCTCACAATGTAGTATAGAGACAAAATTTATTATTATTAAACTACTTTACTATTATTATTTATAGTAGTAGTAGTAGTAGTAGTAGTAGTAGTTATTGTTGTTGTTGTAATCATAGTAGTAGTAGTACCAGCAGTAATGGCAACAGTAGCAGTAGTTGAAGTAGTAGTAGTAGTAGTAGTAGTAGTTGTAGTAGTAGTAGTAGTAGTAGTAGTAGTAGTAGTAGTAGTAGTAGTAGTAGTAGCAGCAGCAGCAGCAATGGCAACAGTAGCCGTAGTAGTAGTAGTAGTAGTAGTAGTAGCAACAGCAATGGCAACAGTAGCAGTAGTAGCAGTAGTAGTAGTAGTAGTAGTAGCAACAGCAATGGCAACAGTAGCCGTAGTAGTAGTAGTAGTAGCAACAGCAATGGCAACAGTAGCAGTAGTAGCAGTAGTAGTAGTAGTAGTAGTAGTAGTAGTAGTAGTAGTAGTAGTAGTAGTAGTAGTAGTAGTAGTTGTTGTTGTAGTAGTAGTAGCAGCAGCAGCAGTAGCAGCAGCAATGGCAACAGTAGCCGTAGTAGTAGTAGTAGTAGTAGTAGTAGTAGCAACAGCAATGGCAACAGTAGCAGTAGTAGCAGTAGTAGTAGTAGTACTTTATTGTTTACGCATTTCTTATAGAATGCGGAAAGTACATATGTGGTGAATAACGAGAGTTTAGTCAAACAGGTGAGAACAATTTGTGTATTCCCTACGAACTCTGCTAGAAAAGTTACTTGGCCCTGATAATCCGATAGGCATTGAAATAGTATATATAGTATAACTGAAAGGTAAGGGAATATACGCAGAAACCAGTTTCCACACGGACGAGTCCACTTTGAAATTCGAAAGGGGGAGGGGGAATGAAGAATCACCTGTCATGCAAATGTCGTCAAATGAACATGTCGCCAACATGTGGGTCGCATTTTAGTTTCGTTGCTATTGTTAATCCTGTTTTCATTTTGCTATTACTATTACTATTTATTATTAATTATACCTTTATTTTAGAGTACCGTAATTCATTTTATGGTTATTTTTATTTTGTAGTTAATTTACTTTAATTCTATCATTGCGTATCTTCGTAATTATTACATTATCATCCGTTAAAACATCTTTTATTGTTAAAATTGATATTTTTCCTGCTAAATCACCAAACAAAATTACTCGCAAATTATTCACAACTATTTACTGTTTTATTCACAACAATTTTTAATGTTTTACAATTAGACATCAATGTTATTCGTCGGATCAGTTTTACATTACTCAAAAGAGAGATCCAACGCCAAGCTCATTGCTACCCATAATTATTAAAAACATAAACTTTAACAGCCAATTTATTTCCCATTGAATTGAAAAAGAAAAAACTGGATAAGGTAAGTTTAAATATAATAGTAATGCTAGAGACTTGTTTATTATTAGACTTTTATCCATAGGTTGGCTGCACCGAAGTTTCTACAGGCCATATTTTACAGTGACTCTCTCCACGTCAGCATTCCCCTACGCGCGTAGGGCCCTTCGCGCACACTGATGCCTTTAACTTTCAGTTTTACTATTCCATGGCTCGCCGATACGGCAGGTAGACAAATTGGCAGTTAAACTCCTACTAACCAGTCATAATTTATGACTGCGAATCGCAGTACTGACAAGGTAACACAACACACAACTAGCACTGAAATCTCAACATATGTCATAATCATTTTTATTAAGGTACAAGCTAGGGTAGAAGTATTCTTATATGCTGTAAACTTATCAGTCTTCATTCTATTTTGATCATTTCAACACTACAATTATAATCTTCACAGTATTTTCTCACTCCTTATGTCTTAGTTTTTAAACGTACTTCGAAGCAAGCTATAGAAGTAAATATTTCACAAAACCCTTTGTCCTATTATTTGTTTTAAACCATATAAGACTGTCTTTCAAAAGTTTGTTCTATTCTGTACTGAAGAAAGCAGGAAGTGTACAATGTTTTTAAGTACCGGCCTGCTTCCTCAATGGTCTTTTCAAACCCTTTGCCATCTTAGAGCGGAGTAGTCTTAAGTCTCCTAATCATTCCTGTACTAGAAATACATCCAACAGTATTTTATGTTTCTTCGCTCCATCACAGTCTGAAATTGAAGTAACTTTACAGACAATTTTTTAAGCTTTCTACTACAACTTGAGACCATTGTAAATGTAACTCATTTCCTTTCCTGAAAATAAATTTATCCCGCCTACAGTTTTCTATTTTTTTTTTTAATTTCTCACGTTTTTATCCTAGCATCTTGGCACACTGAAACGACAACAAGAACGACTATTAGGCCTACAGCGTTTATCTTATCGAACCCTGTCTTTGTAACAATCATACTTATATAAACCAATTTATATATTATAATTATTATGTTATATATTATAATTTTAGCTTATTATATTTGTAATACAGTTAAATGTTTGTAATATTTATTCGAACAAATTCTGCAAACTTGAATAAATAATTCTGAGTTTCAAACATTCTAAAATTACGTAACATTACGCAAACCGATGTACCCTACACTTACAGAACTTTAAGTGGACAATAATTTTGTACGGACTTTGGTTAACTAAATCGGTGACATAGGCTAACACAAATGTCACTTGTTGGCAAAAAGTGACAAATGCTGCTGCAAATTTAATTTGGCAACAAATTATTACAGCTACATTTTCTCGGTATTTCTTGTAGTGTTTACGAAATTTGTTCGTGTCGACTACTGACGGTTTTAATTTAAGTTACAATCAATGCAACTGATAAATGTCTAACAAACAGAAAGGTCAATCTAGTCTACAATAAAGTAAATGAAGTGGACCTTGAAAAAAAGTGTATCCGTCATCTTTATCTTTCTCTAGATTTTTGTAATTCAAGGTAACGGCATGTTAAGATACTTTTGTGCCACACTACGACGGCAGATGTTATCGAAGTCTTTTCTCTTCTTCTTCTATTAGGGACTAGGCTTATCACCTGTTTCGGTCCCAAAGGAATATATACACATCACCAATGCTTCCTACGTCTTCCTATACTTCGGTGTCCAACAGGCTTCCTTAGGCAACCTGCCATCTGGTATTCTATTCAGATCTATGTTCTTCGATCAGACCTCTCTTTGTTCTTTTCAATACAATCTTTGATATTAAAAACGTTCAAAACTTTACAAATGCCTTCATTCTAGAATCTATCCTTTTGTGTGCAGCCTTTAACAGATCGCAATAATCTCACCTCCGATGCCTGTATTCTACTTAGATGTTTTCTTGCCGGAACCCAACTGTCAGAACCATAAAACTGGCACAGCCATTAGGCTACCTTATAAAATTTTAGTTGAGTCTCTTCCCTTGTTTTTCTTGATAGCGCTCAACGAATTCTGCCACATATCGACTGAAACTTAGCCAACTTGTGAGCAACCTCGTAATCCACATCATAAGTGACGTCACAGCCAATATAGCGGGAATGTGACACCTGCTGCGTACTCTTATTATCCAGTACAATTGTAGTCCGTATGTTATCGAAGTCGAAACGTTGTGTTCAATGAACTCAGTGATGTAACACACGAGTTTTGACAAAAGCAAAAATAATGAGTTTGCAGTTGCAGAATAATGTTGGCGGTAAAAGAAAATCTGTAGCGAAATCTGTACAGAAGCGATGCTGTCTCGAAAGAAAACCTTAGTTATATACAACTAGAATACGTATTTCTAACACGAAATATACATAGAGAAATGTGTGTGTGTGTGTGTGTGTGTGTGTGTTGTACTGGTAATACGTAGACACGATATACGAATACTTATCCACAACCACACACGCATCGATGTCTATCAGAATAACCGGAAAGAAGAAGGCAAGAATTGAGATCACATTCGAGAACCGAACAGGTGAAGAAAGGGGACGCGCGGTACATGTCTCCTGGCCGTGCAGACGAGTCGGAGTCTCCGTGCATTGTGTCATGCCGTCTCACTTATAGTAACAGATGGTAAATGAACACCTGTTCTCACGTCTCTGATTCGAACCGTAGAAGCGTGAGATATAAGAGAATATTTCCCGTACAAACAGAAAGAAAGTTACAATTTTCCATCAAAACTTCTTTTTCTGCTTTTCTTCTTGTGAACTTGCAGAGGAGCATACCTTTTCAGCATCCAGCAATAATCCGCTGTCATGTTGATGCTCCACCTTCCTTGATATCACCTTTCCTATTCCTTTATATCTTGGCGAAATCTTCCACCCTGCTCCTCGCTGACTGTACCATGATTTTCGGGAAGTAGTCAAGAAGTGAATGTAGGAAATGGACTTTTAGGCTCATTTTACAAATCAAGATCTTTGAAATTTTCAAACATATCTAATACAATACGTTTGTAGTCTGGGTACTTTTTGTTTCCTAGCAAGAAAACAGCTAGGCTTAAAACATACAAACATGGTCGACAGGACGAAAATTCACATTTAACAATTAACAGCAAAATCCTCCTGTAATAAACAATATTAAGACCTGTGTGGATACGTGGCTTTAAATTGTGTGCAGCGACTATTCACAATATTCCACGCCAAACCCCAGCGGGACACCGCAGTACGCACGAAACGATGTTATCGGACGTAAACTTGGAACTAGTTTGGTAAAGGAGGCAACCACAGTGAAGACCGGAGACTAAACAGGCTTAGACCCTTTGACTTACCAAATGCATTTGTGCGGACTTTCTTAGTCTCAAAATTATAGGTAATCTAGAATAACAGTAACAGATTATTGCACTGACCAATATCCCACAAATCATATAATAGAATCTACTGAATTCCACAGTTATTATGTTAATTACAAGTGTTTGTCATTACTTTTAAAACTTAGAAAAAGGATTCCTTGTTAACTTTACACAAGCTCTTCCTGCCGCTACTCAATGTCATTTGAGCTACTCACCTCAGCCTAGTCTCATCCTTTTCTCATACTAACGTTTAACACTGGAAATGTGTAAGCCGTATATGGCAAAAGAAGTTGAAAGGTGTATTCGAGAACTGATAACGTTACGGAAATACTCTAAAGTTGTAAGGATATTTCGGGACCAATTTATTATCTTCATAAAGTTATAAAAGGTTAGAAAAACATCCTTCTAACGATTTTATTGCTTATGACAACTTTGAATCCATATTTCAAGGAATTTTTCTCCATTTTCAATGTTAGTTTTTATATCATCACCTTATTGCCATAATTTATTTTCAGAACTCCCCCCGCCCTCGCACTCTCTCTCATTCTCTCTCTCTCTCTCTCTCTCTCTCTCTCGCTATCAATATGGCTATATATTTATTTGACAATGTCTAGGTTTTTGTGAATATAATTTGTTACTTTGTTGTGTTGTGCGGAATCACGTGAATGTATGTTCCTTTTCCCCCAAGGATTTTCATTTTTCGGAAATGTCCCCAAGGACATATCGGAAAATTCATTTTTCCTTCACACCGTAGATTCCTACCGTTCTTCGTTGCAATCAGTGATAAATACGCCTGATATTATTGTTGTACTATTAACAGAATACAGTTTTCTTATCCACTCTCCACTCCTTGCGGCGTTCATAATGCATTTGAAATTTTCGATAATCTGTGAAGATGTAATGGATGAGTGAAATGTACGTAAACGGTGTCGATTATTTAACCAAAGGAGAACAAACGTTCATGCCGAAGCGCAATCTGGACGCCCGTCTGTTATCACCGACGACTTTAAAACAGCTGTTGATACACACATTCGACAATTGACAAGTTTCACGCAGCACTCCCTAATGTTAGTATCCCTACAGTTATTTACGGAATTGTCACTGAACGTCTTTACTACAAGGTAATGTGTGCAAGATGGGTCTCAACAATACTGACATCAGAACATTAATAATGCTGTAACTTAGGAACTTATCGAAGTTGAAACAAAGTATTAAGTTTTCTTCTCTCTTTCAGAAAATGAATATTTCTTTTCTTTGCCATCTGGTCTAGATCTACGATACGTAATGCAAATTATTTTTCTATTACACGTTGCAAGAATAAAGAGGTGATGTGCGGGCTGGTGTGTGTGTGTGCGCGCGCGCGTGCGTGCTGCAGTTACAGTTGTGCGACAAACGGTTTGTACAGTGCACAACTAAGTAGCAGACAGACATGCGACTACTGGCACAGTGACCCAGAGCATCGCAGACCTCGGTCTGTTTATTCTGCAACCATTAGCTAAACTATTAGTTTCTTGTTTCATTCAGTGTATATCCCGACTACGACAATTGCAGTGAACGGAGACCAATTTAAAAACGCCTTCCATCTGATGCCTGTCACACCCAAACAGTCTACGTTGCTTACCATCAGTATTGCTCGTCTTCCCCGGTGCACAGCGCGGATTGTACATGGCGTGTGATCACCAAACGTTTATCCTAGAAGTATCTCATTAACATTACTTATTAGCCCTTCCACTTATGAAGATTTCAACACTGGCATTAATTAGTAACTCTTTCAAACTTCACAGTCACGTTCTCTTTACAAAACACTACCAGTGAGATTTTAATATTATAAGGAACTTTTTTCGTTATAACCAATAGGCTTACATGTAATGAATGATTGATCAAATTATTTGGTTACATTGATAACCTTCAAAGTATTTAACTTTGAAAATTAGATTTCTTATTTATTACGTAGAATAAATTTTGTTTTCTCTAGAATAAAGATAACACTCTGTAAAAATTAATTAACTTGCATCTTTCTTTTGAAAACATGATCAAGCGCGACCTATACATACACTCTTTGGTATATGTAGAAATGTCCGACGACTTGACCCCAGAAATGCAATAAACGTGCTAATAAACTTTGAAGACTCTCCAAACGACTCGTATGACACAGAATTATAAATCTTTTCACAAACTAAAGGCACAGTACATGATACAGCTGTACGTGAACTGTATCGAAAACTCATAAACTTAATGAAAATACGTAAACGATAGTCTACTGTCATCTCGGTAATAAACTAGCAGCTAACGCTCCCCACAGACTGCTAGCGCCACCTACTTAACAAAGCACGAAGCTCGTAAACACGTCAAACACACGTTACTTTTTAACTCTAAGCTTTAGATAAAATTGAATAAAAGTTTTGAAAGATTATGTCTTTTCTGAATTAGTGTTGGTATTCTAATTGTCTTTGTTGTTTACAAGGGTGGAAGAGTGTGAGAGGGAAGAAGGGAGACAGTGAGTGAGATGTAGAAGAGAGAGCGAGCGAGTGGGGTGATAGTGAGTGATAGATCGATTACAGGTTAGAGTGAGAGGCTGTGAGAAGGACTGGCAGGGGGAGAATGGGTCAGAGAGAAGGGTGATTGTGGACACATACATAAATTACATTATTCTATACTACTCTTGATTATATTATATAATATGATTACAATTATTATCCAAGTTTACCTGTTAGTAAAATTTACCAGAAACTTTTGTTTGTAACCTTTGTCAACTACCTTTGTATTGTGTAAATTGTATGTTTCTAAATTATGAGTGTTTGCTAACACCAGTAGGGAGTGAAACATGGTAAAAATAACTTTTAATAATTACGTAGTGAACATCCTCTAATCTCTTTTAGTTATAGGTAATATATTACTTTGCTATATGTTGACTGGTATAGGTATAAACAATGTATGTACCAATCTAATATCCAATTGTTGATTACTGTTTGTTTAATTAATTAAAATAACATTACATTTAGTAATTTAAATTGTAATACTGTATAAATTAAGTTCTCTCATACTATAATTTGCTCGTTTTCTTAAAGATAATTTGAAGATGTAAACAAACTATCATAAGTCTTCACATATAAAATGATACATACATACGCACTCACACACTCACATACACCAACACGTTCACCCAAATATTTAATTGTTTCGTTATGTTTGATATTTCTATTGTATTTCATACACAGGTCCTGAAGATGACAATAAATATTGTCGAAACGTCGACGCAAAATAGCTAAAATTTGTATTATTGACCAATCCTCACTAACCATCCACTAAAACATTCATTGATTGACGGTCACTAAAAATTTAAGGATTTGTTGTTTACGTATTCGTTTTTTTTTAATAAGTTTTTTAAATCAACATAAAGGGTCATTTTTTCAAAAACTGTTAATGACGTAATTTTAGACTGTATCACCATATTCTGATGAGGCATTTTAACCTGATGAACTAAAATACCGACTTTCATAACATACAAGTTTTAAAATAAATTTAATATTTTGACTGTTTCATATTAAATTTTTGACTTAATATTTTGACTTGTTGAGTAGTTAAAAACGTTTTCAATTTTTTCTCTTACATATTTCCAGGTTTTTAGGTTTAGTGGATAAGTAAAATTCGTACAAAAAATTTAAAAAATTATTGATTTTATAGTCTTAGAGAAGCTTTTCAGAGAAGCTAAGATAAGGAACATGAAAATTGTGAAATGCATTTATTTTGATGTTCATGTAACCACAGTTACAAAACAAAGCTACTTTAAAATTGTCCTCAATTGTCTTCCTCATCGCTTCATCGATTTTTCCTTGCCTTTTCCTACTTATTCTGCTTTACTTTTCTCTGTTATTTTATTATCAGCTGTCATTTACATTGCTCTTCTCGGTTCGTTTTAATACTACCCGAAAACACTCATGGTATTTTTATTTACTAGGGCTATTCCAAAATTAACCTCCGATCAGCTGATATAGACAAAATGTTTGCCATAGCAATACCATGGCCGCGCAGTAGCGACAAATAATCTTGAATGCCTACATTGTTACATGCAAATCCGCGGTCAGTTTTGTTTATTTCTATGTTTTGAGTAGCGATCGAAGAAACGTGGAGTTCGTCACTGAGTCTGCCGTCAGACATAGGGTGTGTGGTAGTATATGTTTAAACATTCCATCATCGTCTACTGGAAACGTTCGCGATTGTGTTCCGAATTGTTCGATGGGTCGGATTATGAGGCTTTTAGACGCTGGAAAGGCGGGAGCGAAACCGATCGGCACTTTTAAGGATCCTACGATGTGACCTATTACGAGGTCGATTCATTGCCGGGGACCCGCCGTCACGGGCCTGAGTGTTGCGTAGAGCAGTCTCTGCGTATTCCAAAGGCGTTTACTTCAAACAAATTTACAAATGGGACTAGCGGACAATAGTGCTCGAACCTCGTCGGCTGTCGATTCTAGACCATTACGCCACTAAACCGAGTTTGGGCAAGGGTACCCCCGGGTCACTGAAATAAAGTTCTAATTGCATATCCATCGCTTTGAAACCAATGAAGCTCTCAATAATAGCGTCAAGTCTTGGCTGGATTCCTTGGCAGCAGCGTTTTCAACGAAGGGGTACAAAAACTTGTCCAAGAATATAAGAACTGTCTGTATATTGCGACAGTACAAATAAGTGAGGTACTGAGCATGGAATATAAAAATTTAAATTTACTTAATAAACTGTAAATAATTAATAATATATTAGAAATAAGCATGTTAGGGATTGCAAGCTTGGCTCAGACAAAAATATGAACAGGTGTTTCGACCTGAATCGACGTGCACACACACACAAATGTAACTGAAAGTGTGTACACCAGTATTTTGCTAGTGTGTGTGAACGCAGGTCTCTGCAGGCGAGTTTGCCACCCCAAGATGAATAATTGCACAATTACTGTTTTTCCGTAATTATTCATAAACTAGAATTAAGAATTAAAATCCAAAAGCACCATAAAATCTAAATAAATTTACTAAATACTGTGTACGAAAACCACGCGAAAGTGACACACCGTACAAGTGCAATAGTGAAATAACTGTGTACAAATCGAAAGGGTTAAGTTGCAATGTCCAAAATTACAGTGAACATGTGTCGTAAAATTAGTTATAAGATAAGTATAAGAGTATACTTACAGGACTCTGCAATTCGCAGAAATATAAAAAATAGCGAATTTGACAAAGAGTGGGGAAACTGAAGCCAAAGACAGTTTCTAACATGTCGATTTCGGATCACTGCAGGGTGTCGACCAAGACATGGGTATAAATAGGACACGCAAGCTACAGTGGTTCTCTTTCTTGAATCATCCACGGTGCAGCGGGAGCTTATGCCCGTCAGCACGGCGTATTTATTTTTTTTCCGTAAACAGTTTAAATTTGCCAGTTACGAACAAATACGTAACTAAGCTGTAAAGACAATCATTTTAATTAATAACAGCACTACTTAAGAAGAGCCATTAAAGATACGACGCTGGACAAGAGGAGAGTTCCAGAGAGAGATACGACACTGGACAAGAGGAGAAGAGAGACAGCCGACGCTGGAGGCGAGACGAGGACGAACACCGATGGAACAAAAATGATCGAGTATGATTGACGACAATAAGGTGATAGACAACTTATGCATATCTTAATCATACAAAGAATTCAAAGACAGTTAAAGACATTAATATTTTATTTAAAAATAAGAGCAATGTTTCTTGTATAGTAGAGTTAAAATCATAGATGTTTTAGAAATACGATTAACGTAACAAGAGCTCAAATTAATAAGATATAAAATGATTACAAAGCATTTAAATAAAAACAATTAGTATTTGAGAAAACAGTACTGAGAAACAATAACTATTAATATTTTGAGTACGTTACAATATAGAAAAAAAGATTTAAAAATTGATTTTGAAACATATTAATAGACTGAGTAGTCTGAAAATGAGATTTATCTTTTATATAATAATTAGTAGCATAGAATATTTAGTCAGTAAGGATGTATATATCTTAAGCCTTACGGCATAATAACAAATAATAACTAATGTTTTAAAATCGAAGTCAGTGCCATGTGCACATATTTTTTTATAGTATCAAATAAATTTTAATTACCGTTTCAAGTTACATAGAGTTCTTATTGCAGATACACCTGACACCCAATTTAAATGTTATATTGTTTAAAGAATTTGTCAATCTTGAACGTGAGATCGTTCACGCCTATTTATGTGTATGTAACGTTGTATAAATTTGGTGCTCCAAGATCGTGGGGCTCCACAAATTTAAATTAAATTAAATTTGCCATTTATTACGTTGCAATATCTATAATAATTTCGTGGAAAAGTAATATATATACGTGCGCAACTTATGAATGTAATAAAATATTTTTCTTTATTTCATTCTTTTACCGGATTAATTTCAGAATAATCCTCGTAATTTATTTTTTTAATTTTTACTTCTTCTTGATGAACATATAAGAATTTTGAAGAATTGAATGTAGTTATAAAAAAGTGAAAAACAAAAAAAATAAAATTCCATTAACATTAATATTAATTTGAGGGCCACTTGAAAAGTTTGTGGAGCGACATTTAAAGTTTAGCAATAGAACTAAAGTTTTTCGTTTGTTGTGAGATTCATGTTTCTTGTAAACACCTGCTAATTTCCAAACCTACCTTCCAATGTATTCATTGTTTATCAGCTGGTCACGAAATTTATGTGTCACGCGTGTTTTGAAAAGTGAACAAAATCAAACGTCGTGCTGTGACTGAATTGTTTGCTAAAACACGACTAGAGTAGATGGAAATTCACAAGAAAATCCTAAATGTGTGGGGAGATACTGCGCCTTCAAAAATAATTTTCTGTAAGTGGGCACTTGTGTTTAAAAGCAGTCGTACGAGCACTGAAGATCATCCCCGCAGAGAAACCCAAGAAAGTGTAGCAACTTCAGGTACTATTAAAAAATATCATACACAGTGTTGAAAGACCGGCGATTGACAGTGGATGATATGCTCTAAGTTCCTAGGTATCTCACATTAGCGCGTGCATTATACTTTAACTGGAGAACTTGGTGTTAAAAAAACTTTTGTAAGTTGGGTGCAACATTTGGAGTTATTGCATTTTTGGACATCCACAGCAGGGTTTCCCTTCAGTGCTGGTACCACCTCGTTTAAGCTCGAGTGCACACTTACAGATCTTGTACTTGAAAGCGCAGCATCGACTGACACGGTTACCATTTCGTTGTGAACTTCCGTTGCCGATAGAACTTTTTAACTAAGAGCACGTGATTTTGTCCATTTGTTCAAAACACGCGTGACAAGTAAATCTAGAATAAAACTTACAGTACAAACACAAGTACACTTACAATAAACCAGTACAAACACAATAAAACTTACAAGTACAGCAAAAACTTATACAATATATAACTAAATTTATTCATTATAACTAAATTTCTATAATCATAGAATTCATTTTATAATATAATAATAATCATCATAAATATAGAATAAATTGTTATTACAGTAGTAGTAGCAGTAGTAGTTGTTGTTGTTGTAGCAGTAGTAGAATTAGTAGTAGTAGTAGTAGTAGTAGTAGTAGAACGTTCTTGCTTTATATCGTTCTTTATATACCAATTCTCATACATACTTAGTCATTCTTAAAAATTTCTGAGGCCTCACGGTCTTTCACGGCCAGACACTGTCGATGAAGTGATTCTTGGCACGGACATTATGAATGCCTACGGAACGCCTGGGTCTTCTCGAGATAGCCACCAAATGCCCGTTGCAGACATTGTCAATGAAGTGATTCTTAGCACAGACATTATGAATGCCTACGGATTCGTTGTGGACTTAAGAGTGAATGTCCTAAGTTTTGGCCAAGAGAAGGTAAAGCTTTTCATGGCTAAAATGACAGGGTCTGCCAACCATTTTGTTGCGTAAGTGGCATTGGCTGAAGAAATCAACTGATCTGGTCAAGAGGAACCTCTCCTATTGCAGACGGAAATGGAAGAAGACCTATCAGAGGAAGTACAAATAAGTGTAACGACAAAAGAAGTGATTGAAAAGCCAACTATGGGTGTCGAGAGTAAAACACAAAACAATGCAGGTAAACTACCCCTTCCCTTTAACCGAACAACCCCATTTTTGATATTTTTACTTTTGTTGAGTAATAGTTTCATTATAAGGTATCTTATCCATCAAAATAAAGTAGTTTATTCGGCATGAAAAAAAGGTAGTTTAAAAAAAATTACACCCTCCCCCTTCAACTACCCTTTTTATTTATAGATATTTCATCTACCTTCCTACAGTGGATTATTATGACCTTCTTTTCAGGATACTTTATTTATCAAAATTAACTACTTTGCTCTTGTTAAAACGTAAACCGTTGGAGGTTAACTACTCCTCTCCCTTAACCGATCTTCACAAAAATCAATAGGCCTTGAGGCTCTACAACTCGGACACATATGCAAAAAATTATTTGATTTAGTTTGAATTTGCGGCAGTTATCGTTCGCCATAGAAAACATTCTACTTACAGACACACAGACAGACAAACACACACCCAGACACTTTTCGGAAAATGACTTTTCTTTATGTTTGAGGATAGTACAATCAGAATTAGCCCTTATCTCAAACACGATATTTTTTCGCGGCCACCATTCTTCCATTTCCTTACGGAACATGGAAGTAAAAAGGAACCTTCAGGTAACATAGAACTGTATGTACGCCCGAAAACATTGCGCGCACAAGACCTCTTATCCTACACTATCCTATAGTAAACATTCTACCTGACGCCATACAGTTTCACGTGGCTTGTCGAATAACAGTGTTCGAAAAATTCTTCATAATGATTTAAACAGCCGTACAAAATTAAAATATTGTGAACCTTAAGTGACAGTGGTAAAGTAAACCGTGTGACGTTTTGCCGCCAGTTCTCGTATGTCATAAATAACAACGTAGACGTTACTCACAATACGCTAATGGGTAATGAAACGCATTTCCATCTGAGCGGATATGTAAATAAACAAACCTTTCAGTACTGAGAGTCAAATAACCTTCGAGAAATGCTTTGAGAACCATTGCATACTGCTAAACTTACTATAAGGTGTGCAATAGTTTCCTTTGGAATAATCAGTTCTCATTTATTTTTCTCGGAATTCCATTACTGTCACATCAGAACAATATGACCTAATGACAACGAATTTTTGTCTTCCCAAGTCGCAGGAAAGTCTGAAATCACACCAATCAGTATGGGGACCAACCAGCCATAGGGCTAGGTGATCAATGGATGCAGTTTACCTTCAGGAGTAGCAACATTCCCTGGCCCGCGAGATTGCTAGCGTGCCATTTATTCTACTGGGGATATTTTAAGAGTAAGGTGTACAATCGTCCACCCCCATGAAACATTGAAACACTCAAAGTTGGTGTAATATCTGTTCACATGTTACCCCGTGTAATGGAAAACGTAAAAACTTCAAAAGTGTGAGAGTTGACATTGTCGCCACATTCGGGGTGTAGTGTTCAAAAACTTGTAGTTTCTGCGTATAGTTAAATGCTATTATGTATACGTTCAATTTACTGTAAATGTTAATTTTACAATCCATAAATGAAAACACGACTTAATTTTTAAAGCCACCCGTATCATTGACTGATCCTGTATTTTAAGAATTATTTTTTACGAATTTTTAAAGGAATTCCATCATAGTGGACACCGTAACGTGTTTTATTTCTTAAAAACTTCAATTAAAGCACTTAATTCTCACCATTTGTACAATAGTAAAACATTTAGAAAAGAAAATATTAAACATTTTTCATTAATGTAATTGTTAATAACAATAAATTGTTCGTTTCTAAGCAATTGATAGAAATTAAATGAAATTATTTAGTTTAATTCAAACCGACAAAGAACACGGATGTATCGCGCGGTGTCTCTGCAGATAAATTCAGCTTGTGGCTCTTTTTTCCACTGTGAAATACTCCAGGTAATGGAATTTTTGCTATTCTGACTGTCACTATTAGGATACGGGCATCACACTCACACACACCCGTTTGGCGGACACATGTCTTGCGTTGCAGTCTGCCTGTTAGGAGTCAGTGCAAGCAAGCGCCTTGCATTGATTTCAACACGCACTCTGGTAAGCGCGCGTATGTGTTGCCCGCGCGTACAGACTCACACCGCACCACTGAGCCGACACATGTCCTGCGATGCAGTCTGCGTGTTGGGGGTCAGTGCAAGCGCGCGCCTTCCATTGACTCCAGCACGCACTTTGGTACGTCGCACGCATGTGCGCTCGCGATGTACACACATGCTTCGTTGTTTTAGTCGTGGCAATCACAGTAGTAAAATTTTGCAACTGTAGTATGTTTGAAATGGGCAAACTCAGCCAGGGTTGAATTTATTGTAGACAACATACAAAACACCAAAACACGTTACATGTTCTGGTCTACAATTCGACAAAATAAATATATACTGGATGAACACGTACACCATGTTGGACTTATAATAAATATATTAACAGAAACTACAAATTTGAGTTTTCTTGTTACTTTATTTATTGTACTTCTGTAATTAATAGTTTCCTTATTCTTTATTAAATTTGTAAAAAAAAAAATCGTTAATCTATTTGTGTTTAATTTTCTATTGTTGGTGTTGCTCCTATCGTAGAAGGTGGTGTCATTTAATGTAGGTTGCACTTTGTAAAAGGCTTAACTTTTTTTCTTCTTCTTCTTCTTCTTCTTCTTCTTCTCCTTAACCCTGGGGTTAGTGGGTTTGCAATTTCTTCCTTTACGTACACAGCCTCTTGATCACCACATACCTTCTTCCTTTTCTTACCCAAACTGTGTAGTTCTACCTGGGCCTGGGCCTTCCTCTCCCACTACGCCCTCGATCAGGGTGGGGAACCAGTTTGAATGGCATAGAAGGTGACCATCTAACTTTTCCATTTCACACTTAATCCAATCAACATTTTTGTTTTTTTAGTTTTTATAAGCACATGAATGCATAGAAGTCTCCTTTTTGTACTTTAATACTGTCTTCCCACTTGAACCTGGGTCTACCTCTTTTCCTTTTACCTTCTTGTTTTGCTTTCCACGCTCTTCTAGGATATCTTCGATTTTCTATTCTACAGACGAGGCTAAACCGTCTCAACTGTGAGCTTTGTATCATATCAATTAGAAGGATCATCTCAAAGTTTTGCGGGTAGTCAGGTTTCGTATTATATCTGTTACTACTTTAACAAAAAATTTAATTTCATTCGCACTTATACCGGCTGTCACTTGGTGGAGTCTTATTAACAATTTTTTCCACATTTATTCTGAAGAAACCTTACAGAATGATTTCGTCTAACGTGCTATCCATCTCTACTGAATTTTCATTAAACAACTCCAAATCTTATCAGAAGACGTACGTCAAACAACTACTATCGTTAGAACTTATCACACAACATCTCGACTACTAAACAATCTGTAATCGTTTTCAAGTGTAACGTAAACTAGTACATTAAATACAAACTTAAGCCTACTCGAGATTCGTTCACTAACAAGTATGGACCGCAAAAAATGGAAAAACCACCATCTTCTACAAAGTTAAATACAACTACAGAAATATTATATAAAAAGAACCGTTACTTACCTTCTAAGTCCGCTGGACAGAACCGGGAAGCACCACCACACTGACGGAAGTTTACACAACGAACAACCTTGCGTCAATGGTGGTGCTTCTCGGTTCTGTCCAGCGGGCTTAGAGGGTAAGTAGCGGTATGTAAGTAGGAATTACATGTGGTAAATTCTAACGATGGCACTTGCCCGACCTAACCCTGCTGATAATGCTCACGTACCACCGAAAGTTAGGTTCAAAGATTAAACTCCAAATCTTTAAGTTTCGAATTTGAGAGTTATACTCTAGCTATTCTACCCCGATTCTTTCTCATTTAATATTGGAAATATATTAGGTCGTTCCCTGTGTTATCCCTTTCTGTATTTGATAACATGCACATTCTGATTTTACGTGTTGTTATTTTATTGTCTATGAAATACAATAAACTTATTTATGTAATGAAAACACATACATGTTTTCAGTGGTACCCAATTCACTTGTATGAATAGAAAAACTAACTTTTCCAATCCGCCTTGTGACTTCTTGTTTACAATTGATGACGCACCTCAAAGCATATGCTTCATCGCCAGATATTTAACTAGTAGCGTGCTCCAGCGTCTAATCCTGAAGTCGGCCTACTTTTGCTTAACTCAAAATTTAAATGTGTGCTATATTACATGTTCTACTATCTTACAATAATCTTTGTGTGTTCGTACATCGGATTCTTTTAAATATGTTTGTCACATTATGATTAGCTAGTAGGTCTATGGTCCCTGAGCTGCAGAACTCGCTCACTATTTTGAATGGAGTAGGCTACACTTATTATTACATAAATTTTGTTATTAGACAATTTTCGAATTGCGGGAAAAATAACATACATCCCGATTACTCTAATACTTTTCTTACACAACAACTGTAGAGTACACAATCATACAATAAACGCAAAGACTTAGGAACATTCAGATTTGGGTTACAGTTCATTTTAATCTGACACCCAGTTGGATTTTCACTTTAAAAAAAATTCTGTCCTCTTTAATGGTTCTTAAGAGTCCAAATATTTTGAAATTTTAAAACTTAACATTAGATTCAGATTTTAGTCAAAATTGCTTTAACGTAATATGATATTTATTATTTTGCATATATCTGTCACGTTACAATATATATTATATAATATTGAACATAACAAATCGATAAATCTTAAATAAACTTAAAAATTTTTCGTAATACAGATTTAATCTTTAAAACGGGAGTAGGAAAGAAAAAATATACGTCAGAGTAAAAGTATATTAGAGACAATTCAAACAAACCTCTGAAGATACAGAAAAATTTCTGTGAAACGTACGTCAGGTGAAAATAAACCTACTTGCAGTGTAATTATTTGAAGATATTACTTAGAGTAAAAGAAATAATATGTACTAAACAATAATAATATGTAATATGTCGCTTTTGGCGGCCTGAAGAAGATCCCCGAGAGGGGAATCAAAACGTTGCCGACAAGATGTCGATTCACAGCAGCCAAGGTTTTTAGAAATAATTCCGAATATGATAACTACTTACAGTTTGCCACATAATATTCTAATTACTAGATTAATTGTTAGACAATTATTCACTAACATAATACTGTTACGTAGATGGCTATCTTCTGTGGGTCAGAATTAATTTAAACACCAGAGAGCAAAATAAAATAATCACAAGTTTTATTTAGTTTCTAATGCTATGGTTTCCTTCCCCGTTGTAAATTGAAGTCTCTATTACACAGTGTTCACAACAAACAATAGAAACCACAGCGATAAAATCAAAGGAAGAAGATCGTGAAGACGAAGGAGAATTTCCTGGATGAGAATCCTGCGAGAATGATTCCACTGCACATAAACAAACTTGTTCAGGACGGCTGAGTCAACGTCCAGATAGCCACAACGATTGTCAACCTCTTCCGGGAGATTGCACTATAAGAAGAAAAAGATAATTTTCTGATAAAACTTTAAAACAAATCTAGAAAAACAGATGCCGAGTTGCCATGATTTGCGCCGGGGAAGTGAGCTCTCAAGCAATTTTGTTGTTATTGTCAAATAAATTTAATCAGTTGATATCAATATCACCAACAGAAAAGTAGATCCAGTAAGGGTTTATATTAATGGGCTGGAAGTGCCATATGCTAACACAACAAAGTAGTGCTACGACATTATAAAACAGTCTACGTGTTTATCGAATGTTCCAGAGGAATCCGGCTGTAATGTGTGTGGCGTACGTGATTCTCGACCCATTAGCTAGACTGTAACAGAAGGTGCGCGAACTGTGTCAAGGCCGCAATGGATTACGCTTTAATGATTTCCTTTATTGTTAATGCGCAGTATGGAATATTCTAGTATTTCGGCGGGGTATAAATACATGTACTCGACGACGTTCTGTTTCAGTTTGAGTTGCGAATTATTGGAGTGCGATTTGTAGTATTGTGGCGAAGTGTTATGTGTTGTGCGGGACGATCGTAATACAATTATATTTTAGACATTTTTATTGCGTGTAAATAATTTTTATTTGATTTGTTGTAAGAGACTGTCTTGTTAATTACAAACTGGTTAATTGTGATTATTAAAGCTGGTGATTAGTGACGTAATTGGTGTGACTTGTATTTTGTTTTCCACTGTGCCATACGACGATCAGTAGACCGTCGTAACAGTGTCTAGGTATGACGCTGGATATAAAGCTTCAATGGATAGAACACTTTAAAAAAAGAAGCAGGAGCTCAACATAAAATACAGAAAATTGTACTGACTGTTCGGGAGAAACTCGCAACTAACAGTTGAAAACAAACTCCTGTTATACAAACAAGTTCTTTAGCCTGTGTAGACTTACGGAATTCAGCTGTGGGGCTGTACAAAGAAAACAAACTTACAAAAGATACAAACCTTTCAGAACAAAGTACTCAGAAGCATAGTGATGTCCCTTGGTATATAAGGAACGACAACATACATAGAGACCTCAATGTACAACATGTCAGCGAAATCATAACAAACATGATCACAGGATTCAGATCCACGTAAACCCAATAATGCGACACACGTGGTGGAAGAAGCTCCACACGTCCTGAGGCGACTCAAAAGATAGAAGCCACATGATCTGGTATCGCAGTAGAAATCGCAATAGCCACATGATCTGGTATGTATAGATCCATACAACTCTACGTGACAGAATAATCTGACGGGCTTCACCACATCACCCGTGAAGGAAACATAAAGGAGAAGCTGCTCGATGAGCTTGCTCAGTTATAGCATTAGAGGTGTTTTTAGTGGGTTAGAGCCAAAGGCTACTAGGAACTACGGGGTTTCTAGTGTCTACAGAGATTTTCACCTACACTCATAAAAAAAAATTGTCAAATAAATGAAAATAGTTCAAGGCATGTTTATACAGTTATAGAAACAGTAGAGAAAGCTGTTAAATTCTCAACACTGCGTAAAGATTAAAAGAGAAAGTCCAATCAATCACAAAGAAGCGCAGAATTTGTACGTAGACTCAGGGTTTGAAATTCATTAAAAAAGTTCATAATTGTTATATATTAAATAGCGTTATTACAAACATCGTTAGCGGAATAAATCGATAGCTTTATTTTACCGATGTACATGAACAAACAAAGCATTCTATTATTATTTATATGCCGAGTGAAGCAATTTAATAGTTATCGGTTAAATACATATGAGAAGTTATGGCTTCATTTGAAAATTTTCAATATTACTAAACGACTTTAAAACAGGGAAGTCACAGTACGTACTTTTAAAACTACGTATTAAATCATTTATGTAATAAATAATCCACTTCTTAGGTACGGTACCTCTTACGTGCTATAAAGCCACACGGACAGTAAACCCGCATTGAAACGAAACATCGCGCCAATAACGTTAAGCCGTAAAAGTGTATCTACTGTCAACTGGATAAATGCGATCGTATCTTACACACTGTGGACAGCCACAAACTGCAACTCTGTAGTAACGTAATCTACCGGATGAAAGTTGTACTCCGTATGCTATCATATTATTTCCATATTCCTTAAGGAATGGAAGTATGGTGATGGCAAAAAAAATCGTGTTCGAGATTATTGCAGATTCTGATTCTACTACACTCAAAACATGAAAAAAAGTCGTTTTCCGAAAAGTGTCTGTATGTGTGTCTGTCTGTGTGTGTGTCTGTAGATTTTTTTCTATGGCAAACGATAACTGCCGCAAATTCAAACAGAATCGAATAATTTTTTGCATACAGCCCTGATTTGTAGAGTACTGTACTCACGACCTATTGTTTTTGGTGAAGATCGGTTGAGGGAAAGGGGTAGTTTACCAGCAACGGTTTTTTTTTATCAAGGGAAATTTTTTTTTTGGCAAACGATAACAGCCGCAAATTCAAACAGAATCAAATAATGTTTCGCATACAGCCCTGAATTGTAGAGTTCTCAAGACCTATTGTTTTCGGTGAAGATCGGTTAAGGGAAAGGGGTAGTTTACCAGCAACGTTTTTTTAACAAGGGTATTTCCTATGGCAAACGATAACAGCCGCAAATTCAAACAGAATCAAAAGATTATTTGCATACAGCCCTAAATTATAGAGTTCTCAAGACCTATTGTTTTCGGTGAAGATCGGTTAAGGGAAAGGGGTAGTTTACCAGCAACGTTTTTTTAACAAGGGTATTTTCTATGGCAAACGATAACAGCCGCAAATTCAAACAGAATCAAATAATGTTTTGCATACTGCCCTGATTTGTAGAGTACTCAAGACCTGTTGTTTTTGGTAAAGATCGGTTAAGGGGAAGGGGTAGTTTACCTGCAACGTTTTTTTATCAAGCGTATTTTCTATGGCAAACGATAACAGCCGCAAATTCAAACAGAATCAAATAATGTTTTGCATACATCCCTGAATTATAGAGGTCTCAAGGACTTTCGATTTTGGTGAAGATCGGTTAAGGGGAAGGGGTAGTTTACCTGCAACCGTTTACGTTTTAACAAGAGTAAAGTACTTGAAAATTTATTTAAACTTTTTGAAACAATGGTAATTGTTAAAAATAAAATAATTTTGTTGCCAGGCAATAAAACTATAATTTTTTCATTTTAATGTAATATAATATTTTTCATTTAATAAAGCAATAAAAAGACAGGTAAGTCAGAGCCTGGCTGTTTGGCTGAAAATGATTTTAAATATAAATCTTAGAATATGGAAGTCATGTATGTTTCTCCATACCGATATTTAAATTTCCTTTGCGTAAAATGTCCCTTGCTCTACTAATAACAAACTCTACCCGATCCTTTTATTACTTCCATATTCCTTAAGGAATGGAAGTATGGTGATGGCAAAAAAAATCGTGTTCGAGATTATTGCAGATTCTGATTCTACTACACTCAAAACATGAAAAAAAGTCGTTTTCCGAAAAGTGTCTGTGTGTCTATCTGTAGATTTTTTTTCTATGGCAAACGATAATTGCCGCAAATTCAAACAGAATCAAATAATGTTTTGCATACAGCCCTGATTTGTAGAGTACTCACGACCTATTGTTTTTGGTGAAGATCGGTTGAGGGAAAGGGGTAGTTTACCAGCAACGGTTTTTTTTTATCAAGGGAAATTTTTTTTTGGCAAACGATAACAGCCGCAAATTCAAACAGAATTAAATAATGTTTCGTATACAGCACTGAATTGTAGAGTTTTCAAGACCTATTGTTTTTGGTGAAGATCGGTTAAGGGAAAGGGGTAGTTTACGAGTAACGTTTTATGTTTTAACAAGGGTATTTCCTATGGCAAACGATAACAGCCGCAAATTCAAACAGAATCAAACGATTATTTGCATACAGCCCTAAATTGTAGAGTTCTCAAGACCTATTGTTTTTGGTGAAGATCGGTTGAGGGAAAGGGGTAGTTTACCGGCAACGTTTTTTTTAAAGGGTATTTTCTATGGCAAACGATAACAGCCGCAAATTCAGACAGAATCAAATAATGTTTTGCATACTGCCCTGATTTGTAGAGTACTCAAGACCTGTTGTTTTTGGTGAAGATGGTGAAGATCGGTTAAGGGGAAGGGGTAGTTTACCTGCAACGTTTTTTTATCAAACGTATTTTCTATGGCAAACGATAACAGCCGCAAATTCAAACAGAATCAAATAATTTTTTGTATACATCCCTGAATTGTAGAGGTCTCAAGGATTTTCGATTTTGGTGAAGATCGGTTAAGGGGAAGGGGTAGTTTACCTGCAACCTTTTACGTTTTAACAAGAGTAAAGTACTTGAAAATTTATTTAAACTTTTTGAAACAATGGTAATTGTTAAAAATAAAATAATTTTGTTGCCAGGCAATAAAATTAAAATTTTTTCATTTTAATGTAATATAATATTTTTCATTTAATACGGCAATAAAAAGGCAGGTAAGACACAAACACACACACACACACACAATTCACGTTATTTCTGGCCTCACTCATGTTTATTTTCTTACGTTTGCACGCTTTTTAAATGGAAAGTGCCGAAACCCACACCAACATAACGCGTGCAAGCCGAAAAAATGGACATCAATTTGCTTACTGGCGAAGCTAGTAGTTAATGAATGGGTAGGCAAAAATCTTATCTTAAATTTTTTTTAAGGAATCACTAAAAGGACGGTGGGTCAAATCGGACGCTGAGGTAGAGTTTGCTGTAACCGAATGGTTCCACAAACAGCCGTAAGAATTTTACTAGCAGGGAATCTACAGGTTAGCGCAACAGTGGAACTCATGTCTTAATGTTATT
Source organism: Magicicada septendecula (assembly GCA_034769895.1). Lineage (NCBI taxonomy): Eukaryota > Metazoa > Arthropoda > Insecta > Hemiptera > Cicadidae > Magicicada > Magicicada septendecula. Next base: position 245,044,260 of record CM068374.1, on the reverse strand, counting down.
GGAGACTTCTTTTAAAATCGTTGAATAAAAAATGCTTTACAGCTCTATACGTGTGTCTATTGAACAATCCTTGTATTAGTCATACACAATAATACAACTGATTGAACTTCAAATTTTTAAACTTGATTAGTTTCTATATATATGTTTAATGTTACAAATAATTCAAATAACAATCTTGATCATCTGTTAGTTCAGCGGAATAACAGTGACACTTTTAATAACCGCATAAAATAAACACTTAGAAACAACACAGGCGCTTTAACTTAACTGTTTGGACCACAGAAGTGAGGCATGCCTCAACGCTCTATGTGTACAGCGCGGGACAATCCCCCTCCCTACACTTCCCTATCACTCCACTATATTGCTTACATACGATGTATACAAAAAACGCTGAGGCAAGTTCAGGTTGCCTCATTCGCTTTAAACGAACTATGCCGAATCTCACCTGTCACCATCTAGCGGTCGCTCAATAAAGCACGTTTCGGTTTAATAAATTTGACAGTCGCGGTAACAATGTATAATCTTTACGTTACGTAGTTCATACGTATTTATAATTTTTATTCTACAGAATTTTTTAGGGTAGGCATTGCCTCAATTGCCTCCATGTAACTTCGCCACTGATATATATGTGTACAACGTTATCGGCAACAAAGAAGTAGTTTTTGTTAAAATTCCTTCCCGGGATATTTGGCCGTAGTCCAATGTTTTCTACAAAACCAGACATTTCGGCAATGCCATCGACTTCCATCATCAGTGAAAATCGAGTGCGATAACGTGAGGTGGTATACGTTAGTGACCACAGGACTGTGGTTAAGGCTGAAGCAGTAAGTAGAAAGAAGTAGTTTCTATGGTAATATTTCATTTCGAAAATGATTTTAAATATAAATCTTAGAATATGGAAGTCATGTATGGTTCTCCATACCGATATTTAAGTACGTTAGTGAATAGATGTAGGTATGCTGAATTGTGTGTGTGTGTGTGTGTGTGTGTGTGTGTGTGTGTGTGTGTGTGTGTGTGTGTGTGTGTGTGTGTGTGTGTGTGTGTGTGTGTGTGTGTGTGTGTGTGTGTGTGTGTGTGTGTGTGTGTGTGTGTGTGTGTGTGTGTGTGTGTGTGTGTGTGTGTGTGACTGGTTTTATAGTAATTGATGTCAGCTTCCAGTACGTAGCAGCCGCTTTTCTGTAACCAATCGATCTCTCCGTCTCTAAAATGTTGCCTTCCTTGTAATCCTTCAGTGTTTCTGTACTTTCTCATACGGGTGACAGATAACGTAAGTCGATAATTTTACTTCCATATTCCTTAAGGAATGGAAGTATGGTGATGGCAAAAAAAATCGTGTTCGAGATTATTGCAGATTCTGATTCTACTACACTCAAAACATGAAAAAAAGTCGTTTTCCGAAAAGTGTCTCTGTGTGTGTCTGTCTGGCTGTGTGTCTGTCTGTAGTTTTTTTTCTATGGCAAACGATAACTGCCGCAAATTCAAACAGAATCAAATAATGTTTTGCATACAGCCCTGATTTGTAGAGTACTCACGACCTATTGTTTTTGGTGAAGATCGGTTGAGGGAAAGGGGTAGTTTACCTGCAACGGTTTTTTTTTATCAAGGGAAATTTTTTTTTTTGGCAAACGATAACAGCCGCAAATTCAAACAGAATCAAATAATGTTTCGCATACAGCCCTGAATTGTAGAGTTCTCAAGACCTATTGTTTTTGGTGAAGATCGGTTAAGGGGAAGGGGTAGTTTACCTGCAACCTTTTACGTTTTAACAAGAGTAAAGTACTTAAAAATTTATTTAAACTTTTTGAAACAATGGTAATTGTTAAAAATAAAATAATTTTGTTGCCAGGCAATAAAATTATAATTTTTTCATTTATGTATTTTTTTCTCAGTTATGTACTGTTTACGTTTCCATTTTATTATTATGACTACCGCAATGAAAAGGCAGGGAAGACACACACACACAATTCGCGTTATTTCTGGCCTCATTCATGTTTATTTTCTTACATTTGCACGGTTTTTAAATGGAAAGTGCCGAACCCATACCAACATAACAAATGCAAGCCGAAAAGTGTCCAGCGTGGATAGCGATTTGCTTCCTGTGGATCGCTGGGCAGTGTAACTGCACGTGTTTACAGAGGAACGATTCATAGACAGACTTTTCGTCTTTAGGGAATGAACCCTCTGCAAGATGCTGAGGGTCCATGAGTGACTTCGGAGCGCTCCTTCTTTTCCGCATGTTTGTTCTGTGAAACGTACACTGTAGATTCGCAGCTTTATTCTAAGCAACGCTCAATAGGAAATGTTGAACATTTTTGTCCACGGTGTACCCTCATACACACTAAACCTGCTCTGATGTTTTAATTACGGACATCATAATATTAAAACTTTGGAAACTTAAGCACTACTTAATGGAGATCAATCATTAACTTATACAAGCCATTAATTTTATGCATATTTTTTATATATATGTGTACAACGTTATCGACAACAAAGAAGTAGTTTTTGTTAAAATTCCTTCCCGGGATATTTGGCCGTAGTCCAATATTTTCTACAAAACCAGACGTTTCGGCAATGCCATCGACTTCCATCATCAGTGAAAATCGAGTGCGATAACGTGAGGTGGTATATGTTAGTGACCACATTACTGTGGTTAAGGCTGAAGCAGTAAGTAGAAAGAAGTAGTTTCTATGGTAATATTTCATTTCGAAAATGATTTTAAATATAAATCTTAGAATATGGAAGTCATGTATGGTTCTCCACACCGATATTTTAAGTAGTATTTATTAAATATTGAAGGCTAACTACAGTAATTTTCGCGTGTACACAAGAAACGAGGGAAAGGATGAAAATAATTATAAACTGGTGCTGAAGGTGGTATTTCGTTAAGAACCAGAGATATTGCTGAAAAAGTACACGTGTTCGACATCGGGGGTTTCTGCGCTCGTTGGAAGACACCAACGTCTTCGTCCGGTGCTGATCACCAAAAAAAAAGCGAGCCAGAGCTCTCGTCGTCGTACCGACCTCTTTGTATGTTGAATTCGGCTGGGAAGTTACCCTCATCAGAGTAAGACTGGTAACAGCGATTAGATCTGCAGGAGATCTCCCCGAGAAGCAGGTCATCTTCAGGTCAGGAACATCGGAGGTGGACGCGATCCAAGAAGTGTGTGAAGTTGCCAGAAGAGCGGTGGATCACAACCATTTCTCTCGAAGGGTTGCGCTACTGGTGACACTCGACGTAAAGAACGCGTTAAACTCCGTGAGGTGGGGAGACATGCTGGAAACGCTGGATCATGATATCCCCGGGCCGAGGTACCTGCTGCGTATGATGGATTACTTCAGGGATAGTACCCTGCTTTATGAAACGCAGAAAGAACAGCGGTTACTGCCGGGGCAGCCCAGGTTCAGATCTTGGACCGGAACTCTGGAACGCATCCTATGTATGCTGAGGATAGAGGATGCAGGAAAAGTCCTGGTGTGCTTGGTAGACTACGCGGATGATGTGCTGGCTCTCGTCAACGACGATGAGTCCCATATCAAGCTTAACAGGGTTATGCGGTAAGTTAACAAGTAGATGGAATCATACGGGGGAAGTTAGCACTCAGGAAGACGGAAATCATGGTCCTGACTAAGAAGATAATCCCCATTGTTATCCAGGTACGAGTCGGAGACAAAATGATCCAGTCAAAGCCAGTGGTGAAGTATCAGAAAGTGATGATTTATTCAAAGATGAGCTATTTGAGCAGATTAGGCGAACGACTGATAAGGCGGCGAAAGGAGTTAGTCGGTTCATGGCCAACATTGGCGACCAGTAGTCAAGCAGAAGACTCTTGATGGCAGCTGTCCAGTGTGGGCAGACTCCTTGAATCGTGAGATCTACAAAAAGAAAGTAGCCCAGAGCTAAGGACGAAGTGCTCTTCGCGTGATACTAGCTTATTGCAGGGTTCTGATCTGCCTGTCTTGGTCATTGCTGGAGTAATGCCGATGCGAGCTGGAAGAAAGCTTGGGATCAAGAAGAACGATGTCGCTGGTGGGAGAAAGGCCATCAAGCTGGTGCAGCCATGGACGGAGACATCGACTATTATCTTACCTAGTTCCTGACTGACTCGGGTATTTTCGATCCTACCAGAATAATGTACACAGGCAGAGCAAAAATGTGCTTGTACTGCTTTCTGAACACTGGAGGACAATTGTAAATCTGTACAAAGGAACGCTAGTAAACGTTAGAATTAAGAGAACAAGGGGCGGATTTCAAATAGCTGAAATAGTGGCTGTAGCTAAGTTTCAAGTAGCTGCCATGTGCTTAGGAGAGGGAGAGACAGAGGATAGTGTTGGAACGGCTTAAGTACAGCTTCGTGCCCCTGCTGTGCCAATGAAAAAGGGAATTAAATGCAGATTTTAGCTAATAAAACTAATGAGTAATAAAACTCAAGTTGTAACCTCTTGTCGGATTAGGACACCATGAAGATACATTCAGTTTTAATTAAATCTCACTGTTTGATTTTTATAGTTATTAGAACCGTTAATAGTAGAACTTTTGCGGTACAGGTCCACAGATACTGAGTTACTCCGTAAATAAATTAAATCAAATCTGAATACTTTAGTTACAGCATGCCTAAAATCTTATTACTATCTTCTGATACTGGTATTGAATATTAAAATTGTAATAGCAAGACGTCCGTTGTAACTGTAGTTATCAGCAAAATATCAGTTGTCCGCATCTTTCAGTGAGAAAGGTAATTAATTGCTAAAGTGAATCTTAACTTTCCCTAATTGAACAAACTTAATGTTATTAGTGGATTACCAGCTAATCTCTGTTTTGCTTAAAATAATCACTGCATACACTCTAAAAGCTGTTCACATAAACTTAAGCCATCATTTAACGCGTTTGCATAAAATAATTTTTGATCTTTAACACTAACTGACAAACTTTAATGCTACCACTGTTCATAAAAATCGGCCATCTTACAGTAACAAAACACAATTTTATAAATAAAGCAGAATAATAACTACTGGATGCTGAATGATTTTCCAATCAGAAAAGTGCTGGCCAAAGTGTTCTCAATTGGCGATTGCATTGGCTTAAAATATTGTACACGTATGTATGAAAGAAAGCAGGGAATATTTTTACTTAAACACTCCTACGAAATAATTACATTTATAATTTATTCTACACATGTAAATTCTTTTCACATGTTGCCATATCAGAAACATCTACCATGAAACGATTGTTCTTACGCGTAAATTGATAGATATTTACGTTACCTATCCACCCGGTACAGTACACGTGTCCAGACGTACACCCGGATAGTACGTGATCCAACTGTACTATCCTAGTCCGGTTCTGAATAAAATCAATATTTCACCCTCGGACACATAGAGAAGAATACAATTAAGTGGTGCACATCTGCGTGAAATCCACTACGTCGATTGTCGAAACCTGTCTTCGCTTGGAAGTTGAGATTAAAAAGAGAAAGCAAGAGAGAGAGAGAGCTAATAGTACTGCGTTCGACATTTTGCGTATAGAAAATAAAACCTAATAGTGACTGGAACATATTTCACCGAGGCCTCGTTCGAATAGACTGTTTTCAATTTTACTAATGGCTTTCAATGTGAATAAATAATATTTAGAGAGATTTCGGAGGCCGTTGTAACATCTGGGTCTTCACTACGGTTACATTTGTTATTTCAACTGCTCTTATCTACGAATATATTTTCTTGTATTGTGTTACAGGTCCCCTGTTTTGTTCATAGTCTCATTGACCTGGTTGAAGTAATGGGGTCGCGAAAAGAAAAAAGTATGTTTATAATACTTTTTTGTAAAGCAGTCCACTTGTGAAATATATTTGTACTAGCGGAACCACAGTATTGAAATATATATATTATATATCGCTTTTAGTATGAGTTTCCATGCCACAACGTAAACTAAAACAGACATAGGAATTTAAAGTATGCACTATGGAAACGATATTTTACCGATAGTCACTAAACACCACTTTTGTATGTCACAGTCTTTGTTAATATTGCTTTTAGTTTTTAATCATGAGTAATTAAGGTATCAAATATAGAAGGATAAATAGATGAAAGTTGAGGAAATGCACAGAGTTTACGTCAAAAATTTTATTAAAAAAAAATAGTTCGTAAAGATAAAATAATCCGTTTTCCCAACGCAGTGGTCCCTGTGTTCATAGGGGGAAGGCTGCGGAAATCAGGCTCCATTATGAACTGAAGTAAACGGGGGTTGGAGAAAAGAGAGCGTATGTAATGAAGAAATCCAAGACATTGAAGCGCTGAGATACTTGCAAGTGGAAGCCATCGACGTTAGGGTTGGAAGGTTCGTGTTCTGCCAATTACTTCAAATAGGTTACTACACAAGTGATAGGTTATACCCTATTAGGAAGGAAGGATAAAATAATGTGAAAAGACCCGAGGTAAACGTAAGACACAGTGGCTCGAAACAAACAATAATAATAATAGTTTTTACAAGAGTAAATGGAAAAATTAGCTCTTGCAGCCCGGAAGGGTGCACACTTCTAGGGTCTGTGGTTTTGGGTATTTCATACACCCGATCGCTAAACAACCACCTTCTTTCCTCTTCTAGGACACTAACCTAGTGTTGTTTGTTCTAACTAGGCGTATTGTTCTTGAGCCCTAGGTCTCGCTTCTCGCTTATTATTCTTCAGGGTAATATAGTAATATAATCAGGTCTAACTTCTTCGCTCAATGCATCTCTTCTGTGAAGCGTACCACACAGTTCCAACCACCCTCTCCTCGAAGCACTGCTTCTGCGAAAGTTATCCAGGGAAATCTCCTGCCCAATTCCCACGATCTCCTCCATTGCAACCATATGACAAAGACGAAGAAGGTATGATTGACATCGACGGTGGCTCTCGGGCAGTACAGCACCTCTTTCCACTCTGTCTTTACACATTTTTCAGGTAGGACCGAAATTACCCGTGTCCAGTCAAGAACTGGGTAAGGTAATAGTCGATCTTCCCGAACTTCCTCTCAGACCACGGCTGCACTTGCTTGATGAGCCTTCTCGTTTTTCTTGCTCCCAAACTCTCTGCCAGGTCGGATCGGCATTACTCCAGCAATGACCTAGAAAGCCAACTCAGAACTCTACGAGAGGCTGATACCAACCGAAGCGCACTTCTTCATTGGATCTAAGCTATTTTCTTCTTGTATAACTTACGATTCAAAGAGTCTGATCACACGTCGGCTCCATACAGTAGGATTGATTAGACAACTGCGATCAAGAGTCTTCTGCTTGATTTCTGATCGCCAATGTTCGCCATGAGCCGACTAGACGACATCACTCACTTCGCCGTCTTGTTCGCCGTTCGCTTAGTATGCTCTAAAACCTCATCTTCGAGTCAATCATCACTTTGTGATACTTCACCCCTACCTTTGACTCGACCACTTTTTCTCCGACTCGTACCGGGATAACTATGGGGATCATCTTCCGATCTTGCTGAATGCTAACCTCACCCCGTGCAATTCTATCCGGTTTTTAACTGGAGCTTGATCTGGATTTGATCAACGGTACGATAAGCGACGAGTGCCATCACATCATCCATGTATTCTACAAGCACGACTTTTTCGGCATCCCCATCCTTAACCGATATACGATGCGTCCAAAAATCCGATCCAAGGACTGAACCGTGAGCCGCCGAGGCCGTCACAGCCATCCACTGCTCTCTTTCCGTAGCCATCCACCAAGAAAAAAGATCTTCACTGCCAATTTCATTGACACAGACATGACTATCTTCTTTGTTACTTGTTAAGATAGAGATCTGGAAACTGTTCCATCCCCTAGCACTATTCCAAATAATGGACTGGCTCTCACCAAAGATCCTAGGCAAACAAATTCCGTTATCTAATGTCCCGTTTTTAGACTGATGGCTGCTAAAATAAAAACGTACGAGCAAAGATTAATGCTGCCTGAATGCAATGAAAGATGGTCACAGGAATTCTTTGTGACAACGAAATGCCAATCCACCTGAAATCCAGAATATACCTCACAATGGTGAGAGCAGTTGCCCTGTACGGTGCAAAGTGTTGAACTGGTTTCCAAAGCGCAGAGCATTTATTACCCAGCATGGAAATGGGGATGCTGAGGAGGATAAAGTGAATTTCGCTGCTTGATCATGTCCACGACACTACTGTCAAGCGCCCGACTGGTGCGGCTCTTATGAATGACAAAAATAAGAAATGGCGACTTCTTTGGTACGGGTATGTTCTGCAAGTAGCACCTGATACCGTATAAACTTAGCATATCACCTGAAAGTTGACGGTAAGAAGACACGCGGGCGATATAAACTGCGATGGACGGTCGCTATAAACGCCGATTTCGAAATACACAACTGAGCCCACAAACGGGACAGACCCTATTAAGTTACATTCCGCATTGATCCTGAAAGCTGACTCCGTCCAACAGGTGAACGCTAAGGAAGAGAACAAGAGTAAGTATACAATTTTCATAACTACATTGGCAATTTATTATTCCCGCAAATAGCTTAAAGCGACGTATCGTCTAAGCAAAACAGAATACAACTGAACTTTCTATAAAATTATTCAATAAATTCTATGAAATATTCATTTAGCTCCGTATAACTTTGTGTAACTTTATGTCTTACTATCAAAACAACTTCGATTTTATAAGTATCTTTTTTATTGTTTAACTAGTTTTAAATGAGAATTCATTTATTTAATTATTATGATTCCGCTTGACGATTTATTTGCTTCTTTTATTTACACTTACCTACTGATTCTAAGCAACCGTTCAACGTTTTACTGTTGCTAAGTAAATTTATATTTGTTGTGCTTTATGAACGTAGAACATCAGTTTCTGGAATAGAACTCGTCAAACTTGATCGTTTATGTAATTACAAAATTACAATTACGATGTTACATTTATAGGAAAACAGAAAATTTATAGGAAACAGTGAAACTCGGTTCGCTGAGTTTAGCAATCCATCGTGTAATCTGCATCAGTGTTGCGCTACGAGGTTTACATCTATGTGGGTATGAACAGAGCAAGGATGTTCGTTAGTATGCCACCGTAGAAATTCCAACATCCTTATCCACAGCTTCGCATAACGGCATATATATTGCATTTTATATATGGTTTCAAAACAAAATCATTAAGAACTGAAATAAAATACAAAACATGTAAAAGGTTAAACGTTTGTTACTGAATTTGCCATAAAATGGCCATTGGCTCGCACTTCAATTACCAGTTTCTTAATCACCTGTATTGCCGTAGTGGCAGCGACGCCATCCTCGCCCAGGTCTCTCCAGTACCCACAAGGTCGCGTAACACCCACTTTGGAAAACTATGATCTACGTAGCTTGCCAGTAAATTGATAAAACATATATTTATCAGATATTGTATACTCTTAGGCAATTGTCATTTAAAACATACTTCCAGTTGATTCAAAACTGATGTTGGCGTGTATTTTATAAAAGACAAAAATTATTGGTACCAACAGGCTAATAACACGTTAACGTACAAGAATGTATGGAAGACCTGTGTTGCTCGAGGAAACAAAGTCAGATAGACGACGCGACGTTAAGTAATGAATCGTTCAAATCTCACCAGAATATTGCAAACTGGCATTCATTAGAATGGCGGTATCGTTATTTAAATATCGTTATAATCATTCCAGCAATAGAAGAACATCAAACAGTACCTTATCTTTACTCATTCTCTCGCAGTCTGAAATTGCAGAAATTCTCATTTTACAGATACTTTTTTAATCTGACTACTAAACTTGAGGGCAGGCTTAGCATCGTAACTGTCATCTCCTTTACTGAAAATATACTTAAAACATTTTATTTACTTTCTCACACGCTTCATCCTAGTACCTTGGCACACTGTAGTAACACAACATGATCGACTATTGTGTTTATGTTATAGAATCCTGGTTTTTTAATTAGTATACTTACATTAAATTTATCCTTTATTGCTATATTTCATAATTTCAATATTATATGTGTAATATAGTTAAGAGAAAATCTGTGTTTTTTTTTGTCCAATGCATTTTAAATAGGCGAACAGGGGTTTACTTAGGTACCATTAATTAATGATCTATTGAAGCTATATATTTGACATTTCTAGCATACCTTAATACATATTGTAATAAAACAAATTTAAATAAATATTGATGTGTGTTGATAATATACTTATTATGGAGTATGTGACTCCGATGTAATCAAGCCCCTCTGTTTGGACTAGCCAATTTGTAATAAAATAAATAAATGAGTGTGTGTTGATGATAAGCTATTGTGGAGTATGTGACTCCGATGTAATCAAGTCCAATGTAATATGTTGTATTGTAATGTGTTTATTTGGTGTGGCTCTCGACGTCTTACTGGCCTGAAACACTTCCTTAAGTTTCCCAGCTGGTCGAGTCCCAATGGTAGCAAGACCGGTCGAGTAGCGTAAAGTTGATGAAGAAATAGATATGCTCAGCTTCACCGAAAGTTTCAAAACAAAAATTATTGTTTTGAAGAAAATTAAAAAAAAAATTATGTTTATAAAAAAAAAATAATAAAAAAAAAATTTTAATTTTATTAATTAATTAATTAGGATCAATTAATTAATATAGGGCTGTGAAGTTTTAAACAGTGTAATGCTCTTCTGAAAATTTTTATTAAAGTTTTAGTATAATTTAAATAATCTATCACCACTCATAAGACTGTCTGTAAACCAATCGATATTTGTTTACCTTTCTATTTTTTTTTAGGTTATCTTCACTTACGGGTGGTAAAGTCCTTGTAGATTATCAATTAGAATTATATTATTGGTAATTAGTATTATTGAAGAAATAAAGAACTATTAAGTATTGAAAAGTATTAATGTTTTATTAAGTAACAGCAATATTGACTCTTATCGATTAGTATCGATTCTCAGGATATCGAAAAAAGTTACAAGTATATGTTATAAAAATTATATAGGGTTCTTTAAACAGCCAGTTATTACCAAAGTCAGAGAAATCGGGCTTATATTTAAAAAGTATAACGTTACAATCAAATTAATAGTTATTAATAAACACAGACATTGAATAATAATTTGTAAATATAATAATTGTTTTCACCCAACAGCTGTTGAACTAAGAGGAGGCACTGGGATGGTCAAAGAAAGATGGCTGCCGTCAAGTCGATGAAAATGTGACTCGTCCCTGCTGCGTTCCAAATAATGTATTTTGACGCAAAATTTCTGTTCTCGTGTCCGCAAATCTCTTGTTATATGTTGTGCAGTGACTGGTGTAGTGATTCTGGGTTGTATTTAGTGTATCTGTATAATTATTAGTTCAAACACTTTCTCCGATTCCGTCACTAATTTGGTTTAATGTATTATACAGTTTTCTAGTGTTTTATGGTGTTTTTCGGAGTAGATTTATATTGTTCTGTGTTATGGAGTGTTACTTGATCGTTTCTGTTATAATATGATAGTTTCAGAAGTATTTTACAAGTCACTCGCGATTTCACAATAACTCACTATACACTCGCTTTGTATGACGATTATAGGTTAGGTTATTCACGTTTTCAAAGGTATGTCATGTTAACCGTTCAACTACCAATAATTAACTAACTGTTTCCTTCAGTTTCAATTAAACTCTTAGCCCATATAATATTATCCTTAACATTGTTCAAATATTTTTCACATCCTGTGTACACTTTTACATTTTCACTATATGAATGCCTAAACTTTGGTTATTTGTCAATTTTATTCACTAGATTTGATTTAAATTAATCTTTCAGTTCATTCTGGTTATTTTCAGATTAAATAATGCCATTTTATAGTGTTTTCTGTCCAAAAAATAGTAATTTCACTTTCAGTTAGGTATACTCTGAAAGGTCAAAACATTAAAATTTACTTCCTGTCATTATATAAATTCAGCCATTTTATCAGTTATATTTAATATTAATAATCCTATATTGTATTAAAAGGTTCCTATTCCCTTATTTTCTGGTAATTAATTGAATTAGTTGTATTCTGAAACATTATTCTGAAATATATGACTCCCATGTCTAAATTTCTGAGTTTAGTCAATTTCATTTTTATTTATAATTCTGAATATACTTTATTAAAATCTCTCTAAATGGTATGTGCAATTATATGGCATGATCTCAAGTTTATTTTGTCTAAACCCCTTTTGTTTATTTGCATTTAAATGAGCAATTTCTCTGTTTTGATGAAGTTTGGTTTCCATTCTTTTGGCCTATGATTTTTTAACAATTTTTCTTACAAAATATTTTACAAACAACATATGATGTGTGATACCCTCTCTGACTTTTACATATAGTATTATAAATTAAACATGTTTTCAAATTACACAAAAACAATTAGTATTAGTTACAATACAAATAATAGTTAAACAAAATTAATAATATTTTTTTTTTTTAAATAAATGGTTGTCTTCAAGTCAGACATTTTGCAACAAAATCCCCATGTCCAACATGGAAACATGGTTTACGAAAAAGGTTTTTTACTAACTAACATCTTAATTACCCTCTACTATTTACAAGTGGTAACTATTTTTATAGTTCTGATGTTAGTTGTTACAGACCCAAACAAATGTCCTTATATCTAAAACATTTTTAAACATTCTTATACTATATACATAACAACCTTATATTTATATTCTTATTTCTAAACATTATTATAAGTAGGATTCTACAGTTTTTATACTGTCTTTTACATATTGTCTTTGGGGAATTGTACCCTGTCATTAACAAATAAATAGTATTAATTGTTCAAAAAGTATTATGACATCTGTTTTTCTTTTTTCATGTAAAACAAAAATGTTATTTTAAACAGATTCATGTCTTATGAATAACATATTGTCACAGCACACATTTTAAGTCATTGAAAAATGCATATTTCATTGCATCCAATGTTTGTGATTGCCAAGAATGAAACACAAGGTTCATTTTTTATAATACCCAAAACTATCACTGGTTCACTTTGCACTTATATATTATGTTAATGCTAAATGGTCGTATAGTCTTATCAACATAATAAATTGGTTAGCGTTTTTTCAATGGAGATTTGTTCCATGGGTACTATATTATTGTTTCATCTTAGTTCACAGGAAACTTTTACTTTATACACTCCTCTCTCTTAAATTTGTATACATGTGGTTTTTATTTCGTTATACTTTTATTTTTAGATATTTATTTTGGGGATATAGGGATTTGGGTGTCTTTTATAAGAGCATGACGTCTTCTTCAGGATGCTGCCCTCTTCTTCTTTCTTCAGTCTTCTTTTCTCCTGCCTTCTGGGACTGGTATCTTCTCCATCTGTTCTTGATGCCATCAGGTTTCTTGGGATCTTCTCCATCTTCTTCTTTAATTCAGAAATACACAACCTGTATTGGTTGATCTTGGCTTATTTTAGGGTTTCTATTCTATTTATTCTCCCTCGTTGTGGGTTTGGTCATATTGTGTACTGCTTTGTTATTTACTATTTTACCTTCCTGGGTTATACCTTGAAAACCTTTGGTTATGAGACTGGTTTTGGATGACTCATCACTAGTAACTCTTTTTATTTTAACTTGTATTTTCTTTATAATAATGATTTCTTTCCACAGTTGCTATGAATTAATCTATTTATATTAAACTTAATGCTTTCTTCCAAATTTAAATATTATAACTTCATTATTCTAATGATCAATTGCCATTCAATATTATGCTTATATCTGTCACGCTACAGATTGCTCTCCTCCAGAAGTAATTATTTCAGACATGTTTATGGATGAAATAATTTCTTATGATAATTTCATCATTTCTTATAATTCATTTTCTTCTCCATTTTTATATCGACTTTTTTATATTAGAGTTTTATTAATTTTATATATATAATTATTTGTTTTACTACTGATCCTTTTCGGATAGTTAGTGTCTTCTGAGATATATTATAATTGTAATACATTTTCTTTCTATATCAACTTCGTGTTGTATCCTTGGGATATTAATTCCCTAACATTCCCTATCACGTGGGCTGGGGCAGATCAGAGGGGCACTGTACGCTACTTCTCTGCTGGCCATACACCACTTCTATAAATTGAGTACAGGGGCATATCCATCCCTGCTCAAAAAACATAATGCTGCTGGAATTATCTTCAGTCAGTCATCGAATAAATAAATAAAAAGTAGTCTCATTTTCGACTAATAAAAATATCTTCGGATTCTCCACTTCGTAGTCTCTCAGATTATCTCACATTTTCTATCTTAATAAATCTTCATAATCTTTATTATACTCATTACATATATATTTTTCCAAAACTCTTAACTTGTCTGATATATTTAATTTAATTATGGTTGAAAACCTTTCTTTTAATAATTCTGGTTACTGTTTACAGTGTAACTCTCTTTCTTCTTCATCTGAATTCTCTTTATACTTTATTCTGGTTATTCATAGTATTAGCATGGTCTTTATAAATAGTCTTTCGTATTCATTATTTGAATGGTCTTAATATATTATATTTAATTTTTTGACATTGTATCTTTACATTAGATATACAGGTTGTTATATTGATCATTTTATTTAAACATTTTGGTTGTTTCCTTTCTCTTAGAAAGTTATTAATCCGCCTTCGCATTCATTAGCATTAATTCATTTATATTATATTTCATGTGGTATTTATTCTCTTTGCATTTCGTATAGGTCTTATTATTATCATTTGTTCAAAATCATCTTCTCCATATGTTTGGTATGAGTTGTTCTTCTTCGCTCTTAATTAACTGTTTTCATTTTCGTTTCATAGGTAATTAGTCTCTTTGCTTCCAAATTTTTTCCTTCTCTGGCATATTACACTCTTTTTTGTTAGTCTTCTCTACTCCTTCAAATGCTATTGTGAATGTCTAGCATTTATTCTGGATTAACGTTAATTCACTTTTCTGAATTAACCACTTTATTTTCTTCTCAATTCAATCATAATTGACACATAATTATTTTTTGGAACTTGGTTAGTTTTAATGTAAAATTCAAACTATTCTTTTTATTTAATTGAAAAATATTTCTCATAAATCCTTGTAATATGTTGATCTTATCTTGTTTCAAAGTTCTGACGTTCTATCAACATTCAAATTCTGTTTAATTCATTTATTCCCAGAATTGTTTCATTCAGAATTGTTTATAGTACTGTTATCTTACTATTATTTCTGAATGTTTTGGTATTTCTCCAAATTCAAATTCTTCTTAATTATTTACCATAAAGTTTTCTCATAAACTTAGTTATAGTAAGTTGGTCTTACTTTATTTTTAAATTTTTATAAATAACTTCAAAATTCCTTTCTTCTTAATTCTTTCATAAAGTTTGTTCAAAATTATCAGTGGTAGTAAGATGTTCTTACTAAATTTTAAATTTTTATAATTATATTTCAATTCAAAAGTCTTTCTTTTTCTTTCTTCCATAAAGTTCGTTCCAAAATTATTAGGTTGTAATAAGATGTTCTTACATTATTTCCGAATTTTTAAAAAATAAATTAAATTCTAAAACTCACAACTCATTCTTCATAATATTTCTTCATAGAAGCTTGATTGTACACTCCTTTGATTTTTCCTGAAACGATTTCCTTCAACTCATATGTATTGTTATGCTTATTATTTACCACAACATATGGGGTTATATTGTACTCTACACTGGCCCATTTTACTTATACTTTTGTAAGTTGATCTCCACTTTTTCTTTTCTTATAAATTTTCTTTTCTTTTATATACCCAGGAAGATGGACGATTTTCTTTACGTCGTTCCATTGCTCATATTTTTATTTATAATGTGCATTTTCTTAAATAGTCTTCATTCATAAAACCCAGTTTTGTTTCTATGTTTATTCTCCATATCATTTCCTTTCAATGATATTTATTTCGTCTCCTTCAACGTTGTTTTTCGCCGTAGTCGGTTATCATGATCCGTCCCTTTTCTTGATGTCGTGTGGTATTTGTGTCAACCAGGGTCCATCATCTCAGTTGCTCTTATAAAATTTACCCTAGGGCGCGACACTCGGTTATTATTACTGTTATTATTGTTATTATTAAAATTATCATAATAGTAATTTCGGTTAAGTGGGTAAGGGCTGTCATCATTATTGTTGGGATATGGATTTCTCTGACTGTATGGGACATTATTATGTTGGTATAAATTGTTTCTATTGTATGGATAGGGGTTGTTATTCCTAACGCCGTTAAAATTACCGATAAACTGGTTATTACGAGGCGGGTTGTTAGGGCCGTCGTAATTACTGGGCTGGCTCCCTCTATCATCATATGGTATACACCAATACTTCTCTGGTCCATGTTTTGTGTTCCCTGACAAATATATGTGAGGATCTTCATCTGGGTTATCACTTATTATTTGTTTATCTGAAACACCATAAGCTGGTTTACCATCACATATCCACTCTGAAGGAATATATTTTAGTCTAACCGTACCCTGGAACTGTCCTGGATGGCACGTTAATGGAATACATTCTGGTGATTCATCTGTGTCATCATTACAGTCTGGTACGATATCACATTTCCATCTTTCTGTAATACACTGTCCAGTCCTGCGCTGAAATTGATCTTGTCCACATGTCGTATTCTGTTTACCTCTGGTCCTTTCCCATTGGTACACTACTGTCTTGTGGTAAATTATTTTGGAAATTACTTCGATTCTCCTTCTATAATTCCTGGAATTCATGATGTCTTTGTCATAGGTAATTGGGATATTATTGCCATCAATCAACCCATGTTTCATCATCTCCAACTCTTCCTTAGTTTTTATCAAATTTCTTGGATACATTCTCCTTTTCCTTGGTTTAATATCTTCCTGGTTTCGGTTAGTTTCAATTTCAGGTACTACCATTACTAGTTCCTGCGTTTTGTCATTTATTACTTCTTCTGGTTCTGGTTGACTATCTTCCTGCGTTTTATCATTTATTACTTCTTCTGGTTCTGGTTGACTATCTTCCTGCGTTTTATCATTTAGTACTTCTTCTGGTTCTGGTTGGCTATCATTTTTTATTTCTTCGGTCTTCTCCTTTCTTAATTCTTCCTTTTTTAATCTGTCCTCTCTTCTTTCTTTAATCCATTTTTGATGCTCCTCTCCCCTTTTTAATCTGTTCTCTCTTATCTCCTGATTTACCTCCCTTAACTCTTCTCTTAGAATTTGATTGTCCTCTCTCAATTCTTCCAGCTTCTCCCCCATTTTCTCTTCCAACTTCCTGTTATCTTCTTTCAACTCTTCCTTCAATTGTCGGTTGTTCTTCTCTATCTTCTTCCTGGTTTCATCGATTTTCTGATTAGTATTTTCAATTTTATTAATCAATTCTTCTTTGGTCGACTTGAATTCTTCCTTGAACAATTGGTTGTCTTCCTTCAATTCTTCTAACTTCTTCCCCATCTCTTCTTCCAACTTCCTGTTGTTTTCTTCCATCTTCTCTTCCATCTTCTTGCTGTTTTCTTCCATCTTCTCTTCCATCTTCTTATTGGTTTCATCAATCTTCTTACCCAGGGACTGGTTGTCTTCCTTCAATACTTCCATGTTCTTGTTCATCCCAGTCAATACTTCTTTTGTGGATTGGTTATCCTTCTTCAATTCTTCTAACTTTTCTCCCATCCTCTCTTCCAGCTTCTTATTTGTTGTTTCGATCTTATTTCCTAAATCCTCTTTCAAGGACTGGCTATCTTCTTTCCTTTCCTTATTACTTTCGTCCATTTTCTTACTCATTCCTTTCATGCTCTTATTCATTTCCATCATCATCCTGAACATTTGTTGTGTTGTCATATCCTCTGTTTCCTTCTCCGGCGCATTGATTTCCACTGTTTTTGTAGGCATTTCGGGTTGTTCGTCTGGTTGTTCAGTTTGTTTGGACAACACCGGCGGCAATGATTCTCCCACCTCTACTGGCGTCGCCTCTTTATTGTCCATTTCTATTTCTAATTCTTTTTCGGCCTCCGCCGTCCGTTTCTTAGATGTTGCACGTCGTTGCATTTTCCCTTGAAATTCTCTGGCTTTGTAGCTGTTGCCTAGCTCCAACTAGTGATTGGGCAGAATGTATTGGCCTTCCAATCGCTAATTAAAGCCCCTAAAGTTGTGCGCCAATTTGTAATAAAACAAATTTAAATAAATATTGATGTGTGTTGATAATATACTTATTATGGAGTATGTGACTCCGATGTAATCAAGCCCCTCTGTTTGGACTAGCCAATTTGTAATAAAATAAATAAATGAGTGTGTGTTGATGATAAGCTATTGTGGAGTATGTGACTCCGATGTAATCAAGTCCAATGTAATATGTTGTATTGTAATGTGTTTATTTGGTGTGGCTCTCGACGTCTTACTGGCCTGAAACACTTCCTTAAGTTTCCCAGCTGGTCGAGTCCCAATGGTAGCAAGACCGGTCGAGTAGCGTAAAGTTGATGAAGAAATAGATATGCTCAGCTTCACCGAAAGTTTCAAAACAAAAATTATTGTTTTGAAGAAAATTAAAAAAAAAATTATGTTTATAAAAAAAAAATAATAAAAAAAAAATTTTAATTTTATTAATTAATTAATTAGGATCAATTAATTAATATAGGGCTGTGAAGTTTTAAACAGTGTAATGCTCTTCTGAAAATTTTTATTAAAGTTTTAGTATAATTTAAATAATCTATCACCACTCATAAGACTGTCTGTAAACCAATCGATATTTGTTTACCTTTCTATTTTTTTTTAGGTTATCTTCACTTACGGGTGGTAAAGTCCTTGTAGATTATCAATTAGAATTATATTATTGGTAATTAGTATTATTGAAGAAATAAAGAACTATTAAGTATTGAAAAGTATTAATGTTTTATTAAGTAACAGCAATATTGACTCTTATCGATTAGTATCGATTCTCAGGATATCGAAAAAAGTTACAAGTATATGTTATAAAAATTATATAGGGTTCTTTAAACAGCCAGTTATTACCAAAGTCAGAGAAATCGGGCTTATATTTAAAAAGTATAACGTTACAATCAAATTAATAGTTATTAATAAACACAGACATTGAATAATAATTTGTAAATATAATAATTGTTTTCACCCAACAGCTGTTGAACTAAGAGGAGGCACTGGGATGGTCAAAGAAAGATGGCTGCCGTCAAGTCGATGAAAATGTGACTCGTCCCTGCTGCGTTCCAAATAATGTATTTTGACGCAAAATTTCTGTTCTCGTGTCCGCAAATCTCTTGTTATATGTTGTGCAGTGACTGGTGTAGTGATTCTGGGTTGTATTTAGTGTATCTGTATAATTATTAGTTCAAACACTTTCTCCGATTCCGTCACTAATTTGGTTTAATGTATTATACAGTTTTCTAGTGTTTTATGGTGTTTTTCGGAGTAGATTTATATTGTTCTGTGTTATGGAGTGTTACTTGATCGTTTCTGTTATAATATGATAGTTTCAGAAGTATTTTACAAGTCACTCGCGATTTCACAATAACTCACTATACACTCGCTTTGTATGACGATTATAGGTTAGGTTATTCACGTTTTCAAAGGTATGTCATGTTAACCGTTCAACTACCAATAATTAACTAACTGTTTCCTTCAGTTTCAATTAAACTCTTAGCCCATATAATATTATCCTTAACATTGTTCAAATATTTTTCACATCCTGTGTACACTTTTACATTTTCACTATATGAATGCCTAAACTTTGGTTATTTGTCAATTTTATTCACTAGATTTGATTTAAATTAATCTTTCAGTTCATTCTGGTTATTTTCAGATTAAATAATGCCATTTTATAGTGTTTTCTGTCCAAAAAATAGTAATTTCACTTTCAGTTAGGTATACTCTGAAAGGTCAAAACATTAAAATTTACTTCCTGTCATTATATAAATTCAGCCATTTTATCAGTTATATTTAATATTAATAATCCTATATTGTATTAAAAGGTTCCTATTCCCTTATTTTCTGGTAATTAATTGAATTAGTTGTATTCTGAAACATTATTCTGAAATATATGACTCCCATGTCTAAATTTCTGAGTTTAGTCAATTTCATTTTTATTTATAATTCTGAATATACTTTATTAAAATCTCTCTAAATGGTATGTGCAATTATATGGCATGATCTCAAGTTTATTTTGTCTAAACCCCTTTTGTTTATTTGCATTTAAATGAGCAATTTCTCTGTTTTGATGAAGTTTGGTTTCCATTCTTTTGGCCTATGATTTTTTAACAATTTTTCTTACAAAATATTTTACAAACAACATATGATGTGTGATACCCTCTCTGACTTTTACATATAGTATTATAAATTAAACATGTTTTCAAATTACACAAAAACAATTAGTATTAGTTACAATACAAATAATAGTTAAACAAAATTAATAATATTTTTTTTTTTTAAATAAATGGTTGTCTTCAAGTCAGACATTTTGCAACAAAATCCCCATGTCCAACATGGAAACATGGTTTACGAAAAAGGTTTTTTACTAACTAACATCTTAATTACCCTCTACTATTTACAAGTGGTAACTATTTTTATAGTTCTGATGTTAGTTGTTACAGACCCAAACAAATGTCCTTATATCTAAAACATTTTTAAACATTCTTATACTATATACATAACAACCTTATATTTATATTCTTATTTCTAAACATTATTATAAGTAGGATTCTACAGTTTTTATACTGTCTTTTACATATTGTCTTTGGGGAATTGTACCCTGTCATTAACAAATAAATAGTATTAATTGTTCAAAAAGTATTATGACATCTGTTTTTCTTTTTTCATGTAAAACAAAAATGTTATTTTAAACAGATTCATGTCTTATGAATAACATATTGTCACAGCACACATTTTAAGTCATTGAAAAATGCATATTTCATTGCATCCAATGTTTGTGATTGCCAAGAATGAAACACAAGGTTCATTTTTTATAATACCCAAAACTATCACTGGTTCACTTTGCACTTATATATTATGTTAATGCTAAATGGTCGTATAGTCTTATCAACATAATAAATTGGTTAGCGTTTTTTCAATGGAGATTTGTTCCATGGGTACTATATTATTGTTTCATCTTAGTTCACAGGAAACTTTTACTTTATACACTCCTCTCTCTTAAATTTGTATACATGTGGTTTTTATTTCGTTATACTTTTATTTTTAGATATTTATTTTGGGGATATAGGGATTTGGGTGTCTTTTATAAGAGCATGACGTCTTCTTCAGGATGCTGCCCTCTTCTTCTTTCTTCAGTCTTCTTTTCTCCTGCCTTCTGGGACTGGTATCTTCTCCATCTGTTCTTGATGCCATCAGGTTTCTTGGGATCTTCTCCATCTTCTTCTTTAATTCAGAAATACACAACCTGTATTGGTTGATCTTGGCTTATTTTAGGGTTTCTATTCTATTTATTCTCCCTCGTTGTGGGTTTGGTCATATTGTGTACTGCTTTGTTATTTACTATTTTACCTTCCTGGGTTATACCTTGAAAACCTTTGGTTATGAGACTGGTTTTGGATGACTCATCACTAGTAACTCTTTTTATTTTAACTTGTATTTTCTTTATAATAATGATTTCTTTCCACAGTTGCTATGAATTAATCTATTTATATTAAACTTAATGCTTTCTTCCAAATTTAAATATTATAACTTCATTATTCTAATGATCAATTGCCATTCAATATTATGCTTATATCTGTCACGCTACAATATATTTGAAACATAATGTACTAGTTTGAAAATTTTTAACAAAAATACCAATATAAAAAATAATTACTTTTTATTAATTAAAAAAATTTATTTAAACATTTTTTACAAAATTAATTTTTAAAGGAGGAGACTAATTCTAGTACACTTTAGTTGTTACATTATACTGTTCAACTACAAAAATTTGAACTCAACAGCGCTAATAGTTTTTGCGAAAAGTGTACCTAATTGTTGAAATCCATGGTTACGGAAAAACGAGCGTCAAGCTAAACAATGGGAGCCGAAAAACAACGTGTAATACGTTTTATTTTAGCTTTTTATTGTCACATTAATGTAGATACCTCATAAAAGTATATATTTTATTAATCCGAATTACATGATAAATTTTTGGGGCTAATAAAAAAGTCGATTTTTTTTAAACTCTTGATCTTCCCTTAAATGTTTGTAATGTGTGTTCCAAGAAAGATTGCAAATTTCAATAAATAATTTTTAGACGTTACAGATATTTTAGAAAATTATGTAACATTACGCAAACCTGTGTACGTGTGCAATACTCTTTTGTAGAACTTAAAAGGCACAATATTTTCATACACAATTTTGGTGAATAATATAATGTAATGTGATCATACAGGCTATTAGAAACGTCACTATTTATACAAATGCTACTACGAAATGTGATTTTTTAATTGACGATTACAGCTTTATTTCCTCATTATTCCGTTCACAGCGTAGGCTATACAAAATTTGTTCATGTCTACCACTGACGATTTCATAATCTTAAAGTTGCAATATATGCAATTAATAAACGTCCAACAAACAGGAAAGTCGGTCAACACTATAGTAAAGTGAAATAAATCGACCTGAAATAAAGTGAGTGTATCTTGTTTTACCTTTTTTTTTTGTTGTTGTTGTAAAATAACGACTTTGCTAGATAACGAGAGTTTCAAACGAGCTGAATTATAAAAATTTAAGTTTGATGAAAGTAAAAAAACTAATAAAGCTGCCAGTTGCAAAATAATGGAGGCGGGAAAAGACAATAGTGAAATCTGTAGAGAAACGACGAGATACCCTTAGTTATATTACATTTGAATTTTGACCTGTTTCTAATGTAAAATGTAGACACAGAAATGCTCTGTGTGTGTAAGTGCGTGTGTATTGTACTGATAGTACGTCGACACGATATACGAACACTTAGCCACAACCACAGACGCGTCGATGTCTACCAGAATAGCCGGAAGTAAAAAGCCAAGAATTGAGGTCACATTCGGGAATCAAACAGGTGAAGAAAGGGGTTACCCGCTACATGCCTTCTGGCTGAGACTGCAGCTGTGGAGACGGAATCTCTGTGCATTGCGACATATTATGTCACTTATTGTAGCAGACAGTAGATGTGCATCTGTTCTCACGTCTGGAGATATACCTAACATTTCACGTCGACTACAGATTAAAATAAAACGCCAATGCTAAAAATATTCAAACATATACCGAAACTGATAGGACGAAATTCACTTTTAAGCCTGTTAACTAATAGCAAAATCCTCTTTTAAAAAACAGTTCTGAGATCTGTGTGGACACGTGGCCAGAAATTATGGGGTCAGAAGTTATTTCTACCGTCGACATAAACGGAAGTTTACAAACAAATTGCTTACGGGAACAAATTACATAGACGCACCGTAGTATGTACCGAATAAAGTTATCAGACGCCGTCATGGAACAAGTTCGGTGGGAGACGCAATCGCAAAACTCAGTCCTACCTATTTTGATAAACTAAGTAAACTCCCTAACAAATCAATTAGCAAATCGTTTAGAATACCGGTGTGTGTGTGTGTGTGTGTGTGTGCGTGTGTGTTACAATTACAGTTGTACGACAAACGGTTTGTACAGTGCACAACTAAATAGCAGACCGACATGCGACTACTGACACAGTGACCCAGCGCATCGCAGACCTCGGTCCGTTTATTCTTCAGCTATTAGCTAGACTATTATTTTCTTGTTTTACTCGGCGTATATCCCGACTACGACAATTACAGTGAGTTGAAAGCAACTTAAAAACGGGTCTCAACTAATGCCTGTCACAATCAAACAATCTGCGTTGCTTACCAGGCACTTGGTATTGTCCGACCTGTGTGTGCTCGGATTGTTCATGGCGTGCGAACAGCAAACGTTAGTCTTAGAATTATCTAATTAACATTGCTTACTAACCCAACGACTTATGATAATTTTAACACTGCAATTAATTAGTAACTGTTTCACACTTCACAGTAATATCTACAGCTACCAGTTGGTTTTAAATATTACTATTGAACATTTTTCGTTACAAACAATAGACTTCCATTGGAACAAGTTACTTGTTGACCTTCAAAGTATTTAAATTTGAAAATTTGATTTTGAAATTATTACAATTTCTTTTTCTCTAGAAGAGAGTTGAGATTTTGTAACAACTAATTCAAAATTACACCGTTAAGCTGAAAAAGCTGAAAACAGGATCACGCGTGACCTAAACATACACCCTTTAGGTATGACATAGAAATGTCCGACGTCTTGACCAGAGAAATGGAATAAACGTGCTAATAAAGTTTAAAGACTCTGACAGAATTATAAATCGTTACAAACTAAAGCCACAGTACACATGATACAGCTGTACGTGAACTGTATCGAAAACTCATAAACTTAATGAAAAATACGTAAACGATAGTCTACTGTCATCTCGGTAATAAAGTAACACCTAACGCTCCGTACAGACTGCTAACGCCACCTACTTAACAAAGCAGGAAGCTCGTAAACCCGTCAAACGCACGTTACCTATAGCTATAAGCTGTAGATAAAATTGAAGAAACGTTTTTCAAACATAGGGTCTTTTCAGAAAGAATGTTGTTATTCAAATTCTCTTTGTGTTTTACGTATTTGCTTTTAAAATTAATTTTAATTCATTATTAAGACAGTCGTGTATCCACCTTTCGTGTATATAAGGACCACTCTTAAAAAATTGTTAAAATTAAACTTCTTACAAAGTCGTAACTTTAGATTTGGTCAGCATATTCTGATGACGTATTTTAACTTGTTGAAATAAAATACTGAATTTCATAACATTTTTTAATAAATTTAATATTCTCACTGTTAAATATTAAATATTCGACTTAATATTTTGACCTTCAGTATTTGATTTTTTAGGTAGACTAGTTAATAAATTTTTAATTTTTCCAATTACAGTATTCTAATTTTTTAATTTAGTGCATACGTAAATTTAGTCTTACGAATTGAAAAATATGATTGGTGTTAAGAGAAACCTTTCAGAGAAATTGTAGAAATTCATTTATTTTGTTGTCCATATAACCACAGTTACAAAACAAAGCTACTTTAAAATTGTCCTGAGTCGTACAATTGGTTTTCCTGATCGGCTCATTGATTTCTTTGTTATCCTTACTTTTTTCTTTTGTATTCTGCTTTACTTTTCTCTGTCATTTTCATATCAGTTTCTTTTGCATTGCTCTTGTAGATTCATTTTCATCGTACCCGATAACACTCACTGTATTTTTATTTACAAGGCCTATTCCAAAATTAACCTCGATACAAACAAACTGGTTGCCATAGCAACACGGTGATTGCGTAGTAGCCTAATCTTGTACATTGTTACACGCAAATCCGCGGCCCGTTTTGCTTATCTTCGTTTGAGTAGCCATCAAACAAAGCTGGAGTTAGTCACTTACTCTGCCGCCACACGAAAGATGTGTAGTGGCATACGTTGAAACGTTCCATCATCGTCTACTGGATTCGTTCGCGGCTGTCCCCCGAATTGTCCGGCGGGTCGGATTATGAGGTCTTCGGTCAATAGAATGGCGGGAGCGAAACCGTTTGGCCACTGCTAGGGGCCGTATCTCAAACGTTGATCAAAGGCACTAAGATGTGACCTTATTACGAGGTCGACCCTTCGCCGGAGACCCGCCGTCACGGGCCTGAGTGTTGCGTAAAGCAGACTCCGCGTACTCATAAGGCCTGTACTTCAAGGAAATTTACAGACGGGGCTACCTGACTGCGCGACTCTCGTCGGCGGTCGATTAGAGTTCGTTACTCCGCCGAGCCGAGCCTGGGTAAGGGTTCCATCGTGTAACCAAGATAAAGGTCTTACTGGGTACCCAGCGCTTTGAATTTGAAACCAAAAATAAAATCTCATTAATGGCGTCAAATCTGGGCTGGATTCCTCGGTGGCCACGTTTTTAAACGAAGGAGTATAACACCCGATACAGTGCCTGTATAAGAATATATAACGCTTGTATGAAGGTGGTGATTATGTGGAAAAGAAATATAGATACATAACTTTTGCATATAATAAAATATTTTTCTCTATTTTTGTTTTCCTTCACCAGACAATTTAGACTGATTTAAAATAATTCTTGTACTTGTTAATTTAATTTTTAATTCTTGTAGATAAACAAGAATTTATGTGATTTTTTAGAATTAAATGTAACTCCTGAAAACGGGAAAAACAAAAACGTATAATTTTATACAAAAATTGAGTAAATTTTCCCTTTATAAAATATGTTAAACGACATAACGGCACAAATTATACGAAGACTTGCGTTACTTATTTGCGTTAAGTATATTTGCACTGTTCGTTATGAATACTTTTAACAGATATTACCTTCGGCAGACACGTGACTTAAATGTTATTAGGCCTACAGCTAAGACTGTCTTGTGTGGGTGTAATAAAAGTAAACGGTATTCTGTTTTCTGCACAAAACGTTAACAATATGTCAGCTGTATGATTCTCAGTGATAAATTATAAGCATTAGGAGCCTTATGTGAACGGTATCCTTATCTACACAGGTGATTGAAATTTAAGCAGAATTTAAACAAAATTTAGTTATTTTATTTGAAACTACCTAAGAGCCAATTATCATTACAGTTTAAAATATAACGGAAAGTAAACGTTTCCATATTTATTACTGGTATAATTTGACATTTGACACACTTACGTATAAAGGCCAAACCCAAACTTAGCATCGCCAGAAAGTTGACTCTACACAGCATTGTGTTTAAATAACTAATAAAACTATATAAATTAAAACACGAACATTATTCGTGCTACATAAAAAAAATTTTGAACACATAACTAATTTATTCAGGTAAAATGAATACCTAGTTTCCTAATCTTAGTTTCTCAAACAGTTGCCGTTACTTTTACGGGATTTAAAATCTATGTAATGTTTATGAAGCAGTTTTCTTTGCAATACCTTTTGTCTAAATATTATCTTTGTTACCCTGTGTTCCAGTTTCAACATTGCAGTACAACTTTCCCGGCTCTGAACGAATTACCGCTGTTCTACTTATCTAAACAGTTTAACACCAAGCACAGACACTATGTTTATATTATCAAACGCTAACCACCACCAAAGCGGGATAAACATTAACTCATTCATAGATCGGCTACCGTTGTACTGAACAATTCTCTCAACAGTCTACAGACTGTAAAGTTAGAAACTTTGATTAGTTTTACAGAAAAAACTTATACAATATACTACAAAATCATTAATTATTTCTGCAATCGTAGAACTCATTATTGGTGTTATTGTCTTCTTCTTCTTCTTCTTCTTCTTCTTCTTCTTCTTCTTCTTCTTCTTCTTCTTCTTCTTCTTCTTCTTCTTCTTCTTCTTCTTCTTCTTCTTCTTTTCGTATGAGCCACTGTGGACTACGTTTGGTTCAACTTGTTCCTCCCTTCTTCTCCTCTCTCTTCCTCCTCTCTCACATCTCCTTCATTCTTGATTGATGTATCTCCCTCCTTTCCAGATGGCACCTGTCCTCTTCTTCGGGTTTTCCTGAATACCTTAGACGTTTTTTAATTTTTATTTTTTGATTGGCAAGCATTCTTCAATGTCTTCTTGAATAATCTGGAGTTCTTCGATGTCTATTTCTGTTTCTTTGAACCACGTATTCGACATTTTGAGCTTTTTGAAATACTTAAAAAGCTTCCCTGTTAGTCTGTCAGGATTCATTCTTTGAACATGTCCATAGACAGAAATTCTTCTTTTTATAATTACGTCTGTAATTTTTTCAAAACGTGTGTACAGCTCATTATTGTGGCGTCTTCTGTACTGTTCTCCATCTTTTTTAGATCTCAAGATATTTCATAATATTTTCCTTTCCGTGACTTCCAGTTCTTGCATCATCATATTCTTGTTCAGAGTTAAACACTCAGCTATATAAAGTCCTTCCGGGCGAATTATTGTTGAATAATGCCTAAGTGTGGCTGATTTCTTTTTACTGTGTCCTTGGTTAAACGGTAAGCAACTTTCATCTTATTAACTCTTGCTTTAATGGCTTCTTTCTCTGAGACATTGTGTTCAGTAACTTCTCCAAGAATATTTTTCTTATTATTATACCCAACAACGTCTTCTTCTTATCATCATCATCATCACCGTCGTAGTCGTCATCAACATCATCATCATCATGATTATTATTCTGGGACCAGCAGCAGCAGATGTACCAAACGTTCAAGATAGATAATTAGATTTATTGGTACAGAAATATATAAGTATGATGAGGTGACTACTGTGAATCCAAATCATCCGGCTAAGGTAATTTAATGGTCGTCTAAGACGTTCTATAGTAGAGGCATCTGTTTGGAGGGTTTAAGGCATAATGGGTGAGATAGTGAGATGGACATGTACGGGAGTTGAAAGTAGAAGTAACATTCGTCAAGTTCAGATTGACCAGGCTTTATAATTATTATTGTTGCATGGTAAACTCAGATGACGTGAGTACACTACAAACACAAGCTGGTGCCTCATCGTCGTAATTAATATTACATTATCTATAGTGAAATATATTTTATTGTTACTAACGTCACGCTTATTGTCGTCATCGTCAATTCTATGACCATCATTATCGTCGTCGTTGTAAAGAAAATCATAAACAAAGATAGTAAAGTGACAAAGTATTTTCATAACGAGTCCGAATTGCCAAGAATTTTCTAAAATCATTTACCTCTTTAACGTTAAAATTTTAGTCCGACGCTCTGAGCACGACTAATAACGTACGTAACGTACGTATTAAGTACGTATTAAGTACGTAATATAAGTATATAAGTTACATAAGTACGTTATATTGTCCCTATACAAGCTATATAAATACTGTAAGTAAATATGTACAGGTAGATGAATTCATGAACTGTATATTTATAAACACCTACTAATTGAATAAGTGTTTTTGTTTTGAAATATATCTGTCTAGGACCGTTAAAACTTTCTTTGAGCATTCGACTCATAAACTTAAATGTAAAACTCGTAAAATAACAAGATCATAAAACAAAATGAAAAATCAAGCTAGATAGGTTTAATCAATAAATAAATACGACGTTTCGCAGGAATCTCGGCACAACAATATACCCACGGTGGTGATAATAATTGAGGAAATGGAGCGAATCACAAGATGCCTTCATTGGGTTGTACGAAAATGGGAAGAAGTATATGATTTAGATACGTATAAGCAAAAACATAAACAAACAAATATAAAGGAGAAAATGGTAAAGGTGGATTTTTTTTCAAATTAAAACAAACTTCTTAATTACACTAAACGAACCGTATATATGACGGTATTTCTACACTAAGCTTGGCCATTTAGCGCAAATCAAGCCCCAATCTGCTTTATTTTTCCATCTGCCACTTTATTCGTTTCCATCCATTGCAATTTTACTCCATCTTTTGATCGTATTCTTTACGGCCAACATCATTCGTATTTAACTGACAGCAGTATCTTGTACAAACGCGTGAGTGTAAGGGTTATCAACTACGGTCTTACTTCGTTATTTAAAGTTCCTCTAGACTTTCTTTTTAATTCTTCATACACAGCTATATGAAATCTACTTTTATCGCGACAGCCTGATAAGGATCTAAGCCTGACAGATAACCATTTTTCCAGAGGAGAACGAGCGGCCTGCCTGCTGCTTAATTCTATCTGACCTTCCCTGCCAAAATATTACGCGAACTATTAAGCTTTACGCTGCTGACTTGATAGCGAACAGATCTCTCCTAGGATTCAAACCCGTATCTTCTCATAAGGAAGATGAGTCCGTCAGCGAATAGACGAAGAAGGAAGTCGCACTAAGTTAATTAGAAACCCCTTTTTGTTTATTATAAGTTTTAATCTGTATATTGCCCATACAGGGTATATACACCTATGCTTATAAAACGGTATTGTACAGATGTACAAACCTGCGGTATTGAACGGTACAAAGATGTATAGATGTTCACTTCAGACACTATTGTTAGATCGGTATTAAAGACCTGCGCTTTTATTTCTCGTCGAGTCCAAAGATCCAAAAATTCTCGAGAGATCCTTTTTCTTCGTTTCCTTCTCGTCCTGCACTTCAGGCAATAGACAAAATTTCTATTCCTTATTCATTTATAACGGGTTTTCCGTATTCATTCTCACGAGTTTTTACACACTATTAGTATGTTCATCTTTTTCTAGGCTTTCCCATTCTTTGTCTTCCCACAAGTTTATAATATTCTTTCTGCGGAGGATTTCCATCTATCCTCATAATTTCTGGTCTGTTGCTTTATTCTGTGATTGTCGCCTCATATCATTACTTCTTAATATACTATCATCTACTTAATCGTTCTTAAAAATCTGTTGAGGTCTCACGATTTTTCGATGACTCTGTGTCTTACCGGGATTTCGGCATCACGTTTGACACTCCAGGTTTCAGATCCTTTCATTAAAGTGAGCGTAGTTTCATTTCATTATCGTGGAATTTTAATTGTACTTTTTTCGTAACTTTGTTCTTTAGTCTTCTGCATATTGCTCAACGTTTATGTTTTGAAATAAGTTGGACCCTGTTTTGGAATAATTTCATGTATAAGATGTTATATGAAAAGGGTAGTTGAAGGGGATGGGGTAATTTTCTATAAATTAAAATGGTAGTTGAAGGGGGTGAGGGTAATGTTTTGAAAATTACCTTTCTGATATCGAATGAACAACTTCACTTTGAAGGATAAGATACCTTACCAATTGCATATAATGAAACTATTATTAAAACTCAACCATTATTACTTATCATTATTCAAAGTGTAAATATCAAAATGGAGTAGTTCGGTTAAGAGAGAGGAATAGTTTACCTGCATTGTTTTGTGTTTTGACAAGAACAAAGTACTCAATTTTGATAAATAAATGTCCCGAAAATAAAGTCATATTAATCCACTGTAAAATGGTAAATGATGTATCCATAAATAAAGAGGGTAGTTGAAGGGGGAGGCGGTGATTTTTTGAAAATTACTTTGCCGATATCAAGTAAAGTGCGAGTATTTAATTTTGAAGGATAAGATACCTCAGCAATTACATATGATAAAACTATTACTCTATGTAAGTGTAAATATCGTTAACGGTGGGTATCGGTTGAGGAGGAGGGATGGTTATCTGCGTAGTTCAGTTTTTTATAAGAATAAAGTACATAATTTTTA
Source organism: Magicicada septendecula (assembly GCA_034769895.1). Taxonomy (NCBI): domain Eukaryota; kingdom Metazoa; phylum Arthropoda; class Insecta; order Hemiptera; family Cicadidae; genus Magicicada; species Magicicada septendecula. The sequence continues at coordinate 245,013,128 of CM068374.1, read as the reverse complement.
TAGACAAAGTGACTCAAAAAACATTATATTAAACGACTACTCCATAAAAAAAATCTATAAATAGTAAAAGTAGTTTGAGAGGGGGGATATTATTTTAGAAATTATCGAACCGAATTCAAGTTAATGATTATAAATATAAATCTTAGAACATGGAAGTCATGTGTTCTCCATGCCGATAATTTAAATGGTATTATAGACAAAATAATTTTATACTTCTAGAATTAAATATTATTGTGATAAATTGCAGTATGAATGAAAGAAACCCTAGAACACGAGTTAGAACTTACCAACATATATTTACGATGTTTGTATGTGGGTCTGTATAGTGTGTGTGTTTTGCTTTGTTAACCGATATTCAGTTTTAACTTACAATACGTTTTTTATTTAAAAGAAAAAACGTACAATTATTTCGTTTATTACAATTATTTGATGATTTTTTTTTACTAATACAAAATAGACATTTTAATGGTGTAGCCATCACATATAAAACATTGCTTGAATTTATAAACTAGTCCGTTTCAAAACCAAATAACAGAGAGTGTGCGCGCCTATACGAGGTGTGTTCAATAAAAGACCGAACTATTTGTGTAGCACATCAACTAGCCCATAGAGTGAGCTGCAGAATTAAGTGCTGCTAGCGACAGGTTTTGACGCCTGAATGCCGTTTTCTCTGTCCCGTCACGATCTTCAGTCTTCGAGCTACACGCGCTGTAGTGGGCACGGGCACACACCGTCCGGCGGATTTATAACGAAGTGAGAATGAAGATCTTAACACAACGTGTGTGTACAAAATTTTGCTGCTGACTTCGTAAAATCTTTACAGAGCTATTTCCATTGTCTTCCAAAGTTTTCATTACCATTTGCATTGGTACGCAGTTGTTGACCGATTTCAAAACGGGTCTCTTTCTGATCGTCGTCAACAAACACAGTAAGAATTTTTCAGTGATACGATATATTTAAATTTTTCTATCAAAATTTAATTTTACGATCTTAAATGGATTCTGTCAGAAAGTATCGGCATTTAAACGATGATTTACAATTACCACATCACGAGCTCTCTTCCCATGATCTTCGATATCGCTTTGATCTGCACCGACCATTGTTTTTCCCTCTTTAAAAATTCTTAAACTAATCGTTCGCCTCATGCAGGCTTCCGCGTATGCTTAATTGAAAACCAGAATGTCTCTGAAAAGTTTTAACCTAGTTTTGCTGCAAAATTTCATACGCACACGTTGTTCTCGCGGTCTTTCTTAATCGCTTTGTCACTAATCCGCCGGCCAGCGTGTGCACGTCCCCACTCAATGTGATATACCTCAAAGACTACTGCTAATAGCGAAACACAATAAGTGGCAGTTTGTTGTCAAAAACTATCGCTAGGTGCGCGCAAAGTCGCGGCGCGTCGTTTGTGCGGGTTGATGTGTTACTCAAAAAGTTTGGTCTTTTTATGAACATACCTCGTATCTCTGTATACATTTTTTGTTGTTTAAATATTATTACTCGATTACAGGCACTAGATGGATAAAGTTTTTAGTGTAGAAATATTTGTTCCAACCGGTGTACCTTCATATCTTTCGAACAAATATATATGTGTGCGCGCGCCCGTGTGTGTGTGTGTGCGTGTGCGTGTGCGTGTGTGTGTGTGTGTGTGTGTGTGCGTGTGCGTGTGCGTGTGTGTGTGTGTGTGTGTGTGTGTGTGTGTGTGTGTGTGTGTGTGTGTGTGTGTGTGTGTGTGTGTGTGTGTGTGTGTGTGTGTGTGTGTGTGTGTGTGTGTGTGTGTGTGTGTGTGTGTGTGTGTTGCAATGGACATTGTAATTGCATATGCAATATAGAAAACAATATAGCCATATGGTAGCATACAAAGAAGGTATATGAATCAGTAGAGATTGCACGTTTGAACATTGTAAAGACGTCGATAAGGTGCGTTGTAAAATATGTTAATTTTAAGTATTTATTTTTAGACTTGCAAATCAACTTTAAATGCAGTAAAATGGTGCGTAATGATACTTAGCCGCGTGTGTAGTGCGCGTGTGCGAGGGTACTTAATTATGTTATGGGATATTCTAAAAAATTTGAAAAACTATCGAAATATGGTAAATGTTGACATGAGATTTATATCAAAATCTTGTAATAAAAAGACCTATCTTATGACAGTAGTTGTTTTAAAATTTAGTAACTGAATGTATGCGTTTTTTTAAGTAAAAATGTTTATAGTTCATAGAATAAAGCGGTCGTAAAATATTTCAGGTTTATGAACATGAATTGTTCTGTTCCGGAACATTCTTGTACAGGAAAATCTGTTATCGGTAACAAGATCATAAGAAGGGGTGACCGAGGAACCAAACAAATTACAAGAAACTGAGTCTCCAAACTAAGACTGTGAACGTATAGGTCAGTGCCTCTTCGGAAACGATAACGAGTAAACGCTACGCTGATCCATGTCGTTTGGTCTGCCAGTTATAAAAGCCCGTAGAGTTACTGCAGTACAGTTACTTCTGTGAAATGAAAATCAAAATGTTGACCCCACTGTTATAAAACGTCTACCTGTCGTAAAATAAAGAATCCATTTCCCATGCGGCGCTAAATCATTAACGCGAGTCTTTAAACGTGTAACGTAGAGCTAAAGTTAGGCAAAGAATTTTCTAGAACTAAAAAGGGCCCTAGTTTTTTGTGGTATTTGTAGATAATGCCCCACAGGAAGTCTCTTTACTGAGGGGTCAACTTTGTTCAAAATATGTCGAAAGGATACAACGCCAAAGTTTAAGAGATTGGTATTGGTATTAAACCAATAGCTAACCAATAGCTTCCTGAAGGCAAGACAACAATAAAACAATGAATAGACTCGATCTTTTAGTGTAACTAATTCACAGCTTCACTGTGTCCTGTCGCGTTTTTTATTGTGTTTGTTTTCTGTTACTAATAATAGCGTTTGCAAACCTTCCATCATCTGACTGGTATCCGATATTCCAAATCAATTATCACGTACTCGTCTACAAACTGTTCCCACTGTTAAAAGTCTTATCCCCACTTCTAATGTTCAAATGTTACGACGGTCCCACGGGTCTTTGTGTTTGAACAGTGGAAACAAGATAATTAAACACAGAGAAAGCGCTATTTAGAAATTGAAGGCAGCGTAATAAAACAAACAACAATAAACACTCGTTTACAAACAGTTCTTCAATGTTATATTACCCAATACACAATAAATGCTACTTATTTCTTATTTAACAGTGTCGCTAAAAATAATAATACACTATATAAGTCACCAATTACAGATATCCGCACACAATAATTAACAATTATCACTTCACACTACAAGCACTTCGAACTGCTGACCAAAAACTGACTTCGATTTACTTCTTCACATGTGCGGTGCAATATGTGACAAAATTGGCCTGAATGCCGGTAAAATAATCGACAACACTCTGGAAGGCGCACCTAGGAAGATCAGGAAAAAGGATGAACATTGCCCAATCCTATCCCACGTATAGCGCAAGCAAAGCGTCAGGTCACTCAACGTAGCAATATGAAACACATTAAGACTCTTTTTCACTTAAAAAGATTTTCTTTACATTACGCGTTACTAACCATAAACATTTATAACAAGAACATCACCTGATCATATTGAGACTGAACAGATGAATATTAACATGAAACTGACAAAAGGAATGGCAGTAATTTATAAAATATATGTAGAAAAATAAGAAGAGGATTTTTAAAATATAGCACTGGAAAACACTGAGCTAAAAATCCGTTTACGATTTCTAACGTGGACTCCGAGTTAGTGCTTTGTCATCAAATAGAGCTGCAAATCTTCACAGGTACGTTTCACAGAACAAACTTCGCGTAGAAAAAAAAAGTTATTCAGACATCACCGAACTCAGAAAGCCCTACGATACGAGGAAATTCCAGTGAACTATCCCTCTATAAACACGTGCAGTTACACTGACCAACTTCCATAGGGAAATAATACCTGTCCACTGTGGATACCTTTACCGTCGCTCGTGTGGGGAATCGTGTGTGTTTGTGTGAATAAGAGAACGAGTTATTTGGAAATGTGTGCAAACAAACGCAAGTAAACCTGAGAGAGAGAATTACCTGGCTTTTTAGCTTTCGATTTAACGAAATTTTACAATTGCTGTTATTTTGAAAAATTTAAATTAGTCAGTTATGTGGAATTTCCGAGTTAATTTAAAGTTATTATACTGGTGGTGTAAGACAGGTTACAGTACAAGCGAGTGTGGTGTTTACAAAGACAGTCTCCAGTGATAAAACAGACGTTCTCTCATCTGCCCATTTATATTTGCAACTGCTCTCGAACCTATTTTGTTCACAATAAATTCGTTGCTTTGGTAACCAACGTAATTATTATCTGTTGTACGTATGTTCCCCGTACGTAATGCGATATTACCGTATCCCGTAAGTAACGGGACCCAGGTCTAAAAATTCTCTATTAATTTTTTTCAAGGAGTAACACATTGGTATATTATATTAAGGCACGTTATTAGAGCTTCACTTTTATACGAAAAATAATTTATAATATTATACACGTTGATATCAAATTAATTTCAACAACAAGAGTTAATTTCCGTAAACAGTAATAAAATCGTGTATCGAAAAAGTTTCTCGACTGAAATAATCACAAATCATAGGTTTAGTAATAAGGCTTATTATGTGAAACATAGATTTTTTTTACATTTAATATTTTAAAAATACGAAATATTCTTAAAACCTATGTTTTAATTAGCAAATACTGGCTTACAAACTATGATCAAAGAATACACTATTACCTAATACAAAATCTATTAAATATATATATATATATATATAATAAATATTAACTTTGTTTGAAAATCAATTTTTTTTGTTTCAAGTTTTCTTTGTGCAAAAATTAAGAAGAAATAGTAATGAGAAAGTTTATTCTAAGATTACAAGTAATATTCACAGTTAATTAAAAATCATGTACACTTTATGTTCTGTATTATATAATGATACCATTAATCAAATGAACGCAAAAATAGGTAAAGACAATGTCGGAAAACATACTTTACACATGGAATACTCGCATAATGGGCTAAGATTATTGAATCTTGCCACATGTCATAATCTAATGAATGGTGGAACTCTCTTCAACAATAAAAATATTAATAAAGGTATCTGGACTTTTCCTGATGGACTAACAATCAATCAAATTGATCACATCTTGATAGACAAACGCCTCAGATTAAACCTATTAGATACTAAAGTGTATCGGAGAGCAAAAATAGACTGCGATCATTTTCTTCTTGTAGGACGTCTTAGAGCTAAAATCTCTAGCACAAGAAATGAAAAAGGGCGCAGATCTTATGCTATAATACCCAAGAAATTAAAGCTGAGAATGTTAAAACAGTTTTTGGGTGTAGGACGGATGAGATAGTAAGTACAGTGGTAGAAGGAGAATTGGGTCAGGAACACGATGATATAGAAAGCCACTGGAATGGACTTAAGAGGAATATTATGTCAGCAGCCAAAGAGACTATTTGCTTTATTCAGAATGTCAAGAGAACTCATTGGTTTGATGAGGAGTGTGAATAAGTGTCAGTTAAGAAGAAAAAATATAAGAAAAGGTTAAAGGTGAACTATTTAAAAATGCTGGATAAGACTTTGTTAAAGAATTTACCCATTTAATTGTACGAATATGGGATGAAGAGAAAATGCCCGATGAATGGAATAAGGGAATTATTTGTCTCGTCCACAAAAAAGGTGATCCCCTAAGCTGTAATATTTATAGGGGTATATCCCTACCAAATACTACCTATAATGTTCTGTCCAACATAATTTTTCACAGATTGTTATCGTATGTGGAAAATAATATCAAGGACTATCAATGCCGATTCTTTACAGGAAAATCTACTATGGACCAAATATTCACTCTCAAAAAAATACATCAAAAGACCTTCGAATACAGAGTGAAGACATATCACCAATTCATAGACTTCGAAGCCGCATATGTCAAGGTTAATAGAAACGGGCTCTACCAAGCCATGCATGAGCTTCATATTCCTCCAAAATTAATTAGAATGGTGAGAACTACACTATCCAGCTCCAAATGCCAGATTAAAATTCAGTCACATCTCTCCCGCTCTATTGATACCATGAATGGACTTAAACAGGGAGATGCCCTAGCCTGCCTACCGTGTAACATTGCAGTTGAAAAGGTAATAAGAGACTCTGGAATACAATCAGGAGGATATATTTTTAATAAAGGAGTCCTAGCATATGCAGATGATATAGATATTATCAGCAGAAATGAAAATAATCTCAAAAATGCCTTTAGAGTATTTGAATCATCGGCTAAGAGTATGGGGCTTATTATAAATGAAAATAAAACAAATTTTATGGCTGTGGGAAGCAATAATGATTTTCAAATATACTAATAGATGGCTATAATTTTGAAAGAGTAAAAGGCTTCGTTTATCTGGAGACATATGTCGATGCCGAAAATAACTGCACAAAATAAATTGAAAGAAGAATTCTGGTTGCTAATAAAAGCTATTACGGGCTGATTAAACATTAAATCACAGAAACTATTAATTACAGAAACTAAAGCCACGCTTTTTGTTTATAAGACATTGGTAAGGCCTGTATTGACATATGGCTCTGGGTGCTGCGTACTCAAGAAAATTGATGAACAAAGGCTGGCTGTGTTTGAAAGGAAGATATTGAGAAGGATTTATGGGCCAATTCGACAGGACGGAGTCTGGAGAAAGAGAAATAATAATGAATTATATGCTAAGTACAATGACATTACAGTTGCTCGATTTGCCAAAATTAATAGATTAAGATGGGCAGGGCACGTTCAGAGAATGGATGACGAACGTACGCCAAAAACAATTATGAAAAACAAGCCAATAGGAAAAAGGAAGACCGAAGAACAGATGGTTGGATCAGGTTGGCAGTGATGCGAGGAAGCTGGGCGCAATAAATTGGTGGCAGATGGCTGAGGACAGGAATAAGTGGAGGCAATTTCTTTTAGAGGCCATGACTCGATCTGGGTTGTAGAGCCAAGGATGTATGTACGTATATACCATCAATCACATATCAGTAATAATATAAATATGACTTTTTTATGGCACGACAGTTTATGTTAATAAATTTTAGGTATTATAAACGCGCGCGTACGCACTGTAAACGGTGGTTTTGTTACTACTACTGATGAAGTTGTTTGTAACTTAGTAAATTAAATGTACTAATTTACGTACTGATTAAATTAAACGCTATTCTTGAAAGATGGTGGAAGGTGAAAACTGGTAGCAAATGAGACTAGACGAAAGTATACGTACTTATACTTGGTCTGAGATAGGACAGGCGCCAAAAATCCCTCCTAATCACTTACTGTATGATTCTGATAAGTAAGAAATATTCCCTTTTACTCAAAGGATCGTCTGATGGGTGACATTCATGTTTCCAGAAACTGTTCATGTCCAGGGGCAGATTTACGGGGAGGCGAACGGGACCGGACCTCCTCCCCCAGAGGGTCAAAAACGTTGAATATTTTGGTTAGTCTCTTAATTTTTAGACAGGTTTATTATTCTTTCAGCTGTGTACACTAATGTAGTAGTAACTCTTTGTGAAATGTACAAACAGGTTTGTTACACAGCATTAGGGTATACGTTTCAAACATGAAATATATGAAAATCAATTCAGTCACTACGTAGGTATCTTGTAAACAATGTTTCAGTAACGCATACGTATATTGTGTTATTTCTGTTTAATTTAATGGAAATGATTTCAACCACTTTAAAGATAGTAATGTCGTAACTTGTTTTTTCTTTTGTATGAAGCCGGCCCGATCCTGGACCCCCCCCCCCGAAGACCAAATTCTAGATACGCCACTGTTCATGTCAAACAATCTTTGAAGTGCAGAGTCACAATAACACACAGTTTAATTTCAAAAGAAATCAGGTTTGGGGAGAATGACATTCCGATAACTCTGTTTCTGTCAGTGTTACTACCATTAGACGATATACACTATAAACTTTGTAAATAAATTGATTATGTCTACACAGTCGTAATCGTCTAGAATACTATTTTTACTATAATTTTGGCCGACACAAACATAAATTTTGTACATATTGTGTTGTGGTCTCCAAGTTGCATATAACTAACTATATTTAATATTACCTTGTGTATGCAGGTACACTGGTGCTCCTCCTTGCAACTTCAATGTTTCTTTAAAAACTACGCGTTTCGGGACTCATGGTCCCATCATCAGGTTGGTAAAAAACAAGAATCACTCACATGGAGTACGTCAACTTAATAAGATATAAATAAAAAAAAAACTTTGACGTTACGAACCTTTACACTAATGTTCCTGTGCCCCAAACGATTGATATTTTACAGAAAAACCTGGAGGATTCAGGCACTTTGGATCAGCAAAAAATCCATGAACTTATCGCGTTACTAAGAATAATATTAGGCCAGAATTATTTCACTTTTGACAACCGATTTTTTGCCCCGGACGACGGCCTTGCACTGGGATCGCCACTTAGTGGTTTCTTGGCCGATCTTTATCTTAACTATTTTGAAAATGAACATATTTTATCGCATAAAAACAAGCTTTACAAAAATATCATCTCATACACTCGGTATGTGGATAACACATTCCTTGTTATTAATGGCACACATAGACAAATAGAAACCTTGAGTAAATACATGAATAGTATACACTCAGAAATAAAGTTCACGTTGGAGATGGAAAATAACATTAGCCTAAATTTTCTGGACATAACTGTGCAAAAAATAAATAATTTGTTTAGGTTCAACATCTATAGGAAGCCAACTGCCACAGATATTACTATTCACGCTTCTTCATTTCATCCATTTGCACAAAAAATGGCATCATTCAACTCGTTGGTTAACAGATTACTAAAAATTCCGTTAGAGGCGAAAGACTACATCGATGAGCTTAATACGATAAAGTATGTCGCGGTGGCCAACGGTTACAATAGTACAGTTATAGACAAAATAGTAGCGAGGCAGAGGAGGAACATATATAAAAATAGGAGCATAAACAAAACACACAACAGTGACATTAAATATATACCAACGGAATTTACAAATCTTTTGCCTAATACTATTAAGAACGTTTTTAAAAAATACGGTTTCGCAGTTTCTTTCAAAACGAGTAATTGTATTTTGAACGCTTTGAGACCAGTGACCAACAGACTAGTAGAAAACTGTTCTAGTATTTATAAAATAGAATGCGAGGACTGCAATAATTTTTATGTTGGACAAACGGGCAGGAAATTTCTGGATAGGTACAGAGAACATCTCCCTAGAAGTGATATCCAGAAGATAAAATCAAACTTTGCCTTGCATATAGTCAACCAGAACCATAATTGCTCGAGTTTTCAAAGTAGCTTCAAGCCGTTGCATTTCTGTAAAAAGGGCGGGCTTATGGACGCGCTAGAAGAATTTGAAATTTATAAGGCCTCAAAAACCCAAGGTAATCAGCTCTTGAACGACAAGCTTTCTTTTAAGTCCAACGGACTGTATGACACGGCCATACGCGTGTTGGAACAACACATAGATAAAGGTAGAGATAGTGCGACGCGTAACGGTTAGTCGCTTGCAAGTTCCGATACGATGCGCATCGTGTAGTTGTGTAATTGTATACACGCGGTATGTGCGAGTGAAACTTTTTATTTTTATTTTTATTTATATCTTATTAAGTTGACGTACTCCATGTGAGTGATTCTTGTTTTTACCAACCTGATGATGGGACCATGAGTCCCGAAACGCGTAGTTTTTAAAGAAACATTGAAGTTGCAAGGAGGAGCACCAGTGTGCCTGGATACACAAGGTAATATTAAATATAGTTATAAATTTTGTTCCTAGCATTTATTACGATAAGTCCTTTTACTATTTTATAAAACATTTTATTAAGTTCCGTAATTAATTATTAAAAATTTTAATTATTTCAAAACATGATCAAAAAATTAATTAATGTTATTCAATTAGTTACCGTGTTATGTATTAATTGTGTATTACCAAAGCAAAAACTGTTTTACACATTAATAAACAGATTTTACCTTACTGTAACTGAAAAGAAGTTATATACAAGCACCAGAGTATTTCATAACTCATGACCTACATTAAACCGATGACTTCGAATTTGTTAAAACTTTGTGGTTGGTAAAAGATGATGCTTAAAATTTATTTCAAATTTACTAGGTTGAAAGTCTAAAACGTTAATCTGATAAAAGTTTCCCACCACAGTGATCTGATATCAGATGAAAGAAAAAATTTGTATAGCGAACAGTAAACTCTTACATAATACAGAAGTAAGATTTAAATATTTTTCAGCACAATGAGCCGGCACCAATGTATACCGGAGTTAATGTGAACCGAGTCTTGTGTGGTACAAAGGATTATAAGTAGGTCGAAGGCGCAGTTGCCGAGCGACACGATGCAGTGACCCAGTTCAAACGTGGCCTCGGTTCGTTTATTATTCTATCATTAGAGGTAAATAAATGAACAATGTTTACTCGTCTACAAATAGACTTCAGACTGTTTGTCCTACAGACACGCGTTTCGCCTTCCCTTGCACTACATCAACCGTTGAGCTCAGTGGCAGACGGTTAGGAGCCACGCCTCGCAACTACGTTCCCTTGCACTACATCAAACGTTGAGCTAGTGGCAGACGGTTAGGAGCCACGCCTCGCAACTACGTTCCCTTGCACTACATCAACAGTTGAGACCAGTGGCAGACGGTTAGGAGCCACGCCTTGCACTACATCAACCGTTGAGCTCAGTGGCAGACGGTTAGGAGCCACGCCTCGCAACTACGTTCTGCGTTTCAAACGTCACTCTTTTACACCCTTTTCTTAAATTTCAGATATAAATTTATAAACCATCCTTTAAAAACTATGATCAATAAAGGAAGTAAAATATAAATTAATATATAATTTATAAATATAATTAATATAAATTATAAGTTACAATACGAATAATTTAAACTGACAGTTAAACCTATGTTATTGGTAAAAGATATTCCTTCTTAGACCTTAATAATTACTCGCGTTTTTTAAATCAAAAACGTAAATAGTACGAAACTGTATAATTCTTATGTCGGAGTAACGAATTATTGTTTTTGGTTTTATGTATCGTGCGACTCCCACAAAAACCGATTATCATTAACATCAAACATTTATTAAACACAAAACATACACCAAATTTTACAAAACTGCATAAAACTGCAGCAGTTATTTACGTAAAACAATACCAAAACTATATAAACACTCTGGGAGAATTACCTTGCATAGCTCACAACAAATATTATTGTTGCGGTTACAACAGTGTTTTTTCTTCTCTTTAGTTGTTTATTTTCGACTATATTACAATTAGTTATAACAAACGTGCAGTATTCTCTTCAACAGCTTATTTTTATAGTGAAACCCCAGCGAATTTTTAACTCATTGGTTAATAGTCAAAGAGTTACTGGAACTGACTTTAATTTTTGAAGCTCCAAGCAAGCTGTTTATTCTCTCGATTACATGTAAACTGGAAATAAATGGACCCCTTCTTAGCAAAAACAAAGCTCATTTTAGATCCACATGAATGATTTTTTTATTTTAAAAAATACCGCTAGCAGATCGCTGCTGATTTTTGAAATTGTATACTCCATGTAAATTGTTCAAGAAGAAATGTTAAAGATTTCATCGTTCACCCTGCGTTACATTACGTATTGTCCATGCTTTATTACACCGTTACGACGGGCTCACTGATCGTCGTATGCCACAGTGGAAACAAAATACAGACACCATTGAAATCACTAATTACCATTGATATCACTAATTATCACAATTAATAATTTTAAATCCAAAAGATAGTCTCTTTCAACAATTCAAGTTAAATTTGTACACACGCAATACTAATGTCAAGTAGCATAGTCCCGCACTAAATATAACACAGTAATCACTTCTCACAATACTACGACAACCACTCGATGCGCACTGAAGAAATTTCTCATTGTGACCTGACTGACTAAGCCAGACGTTCTTGCTTTTATAGGTCGCGCAGAGTTCCAGAATAACTCACGATCCTTTCTGCACGCCAGCTTAATGCGTATCTCAAGTGTTCTTGAACTGCCTGGAACGTAATTGAGTGCGCCCTTGACTGAGTCTACACCTGCTCGACTAGCGGAGGGACGGGTGGAGGACGCTGTCATGTGTTCGATAGGGTTCTCGTTACAATATTCAATTACACATATGAAGTATCACTAAACGTAAAAACTTATAATAGGCCTATTTCAAAGCGCTTAAATTGTATATCGATACAAAATACAAATCATGTTGTTTTCTTAAGTGTTTATAAACTCTGCAGCGTTAGCCAAAGTTTTATATTTAACATCAGTTCAAGAGAAAATAGATATATCACTAGTTTTGGGAAAAACGGTTTTACAAAGTATAATTTTTCTAACCACTTAGTCGCCATTTATCCGTTAAATTATAACGCTTTATAAGCTTTCAAGCAAATTAAGTTAAAAGTTTCACTACTTACAGGTTTTCATATAACATTCTAACAGAATTATTCACTAACACTATACTGTTTCGTAGATGGCTACCTTCCCTTCAGTGGGTAGGATTAGTTTGAACAACAGAGGGTAAAACACAACAACCATAAGTTTTACTTATTTCTAAATACAGCAGTTTCCCAAACAACGAAAATCACAGCGGTAAAAACAAACGGAGAAGATTGTGAAGGCGAAGAAGAATTTGGTGGATGAGAAGCCCGAGAGAATGAGTCCACTGTACGTCAACAAATTTGTTCAAAACGACTGTGTCGATGATCCGGATACCCATAACGATTGCTAACCTCTGCCGGGAGATGGTACTATAAGAAGAAGGAGAAAACGTTCTTATTCTGGTAAAACGTTGAAACATGTGTGCCGAGTTGCAATGATTTGCTGCGGGCAGTTAGCTCTCACACAGCTTTGTTGTTATTATCAAAGAAGAATCAAAATAGTTACAAAGATGTTCACAAAATTACAATACCGGCATAAAAACCTAGTAAAATTCTCAACACTGCGTAAAGAGCAAAACACATACTAATGCATCACTAAGCAGCACAGAATTTTTAGCTACGGTTTCTGGGAACAAGGGTTTGGAATTCATAAAAACAGTTCGTGATTATGTTACATTAAATAGCGTGCCTAGTTAGTTTTACTGACGAATAAATCGGTAGCTTTATTTCATGTCTGTAATATATAACTATGTAAAACAACTGATACTAAACAACAACTCAATCTATTACAATTTACCTGCAGACAGATATAATTTAATGCTTTTCTTCTAAAGATACATTAAGAACTTATGGCTTCAATTGTAGATTTTCAGGAATATTAAAAGAATCAAAATAGATATGTCACAGTACGTACTTTTATAACTAGGTTTTAAATTCTTTATATTCCGCTTCATAGAACCTACTAAAATTTTCCATACTGTATCAAAGAGGAACATGCCCAATGCAATCAATAAGAGGCAATAGAATTTGTGCACATTTTGTATGCACACGGGAAAAACTCAACCGTATAATAATGGATTCTTAATTGTTACGTATTAAGTAGCGTCCTTAGTCAGATGTAATGGAGAACAAAATGGTAGCTTTATTTTTGCCATATAATCGAATTTAATATTCTTTCCGACGAAAAATGTAATCTATTACTTTTAATTTAGTTATGTAACAATACATTTAATTACTTTATGTAATAGATAATACCGAGTGAAATAACTGAAAGTTCCCCTTGTAAAGAGACTTTGAGAACTTCAACTATAAATTTTCAATACTATTAAACGATTCTAAACACACACGTCACGCTACGTATTTTTATAACTAGGTATCAAATTATTTATACGATAATAATTTACCTTGGTACCCCTTACGTGCTATAAAGCCACAGGGACAGTAAACCCGCATTGAAACGTAACATCGCTGCAATAACGTTAAGACGTAAAAGTGTATCTACTGTCAATTGCGGTTAAATGCGACTCTGTGGACAGCCACACACTGCAACTCTATAGTGACGTAATCTACCGTATGAAAGTTGTACGCCATACGTCATCAAATAAAACGGTGTTTGGGAGTGAATGCGCTGACAGCAGTTACTCGGACTCTTCCGAGTTCGGAGATGCTTGTATACCTTCCGAATTTTTCTTTTATTGCCATCTAAATTTTAAATTTTTTAACATCTGAAGACCGTCTTCTAATTCTACTATCAAGATGAGATTTTGCTGGACGGTGTGTGGTACAAGGCCAGTTGTGATATCAGTTCACACAAGCCTCGTACAGTACGTCTTTCTAATCCAGAGACATCACTAGAATGTATATAAGGCTTACAGTAGAGTATACTTCATTTCATAGTTGATACGACAATGTTTTAGTAATTAGTTATGCTTCTCTAATTCAGAGTCTCTAAGTCAATAGTAACACCACATGTCACAGAGACTGAAAGGCCTTCCGCACGTCTTCTATGCAAATATATCAATTTTCTTCTCACCGGTTTCATTTGTATTGCTTCAGTCATCTGCCATACATGATTTGCATCCGTGCATCTTCTGTAATATTATAGGATGCAGGCATATCGCGAATTTCGATAACTTCTAGCGCATATGAGCAATTTTCTTTAGCAAAATTCTCGATTAATGTAGAAATATCCTGTAGCTTCCATTCTTCATTACGGCATAGATAATATTAGCTGGGCCAGCGATTATAGTGCTTCATCAGTACAGAGTTGTCACTGTACTGAGTAGTGAACTTAATCTGGTGGCATTTGTTATTTCTTGTGTGTTGTACGTATTACAAGCAGATATATATATATATATATATATATATATATTACTACCTTACTTCGAATTATTTATTTAATTTGCTAACCCCCAACTTCTTGGAAGCCGTTTACAAAGCATTAAATTCGTGTGTGTATGATGATGATGGGTGTAATCGTAATAATATTAACACTATGTAATTTGGTTTAAAATCATTTAAATAGTTATTAAACAAAAATTCTTATTTTGGTTGTGAATTAAAATCATTATTATTTGCTTGTGTGTGTAGTCTTAACAAACATCTTATTATTACATATAATTGATACTCTCGTATTACACCTAGTCATATTATACAATCTTATACTCTATACATCTTTATAACTATCTAATATTGCTCTCGGCTTGCTCATTTGTATGATAATGATTAGATTATCTAATTATTTTCTAATGATCTAATCTCTTTTGATTTTACTGCATATGCATTGCTTTCTAATAAAATTTACTAATTACTTTTATCCATTTAAATATCAAATTATAGTTTCAAAATTATAGCTTCAAAGTTATTGATTCAAAATTATAGTTAAACATTCTTAAACATTACTCTAATTATTATACAAAGCATATTTACATTTGTAAAAATTATTAGTTCATATTTGAATTAGATTGTCTCTCTTTTTACATCGTTAATTATTGTCTTTGTGTGAGTTTCTGTTTTACAAGTACATGGTTGTTTGTCACCTTATTGTTGTGGTAAATCGGCAGCGTGTCCTCTTCGGTCCTAAGTCCCTGATCCTGGATGCTCCTTTGTCGTCCTGAAGTCCTGGAGTCCTTGATCCTCGTACGCTGGATTCTACTGCGTGTACTTGGCTGCTCCCTCGTCTCCCGTCATGGCCTCAGGTTGCAGGTACTCTCACGAAAATGATGAGTAGTCGTGAAGACCCTGGCTGCTGCTGTGGTTGAGATACTAACGTTGTTGTCTCTGGACAGAGCCTCCCGCTGCTACGGTAGTCGATCGAGAAAGAGTTGTACTCATGAAGCAGAGCCTCCGGCTGCGACTATGGTTGAACGTGGAAGAGAATGAAGTTAGCGCGTCTCATGTATTTATACCCAGGGCACTAAAATCATGTTTCGACAATATTTTGCATGTCAGAGTCTGTCGAAGGCGTCACTTCTCACACACGATTCTTGTCACATTTAATTCGCTCGTCTTCGCGATTTGCGAAGTCTTTTGCACATTACCCGATATTCATTACGTCGGTAATTTGTATGCGTTCACCATGTATAAACCGTTTTACTTTATCTTAATTAACATAAGTTCTATTTATTTTTATTTTCCTGTAATTACACTTTCTTTCCTTTTTACACTATGTTTTATACACATTTGCGTCATATTTTTATACATATTTTGGTGTATTTTGTTTTGTGCTATTATGCACACAATCTTTACAAAATAAATAAATTCATATAATTAATATCGTTCCTTAAGGTTGACGCTTTTCAGGAATTGATAGGTCTCAGGCACACATGTAACATACGTGTGTACACACAGACAGAGCAGCTGGCGTGATTCACCTGTTCCAACATGAAAGTTTGGTCGTTCAGATTGCAAGCTGAATTATTATTATTAACACTATGAATTATTTATTTATTTTAATTAATTATTTTAATTACTTTGTGCAATGCACAGTACCCTATACATTTGTACTGTTGCATTATATATATATATATATTGTAATATAATTTTTTACAAATATAATAAATATAAAATAAAATATATAATATGTATGATAATGGGAATTGTGCTCTTTCGTAAGCCCCACTGTCTGGGCTAGCCAATTTGTAATATATTTGTAAATTTAAATTAGATAAAATAAAATATATATTATGTAGATTGCAAGAATTATAGATATGTAAGAATTATGTATGTTGTCTGGATCTTGGTGTTGAACTCGCCGATGATACAGCTCCACTTTGGATTCACCAATTACAAAGAATAAATTAAATATAATTAATGTTTTATAGTTAAGTGTGATTGATTGATAAAACAAAAATAAAATTTTCTAGGTTGTGAAATTTTTACTGATATTGAGTTTTGGTTTAATTATTTAATTTAATTAATTATTAATTAATTAATTAATTGAGTGTGTAATTTTCTTAGATATTTATTCTATCACTGTAAATTAATTTTGTTAAAAAAAAAAATAGTTAACATCAATTATAGAAATAAAAACAACTCTTGTAACGGAATAATGATGTTCATTTATTAACATTCAAAATTATGCGCCAGTCAAACTGCGCATGACCAAGGCATTGGCTAATATGTGCTCCAGTCGGTAGCGAACAAAATCAACAAAATATATTTTTTACAAGGTTAGAAATTATGGTTCTTTTAACGAGTCGAAATGGTCAGAGGGCAAGGAACAAGATACATTCTTACAGGTATTCTTAAACCAAATTATTATGGCTGAAATAAAACAAGATTATTATTTAAATTGTCAATTAGAAAATTGAATAGCGAACCAATTCGACGAAATGACGTCACTCCTTTCAAGCTGGCAGTGCAACTCGTGCTGCTGAGTAAATCCAGTATGGCCGACGTCTCCTCGATTTTAGCTGCTATACGGCTGGAACTGGCTGAGATTCTCCCGCAGAAATAAAATGATATTCCCTTCTCTGCGAAGTAGTGTTGGTCCAGGAATATAGTGTAGAGTGTCCTCTCGTCTCCTGCGATGTCGTCTTCGTGATGGGTTTATTGTGAAGTGTCCGGTGTTCAAATATGTGTAATTGTGTTCTGCGAATATGGTCCAAAATTGTCTCAAAATGGCTGTTGATTTCTTGTGTTTGAGTTTGATAGTGTTATTACTGTTGTTTGGAATTTGTGAAGTGTTAGAAATTGATAGTTAAGGTTATTTTCACTTTTAGATCATCTCTGTTACACGCCGCTGAACCACACTCGGTTTTACACAAATTATTCTGTTTTCAGTATTCTGCTAACACATTTCCAACTAGTCGTCTTCACGATTAACAATAGACTAATAGACTCAACGTCGTCGTTTTAGGGTAATTTGTGCTATGTCTTTTTCCTCTTTATATTGTTTAACTATAAAAATATCTGTCTAAGACTTGGTTCACCATCTAAATATACATAATAAGTTTTCTTATTTTTTACTGTAATTCAAATATTTCTTAATTTTACATAAATCTAACTACTCAGTAATATTGATTAATTAATTTTACATCTTTTGATATATAGCTGGGTTTGTTTCAAGCTCATTTAAGCCCAAAAATTACAATTTTTTACAATGATTGTGTGCCTCATATTTTGTACAAATTTATTGTTTAAATGGTTTTTAATTGTTTTTTCTGATAATATATCCATGGAATATACTTAATAACTCCGTGATAATCTTTGTTGTTAATAATTTTGTTGTTAAAACACTTCAATTTTGATTAATTCACTGTTTAGTCTGATTTGATTACCATTATAGGCCTAGTATTATTTGTTTCAAAAAGAAGTTAATTTTCTTTCCTTTGTCATTCTA
This sequence comes from Magicicada septendecula, assembly GCA_034769895.1. Taxonomy (NCBI): domain Eukaryota; kingdom Metazoa; phylum Arthropoda; class Insecta; order Hemiptera; family Cicadidae; genus Magicicada; species Magicicada septendecula. Next base: position 244,994,782 of record CM068374.1, on the reverse strand, counting down.
TTCGCTATTAATTGTATCTGTATTAATTATATTTTCAATTTCTGTATTGTCTGTATTTAATTCTATTCCTATTGTATATCTTGATTCTCTGATAAATAGTTTTGGTTTAATTATACTAGTCTGTGTTTTCTAAAATGGTGTCTTAGCTAGTCTGCTTGTACATTATATATGGTTTACTGTTTTGAATAAAACTATTACATTTCTATATCCTACTTGCCTCTCTGCCATACACACTGTAAAATTAAATAACATGGTTTTAAAATACAATGAAATATCTTATGTCTACTAAACTTTTTTTTTATATCATTTAACCACAACATAAACGTCTTATGCCTATTATCTTCTATATATTTAGCATTATAATGGAAACATATTATTATCAGCACTATTATCAGTTGTTGGCTGTCCTTTGTTTTTATGTTTCCTTTTATCACAAACCTTATCCTATTAAAACATCTTATTCCTAATAACAACTTCAATTATTAACTGTCTCTTTTAATTACTATAACTATTTTGATAACACATTAACATAAAAACATCTTATAACTAATGACACTATCAGTTATTAACTGTCTCTTGTGTTCCCCATACCTAATTTGCTAATACAATAAAATAAAAACATCTTATACCTATTATATTGTTATTATGCCTAATCACTAAAACACTTGTATTTATCAACATTGCACTCAGTCATTAGACTGTCCCTTTAGTTTTTATTTAGTATTTCCTACACTAATGGTAGTCTTTTTTAATAGATTTTTCATACTACACTTTATTATATAGTGTCATTTATTTTGGCTACACTAATGGTAGTCCTTTTAATAATTTTTTCCACATATTATGCTTACAAATAGTATACAATTCGGTTTTCTTTGGGATTGTATCTTGTAACTTGTTATTGGGTCTGCATATATTATTTTTAATTTTGGTTTAAAGGTATGTATTCCATGATTACCATTTTTTGGAATAACTCTTCTTGGTTCTAGTCTCTGTGTGGGAATCTTGACATATTTTGTCCCTTCTTCATTATTATATTAGTAATTTCTGGTCTTGTGGTTTCTCTGCATCTTGACCTTATACATTTACCTTATTAATATGGTTTCATCCTTTTATTTCCTTTTTCTTGTATTTCCTTTTTACTGCTTCCCCAATCTACTGGGTATACTGCTGGTTTATTGGGTTTTTACATAGTAAGTTATTTTGATCAATGATTTTCTTTGTTATTTTTCATTCTTATTAACATTTTATTGACTTAATATACAGTTTCTAGTGTAATCCTTAAAATAATTCATTCTTCTCACTCACTATGGAACTTTTCTTCCTTATTTATGTTGCATTAAGTTAAATGTTTAGCGTGATACTTTGTTATGCTACATATGCTCTCCTGTGAAAGTGATTAGTTCAGATCATACTCTTAGTATGGATGAAATAATTACTACTAATTCTTTTGTATTTACTATATTTTCTTCGTGATTACATGTTTTCGCTTTATATACCTTCTTTTTCCACCGTTGCTTCCTCTCAGATGAAGTGTATCTCCTTCATTAGTTTCTTTCTTCATTAATAAGTGATCTTCAATCTTGTGTATAACATTATCATTTTATATTCTTTCTTATTTGGTGCTTCCTCACCAGTATGTTTACTCCCTCACATTCCCTAACAAATTAATTGGAACAGTTCAGAGTGGCACTTTTGGCTTCTATCCCTGCTGTCCAATACTTCAATTAATTGAGTCCAGAAGCATTATCATCTCTGCTCAAAATATAAGACTGATGGCATATTCTACATCCAGTCTATTTATATTTATACTTTCCACCATCTGGTATCAAATGAGTTATTTCTTATTGCTCATGATATAACATGAATTAATTCTTTATCACTTTCACTATAACAGTGGTTATTGCAACAACATTATCATTAATAGTATCAGAGTTTTTGGTTTCTGGTCTCACTATTTGGTCTTTACTGAGTTGGTCCTTCTTCATTGTTCCATTTTTATTAAATTATTTTCTTTGTGAGTTTGGTTAAGTTGTTTCGATTAAGTCATATGATATTCTGGTTTCCATTCTCCTTTAGAATTTTGTACCTCTTTCTTACAAAATCTTTTTTCTCATATTGATGAGTTATTTCTCATCATTTGTATGAGTAATGATATGAGCTTACTATTTTTTTAACTTTAGATATTTTTATTCAACTACATTCTTTCTTATTCATAGTTGTTTTTTTTCAAATATTTTGTTGTAAGTTGTACTTATTATTGGTTTTGAATTTTGAACATATTTATTCATCAAATTTCTTTTTTCATTCATAATAATCTTCAAATGATCAGTGTAAGTTGTACTTACTAATGTTTGAATTTTGAAATTATTATTCCATCAAAATTCGTTTTTCATCATTCATGATAATCTTTCCAATGTTTTGTGTAAGTTGTACTTACTAATTTTTGGAATTTTGAAATTTTTTCTTATTTCATCAAAATTCTTCTTATTTATTCATAATTGTCCTTCAAATGTTTTGTGTAAGTTGTACTTACTAATTTTTGGAATTTTGAAATTTTATTTGTTCTTTATTTCTCCTCCAAATATTTTTTAATGGATAACTGATTATAAGTTCCTTTTACTTTATTTGAAATGATATCCTTTAGTACATACGTATTGTTATTATTGTTTTTAATAATCAGGTATGGGCCGGTATACAGCAGTAACAACTTTTTGGTATTGCCTTCCAATGTACTGGGTAATTCCCTGTTTTTTAGCAGTACCTTTTCTCCGACTTCATAGCTTATTATTTTCTTAATCGCCTTTTGATATTTGTTCTTGCGCCTTTCCTGGTCTTCTGCCAATTTATTGTAGAATCTGATTCGATCGAATTTGTATTCTTGACTCATGGGGAACTCTATTATGTCTTGTAATTCTCTTGGAGGCGGTTTTTCATACATTGCCGTGTATGGCGTGGTACCTATAGCGGGGTGATATGATAAATTAAGGAATTCTTCAGTAGCTAATAAATATTCTTGCCACTTCTTTTGTTGATTATAGCAATAAGTCCGTAATATTCTTCCGACTTCTCGCAGTACCCTCTCCGCTGGATTGCTGCTGGGGTGGTAGACAGATGTCTTGTATGTCTTAATGCCCAACGTATTCAGAGTGTTTCTCCACCTCCAACCCTTAAATTGCGTTCCATGGTCTGTGATGATGGATGTCGGGCTCCCTACCTCTGGAATGTAATGAATTGTTATTATTCCTAGAGTCTTCAAAGTGGTGGCTCTATTCACAGGGTACAGTTTTGTAAATTTGGTGAAATGATCCATCATGATAATAATATATTTGTATCGATGGCGTCCGCCACTGCGGGGAAATGGACCACATATGTCCAGAAAGACCTTTTCCAGTTTGGCTTGTGAGGTAATTGGTATCATCATACCCTCCTTTTTCTCATTATTGGTTTTCACCAATTGACATAGCAGACAGGTTTTGAGGTAGTTTCTCGTTTTTCTATTGATACTTTTTATATGACAATTCTCTTCTATCGCCTTGATCACCTTCATGGCTCCCATGTGACCGTATCGTAGATGATAGTCCAGGATGATATCCTTTTCGATTGTAGTAGGGATCATGATCTTCCATATGTCTTCATCAAGGGATGTTTTGATGAATAAAATTCCATTATGTATACAATAAAATTTGTTTATTGTGTCATCTTGGTTGGAGAGACTAAGTTTAATGTGGTTTAACTTCGGGTCGGACTGCTGGTGTTTGCTGATGTCCTGCACTATCTTTTCTAAATCGGATCTGTCCTTAATAATATTATAGATTTTCAAGATGCTCTCCTTTTCCCCTTCGAACGTTTGTTCTTCCAGATTTACTCTCGACAATACGTCGGCTACTACATTTTTACTTCCAGGAACATACTCCCACTGTATATCGTATTCCTGCAGGGCGAGTACCCATCTGGTCAATCTACCATGGCTTAACTTGCATCTCCTCAGAAATGATATTGATTTGTGATCTGTTCGAACGGTCACTGGATATCCGAGGATATACGTCCGAAACTTCCCGCAGGCAAAGACTACGCTTAGCAGTTCTTTTTCCGTCACATTATAGTTCTTTTCACACTGGTTAAGGGTTCTGCTAGCAAAGCTCACTACTAGATGGTTTCCACTTTCATCTTCTTGGTACAGTGTTGATCCCAAGCTAATGTTACTAGCGCCAACATAAAATAACTCTTCTTGGTTCTAGTCTCTGTGTGGGAATCTTGACATATTTTGTCCCTTCTTCATTATTATATTAGTAATTTCTGGTCTTGTGGTTTCTCTGCATCTTGACCTTATACATTTCCCTTATTAATATGGTTTCATCCTTTTATTTCCTTTTTCTTGTATTTCCTTTTTACTGCTTCCCCAATCTACTGGGTATACTGCTGGTTTATTGGGTTTTTACATAGTAAGTTATTTTGATCAATGATTTTCTTTGTTATTTTTCATTCTTATTAACATTTTATTGACTTAATATACAGTTTCTAGTGTAATCCTTAAAATAATTCATTCTTCTCACTCACTATGGAACTTTTCTTCCTTATTTATGTTGCATTAAGTTAAATGTTTAGCGTGATACTTTGTTATGCTACATATGCTCTCCTGTGAAAGTGATTAGTTCAGATCATACTCTTAGTATGGATGAAATAATTACTACTAATTCTTTTGTATTTACTATATTTTCTTCGTGATTACATGTTTTCGCTTTATATACCTTCTTTTTCCACCGTTGCTTCCTCTCAGATGATGTGTATCTCCTTCATTAGTTTCTTTCTTCATTAATAAGTGATCTTCAATCTTGTGTATAACATTATCATTTTATATTCTTTCTTATTTGGTGCTTCCTCACCAGTATGTTTACTCCCTAACATTCCCTAACAAATTAATTGGAACAGTTCAGAGTGGCACTTTTGGCTTCTATCCCTGCTGTCCAATACTTCAATTAATTGAGTCCAGAAGCATTATCATCTCTGCTCAAAATATAAGACTGATGGCATATTCTACATCCAGTCATAAAAATAAATAAACAGTAAAAGTAGTCATTTTTGACTAAAATAAACATCTTTAGATTCTTCACTTCATAATACGTTATATTAATTAATACTTTTATACACTTGACTCTTCTTCTCTCTTAAAGCTTATTCCATATTATGTGGTTTAGGTATGTGGTATAATATACATTTCGTCATGTTTACATAGTAATTAGCATTTATATTTATACTTTCTACCATCTGGTATCAAATGAGTTATTTCTTATTGCTCATGATATAACATGAATTAATTCTTTATCACTTTCACTATAACAGTGGTTATTGCAACAACATTATCATTAATAGTATCAGAGTTTTTGGTTTCTGGTCTCACTATTTGGTCTTTACTGAGTTGGTCCTTCTTCATTGTTCCATTTTTATTAAATTATTTTCTTTGTGAGTTTGGTTAAGTTGTTTCGATTAAGTCATATGATATTCTGGTTTCCATTCTCCTTTAGAATTTTGTACCTCTTTCTTACAAAATCTTTTTTCTCATATTGATGAGTTATTTCTCATCATTTGTATGAGTAATGATATGAGCTTACTATTTTTTTAACTTTAGATATTTTTATTCAACTACATTCTTTCTTATTCATAGTTGTTTTTTTTCAAATATTTTGTTGTAAGTTGTACTTATTATTGGTTTTGAATTTTGAACATATTTATTCATCAAATTTCTTTTTTCATTCATAATAATCTTCAAATGATCAGTGTAAGTTGTACTTACTAATGTTTGAATTTTGAAATTATTATTCCATCAAAATTCGTTTTTCATCATTCATGATAATCTTTCCAATGTTTTGTGTAAGTTGTACTTACTAATTTTTGGAATTTTGAAATTTTTTCTTATTTCATCAAAATTCTTCTTATTTATTCATAATTGTCCTTCAAATGTTTTGTGTAAGTTGTACTTACTAATTTTTGGAATTTTGAAATTTTATTTGTTCTTTATTTCTCCTCCAAATATTTTTTAATGGATAACTGATTATAAGTTCCTTTTACTTTATTTGAAATGATATCCTTTAGTACATACGTATTGTTATTATTGTTTTTAATAATCAGGTATGGGCCGGTATACAGCAGTAACAACTTTTTGGTATTGCCTTCCAATGTACTGGGTAATTCCCTGTTTTTTAGCAGTACCTTTTCTCCGACTTCATAGCTTATTATTTTCTTAATCGCCTTTTGATATTTGTTCTTGCGCCTTTCCTGGTCTTCTGCCAATTTATTGTAGAATCTGATTCGATCGAATTTGTATTCTTGACTCATGGGGAACTCTATTATGTCTTGTAATTCTCTTGGAGGCGGTTTTTCATACATTGCCGTGTATGGCGTGGTACCTATAGCGGGGTGATATGATAAATTAAGGAATTCTTCAGTAGCTAATAAATATTCTTGCCACTTCTTTTGTTGATTATAGCAATAAGTCCGTAATATTCTTCCGACTTCTCGCAGTACCCTCTCCGCTGGATTGCTGCTGGGGTGGTAGACAGATGTCTTGTATGTCTTAATGCCCAACGTATTCAGAGTGTTTCTCCACCTCCAACCCTTAAATTGCGTTCCATGGTCTGTGATGATGGATGTCGGGCTCCCTACCTCTGGAATGTAATGAATTGTTATTATTCCTAGAGTCTTCAAAGTGGTGGCTCTATTCACAGGGTACAGTTTTGTAAATTTGGTGAAATGATCCATCATGATAATAATATATTTGTATCGATGGCGTCCGCCACTGCGGGGAAATGGACCACATATGTCCAGAAAGACCTTTTCCAGTTTGGCTTGTGAGGTAATTGGTATCATCATACCCTCCTTTTTCTCATTATTGGTTTTCACCAATTGACATAGCAGACAGGTTTTGAGGTAGTTTCTCGTTTTTCTATTGATACTTTTTATATGACAATTCTCTTCTATCGCCTTGATCACCTTCATGGCTCCCATGTGACCGTATCGTAGATGATAGTCCAGGATGATATCCTTTTCGATTGTAGTAGGGATCATGATCTTCCATATGTCTTCATCAAGGGATGTTTTGATGAATAAAATTCCATTATGTATACAATAAAATTTGTTTATTGTGTCATCTTGGTTGGAGAGACTAAGTTTAATGTGGTTTAACTTCGGGTCGGACTGCTGGTGTTTGCTGATGTCCTGCACTATCTTTTCTAAATCGGATCTGTCCTTAATAATATTATAGATTTTCAAGATGCTCTCCTTTTCCCCTTCGAACGTTTGTTCTTCCAGATTTACTCTCGACAATACGTCGGCTACTACATTTTTACTTCCAGGAACATACTCCCACTGTATATCGTATTCCTGCAGGGCGAGTACCCATCTGGTCAATCTACCATGGCTTAACTTGCATCTCCTCAGAAATGATATTGATTTGTGATCTGTTCGAACGGTCACTGGATATCCGAGGATATACGTCCGAAACTTCCCGCAGGCAAAGACTACGCTTAGCAGTTCTTTTTCCGTCACATTATAGTTCTTTTCACACTGGTTAAGGGTTCTGCTAGCAAAGCTCACTACTAGATGGTTTCCACTTTCATCTTCTTGGTACAGTGTTGATCCCAAGCTAATGTTACTAGCGCCAACATAAAATAACTCTTCTTGGTTCTAGTCTCTGTGTGGGAATCTTGACATATTTTGTCCCTTCTTCATTATTATATTAGTAATTTCTGGTCTTGTGGTTTCTCTGCATCTTGACCTTATACATTTCCCTTATTAATATGGTTTCATCCTTTTATTTCCTTTTTCTTGTATTTCCTTTTTACTGCTTCCCCAATCTACTGGGTATACTGCTGGTTTATTGGGTTTTTACATAGTAAGTTATTTTGATCAATGATTTTCTTTGTTATTTTTCATTCTTATTAACATTTTATTGACTTAATATACAGTTTCTAGTGTAATCCTTAAAATAATTCATTCTTCTCACTCACTATGGAACTTTTCTTCCTTATTTATGTTGCATTAAGTTAAATGTTTAGCGTGATACTTTGTTATGCTACATATGCTCTCCTGTGAAAGTGATTAGTTCAGATCATACTCTTAGTATGGATGAAATAATTACTACTAATTCTTTTGTATTTACTATATTTTCTTCGTGATTACATGTTTTCGCTTTATATACCTTCTTTTTCCACCGTTGCTTCCTCTCAGATGATGTGTATCTCCTTCATTAGTTTCTTTCTTCATTAATAAGTGATCTTCAATCTTGTGTATAACATTATCATTTTATATTCTTTCTTATTTGGTGCTTCCTCACCAGTATGTTTACTCCCTAACATTCCCTAACAAATTAATTGGAACAGTTCAGAGTGGCACTTTTGGCTTCTATCCCTGCTGTCCAATACTTCAATTAATTGAGTCCAGAAGCATTATCATCTCTGCTCAAAATATAAGACTGATGGCATATTCTACATCCAGTCATAAAAATAAATAAACAGTAAAAGTAGTCATTTTTGACTAAAATAAACATCTTTAGATTCTTCACTTCATAATACGTTATATTAATTAATACTTTTATACACTTGACTCTTCTTCTCTCTTAAAGCTTATTCCATATTATGTGGTTTAGGTATGTGGTATAATATACATTTCGTCATGTTTACATAGTAATTAGCATTTATATTTATACTTTCTACCATCTGGTATCAAATGAGTTATTTCTTATTGCTCATGATATAACATGAATTAATTCTTTATCACTTTCACTATAACAGTGGTTATTGCAACAACATTATCATTAATAGTATCAGAGTTTTTGGTTTCTGGTCTCACTATTTGGTCTTTACTGAGTTGGTCCTTCTTCATTGTTCCATTTTTATTAAATTATTTTCTTTGTGAGTTTGGTTAAGTTGTTTCGATTAAGTCATATGATATTCTGGTTTCCATTCTCCTTTAGAATTTTGTACCTCTTTCTTACAAAATCTTTTTTCTCATATTGATGAGTTATTTCTCATCATTTGTATGAGTAATGATATGAGCTTACTATTTTTTTAACTTTAGATATTTTTATTCAACTACATTCTTTCTTATTCATAGTTGTTTTTTTTCAAATATTTTGTTGTAAGTTGTACTTATTATTGGTTTTGAATTTTGAACATATTTATTCATCAAATTTCTTTTTTCATTCATAATAATCTTCAAATGATCAGTGTAAGTTGTACTTACTAATGTTTGAATTTTGAAATTATTATTCCATCAAAATTCGTTTTTCATCATTCATGATAATCTTTCCAATGTTTTGTGTAAGTTGTACTTACTAATTTTTGGAATTTTGAAATTTTTTCTTATTTCATCAAAATTCTTCTTATTTATTCATAATTGTCCTTCAAATGTTTTGTGTAAGTTGTACTTACTAATTTTTGGAATTTTGAAATTTTATTTGTTCTTTATTTCTCCTCCAAATATTTTTTAATGGATAACTGATTATAAGTTCCTTTTACTTTATTTGAAATGATATCCTTTAGTACATACGTATTGTTATTATTGTTTTTAATAATCAGGTATGGGCCGGTATACAGCAGTAACAACTTTTTGGTATTGCCTTCCAATGTACTGGGTAATTCCCTGTTTTTTAGCAGTACCTTTTCTCCGACTTCATAGCTTATTATTTTCTTAATCGCCTTTTGATATTTGTTCTTGCGCCTTTCCTGGTCTTCTGCCAATTTATTGTAGAATCTGATTCGATCGAATTTGTATTCTTGACTCATGGGGAACTCTATTATGTCTTGTAATTCTCTTGGAGGCGGTTTTTCATACATTGCCGTGTATGGCGTGGTACCTATAGCGGGGTGATATGATAAATTAAGGAATTCTTCAGTAGCTAATAAATATTCTTGCCACTTCTTTTGTTGATTATAGCAATAAGTCCGTAATATTCTTCCGACTTCTCGCAGTACCCTCTCCGCTGGATTGCTGCTGGGGTGGTAGACAGATGTCTTGTATGTCTTAATGCCCAACGTATTCAGAGTGTTTCTCCACCTCCAACCCTTAAATTGCGTTCCATGGTCTGTGATGATGGATGTCGGGCTCCCTACCTCTGGAATGTAATGAATTGTTATTATTCCTAGAGTCTTCAAAGTGGTGGCTCTATTCACAGGGTACAGTTTTGTAAATTTGGTGAAATGATCCATCATGATAATAATATATTTGTATCGATGGCGTCCGCCACTGCGGGGAAATGGACCACATATGTCCAGAAAGACCTTTTCCAGTTTGGCTTGTGAGGTAATTGGTATCATCATACCCTCCTTTTTCTCATTATTGGTTTTCACCAATTGACATAGCAGACAGGTTTTGAGGTAGTTTCTCGTTTTTCTATTGATACTTTTTATATGACAATTCTCTTCTATCGCCTTGATCACCTTCATGGCTCCCATGTGACCGTATCGTAGATGATAGTCCAGGATGATATCCTTTTCGATTGTAGTAGGGATCATGATCTTCCATATGTCTTCATCAAGGGATGTTTTGATGAATAAAATTCCATTATGTATACAATAAAATTTGTTTATTGTGTCATCTTGGTTGGAGAGACTAAGTTTAATGTGGTTTAACTTCGGGTCGGACTGCTGGTGTTTGCTGATGTCCTGCACTATCTTTTCTAAATCGGATCTGTCCTTAATAATATTATAGATTTTCAAGATGCTCTCCTTTTCCCCTTCGAACGTTTGTTCTTCCAGATTTACTCTCGACAATACGTCGGCTACTACATTTTTACTTCCAGGAACATACTCCCACTGTATATCGTATTCCTGCAGGGCGAGTACCCATCTGGTCAATCTACCATGGCTTAACTTGCATCTCCTCAGAAATGATATTGATTTGTGATCTGTTCGAACGGTCACTGGATATCCGAGGATATACGTCCGAAACTTCCCGCAGGCAAAGACTACGCTTAGCAGTTCTTTTTCCGTCACATTATAGTTCTTTTCACACTGGTTAAGGGTTCTGCTAGCAAAGCTCACTACTAGATGGTTTCCACTTTCATCTTCTTGGTACAGTGTTGATCCCAAGCTAATGTTACTAGCGCCAACATAAAATAACTCTTCTTGGTTCTAGTCTCTGTGTGGGAATCTTGACATATTTTGTCCCTTCTTCATTATTATATTAGTAATTTCTGGTCTTGTGGTTTCTCTGCATCTTGACCTTATACATTTCCCTTATTAATATGGTTTCATCCTTTTATTTCCTTTTTCTTGTATTTCCTTTTTACTGCTTCCCCAATCTACTGGGTATACTGCTGGTTTATTGGGTTTTTACATAGTAAGTTATTTTGATCAATGATTTTCTTTGTTATTTTTCATTCTTATTAACATTTTATTGACTTAATATACAGTTTCTAGTGTAATCCTTAAAATAATTCATTCTTCTCACTCACTATGGAACTTTTCTTCCTTATTTATGTTGCATTAAGTTAAATGTTTAGCGTGATACTTTGTTATGCTACATATGCTCTCCTGTGAAAGTGATTAGTTCAGATCATACTCTTAGTATGGATGAAATAATTACTACTAATTCTTTTGTATTTACTATATTTTCTTCGTGATTACATGTTTTCGCTTTATATACCTTCTTTTTCCACCGTTGCTTCCTCTCAGATGATGTGTATCTCCTTCATTAGTTTCTTTCTTCATTAATAAGTGATCTTCAATCTTGTGTATAACATTATCATTTTATATTCTTTCTTATTTGGTGCTTCCTCACCAGTATGTTTACTCCCTAACATTCCCTAACAAATTAATTGGAACAGTTCAGAGTGGCACTTTTGGCTTCTATCCCTGCTGTCCAATACTTCAATTAATTGAGTCCAGAAGCATTATCATCTCTGCTCAAAATATAAGACTGATGGCATATTCTACATCCAGTCATAAAAATAAATAAACAGTAAAAGTAGTCATTTTTGACTAAAATAAACATCTTTAGATTCTTCACTTCATAATACGTTATATTAATTAATACTTTTATACACTTGACTCTTCTTCTCTCTTAAAGCTTATTCCATATTATGTGGTTTAGGTATGTGGTATAATATACATTTCGTCATGTTTACATAGTAATTAGCATTTATATTTATACTTTCTACCATCTGGTATCAAATGAGTTATTTCTTATTGCTCATGATATAACATGAATTAATTCTTTATCACTTTCACTATAACAGTGGTTATTGCAACAACATTATCATTAATAGTATCAGAGTTTTTGGTTTCTGGTCTCACTATTTGGTCTTTACTGAGTTGGTCCTTCTTCATTGTTCCATTTTTATTAAATTATTTTCTTTGTGAGTTTGGTTAAGTTGTTTCGATTAAGTCATATGATATTCTGGTTTCCATTCTCCTTTAGAATTTTGTACCTCTTTCTTACAAAATCTTTTTTCTCATATTGTTGAGTTATTTCTCATCATTTGTATGAGTAATGATATGAGCTTACTATTTTTTTAACTTTAGATATTTTTATTCAACTACATTCTTTCTTATTCATAGTTGTTTTTTTTCAAATATTTTGTTGTAAGTTGTACTTATTATTGGTTTTGAATTTTGAACATATTTATTCATCAAATTTCTTTTTTCATTCATAATAATCTTCAAATGATCAGTGTAAGTTGTACTTACTAATGTTTGAATTTTGAAATTATTATTCCATCAAAATTCGTTTTTCATCATTCATGATAATCTTTCCAATGTTTTGTGTAAGTTGTACTTACTAATTTTTGGAATTTTGAAATTTTTTCTTATTTCATCAAAATTCTTCTTATTTATTCATAATTGTCCTTCAAATGTTTTGTGTAAGTTGTACTTACTAATTTTTGGAATTTTGAAATTTTATTTGTTCTTTATTTCTCCTCCAAATATTTTTTAATGGATAACTGATTATAAGTTCCTTTTACATTATTTGAAATGATATCCTTTAGTACATACGTATTGTTATTATTGTTTTTTAATAATCAGGTATGGGCCGGTATACAGCAGTAACAACTTTTTGGTATTGCCTTCCAAAGTACTGGGTAATTCCCTGTTTTTTAGCAGTACCTTTTCTCCGACTTCATAGCTTATTATTTTCTTAATCGCCTTTTGATATTTGTTCTTGCGCCTTTCCTGGTCTTCTGCCAATTTATTGTAGAATCTGATTCGATCGAATTTGTATTCTTGACTCATGGGGAACTCTATTATGTCTTGTAATTCTCTTGGAGGCGGTTTTTCATACATTGCCGTGTATGGCGTGGTACCTATAGCGGGGTGATATGATAAATTAAGGAATTCTTCAGTAGCTAATAAATATTCTTGCCACTTCTTTTGTTGATTATAGCAATAAGTCCGTAATATTCTTCCGACTTCTCGCAGTACCCTCTCCGCTGGATTGCTGCTGGGGTGGTAGACAGATATCTTGTATGTCTTAATGCCCAACGTATTCAGAGTGTTTCTCCACCTCCAACCCTTAAATTGCGTTCCATGGTCTGTGATGATGGATGTCGGGCTCCCTACCTCTGGAATGTAATGATTTGTTATTATTCCTAGAGTCTTCAAAGTGGTGGCTCTATTCACAGGGTACAGTTTTGTAAATTTGGTGAAATGATCCATCATGATAATAATATATTTGTATCGATGGCGTCCGCCACTGCGGGGAAATGGACCACATATGTCCAGAAAGACCTTTTCCAGTTTGGCTTGTGAGGTAATTGGTATCATCATACCCTCCTTTTTCTCATTATTGGTTTTCACCAATTGACATATCAGACAGGTTTTGAGGTAGTTTCTCGTTTTTCTATTGATACTTTTTATATGACAATTCTCTTCTATCGCCTTGATCACCTTCATGGCTCCCATGTGACCGTATCGTAGATGATAGTCCAGGATGATATCCTTTTCGATTGTAGTAGGGATCATGATCTTCCATATGTCTTCATCAAGGGATGTTTTGATGAATAAAATTCCATTATGTATACAATAAAATTTGTTTATTGTGTCATCTTGGTTGGAGAGACTAAGTTTAATGTGGTTTAACTTCGGGTCGGACTGCTGGTGTTTGCTGATGTCCTGCACTATCTTTTCTAAATCGGATCTGTCCTTAATAATATTATAGATTTTCAAGATGCTCTCCTTTTCCCCTTCGAACGTTTGTTCTTCCAGATTTACTCTCGACAATACGTCGGCTACTACATTTTTACTTCCAGGAACATACTCCCACTGTATATCGTATTCCTGCAGGGCGAGTACCCATCTGGTCAATCTACCATGGCTTAACTTGCATCTCCTCAGAAATGATATTGATTTGTGATCTGTTCGAACGGTCACTGGATATCCGAGGATATACTTCCGAAACTTCCCGCAGGCAAAGACTACGCTTAGCAGTTCTTTTTCCGTCACATTATAGTTCTTTTCACACTGGTTAAGGGTTCTGCTAGCAAAGCTCACTACTAGATGGTTTCCACTTTCATCTTCTTGGTACAGTGTTGATCCCAAGCTAATGTTACTAGCGCCAACATAAAATAACTCTTCTTGGTTCTAGTCTCTGTGTGGGAATCTTGACATATTTTGTCCCTTCTTCATTATTATATTAGTAATTTCTGGTCTTGTGGTTTCTCTGCATCTTGACCTTATACATTTCCCTTATTAATATGGTTTCATCCTTTTATTTCCTTTTTCTTGTATTTCCTTTTTACTGCTTCCCCAATCTACTGGGTATACTGCTGATTTATTGGGTTTTACATAGTAAGTTATTTTGATCAATGATTTTTTTTGTTATTTTTCATTCTTATTAACATTTTATTGACTTAATATACAGTTTCTAGTGTAATCCTTAAAATAATTCATTCTTCTCACTCACTATGGAACTTTTCTTCCTTATTTATGTTGCATTAAGTTAAATGTTTAGCGTGATACTTTGTTATGCTACATATGCTCTCCTGTGAAAGTGATTAGTTCAGATCATACTCTTAGTATGGATGAAATAATTACTACTAATTCTTTTGTATTTACTATATTTTCTTCGTGATTACATGTTTTCGCTTTATATACCTTCTTTTTCCACCGTTGCTTCCTCTCAGATGATGTGTATCTCCTTCATTAGTTTCTTTCTTCATTAATAAGTGATCTTCAATCTTGTGTATAACATTATCATTTTATATTCTTTCTTATTTGGTGCTTCCTCACCAGTATGTTTACTCCCTAACATTCCCTAACAAATTAATTGGAACAGTTCAGAGTGGTACTTTTGGCTTCTATCCCTGCTGTCCAATACTTCAATTAATTGAGTCCAGAAGCATTATCATCTCTGCTCAAAATATAAGACTGATGGCATATTCTACATCCAGTCATAAAAATAAATAAACAGTAAAAGTAGTCATTTTTGACTAAAATAAACATCTTTAGATTCTTCACTTCATAATACGTTAAATTAATTAATACTTTTATACACTTGACTCTTCTTCTCTCTTAAAGCTTATTCCATATTATGTGGTTTAGGTATGTGGTATAATATACATTTCGTCATGTTTACATAGTAATTAGCATTTATATTTATACTTTCTACCATCTGGTATCAAATGAGTTATTTCTTATTGCTCATGATATAACATGAATTAATTCTTTATCACTTTCACTATAACAGTGGTTATTGCAACAACATTATCATTAATAGTATCAGAGTTTTGGGTTTCTGGTCTCACTATTTGGTCTTTACTGAGTTGGTCCTTCTTCATTGTTCCATTTTTATTAAATTATTTTCTTTGTGAGTTTGGTTAAGTTGTTTCGATTAAGTCATATGATATTCTGGTTTCCATTCTCCTTTAGAATTTTGTACCTCTTTCTTACAAAATCTTTTTTCTCATATTGATGAGTTATTTCTCATCATTTGTATGAGTAATGATATGAGCTTACTATTTTTTTAACTTTAGATATTTTTATTCAACTACATTCTTTCTTATTCATAGTTGTTTTTTTTTCAAATATTTTGTTGTAAGTTGTACTTATTATTGGTTTTGAATTTTGAACATATTTATTCATCAAATTTCTTTTTTCATTCATAATAATCTTCAAATGATCAGTGTAAGTTGTACTTACTAATGTTTGAATTTTGAAATTATTATTCCATCAAAATTCGTTTTTCATCATTCATGATAATCTTTCCAATGTTTTGTGTAAGTTGTACTTACTAATTTTTGGAATTTTGAAATTTTTTCTTATTTCATCAAAATTCTTCTTATTTATTCATAATTGTCCTTCAAATGTTTTGTGTAAGTCGTACTTACTAATTTTTGGAATTTTGAAATTTTATTTGTTCTTTATTTCTCCTCCAAATATTTTTTAATGGATAACTGATTATAAGTTCCTTTTACTTTATTTGAAATGATATCCTTTAGTACATACGTATTGTTATTATTGTTTTTAATAATCAGGTATGGGCCGGTATACAGCAGTAACAACTTTTTGGTATTGCCTTCCAAAGTACTGGGTAATTCCCTGTTTTTTAGCAGTACCTTTTCTCCGACTTCATAGCTTATTATTTTCTTAATCGCCTTTTGATATTTGTTCTTGCGCCTTTCCTGGTCTTCTGCCAATTTATTGTAGAATCTGATTCGATCGAATTTGTATTCTTGACTCATGGGGAACTCTATTATGTCTTGTAATTCTCTTGGAGGCGGTTTTTCATACATTGCCGTGTATGGCGTGGTACCTATAGCGGGGTGATATGATAAATTAAGGAATTCTTCAGTAGCTAATAAATATTCTTGCCACTTCTTTTGTTGATTATAGCAATAAGTCCGTAATATTCTTCCGACTTCTCGCAGTACCCTCTCCGCTGGATTGCTGCTGGGGTGGTAGACAGATATCTTGTATGTCTTAATGCCCAACGTATTCAGAGTGTTTCTCCACCTCCAACCCTTAAATTGCGTTCCATGGTCTGTGATGATGGATGTCGGGCTCCCTACCTCTGGAATGTAATGATTTGTTATTATTCCTAGAGTCTTCAAAGTGGTGGCTCTATTCACAGGGTACAGTTTTGTAAATTTGGTGAAATGATCCATCATGATAATAATATATTTGTATCGATGGCGTCCGCCACTGCGGGGAAATGGACCACATATGTCCAGAAAGACCTTTTCCAGTTTGGCTTGTGAGGTAATTGGTATCATCATACCCTCCTTTTTCTCATTATTGGTTTTCACCAATTGACATATCAGACAGGTTTTGAGGTAGTTTCTCGTTTTTCTATTGATACTTTTTATATGACAATTCTCTTCTATCGCCTTGATCACCTTCATGGCTCCCATGTGACCGTATCGTAGATGATAGTCCAGGATGATATCCTTTTCGATTGTAGTAGGGATCATGATCTTCCATATGTCTTCATCAAGGGATGTTTTGATGAATAAAATTCCATTATGTATACAATAAAATTTGTTTATTGTGTCATCTTGGTTGGAGAGACTAAGTTTAATGTGGTTTAACTTCGGGTCGGACTGCTGGTGTTTGCTGATGTCCTGCACTATCTTTTCTAAATCGGATCTGTCCTTAATAATATTATAGATTTTCAAGATGCTCTCCTTTTCCCCTTCGAACGTTTGTTCTTCCAGATTTACTCTCGACAATACGTCGGCTACTACATTTTTACTTCCAGGAACATACTCCCACTGTATATCGTATTCCTGCAGGGCGAGTACCCATCTGGTCAATCTACCATGGCTTAACTTGCATCTCCTCAGAAATGATATTGATTTGTGATCTGTTCGAACGGTCACTGGATATCCGAGGATATACGTCCGAAACTTCCCGCAGGCAAAGACTACGCTTAGCAGTTCTTTTTCCGTCACATTATAGTTCTTTTCACACTGGTTAAGGGTTCTGCTAGCAAAGCTCACTACTAGATGGTTTCCACTTTCATCTTCTTGGTACAGTGTTGATCCCAAGCTAATGTTACTAGCGCCAACATAAAATAACTCTTCTTGGTTCTAGTCTCTGTGTGGGAATCTTGACATATTTTGTCCCTTCTTCATTATTATATTAGTAATTTCTGGTCTTGTGGTTTCTCTGCATCTTGACCTTATACATTTCCCTTATTAATATGGTTTCATCCTTTTATTTCCTTTTTCTTGTATTTCCTTTTTACTGCTTCCCCAATCTACTGGGTATACTGCTGGTTTATTGGGTTTTTACATAGTAAGTTATTTTGATCAATGATTTTCTTTGTTATTTTTCATTCTTATTAACATTTTATTGACTTAATATACAGTTTCTAGTGTAATCCTTAAAATAATTCATTCTTCTCACTCACTATGGAACTTTTCTTCCTTATTTATGTTGCATTAAGTTAAATGTTTAGCGTGATACTTTGTTATGCTACATATGCTCTCCTGTGAAAGTGATTAGTTCAGATCATACTCTTAGTATGGATGAAATAATTACTACTAATTCTTTTGTATTTACTATATTTTCTTCGTGATTACATGTTTTCGCTTTATATACCTTCTTTTTCCACCGTTGCTTCCTCTCAGATGATGTGTATCTCCTTCATTAGTTTCTTTCTTCATTAATAAGTGATCTTCAATCTTGTGTATAACATTATCATTTTATATTCTTTCTTATTTGGTGCTTCCTCACCAGTATGTTTACTCCCTAACATTCCCTAACAAATTAATTGGAACAGTTCAGAGTGGCACTTTTGGCTTCTATCCCTGCTGTCCAATACTTCAATTAATTGAGTCCAGAAGCATTATCATCTCTGCTCAAAATATAAGACTGATGGCATATTCTACATCCAGTCATAAAAATAAATAAACAGTAAAAGTAGTCATTTTTGACTAAAATAAACATCTTTAGATTCTTCACTTCATAATACGTTATATTAATTAATACTTTTATACACTTGACTCTTCTTCTCTCTTAAAGCTTATTCCATATTATGTGGTTTAGGTATGTGGTATAATATACATTTCGTCATGTTTACATAGTAATTAGCATTTATATTTATACTTTCTACCATCTGGTATCAAATGAGTTATTTCTTATTGCTCATGATATAACATGAATTAATTCTTTATCACTTTCACTATAACAGTGGTTATTGCAACAACATTATCATTAATAGTATCAGAGTTTTTGGTTTCTGGTCTCACTATTTGGTCTTTACTGAGTTGGTCCTTCTTCATTGTTCCATTTTTATTAAATTATTTTCTTTGTGAGTTTGGTTAAGTTGTTTCGATTAAGTCATATGATATTCTGGTTTCCATTCTCCTTTAGAATTTTGTACCTCTTTCTTACAAAATCTTTTTTCTCATATTGATGAGTTATTTCTCATCATTTGTATGAGTAATGATATGAGCTTACTATTTTTTTAACTTTAGATATTTTTATTCAACTACATTCTTTCTTATTCATAGTTGTTTTTTTTCAAATATTTTGTTGTAAGTTGTACTTATTATTGGTTTTGAATTTTGAACATATTTATTCATCAAATTTCTTTTTTCGTTCATAATAATCTTCAAATGATCAGTGTAAGTTGTACTTACTAATGTTTGAATTTTGAAATTATTATTCCATCAAAATTCGTTTTTCATCATTCATGATAATCTTTCCAATGTTTTGTGTAAGTTGTACTTACTAATTTTTGGAATTTTGAAATTTTTTCTTATTTCATCAAAATTCTTCTTATTTATTCATAATTGTCCTTCAAATGTTTTGTGTAAGTTGTACTTACTAATTTTTGGAATTTTGAAATTTTATTTGTTCTTTATTTCTCCTCCAAATATTTTTTAATGGATAACTGATTATAAGTTCCTTTTACTTTATTTGAAATGATATCCTTTAGTACATACGTATTGTTATTATTGTTTTTAATAATCAGGTATGGGCCGGTATACAGCAGTAACAACTTTTTGGTATTGCCTTCCAATGTACTGGGTAATTCCCTGTTTTTTAGCAGTACCTTTTCTCCGACTTCATAGCTTATTATTTTCTTAATCGCCTTTTGATATTTGTTCTTGCGCCTTTCCTGGTCTTCTGCCAATTTATTGTAGAATCTGATTCGATCGAATTTGTATTCTTGACTCATGGGGAACTCTATTATGTCTTGTAATTCTCTTGGAGGCGGTTTTTCATACATTGCCGTGTATGGCGTGGTACCTATAGCGGGGTGATATGATAAATTAAGGAATTCTTCAGTAGCTAATAAATATTCTTGCCACTTCTTTTGTTGATTATAGCAATAAGTCCGTAATATTCTTCCGACTTCTCGCAGTACCCTCTCCGCTGGATTGCTGCTGGGGTGGTAGACAGATATCTTGTATGTCTTAATGCCCAACGTATTCAGAGTGTTTCTCCACCTCCAACCCTTAAATTGCGTTCCATGGTCTGTGATGATGGATGTCGGGCTCCCTACCTCTGGAATGTAATGAATTGTTATTATTCCTAGAGTCTTCAAAGTGGTGGCTCTATTCACAGGGTACAGTTTTGTAAATTTGGTGAAATGATCCATCATGATAATAATATATTTGTATCGATGGCGTCCGCCACTGCGGGGAAATGGACCACATATGTCCAGAAAGACCTTTTCCAGTTTGGCTTGTGAGGTAATTGGTATCATCATACCCTCCTTTTTCTCATTATTGGTTTTCACCAATTGACATAGCAGACAGGTTTTGAGGTAGTTTCTCGTTTTTCTATTGATACTTTTTATATGACAATTCTCTTCTATCGCCTTGATCACCTTCATGGCTCCCATGTGACCGTATCGTAGATGATAGTCCAGGATGATATCCTTTTCGATTGTAGTAGGGATCATGATCTTCCATATGTCTTCATCAAGGGATGTTTTGATGAATAAAATTCCATTATGTATACAATAAAATTTGTTTATTGTGTCATCTTGGTTGGAGAGACTAAGTTTAATGTGGTTTAACTTCGGGTCGGACTGCTGGTGTTTGCTGATGTCCTGCACTATCTTTTCTAAATCGGATCTGTCCTTAATAATATTATAGATTTTCAAGATGCTCTCCTTTTCCCCTTCGAACGTTTGTTCTTCCAGATTTACTCTCGACAATACGTCGGCTACTACATTTTTACTTCCAGGAACATACTCCCACTGTATATCGTATTCCTGCAGGGCGAGTACCCATCTGGTCAATCTACCATGGCTTAACTTGCATCTCCTCAGAAATGATATTGATTTGTGATCTGTTCGAACGGTCACTGGATATCCGAGGATATACGTCCGAAACTTCCCGCAGGCAAAGACTACGCTTAGCAGTTCTTTTTCCGTCACATTATAGTTCTTTTCACACTGGTTAAGGGTTCTGCTAGCAAAGCTCACTACTAGATGGTTTCCACTTTCATCTTCTTGGTACAGTGTTGATCCCAAGCTAATGTTACTAGCGCCAACATAAAATAACTCTTCTTGGTTCTAGTCTCTGTGTGGGAATCTTGACATATTTTGTCCCTTCTTCATTATTATATTAGTAATTTCTGGTCTTGTGGTTTCTCTGCATCTTGACCTTATACATTTCCCTTATTAATATGGTTTCATCCTTTTATTTCCTTTTTCTTGTATTTCCTTTTTACTGCTTCCCCAATCTACTGGGTATACTGCTGGTTTATTGGGTTTTTACATAGTAAGTTATTTTGATCAATGATTTTCTTTGTTATTTTTCATTCTTATTAACATTTTATTGACTTAATATACAGTTTCTAGTGTAATCCTTAAAATAATTCATTCTTCTCACTCACTATGGAACTTTTCTTCCTTATTTATGTTGCATTAAGTTAAATGTTTAGCGTGATACTTTGTTATGCTACATATGCTCTCCTGTGAAAGTGATTAGTTCAGATCATACTCTTAGTATGGATGAAATAATTACTACTAATTCTTTTGTATTTACAATATTTTCTTCGTGATTACATGTTTTCGCTTTATATACCTTCTTTTTCCACCGTTGCTTCCTCTCAGATGATGTGTATCTCCTTCATTAGTTTCTTTCTTCATTAATAAGTGATCTTCAATCTTGTGTATAACATTATCATTTTATATTCTTTCTTATTTGGTGCTTCCTCACCAGTATGTTTACTCCCTAATATTCCCTAACAAATTAATTGGAACAGTTCAGAGTGGCACTTTTGGCTTCTATCCCTGCTGTCCAATACTTCAATTAATTGAGTCCAGAAGCATTATCATCTCTGCTCAAAATATAAGACTGATGGCATATTCTACATCCAGTCATAAAAATAAATAAACAGTAAAAGTAGTCATTTTTGACTAAAATAAACATCTTTAGATTCTTCACTTCATAATACGTTATATTAATTAATACTTTTATACACTTGACTCTTCTTCTCTCTTAAACCTTATTCCATATTATGTAGTTTAGGTATGTGGTATAATATACATTTCGTCATGTTTACATAGTAATTAGCATTTATATTTATACTTTCTACCATCTGGTATCAAATGAGTTATTTCTTATTGCTCATGATATAACATGAATTAATTCTTTATCACTTTCACTATAACAGTGGTTATTGCAACAACATTATCATTAATAGTATCAGAGTTTTGGGTTTCTGGTCTCACTATTTGGTCTTTACTGAGTTGGTCCTTCTTCATTGTTCCATTTTTATTAAATTATTTTCTTTGTGAGTTTGGTTAAGTTGTTTCGATTAAGTCATATGATATTCTGGTTTCCATTCTCCTTTAGAATTTTGTACCTCTTTCTTACAAAATCTTTTTTCTCATATTGATGAGTTATTTCTCATCATTTGTATGAGTAATGATATGAGCTTACTATTTTTTTAACTTTAGATATTTTTATTCAACTACATTCTTTCTTATTCATAGTTGTTTTTTTTCAAATATTTTGTTGTAAGTTGTACTTATTATTGGTTTTGAATTTTGAACATATTTATTCATCAAATTTCTTTTTTCATTCATAATAATCTTCAAATGATCAGTGTAAGTTGTACTTACTAATGTTTGAATTTTGAAATTATTATTCCATCAAAATTCGTTTTTCATCATTCATGATAATCTTTCCAATGTTTTGTGTAAGTTGTACTTACTAATTTTTGGAATTTTGAAATTTTTTCTTATTTCATCAAAATTCTTCTTATTTATTCATAATTGTCCTTCAAATGTTTTGTGTAAGTTGTACTTACTAATTTTTGGAATTTTGAAATTTTATTTGTTCTTTATTTCTCCTCCAAATATTTTTTAATGGATAACTGATTATAAGTTCCTTTTACATTATTTGAAATGATATCCTTTAGTACATACGTATTGTTATTATTGTTTTTTAATAATCAGGTATGGGCCGGTATACAGCAGTAACAACTTTTTGGTATTGCCTTCCAAAGTACTGGGTAATTCCCTGTTTTTTAGCAGTACCTTTTCTCCGACTTCATAGCTTATTATTTTCTTAATCGCCTTTTGATATTTGTTCTTGCGCCTTTCCTGGTCTTCTGCCAATTTATTGTAGAATCTGATTCGATCGAATTTGTATTCTTGACTCATGGGGAACTCTATTATGTCTTGTAATTCTCTTGGAGGCGGTTTTTCATACATTGCCGTGTATGGCGTGGTACCTATAGCGGGGTGATATGATAAATTAAGGAATTCTTCAGTAGCTAATAAATATTCTTGCCACTTCTTTTGTTGATTATAGCAATAAGTCCGTAATATTCTTCCGACTTCTCGCAGTACCCTCTCCGCTGGATTGCTGCTGGGGTGGTAGACAGATATCTTGTATGTCTTAATGCCCAACGTATTCAGAGTGTTTCTCCACCTCCAACTCTTAAATTGCGTTCCATGGTCTGTGATGATGGATGTCGGGCTCCCTACCTCTGGAATGTAATGATTTGTTATTATTCCTAGAGTCTTCAAAGTGGTGGCTCTATTCACAGGGTACAGTTTTGTAAATTTGGTGAAATGATCCATCATGATAATAATATATTTGTATCGATGGCGTCCGCCACTGCGGGGAAATGGACCACATATGTCCAGAAAGACCTTTTCCAGTTTGGCTTGTGAGGTAATTGGTATCATCATACCCTCCTTTTTCTCATTATTGGTTTTCACCAATTGACATATCAGACAGGTTTTGAGGTAGTTTCTCGTTTTTCTATTGATACTTTTTATATGACAATTCTCTTCTATCGCCTTGATCACCTTCATGGCTCCCATGTGACCGTATCGTAGATGATAGTCCAGGATGATATCCTTTTCGATTGTAGTAGGGATCATGATCTTCCATATGTCTTCATCAAGGGATGTTTTGATGAATAAAATTCCATTATGTATACAATAAAATTTGTTTCTTGTGTCATCTTGGTTGGAGAGACGAAGTTTAATGTGGTTTAACTTCGGGTCGGACTGCTGGTGTTTGCTGATGTCCTGCACTATCTTTTCTAAATCGGATCTGTCCTTAATAATATTATAGATTTTCAAGATGCTCTCCTTTTCCCCTTCGAACGTTTGTTCTTCCAGATTTACTCTCGACAATACGTCGGCTACTACATTTTTACTTCCAGGAACATACTCCCACTGTATATCGTATTCCTGCAGGGCGAGTACCCATCTGGTCAATCTACCATGGCTTAACTTGCATCTCCTCAGAAATGATATTGATTTGTGATCTGTTCGAACGGTCACTGGATATCCGAGGATATACGTCCGAAACTTCCCGCAGGCAAAGACTACGCTTAGCAGTTCTTTTTCCGTCACATTATAGTTCTTTTCACACTGGTTAAGGGTTCTGCTAGCAAAGCTCACTACTAGATGGTTTCCACTTTCATCTTCTTGGTACAGTGTTGATCCCAAGCTAATGTTACTAGCGCCAACATAAAATAACTCTTCTTGGTTCTAGTCTCTGTGTGGGAATCTTGACATATTTTGTCCCTTCTTCATTATTATATTAGTAATTTCTGGTCTTGTGGTTTCTCTGCATCTTGACCTTATACATTTCCCTTATTAATATGGTTTCATCCTTTTATTTCCTTTTTCTTGTATTTCCTTTTTACTGCTTCCCCAATCTACTGGGTATACTGCTGGTTTATTGGGTTTTTACATAGTAAGTTATTTTGATCAATGATTTTTTTTGTTATTTTCCATTCTTATTAACATTTTATTGACTTAATATACAGTTTCTAGTGTAATCCTTAAAATAATTCATTCTTCTCACTCACTATGGAACTTTTCTTCCTTATTTATGTTGCATTAAGTTAAATGTTTAGCGTCATACTTTGTTATGCTACATATGCTCTCCTGTGAAAGTGATTAGTTCAGATCATACTCTTAGTATGGATGAAATAATTACTACTAATTCTTTTGTATTTACTATATTTTCTTCGTGATTACATGTTTTCGCTTTATATACCTTCTTTTTCCACCGTTGCTTCCTCTCAGATGATGTGTATCTCCTTCATTAGTTTCTTTCTTCATTAATAAGTGATCTTCAATCTTGTGTATAACATTATCATTTTATATTCTTTCTTATTTGGTGCTTCCTCACCAGTATGTTTACTCCCTAACATTCCCTAACAAATTAATTGGAACAGTTCAGAGTGGCACTTTTGGCTTCTATCCCTGCTGTCCAATACTTCAATTAATTGAGTCCAGAAGCATTATCATCTCTGCTCAAAATATAAGACTGATGGCATATTCTACATCCAGTCATAAAAATAAATAAACAGTAAAAGTAGTCATTTTTGACTAAAATAAACATCTTTAGATTCTTCACTTCATAATACGTTATATTAATTAATACTTTTATACACTTGACTCTTCTTCTCTCTTAAAGCTTATTCCATATTATGTGGTTTAGGTATGTGGTATAATATACATTTCGTCATGTTTACATAGTAATTAGCATTTATATTTATACTTTCTACCATCTGGTATCAAATGAGTTATTTCTTAATGCTCATGATATAAAATGAATTAATTCTTTATCACTTTCACTATAACAGTGGTTATTGCAACAACATTATCATTAATAGTATCAGAGTTTTTGGTTTCTGGTCTCACTATTTGGTCTTTACTGAGTTGGTCCTTCTTCATTGTTCCATTTTTATTAAATTATTTTCTTTGTGAGTTTGGTTAAGTTGTTTCGATTAAGTCATATGATATTCTGGTTTCCATTCTCCTTTAGAATTTTGTACCTCTTTCTTACAAAATCTTTTTTCTCATATTGATGAGTTATTTCTCATCATTTGTATGAGTAATGATATGAGCTTACTATTTTTTTAACTTTAGATATTTTTATTCAACTACATTCTTTCTTATTCATAGTTGTTTTTTTTTCAAATATTTTGTTGTAAGTTGTACTTATTATTGGTTTTGAATTTTGAACATATTTATTCATCAAATTTCTTTTTTCATTCATAATAATCTTCAAATGATCAGTGTAAGTTGTACTTACTAATGTTTGAATTTTGAAATTATTATTCCATCAAAATTCGTTTTTCATCATTCATGATAATCTTTCCAATGTTTTGTGTAAGTTGTACTTACTAATTTTTGGAATTTTGAAATTTTTTCTTATTTCATCAAAATTCTTCTTATTTATTCATAATTGTCCTTCAAATGTTTTGTGTAACTTGTACTTACTAATTTTTGGAATTTTGAAATTTTATTTGTTCTTTATTTCTCCTCCAAATATTTTTTAATGGATAACTGATTATAAGTTCCTTTTACTTTATTTGAAATGATATCCTTTAGTACATACGTATTGTTATTATTGTTTTTAATAATCAGGTATGGGCCGGTATACAGCAGTAACAACTTTTTGGTATTGCCTTCCAAAGTACTGGGTAATTCCCTGTTTTTTAGCAGTACCTTTTCTCCGACTTCATAGCTTATTATTTTCTTAATCGCCTTTTGATATTTGTTCTTGCGCCTTTCCAGGTCTTCTGCCAATTTATTGTAGAATCTGATTCGATCGAATTTGTATTCTTGACTCATGGGGAACTCTATTATGTCTTGTAATTCTCTTGGAGGCGGTTTTTCATACATTGCCGTGTATGGCGTGGTACCTATAGCGGGGTGATATGATAAATTAAGGAATTCTTCAGTAGCTAATAAATATTCTTGCCACTTCTTTTGTTGATTATAGCAATAAGTCCGTAATATTCTTCCGACTTCTCGCAGTACCCTCTCCGCTGGATTGCTGCTGGGGTGGTAGACAGATATCTTGTATGTCTTAATGCCCAACGTATTCAGAGTGTTTCTCCACCTCCAACCCTTAAATTGCGTTCCATGGTCTGTGATGATGGATGTCGGGCTCCCTACCTCTGGAATGTAATGATTTGTTATTATTCCTAGAGTCTTCAAAGTGGTGGCTCTATTCACAGGGTACAGTTTTGTAAATTTGGTGAAATGATCCATCATGATAATAATATATTTGTATCGATGGCGTCCGCCACTGCGGGGAAATGGACCACATATGTCCAGAAAGACCTTTTCCAGTTTGGCTTGTGAGGTAATTGGTATCATCATACCCTCCTTTTTCTCATTATTGGTTTTCACCAATTGACATATCAGACAGGTTTTGAGGTAGTTTCTCGTTTTTCTATTGATACTTTTTATATGACAATTCTCTTCTATCGCCTTGATCACCTTCATGGCTCCCATGTGACCGTATCGTAGATGATAGTCCAGGATGATATCCTTTTCGATTGTAGTAGGGATCATGATCTTCCATATGTCTTCATCAAGGGATGTTTTGATGAATAAAATTCCATTATGTATACAATAAAATTTGTTTCTTGTGTCATCTTGGTTGGAGAGACGAAGTTTAATGTGGTTTAACTTCGGGTCGGACTGCTGGTGTTTGCTGATGTCCTGCACTATCTTTTCTAAATCGGATCTGTCCTTAATAATATTATAGATTTTCAAGATGCTCTCCTTTTCCCCTTCGAACGTTTGTTCTTCCAGATTTACTCTCGACAATACGTCGGCTACTACATTTTTACTTCCAGGAACATACTCCCACTGTATATCGTATTCCTGCAGGGCGAGTACCCATCTGGTCAATCTACCATGGCTTAACTTGCATCTCCTCAGAAATGATATTGATTTGTGATCTGTTCGAACGGTCACTGGATATCCGAGGATATACGTCCGAAACTTCCCGCAGGCAAAGACTACGCTTAGCAGTTCTTTTTCCGTCACATTATAGTTCTTTTCACACTGGTTAAGGGTTCTGCTAGCAAAGCTCACTACTAGATGGTTTCCACTTTCATCTTCTTGGTACAGTGTTGATCCCAAGCTAATGTTACTAGCGCCAACATAAAATAACTCTTCTTGGTTCTAGTCTCTGTGTGGGAATCTTGACATATTTTGTCCCTTCTTCATTATTGTATTAGTAATTTCTGGTCTTGTGGTTTCTCTGCATCTTGACCTTATACATTTCCCTTATTAATATGGTTTCATCCTTTTATTTCCTTTTTTTGTATTTCCTTTTTACTGCTTCCCCAATCTACTGGGTATACTGCTGGTTTATTGGGTTTTTACATAGTAAGTTATTTTGATCAATGATTTTCTTTGTTATTTTTCATTCTTATTAACATTTTATTGACTTAATATACAGTTTCTATTGTAATCCTTAAAATAATTCATTCTTCTCACTCACTATGGAACTTTTCTTCCTTATTTATGTTGCATTAAGTTAAATGTTTAGCGTGATACTTTGTTATGCTACATATGCTCTCCTGTGAAAGTGATTAGTTCAGATCATACTCTTAGTATGGATGAAATAATTACTACTAATTCTTTTGTATTTACTATATTTTCTTCGTGATTACATGTTTTCGCTTTATATACCTTCTTTTTCCACCGTTGCTTCCTCTCAGATGATGTGTATCTCCTTCATTAGTTTCTTTCTTCATTAATAAGTGATCTTCAATCTTGTGTATAACATTATCATTTTATATTCTTTCTTATTTGGTGCTTCCTCACCAGTATGTTTACTCCCTAACATTCCCTAACAAATTAATTGGAACAGTTCAGAGTGGCACTTTTGGCTTCTATCCCTGCTGTCCAATACTTCAATTAATTGAGTCCAGAAGCATTATCATCTCTGCTCAAAATATAAGACTGATGGCATATTCTACATCCAGTCATAAAAATAAATAAACAGTAAAAGTAGTCATTTTTGACTAAAATAAACATCTTTAGATTCTTCACTTCATAATACGTTATATTAATTAATACTTTTATACACTTGACTCTTCTTCTCTCTTAAAGCTTATTCCATATTATGTGGTTTAGGTATGTGGTATAATATACATTTCGTCATGTTTACATATTAATTAGCATTTATATTTATACTTTCTACCATCTGGTATCAAATGAGTTATTTCTTATTGCTCATGATATAACATGAATTAATTCTTTATCACTTTCACTATAACAGTGGTTATTGCAACAACATTATCATTAATAGTATCAGAGTTTTTGGTTTCTGGTCTCACTATTTGGTCTTTACTGAGTTGGTCCTTCTTCATTGTTCCATTTTTATTAAATTATTTTCTTTGTGAGTTTGGTTAAGTTGTTTCGATTAAGTCATATGATATTCTGGTTTCCATTCTCCTTTAGAATTTTGTACCTCTTTCTTACAAAATCTTTTTTCTCATATTGATGAGTTATTTCTCATCATTTGTATGAGTAATGATATGAGCTTACTATTTTTTTAACTTTAGATATTTTTATTCAACTACATTCTTTCTTATTCATAGTTGTTTTTTTTTCAAATATTTTGTTGTAAGTTGTACTTATTATTGGTTTTGAATTTTGAACATATTTATTCATCAAATTTCTTTTTTCATTCATAATAATCTTCAAATGATCAGTGTAAGTTGTACTTACTAATGTTTGAATTTTGAAATTATTATTCCATCAAAATTCGTTTTTCATCATTCATGATAATCTTTCCAATGTTTTGTGTAAGTTGTACTTACTAATTTTTGGAATTTTGAAATTTTTTCTTATTTCATCAAAATTCTTCTTATTTATTCATAATTGTCCTTCAAATGTTTTGTGTAAGTTGTACTTACTAATTTTTGGAATTTTGAAATTTTATTTGTTCTTTATTTCTCCTCCAAATATTTTTTAATGGATAACTGATTCTAAGTTCCTTTTACTTTATTTGAAATGATATCCTTTAGTACATACGTATTGTTATTATTGTTTTTAATAATCAGGTATGGGCCGGTATACAGCAGTAACAACTTTTTGGTATTGCCTTCCAAAGTACTGGGTAATTCCCTGTTTTTTAGCAGTACCTTTTCTCCGACTTCATAGCTTATTATTTTCTTAATCGCCTTTTGATATTTGTTCTTGCGCCTTTCCTGGTCTTCTGCCAATTTATTGTAGAATCTGATTCGATCGAATTTGTATTCTTGACTCATGGGGAACTCTATTATGTCTTGTAATTCTCTTGGAGGCGGTTTTTCATACATTGCCGTGTATGGCGTGGTACCTATAGCGGGGTGATATGATAAATTAAGGAATTCTTCAGTAGCTAATAAATATTCTTGCCACTTCTTTTGTTGATTATAGCAATAAGTCCGTAATATTCTTCCGACTTCTCGCAGTACCCTCTCCGCTGGATTGCTGCTGGGGTGGTAGACAGATATCTTGTATGTCTTAATGCCCAACGTATTCAGAGTGTTTCTCCACCTCCAACCCTTAAATTGCGTTCCATGGTCTGTGATGATGGATGTCGGGCTCCCTACCTCTGGAATGTAATGATTTGTTATTATTCCTAGAGTCTTCAAAGTGGTGGCTCTATTCACAGGGTACAGTTTTGTAAATTTGGTGAAATGATCCATCATGATAATAATATATTTGTATCGATGGCGTCCGCCACTGCGGGGAAATGGACCACATATGTCCAGAAAGACCTTTTCCAGTTTGGCTTGTGAGGTAATTGGTATCATCATACCCTCCTTTTTCTCATTATTGGTTTTCACCAATTGACATATCAGACAGGTTTTGAGGTAGTTTCTCGTTTTTCTATTGATACTTTTTATATGACAATTCTCTTCTATCGCCTTGATCACCTTCATGGCTCCCATGTGACCGTATCGTAGATGATAGTCCAGGATGATATCCTTTCCGATTGTAGTAGGGATCATGATCTTCCATATGTTTTCATCAAGGGATGTTTTGATGAATAAAATTCCATTATGTATACAATAAAATTTGTTTGTTGTGTCATCTTGGTTGGAGAGACGAAGTTTAATGTGGTTTAACTTCGGGTCGGACTGCTGGTGTTTGCTGATGTCCTGCACTATCTTTTCTAAATCGGATCTGTCCTTAATAATATTATAGATTTTCAAGATGCTCTCCTTTTCCCCTTCGAACGTTTGTTCTTCCAGATTTACTCTCGACAATACGTCGGCTACTACATTTTTACTTCCAGGAACATACTCCCACTGTATATCGTATTCCTGCAGGGCGAGTACCCATCTGGTCAATCTACCATGGGTTAACTTGCATCTCCTCAGAAATGATATTGATTTGTGATCTGTTCGAACGGTCACTGGATATCCGAGGATATACGTCCGAAACTTCCCGCAGGCAAAGACTACGCTTAGCAGTTCTTTTTCCGTCACATTATAGTTCTTTTCACACTGGTTAAGGGTTCTGCTAGCAAAGCTCACTACTAGATGGTTTCCACTTTCATCTTCTTGGTACAGTGTTGATCCCAAGCTAATGTTACTAGCGCCAACATAAAATAACTCTTCTTGGTTCTAGTCTCTGTGTGGGAATCTTGACATATTTTGTCCCTTCTTCATTATTGTATTAGTAATTTCTGGTCTTGTGGTTTCTCTGCATCTTGACCTTATACATTTCCCTTATTAATATGGTTTCATCCTTTTATTTCCTTTTTCTTGTATTTCCTTTTTACTGCTTCCCCAATCTACTGGGTATACTGCTGGTTTATTGGGTTTTTACATAGTAAGTTATTTTGATCAATGATTTTCTTTGTTATTTTTCATTCTTATTAACATTTTATTGACTTAATATACAGTTTCTAGTGTAATCCTTAGAATAATTCATTCTTCTCACTCACTATGGAACTTTTCTTCCTTATTTATGTTGCATTAAGTTAAATGTTTAGCGTGATACTTTGTTATGCTACATATGCTCTCCTGTGAAAGTGATTAGTTCAGATCATACTCTTAGTATGGATGAAATAATTACTACTAATTCTTTTGTATTTACTATATTTTCTTCGTGATTACATGTTTTCGCTTTATATACCTTCTTTTTCCACCGTTGCTTCCTCTCAGATGATGTGTATCTCCTTCATTAGTTTCTTTCTTCATTAATAAGTGATCTTCAATCTTGTGTATAACATTATCATTTTATATTCTTTCTTATTTGGTGCTTCCTCACCAGTATGTTTACTCCCTAACATTCCCTAACAAATTAATTGGAACAGTTCAGAGTGGCACTTTTGGCTTCTATCCCTGCTGTCCAATACTTCAATTAATTGAGTCCAGAAGCATTATCATCTCTGCTCAAAATATAAGACTGATGGCATATTCTACATCCAGTCATAAAAATAAATAAACAGTAAAAGTAGTCATTTTTGACTAAAATAAACATCTTTAGATTCTTCACTTCATAATACGTTAAATTAATTAATACTTTTATACACTTGACTCTTCTTCTCTCTTAAAGCTTATTCCATATTATGTGGTTTAGGTATGTGGTATAATATACATTTCGTCATGTTTACATAGTAATTAGCATTTATATTTATACTTTCTACCATCTGGTATCAAATGAGTTATTTCTTATTGCTCATGATATAACATGAATTAATTCTTTATCACTTTCACTATAACAGTGGTTATTGCAACAACATTATCATTAATAGTATCAGAGTTTTTGGTTTCTGGTCTCACTATTTGGTCTTTACTGAGTTGGTCCTTCTTCATTGTTCCATTTTTATTAAATTATTTTCTTTGTGAGTTTGGTTAAGTTGTTTCGATTAAGTCATATGATATTCTGGTTTCCATTCTCCTTTAGAATTTTGTACCTCTTTCTTACAAAATCTTTTTTCTCATATTGATGAGTTATTTCTCATCATTTGTATGAGTAATGATATGAGCTTACTATTTTTTTAACTTTAGATATTTTTATTCAACTACATTCTTTCTTATTCATAGTTGTTTTTTTTTCAAATATTTTGTTGTAAGTTGTACTTATTATTGGTTTTGAATTTTGAACATATTTATTCATCAAATTTCTTTTTTCATTCATAATAATCTTCAAATGATCAGTGTAAGTTGTACTTACTAATGTTTGAATTTTGAAATTATTATTCCATCAAAATTCGTTTTTCATCATTCATGATAATCTTTCCAATGTTTTCTGTAAGTTGTACTTACTAATTTTTGGAATTTTGAAATTTTTTCTTATTTCATCAAAATTCTTCTTATTTATTCATAATTGTCCTTCAAATGTTTTGTGTAACTTGTACTTACTAATTTTTGGAATTTTGAAATTTTATTTGTTCTTTATTTCTCCTCCAAATATTTTTTAATGGATAACTGATTCTAAGTTCCTTTTACTTTATTTGAAATGATATCCTTTAGTACATACGTATTGTTATTATTGTTTTTAATAATCAGGTATGGGCCGGTATACAGCAGTAACAACTTTTTGGTATTGCCTTCCAAAGTACTGGGTAATTCCCTGTTTTTTAGCAGTACCTTTTCTCCGACTTCATAGCTTATTATTTTCTTAATCGCCTTTTGATATTTGTTCTTGCGCCTTTCCTGGTCTTCTGCCAATTTATTGTAGAATCTGATTCGATCGAATTTGTATTCTTGACTCATGGGGAACTCTATTATGTCTTGTAATTCTCTTGGAGGCGGTTTTTCATACATTGCCGTGTATGGCGTGGTACCTATAGCGGGGTGATATGATAAATTAAGGAATTCTTCAGTAGCTAATAAATATTCTTGCCACTTCTTTTGTTGATTATAGCAATAAGTCCGTAATATTCTTCCGACTTCTCGCAGTACCCTCTCCGCTGGATTGCTGCTGGGGTGGTAGACAGATATCTTGTATGTCTTAATGCCCAACGTATTCAGAGTGTTTCTCCACCTCCAACCCTTAAATTGCGTTCCATGGTCTGTGATGATGGATGTCGGGCTCCCTACCTCTGGAATGTAATGATTTGTTATTATTCCTAGAGTCTTCAAAGTGGTGGCTCTATTCACAGGGTACAGTTTTGTAAATTTGGTGAAATGATCCATCATGATAATAATATATTTGTATCGATGGCGTCCGCCACTGCGGGGAAATGGACCACATATGTCCAGAAAGACCTTTTCCAGTTTGGCTTGTGAGGTAATTGGTATCATCATACCCTCCTTTTTCTCATTATTGGTTTTCACCAATTGACATATCAGACAGGTTTTGAGGTAGTTTCTCGTTTTTCTATTGATACTTTTTATATGACAATTCTCTTCTATCGCCTTGATCACCTTCATGGCTCCCATGTGACCGTATCGTAGATGATAGTCCAGGATGATATCCTTTTCTATTGTAGTAGGGATCATGATCTTCCATATGTCTTCATCAAGGGATGTTTTGATGAATAAAATTCCATTATGTATACAATAAAATTTGTTTCTTGTGTCATCTTGGTTGGAGAGACGAAGTTTAATGTGGTTTAACTTCGGGTCGGACTGCTGGTGTTTGCTGATGTCCTGCACTATCTTTTCTAAATCGGATCTGTCCTTAATAATATTATAGATTTTCAAGATGCTCTCCTTTTCCCCTTCGAACGTTTGTTCTTCCAGATTTACTCTCGACAATACGTCGGCTACTACATTTTTACTTCCAGGAACATACTCCCACTGTATATCGTATTCCTGCAGGGCTAGTACCCATCTGGTCAATCTACCATGGCTTAACTTGCATCTCCTCAGAAATGATATTGATTTGTGATCTGTTCGAACGGTCACTGGATATCCGAGGATATACGTCCGAAACTTCCCGCAGGCAAAGACTACGCTTAGCAGTTCTTTTTCCGTCACATTATAGTTCTTTTCACACTGGTTAAGGGTTCTGCTAGCAAAGCTCACTACTAGATGGTTTCCACTTTCATCTTCTTGGTACAGTGTTGATCCCAAGCTAATGTTACTAGCGCCAACATAAAATAACTCTTCTTGGTTCTAGTCTCTGTGTGGGAATCTTGACATATTTTGTCCCTTCTTCATTATTATATTAGTAATTTCTGGTCTTGTGGTTTCTCTGCATCTTGACCTTATACATTTCCCTTATTAATATGGTTTCATCCTTTTATTTCCTTTTTCTTGTATTTCCTTTTTACTGATTCCCCAATCTACTGGGTATACTGCTGGTTTATTGGGTTTTTACATAGTAAGTTATTTTGATCAATGATTTTCTTTGTTATTTTTCATTCTTATTAACATTTTATTGACTTAATATACAGTTTCTAGTGTAATCCTTAAAATAATTCATTCTTCTCACTCACTATGGAACTTTTCTTCCTTATTTATGTTGCATTAAGTTAAATGTTTAGCGTGATACTTTGTTATGCTACATATGCTCTCCTGTGAAAGTGATTAGTTCAGATCATACTCTTAGTATGGATGAAATAATTACTACTAATTCTTTTGTATTTACTATATTTTCTTCGTGATTACATGTTTTCGCTTTATATACCTTCTTTTTCCACCGTTGCTTCCTCTCAGATGATGTGTATCTCCTTCATTAGTTTCTTTCTTCATTAATAAGTGATCTTCAATCTTGTGTATAACATTATCATTTTATATTCTTTCTTATTTGGTGCTTCCTCACCAGTATGTTTACTCACTAACATTCCCTAACAAATTAATTGGAACAGTTCAGAGTGGCACTTTTGGCTTCTATCCCTGCTGTCCAATACTTCAATTAATTGAGTCCAGAAGCATTATCATCTCTGCTCAAAATATAAGACTGATGGCATATTCTACATCCAGTCATAAAAATAAATAAACAGTAAAAGTAGTCATTTTTGACTAAAATAAACATCTTTAGATTCTTCACTTCATAATACGTTATATTAATTAATACTTTTATACACTTGACTCTTCTTCTCTCTTAAAGCTTATTCCATATTATGTGGTTTAGGTATGTGGTATAATATACATTTCGTCATGTTTACATAGTAATTAGCATTTATATTTATACTTTCTACCATCTGGTATCAAATGAGTTATTTCTTAATGCTCATGATATAACATGAATTAATTCTTTATCACTTTCACTATAACAGTGGTTATTGCAACAACATTATCATTAATAGTATCAGAGTTTTTGGTTTCTGGTCTCACTATTTGGTCTTTACTGAGTTGGTCCTTCTTCATTGTTCCATTTTTATTAAATTATTTTCTTTGTGAGTTTGGTTAAGTTGTTTCGATTAAGTCATATGATATTCTGGTTTCCATTCTCCTTTAGAATTTTGTACCTCTTTCTTACAAAATCTTTTTTCTCATATTGATGAGTTATTTCTCATCATTTGTATGAGTAATGATATGAGCTTACTATTTTTTTAACTTTAGATATTTTTATTCAACTACATTCTTTCTTATTCATAGTTGTTTTTTTTTCAAATATTTTGTTGTAAGTTGTACTTATTATTGGTTTTGAATTTTGAACATATTTATTCATCAAATTTCTTTTTTCATTCATAATAATCTTCAAATGATCAGTGTAAGTTGTACTTACTAATGTTTGAATTTTGAAATTATTATTCCATCAAAATTCGTTTTTCATCATTCATGATAATCTTTCCAATGTTTTGTGTAAGTTGTACTTACTAATTTTTGGAATTTTGAAATTTTTTCTTATTTCATCAAAATTCTTCTTATTTATTCATAATTGTCCTTCAAATGTTTTGTGTAAGTTGTACTTACTAATTTTTGGAATTTTGAAATTTTATTTGTTCTTTATTTCTCCTCCAAATATTTTTTAATGGATAACTGATTATAAGTTCCTTTTACTTTATTTGAAATGATATCCTTTAGTACATACGTATTGTTATTATTGTTTTTAATAATCAGGTATGGGCCGGTATACAGCAGTAACAACTTTTTGGTATTGCCTTCCAAAGTACTGGGTAATTCCCTGTTTTTTAGCAGTACCTTTTCTCCGACTTCATAGCTTATTATTTTCTTAATCGCCTTTTGATATTTGTTCTTGCGCCTTTCCTGGTCTTCTGCCAATTTATTGTAGAATCTGATTCGATCGAATTTGTATTCTTGACTCATGGGGAACTCTATTATGTCTTGTAATTCTCTTGGAGGCGGTTTTTCATACATTGCCGTGTATGGCGTGGTACCTATAGCGGGGTGATATGATAAATTAAGGAATTCTTCAGTAGCTAATAAATATTCTTGCCACTTCTTTTGTTGATTATAGCAATAAGTCCGTAATATTCTTCCGACTTCTCG
Source organism: Magicicada septendecula (assembly GCA_034769895.1). Classification (NCBI taxonomy): domain Eukaryota; kingdom Metazoa; phylum Arthropoda; class Insecta; order Hemiptera; family Cicadidae; genus Magicicada; species Magicicada septendecula. Next base: position 244,957,247 of record CM068374.1, on the reverse strand, counting down.
CAGTACCCTCTCCGCTGGATTGCTGCTGGGGTGGTAGACAGATATCTTGTATGTCTTAATGCCCAACGTATTCAGAGTGTTTCTCCACCTCCAACCCTTAAATTGCGTTCCATGGTCTGTGATGATGGATGTCGGGCTCCCTACCTCTGGAATGTATTGATTTGTTATTATTCCTAGAGTCTTCAAAGTGTTGGCTCTATTCACAGGGTACAGTTTTGTAAATTTGGTGAAATGATCCATCATGATAATAATATATTTGTATCGATGGCGTCCGCCACTGGGGGGAAATGGACCACATATGTCCAGAAAGACCTTTTCCAGTTTGGCTTGTGAGGTAATTGGTATCATCATACCCTCCTTTTTCTCATTATTGGTTTTCACCAATTGACATATCAGACAGGTTTTGAGGTAGTTTCTCGTTTTTCTATTGATACTTTTTATATGACAATTCTCTTCTATCGCCTTGATCACCTTCATGGCTCCCATGTGACCGTATCGTAGATGATAGTCCAGGATGATATCCTTTTCGATTGTAGTAGGGATCATGATCTTCCATATGTCTTCATCAAGGGATGTTTTGATGAATAAAATTCCATTATGTATACAATAAAATTTGTTTATTGTGTCATCTTGGTTGGAGAGACGAAGTTTAATGTGGTTTAACTTCGGGTCGGACTGCTGGTGTTTGCTGATGTCCTGCACTATCTTTTCTAAATCGGATCTGTCCTTAATAATATTATAGATTTTCAAGATGCTCTCCTTTTCCCCTTCGAACGTTTGTTCTTCCAGATTTACTCTCGACAATACGTCGGCTACTACATTTTTACTTCCAGGAACATACTCCCACTGTATATCGTATTCCTGCAGGGCGAGTACCCATCTGGTCAATCTACCATGGCTTAACTTGCATCTCCTCAGAAATGATATTGATTTGTGATCTGTTCGAACGGTCACTGGATATCCGAGGATATACGTCCGAAACTTCCCGCAGGCAAAGACTACGCTTAGCAGTTCTTTTTCCGTCACATTATAGTTCTTTTCACACTGGTTAAGGGTTCTGCTAGCAAAGCTCACTACTAGATGGTTTCCACTTTCATCTTCTTGGTACAGTGTTGATCCCAAGCTAATGTTACTAGCGCCAACATAAAATAACTCTTCTTGGTTCTAGTCTCTGTGTGGGAATCTTGACATATTTTGTCCCTTCTTCATTATTATATTAGTAATTTCTGGTCTTGTGGTTTCTCTGCATCTTGATCTTATACATTTCCCTTATTAATATGGTTTCATCCTTTTATTTCCTTTTTCTTGTATTTCCTTTTTACTGCTTCCCCAATCTACTGGGTATACTGCTGGTTTATTGGGTTTTTACATAGTAAGTTATTTTGATCAATGATTTTCTTTGTTATTTTTCATTCTTATTAACATTTTATTGACTTAATATACAGTTTCTAGTGTAATCCTTAAAATAATTCATTCTTCTCACTCACTATGGAACTTTTCTTCCTTATTTATGTTGCATTAAGTTAAATGTTTAGCGTGATACTTTGTTATGCTACATATGCTCTCCTGTGAAAGTGATTAGTTCAGATCATACTCTTAGTATGGATGAAATAATTACTACTAATTCTTTTGTATTTACTATATTTTCTTCGTGATTACATGTTTTCGCTTTATATACCTTCTTTTTCCACCGTTGCTTCCTCTCAGATGATGTGTATCTCCTTCATTAGTTTCTTTCTTCATTAATAAGTGATCTTCAATCTTGTGTATAACATTATCATTTTATATTCTTTCTTATTTGGTGCTTCCTCACCAGTATGTTTACTCCCTAACATTCCCTAACAAATTAATTGGAACAGTTCAGAGCGGCACTTTTGGCTTCTACCCCTGCTGTCCAATACTTCAATTAATTGAGTCCAGAAGCATTATCATCTCTGCTCAAAATATAAGACTGATGGCATATTCTACATCCAGTCATAAAAATAAATAAACAGTAAAATTAGTCATTTTTGACTAAAATAAACATCTTTAGATTCTTCACTTCATAATACGTTAAATTAATTAATACTTTTATACACTTGACTCTTCTTCTCTCTTAAAGCTTATTCCATATTATGTGGTTTAGGTATGTGGTATAATATACATTTTGTCATGTTTACATAGTAATTAACATTTATATTTATACTTTCTACCATCTGGTATCAAATGAGTTATTTCTTATTGCTCATGATATAACATGAATTAATTCTTTATCACTTTCACTATAACAGTGGTTATTGCAACAACATTATCATTAATAGTATCAGAGTTTTTGGTTTCTGGTCTCACTATTTGGTCTTTACTGAGTTGGTCCTTCTTCATTGTTCCATTTTTATTAAATTATTTTCTTTGTGAGTTTGGTTAAGTTGTTTCGATTAAGTCATATGATATTCTGGTTTCCATTCTCCTTTAGAATTTTGTACCTCTTTCTTACAAAATCTTTTTTCTCATATTGATGAGTTATTTCTCATCATTTGTATGAGTAATGATATGAGCTTACTATTTTTTTAACTTTAGATATTTTTATTCAACTACATTCTTTCTTATTCATAGTTGTTTTTTTTTCAAATATTTTGTTGTAAGTTGTACTTATTATTGGTTTTGAATTTTGAACATATTTATTCATCAAATTTCTTTTTTCATTCATAATAATCTTCAAATGATCAGTGTAAGTTGTACATACTAATGTTTGAATTTTGAAATTATTATTCCATCAAAATTCGTTTTTCATCATTCATGATAATCTTTCCAATGTTTTGTGTAAGTTGTACTTACTAATTTTTGGAATTTTGAAATTTTTTTTTATTTCATCAAAATTCTTCTTATTTATTCATAATTGTCCTTCAAATGTTTTGTGTAAGTTGTACTTACTAATTTTTGGAATTTTGAAATTTTATTTGTTCTTTATTTCTCCTCCAAATATTTTTTAATGGATAACTGATTATAAGTTACTTTTACTTTATTTGAAATGATATCCTTTAGTACATACGTATTGTTATTATTGTTTTTAATAATCAGGTATGGGCCGGTATACAGCAGTAACAACTTTTTGGTATTGCCTTCCAAAGTACTGGGTAATTCCCTGTTTTTTAGCAGTACCTTTTCTCCGACTTCATAGCTTATTATTTTCTTAGTCGCCTTTTGATATTTGTTCTTGCGCCTTTCCTGGTCTTCTGCCAATTTATTGTAGAATCTGATTCGATCGAATTTGTATTCTTGACTCATGGGGAACTCTATTATGACTTGTAATTCTCTTGGAGGCGGTTTTTCATACATTGCCGTGTATGGCGTGGTACCTATAGCGGGGTGATATGATAAATTAAGGAATTCTTCAGTAGCTAATAAATATTCTTGCCACTTCTTTTGTTGATTATAGCAATAAGTCCGTAATATTCTTCCGACTTCTCGCAGTACCCTCTCAGCTGGATTGCTGCTGGGGTGGTAGACAGATATCTTGTATGTCTTAATGCCCAACGTATTCAGAGTGTTTCTCCACCTCCAACCCTTAAATTGCGTTCCATGGTCTGTAATGATGGATGTCGGGCTCCCTACCTCTGGAATGTAATGATTTGTTATTATTCCTAGAGTCTTCAAAGTGGTGGCTCTATTCACAGGGTACAGTTTTGTAAATTTGGTGAAATGATCCATCATGATAATAATATATTTGTATCGATGGCGTCCGCCACTGCGGGGAAATGGACCACATATGTCCAGAAAGACCTTTTCCAGTTTGGCTTGTGAGGTAATTGGTATCATCATACCCTCCTTTTTCTCATTATTGGTTTTCACCAATTGACATAGCAGACAGGTTTTGAGGTAGTTTCTCGTTTTTCTATTGATACTTTTTATATGACAATTCTCTTCTATCGCCTTGATCACCTTCATGGCTCCCATGTGACCGTATCGTAGATGATAGTCCAGGATGATATCCTTTTCGATTGTAGTAGGGATCATGATCTTCCATATGTCTTCATCAAGGGATGTTTTGATGAATAAAATTCCATTATGTATACAATAAAATTTGTTTATTGTGTCATCTTGGTTGGAGAGACGAAGTTTAATGTGGTTTAACTTCGGGTCGGACTGCTGGTGTTTGCTGATGTCCTGCACTATCTTTTCTAAATCGGATCTGTCCTTAATAATATTATAGATTTTCAAGATGCTCTCCTTTTCCCCTTCGAACGTTTGTTCTTCCAGATTTACTCTCGACAATACGTCGGCTACTACATTTTTACTTCCAGGAACATACTCCCACTGTATATCGTATTCCTGCAGGGCGAGTACCCATCTGGTCAATCTACCATGGCTTAACTTGCATCTCCTCAGAAATGATATTGATTTGTGATCTGTTCGAACGGTCACTGGATATCCGAGGATATACTTCCGAAACTTCCCGCAGGCAAAGACTACGCTTAGCAGTTCTTTTTCCGTCACATTATAGTTCTTTTCACACTGGTTAAGGGTTCTGCTAGCAAAGCTCACTACTAGATGGTTTCCACTTTCATCTTCTTGGTACAGTGTTGATCCCAAGCTAATGTTACTAGCGCCAACATAAAATAACTCTTCTTGGTTCTAGTCTCTGTGTGGGAATCTTGACATATTTTGTCCCTTCTTCATTATTATATTAGTAATTTCTGGTCTTGTGGTTTCTCTGCATCTTGACCTTATACATTTCCCTTATTAATATGGTTTCATCCTTTTATTTCCTTTTTCTTGTATTTCCTTTTTACTGCTTCCCCAATCTACTGGGTATACTGCTGGTTTATTGGGTTTTTACATAGTAAGTTATTTTGATCAATGATTTTCTTTGTTATTTTTCATTCTTATTGACATTTTATTGACTTAATATACAGTTTCTAGTGTAATCCTTAAAATAATTCATTCTTCTCACTCACTATGGAACTTTTCTTCCTTATTTATGTTGCATTAAGTTAAATGTTTAGCGTGATACTTTGTTATGCTACATATGCTCTCCTGTGAAAGTGATTAGTTCAGATCATACTCTTAGTATGGATGAAATAATTACTACTAATTCTTTTGTATTTACTTTATTTCTTCGTGATTACATGTTTTCGCTTTATATACCTTCTTTTTCCACCGTTGCTTCCTCTCAGATGATGTGTATCTCCTTCATTAGTTTCTTTCTTCATTAATAAGTGATCTTCAATCTTGTGTATAACATTATCATTTTATATTCTTTCTTATTTGGTGCTTCCTCACCAGTATGTTTACTCCCTAACATTCCCTAACAAATTAATTGGAACAGTTCAGAGTGGCACTTTTGGCTTCTATCCCTGCTGTCCAATACTTCAATTAATTGAGTCCAGAAGCATTATCATCTCTGCTCAAAATATAAGACTGATGGCATATTCTACATCCAGTCATAAAAATAAATAAACAGTAAAAGTAGTCATTTTTGACTAAAATAAACATCTTTAGATTCTTCACTTCATAATACGTTAAATTAATTAATACTTTTATACACTTGACTCTTCTTCTCTCTTAAAGCTTATTCCATATTATGTGGTTTAGGTATGTGGTATAATATACATTTCGTCATGTTTACATAGTAATTAACATTTATATTTATACTTTCTACCATCTGGTATCAAATGAGTTATTTCTTATTGCTCATGATATAACATGAATTAATTCTTTATCACTTTCACTATAACAGTGGTTATTGCAACAACATTATCATTAATAGTATCAGAGTTTTTGGTTTCTGGTCTCACTATTTGGTCTTTACTGAGTTGGTCCTTCTTCATTGTTCCATTTTTATTAAATTATTTTCTTTGTGAGTTTGGTTAAGTTGTTTCGATTAAGTCATATGATATTCTGGTTTCCATTCTCCTTTAGAATTTTGTACCTCTTTCTTACAAAATCTTTTTTCTCATATTGATGAGTTATTTCTCATCATTTGTATGAGTAATGATATGAGCTTACTATTTTTTTAACTTTAGATATTTTTATTCAACTACATTCTTTCTTATTCATAGTTGTTTTTTTTTCAAATATTTTGTTGTAAGTTGTACTTATTATTGGTTTTGAATTTTGAACATATTTATTCATCAAATTTCTTTTTTCATTCATAATAATCTTCAAATGATCAGTGTAAGTTGTACATACTAATGTTTGAATTTTGAAATTATTATTCCATCAAAATTCGTTTTTCATCATTCATGATAATCTTTCCAATGTTTTGTGTAAGTTGTACTTACTAATTTTTGGAATTTTGAAATTTTTTTTTATTTCATCAAAATTCTTCTTATTTATTCATAATTGTCCTTCAAATGTTTTGTGTAAGTTGTACTTACTAATTTTTGGAATTTTGAAATTTTATTTGTTCTTTATTTCTCCTCCAAATATTTTTTAATGGATAACTGATTATAAGTTACTTTTACTTTATTTGAAATGATATCCTTTAGTACATACGTATTGTTATTATTGTTTTTAATAATCAGGTATGGGCCGGTATACAGCAGTAACAACTTTTTGGTATTGCCTTCCAAAGTACTGGGTAATTCCCTGTTTTTTAGCAGTACCTTTTCTCCGACTTCATAGCTTATTATTTTCTTAGTCGCCTTTTGATATTTGTTCTTGCGCCTTTCCTGGTCTTCTGCCAATTTATTGTAGAATCTGATTCGATCGAATTTGTATTCTTGACTCATGGGGAACTCTATTATGTCTTGTAATTCTCTTGGAGGCGGTTTTTCATACATTGCCGTGTATGGCGTGGTACCTATAGCGGGGTGATATGATAAATTAAGGAATTCTTCAGTAGCTAATAAATATTCTTGCCACTTCTTTTGTTGATTATAGCAATAAGTCCGTAATATTCTTCCGACTTCTCGCAGTACCCTCTCCGCTGGATTGCTGCTGGGGTGGTAGACAGATATCTTGTATGTCTTAATGCCCAACGTATTCAGAGTGTTTCTCCACCTCCAACCCTTAAATTGCGTTCCATGGTCTGTAATGATGGATGTCGGGCTCCCTACCTCTGGAATGTAATGATTTGTTATTATTCCTAGAGTCTTCAAAGTGGTGGCTCTATTCACAGGGTACAGTTTTGTAAATTTGGTGAAATGATCCATCAAGATAATAATATATTTGTATCGATGGCGTCCGCCACTGCGGGGAAATGGACCACATATGTCCAGAAAGACCTTTTCCAGTTTGGCTTGTGAGGTAATTGGTATCATCATACCCTCCTTTTTCTCATTATTGGTTTTCACCAATTGACATATCAGACAGGTTTTGAGGTAGTTTCTCGTTTTTCTATTGATACTTTTTATATGACAATTCTCTTCTATCGCCTTGATCACCTTCATGGCTCCCATGTGACCGTATCGTAGATGATAGTCCAGGATGATATCCTTTTCGATTGTAGTAGGGATCATGATCTTCCATATGTCTTCATCAAGGGATGTTTTGATGAATAAAATTCCATTATGTATACAATAAAATTTGTTTATTGTGTCATCTTGGTTGGAGAGACGAAGTTTAATGTGGTTTAACTTCGGGTCGGACTGCTGGTGTTTGCTGATGTCCTGCACTATCTTTTCTAAATCGGATCTGTCCTTAATAATATTATAGATTTTCAAGATGCTCTCCTTTTCCCCTTTGAACGTTTGTTCTTCCAGATTTACTCTCGACAATACGTCGGCTACTACATTTTTACTTCCAGGAACATACTCCCACTGTATATCGTATTCCTGCAGGGCGAGTACCCATCTGGTCAATCTACCATGGCTTAACTTGCATCTCCTCAGAAATGATATTGATTTGTGATCTGTTCGAACGGTCACTGGATATACGAGGATATACGTCCGAAACTTCCCGCAGGCAAAGACTACGCTTAGCAGTTCTTTTTCCGTCACATTATAGTTCTTTTCACACTGGTTAAGGGTTCTGCTAGCAAAGCTCACTACTAGATGGTTTCCACTTTCATCTTCTTGGTACAGTGTTGATCCCAAGCTAATGTTACTAGCGCCAACATAAAATAACTCTTCTTGGTTCTAGTCTCTGTGTGGGAATCTTGACATATTTTGTCCCTTCTTCATTATTATATTAGTAATTTCTGGTCTTGTGGTTTCTCTGCATCTTGACCTTATACATTTCCCTTATTAATATGGTTTCATCCTTTTATTTCCTTTTTCTTGTATTTCCTTTTTACTGCTTCCCCAATCTACTGGGTATACTGCTGGTTTATTGGGTTTTTACATAGTAAGTTATTTTGATCAATGATTTTCTTTGTTATTTTTCATTCTTATTAACATTTTATTGACTTAATATACAGTTTCTAGTGTAATCCTTAAAATAATTCATTCTTCTCACTCACTATGGAACTTTTCTTCCTTATTTATGTTGCATTAAGTTAAATGTTTAGCGTGATACTTTGTTATGCTACATATGCTCTCCTGTGAAAGTGATTAGTTCAGATCATACTCTTAGTATGGATGAAATAATTACTACTAATTCTTTTGTATTTACTATATTTTCTTCGTGATTACATGTTTTCGCTTTATATACCTTCTTTTTCCACCGTTGCTTCCTCTCAGATGATGTGTATCTCCTTCATTAGTTTCTTTCTTCATTAATAAGTGATCTTCAATCTTGTGTATAACATTATCATTTTATATTCTTTCTTATTTGGTGCTTCCTCACCAGTATGTTTACTCCCTAACATTCCCTAACAAATTAATTGGAACAGTTCAGAGTGGCACTTTTGGCTTCTATCCCTGCTGTCCAATACTTCAATTAATTGAGTCCAGAAGCATTATCATCTCTGCTCAAAATATAAGACTGATGGCATATTCTACATCCAGTCATAAAAATAAATAAACAGTAAAAGTAGTCATTTTTGACTAAAATAAACATCTTTAGATTCTTCACTTCATAATACGTTAAATTAATTAATACTTTTATACACTTGACTCTTCTTCTCTCTTAAAGCTTATTCCATATTATGTGGTTTAGGTATGTGGTATAATATACATTTCGTCATGTTTACATAGTAATTAACATTTATATTTATACTTTCTACCATCTGGTATCAAATGAGTTATTTCTTATTGCTCATGATATAACATGAATTAATTCTTTATCACTTTCACTATAACAGTGGTTATTGCAACAACATTATCATTAATAGTATCAGAGTTTTTGGTTTCTGGTCTCACTATTTAGTCTTTACTGAGTTGGTCCTTCTTCATTGTTCCATTTTTATTAAATTATTTTCTTTGTGAGTTTGGTTAAGTTGTTTCGATTAAGTCATATGATATTCTGGTTTCCATTCTCCTTTAGAATTTTGTACCTCTTTCTTACAAAATCTTTTTTCTCATATTGATGAGTTATTTCTCATCATTTGTATGAGTAATGATATGAGCTTACTATTTTTTTAACTTTAGATATTTTTATTCAACTACATTCTTTCTTATTCATAGTTGTTTTTTTTTCAAATATTTTGTTGTAAGTTGTACTTATTATTGGTTTTGAATTTTGAACATATTTATTCATCAAATTTCTTTTTTCATTCATAATAATCTTCAAATGATCAGTGTAAGTTGTACTTACTAATGTTTGAATTTTGAAATTATTATTCCATCAAAATTCGTTTTTCATCATTCATGATAATCTTTCCAATGTTTTGTGTAAGTTGTACTTACTAATTTTTGGAATTTTGAAATTTTTTCTTATTTCATCAAAATTCTTCTTATTTATTCATAATTGTCCTTCAAATGTTTTGTGTAAGTTGTACTTACTAATTTTTGGAATTTTGAAATTTTATTTGTTCTTTATTTCTCCTCCAAATATTTTTTAATGGATAACTGATTATAAGTTACTTTTACTTTATTTGAAATGATATCCTTTAGTACATACGTATTGTTATTATTGTTTTTAATAATCAGGTATGGGCCGGTATACAGCAGTAACAACTTTTTGGTATTGCCTTCCAAAGTACTGGGTAATTCCCTGTTTTTTAGCAGTACCTTTTCTCCGACTTCATAGCTTATTATTTTCTTAGTCGCCTTTTGATATTTGTTCTTGCGCCTTTCCTGGTCTTCTGCCAATTTATTGTAGAATCTGATTCGATCGAATTTGTATTCTTGACTCATGGGGAACTCTATTATGTCTTGTAATTCTCTTGGAGGCGGTTTTTCATACATTGCCGTGTATGGCGTGGTACCTATAGCGGGGTGATATGATAAATTAAGGAATTCTTCAGTAGCTAATAAATATTCTTGCCACTTCTTTTGTTGATTATAGCAATAAATCCGTAATATTCTTCCGACTTCTCGCAGTAACCTCTCCGCTGGATTGCTGCTGGGGTGGTAGACAGATATCTTGTATGTCTTAATGCCCAACGTATTCAGAGTGTTTCTCCACCTCCAACCCTTAAATTGCGTTCCATGGTCTGTAATGATGGATGTCGGGCTCCCTACCTCTGGAATGTAATGATTTGTTATTATTCCTAGAGTCTTCAAAGTGGTGGCTCTATTCACAGGGTACAGTTTTGTAAATTTGATGAAATGATCCATCATGATAATAATATATTTGTATCGATGGCGTCCGCCACTGCGGGGAAATGGACCACATATGTCCAGAAAGACCTTTTCCAGTTTGGCTTGTGAGGTAATTGGTATCATCATACCCTCCTTTTTCTCATTATTGGTTTTCACCAATTGACATAGCAGACAGGTTTTGAGGTAGTTTCTCGGTTTTCTATTGATACTTTTTATATGACAATTCTCTTCTATCGCCTTGATCACCTTCATGGCTCCCATGTGACCGTATCGTAGATGATAGTCCAGGATGATATCCTTTTCGATTGTAGTAGGGATCATGATCTTCCATATGTCTTCATCAAGGGATGTTTTGATGAATAAAATTCCATTATGTATACAATAAAATTTGTTTATTGTGTCATCTTGGTTGGAGAGACGAAGTTTAATGTGGTTTAACTTCGGGTCGGACTGCTGGTGTTTGCTGATGTCCTGCACTATCTTTTCTAAATCGGATCTGTCCTTAATAATATTATAGATTTTCAAGATGCTCTCCTTTTCCCCTTCGAACGTTTGTTCTTCCAGATTTACTCTCGACAATACGTCGGCTACTACATTTTTACTTCCAGGAACATACTCCCACTGTATATCGTATTCCTGCAGGGCGAGTACCCATCTGGTCAATCTACCATGGCTTAACTTGCATCTCCTCAGAAATGATATTGATTTGTGTTCTGTTCGAACGGTCACTGGATATCCGAGGATATACGTCCGAAACTTCCCGCAGGCAAAGACTACGCTTAGCAGTTCTTTTTCCGTCACATTATAGTTCTTTTCACACTGGTTAAGGGTTCTGCTAGCAAAGCTCACTACTAGATGGTTTCCACTTTCATCTTCTTGGTACAGTGTTGATCCCAAGCTAATGTTACTAGCGCCAACATAAAATAACTCTTCTTGGTTCTAGTCTCTGTGTGGGAATCTTGACATATTTTGTCCCTTCTTCATTATTATATTAGTAATTTCTGGTCTTGTGGTTTCTCTGCATCTTGACCTTATACATTTCCCTTATTAATATGGTTTCATCCTTTTATTTCCTTTTTCTTGTATTTCCTTTTTACTGCTTCCCCAATCTACTGGGTATACTGCTGGTTTATTGGGTTTTTACATAGTAAGTTATTTTGATCAATGATTTTCTTTGTTATTTTTCATTCTTATTAACATTTTATTGACTTAATATACAGTTTCTAGTGTAATCCTTAAAATAATTCATTCTTCTCACTCACTATGGAACTTTTCTTCCTTATTTATGTTGCATTAAGTTAAATCTTTAGCGTGATACTTTGTTATGCTACATATGCTCTCCTGTGAAAGTGATTAGTTCAGATCATACTCTTAGTATGGATGAAATAATTACTACTAATTCTTTTGTATTTACTATATTTTCTTCGTGATTACATGTTTTCGCTTTATATACCTTCTTTTTCCACCGTTGCTTCCTCTCAGATGATGTGTATCTCCTTCATTAGTTTCTTTCTTCATTAATAAGTGATCTTCAATCTCGTGTATAACATTATCATTTTATATTCTTTCTTATTTGGTGCTTCCTCACCAGTATGTTTACTCCCTAACATTCCCTAACAAATTAATTGGAACAGTTCAGAGTGGCACTTTTGGCTTCTATCCCTGCTGTCCAATACTTCAATTAATTGAGTCCAGAAGCATTATCATCTCTGCTCAAAATATAAGACTGATGGCATATTCTACATCCAGTCATAAAAATAAATAAACAGTAAAAGTAGTCATTTTTGACTAAAATAAACATCTTTAGATTCTTCACTTCATAATACGTTAAATTAATTAATACTTTTATACACTTGACTCTTCTTCTCTCTTAAAGCTTATTCCATATTATGTGGTTTAGGTATGTGGTATAATATACATTTCGTCATGTTTACATAGTAATTAACATTTATATTTATACTTTCTACCATCTGGTATCAAATGAGTTATTTCTTATTGCTCATGATATAACATGAATTAATTCTTTATCACTTTCACTATAACAGTGGTTATTGCAACAACATTATCATTAATAGTATCAGAGTTTTTGGTTTCTGGTCTCACTATTTGGTCTTTACTGAGTTGATCCTTCTTCATTGTTCCATTTTTATTAAATTATTTTCTTTGTGAGTTTGGTTAAGTTGTTTCGATTAAGTCATATGATATTCTGGTTTCCATTCTCCTTTAGAATTTTGTACCTCTTTCTTACAAAATCTTTTTTCTCATATTGATGAGTTATTTCTCATCATTTGTATGAGTAATGATATGAGCTTACTATTTTTTTAACTTTAGATATTTTTATTCAACTACATTCTTTCTTATTCATAGTTGTTTTTTTTTCAAATATTTTGTTGTAAGTTGTACTTATTATTGGTTTTGAATTTTGAACATATTTATTCATCAAATTTCTTTTTTCATTCATAATAATCTTCAAATGATCAGTGTAAGTTGTACTTACTAATGTTTGAATTTTGAAATTATTATTCCATCAAAATTCGTTTTTCATCATTCATGATAATCTTTCCAATGTTTTGTGTAAGTTGTACTTACTAATTTTTGGAATTTTGAAATTTTTTCTTATTTCATCAAAATTCTTCTTATTTATTCATAATTGTCCTTCAAATGTTTTGTGTAAGTTGTACTTACTAATTTTTGGAATTTTGAAATTTTATTTGTTCTTTATTTCTCCTCCAAATATTTTTTAATGGATAACTGATTATAAGTTCCTTTTACTTTATTTGACATGATATCCTTTAGTACATACGTATTGTTATTATTGTTTTTAATAATCAGGTATGGGCCGGTATACAGCAGTAACAACTTTTTGGTATTGCCTTCCAAAGTACTGGGTAATTCCCTGTTTTTTAGCAGTACCTTTTCTCCGACTTCATAGCTTATTATTTTCTTAATCGCCTTTTGATATTTGTTCTTGCGCCTTTCCTGGTCTTCTGCCAATTTATTGTAGAATCTGATTCGATCGAATTTGTATTCTTGACTCATGGGGAACTCTATTATGTCCTGTAATTCTCTTGGAGGCGGTTTTTCATACATTGCCGTGTATGGCGTGGTACCTATAGCGGGGTGATATGATAAATTAAGGAATTCTTCAGTAGCTAATAAATATTCTTGCCACTTCTTTTGTTGATTATAGCAATAAGTCCGTAATGTTCTTCCCACTTCTCGCAGTACCCTCTCCGCTGGATTGCTGCTGGGGTGGTAGACAGATATCTTGTATGTCTTAATGCCCAACGTATTCAGAGTGTTTCTCCACCTCCAACCCTTAAATTGCGTTCCATGGTCTGTAATGATGGATGTCGGGCTCCCTACCTCTGGAATGTAATGATTTGTTATTATTCCTAGAGTCTTCAAAGTGGTGGCTCTATTCACAGGGTACAGTTTTGTAAATTTGGTGAAATGATCCATCATGATAATAATATATTTGTATCGATGGCGTCCGCCACTGCGGGGAAATGGACCACATATGTCCAGAAAGACCTTTTCCAGTTTGGCTTGTGAGGTAATTGGTATCATCATACCCTCCTTTTTCTCATTATTGGTTTTCACCAATTGACATAGCAGACAGGTTTTGAGGTAGTTTCTCGGTTTTCTATTGATACTTTTTATATGACAATTCTCTTCTATCGCCTTGATCACCTTCATGGCTCCCATGTGACCGTATCGTAGATGATAGTCCAGGATGATATCCTTTTCGATTGTAGTAGGGATCATGATCTTCCATATGTCTTCATCAAGGGATGTTTTGACGAATAAAATTCCATTATGTATACAATAAAATTTGTTTATTGTGTCATCTTGGTTGGAGAGACGAAGTTTAATGTGGTTTAACTTCGGGTCGGACTGCTGGTGTTTGCTGATGTCCTGCACTATCTTTTCTAAATCGGATCTGTCCTTAATAATATTATAGATTTTCAAGATGCTCTCCTTTTCCCCTTCGAACGTTTGTTCTTCCAGATTTACTCTCGACAATACGTCGGCTACTACATTTTTACTTCCAGGAACATACTCCCACTGTATATCGTATTCCTGCAGGGCGAGTACCCATCTGGTCAATCTACCATGGCTTAACTTGCATCTCCTCAGAAATGATATTGATTTGTGATCTGTTCGAACGGTCACTGGATATCCGAGGATATACGTCCGAAACTTCCCGCAGGCAAAGACTACGCTTAGCAGTTCTTTTTCCGTCACATTATAGTTCTTTTCACACTGGTTAAGGGTTCTGCTAGCAAAGCTCACTACTAGATGGTTTCCACTTTCATCTTCTTGGTACAGTGTTGATCCCAAGCTAATGTTACTAGCGCCAACATAAAATAACTCTTCTTGGTTCTAGTCTCTGTGTGGGAATCTTGACATATTTTGTCCCTTCTTCATTATTATATTAGTAATTTCTGGTCTTGTGGTTTCTCTGCATCTTGACCTTATACATTTCCCTTATTAATATGGTTTCATCCTTTTATTTCCTTTTTCTTGTATTTCCTTTTTACTGCTTCCCCAATCTACTGGGTATACTGCTGGTTTATTGTGTTTTTACATAGTAAGTTATTTTGATCAATGATTTTCTTTGTTATTTTTCATTCTTATTAACATTTTATTGACTTAATATACAGTTTCTAGTGTAATCCTTAAAATAATTCATTCTTCTCACTCACTATGGAACTTTTCTTCCTTATTTATGTTGCATTAAGTTAAATCTTTAGCGTGATACTTTGTTATGCTACATATGCTCTCCTGTGAAAGTGATTAGTTCAGATCATACTCTTAGTATGGATGAAATAATTACTACTAATTCTTTTGTATTTACTATATTTTCTTCGTGATTACATGTTTTCGCTTTATATACCTTCTTTTTCCACCGTTGCTTCCTCTCAGATGATGTGTATCTCCTTCATTAGTTTCTTTCTTCATTAATAAGTGATCTTCAATCTTGTGTATAACATTATCATTTTATATTCTTTCTTATTTGGTGCTTCCTCACCAGTATGTTTACTCCCTAACATTCCCTAACAAATTAATTGGAACAGTTCAGAGCGGCACTTTTGGCTTCTACCCCTGCTGTCCAATACTTCAATTAATTGAGTCCAGAAGCATTATCATCTCTGCTCAAAATATAAGACTGATGGCATATTCTACATCCAGTCATAAAAATAAATAAACAGTAAAAGTAGTCATTTTTGACTAAAATAAACATCTTTAGATTCTTCACTTCATAATACGTTAAATTAATTAATACTTTTATACACTTGACTCTTCTTCTCTCTTAAAGCTTATTCCATATTATGTGGTTTAGGTATGTGGTATAATATACATTTCGTCATGTTTACATAGTAATTAACATTTATATTTATACTTTCTACCATCTGGTATCAAATGAGTTATTTCTTATTGCTCATGATATAACATGAATTAATTCTTTATCACTTTCACTATAACAGTGGTTATTGCAACAACATTATCATTAATAGTATCAGAGTTTTTGGTTTCTGGTCTCACTATTTGGTCTTAACTGTTTTGGTCCTTCTTCATTGTTCCATTTTTATTAAATTATTTTCTTTGTGAGTTTGGTTAAGTTGTTTCGATTAAGTCATATGATATTCTGGTTTCCATTCTCCTTTAGAATTTTGTACCTCTTTCTTACAAAATCTTTTTTCTCATATTGATGAGTTATTTCTCATCATTTGTATGAGTAATGATATGAGCTTACTATTTTTTTAACTTTAGATATTTTTATTCAACTACATTCTTTCTTATTCATAGTTGTTTTTTTTCAAATATTTTGTTGTAAGTTGTACTTATTATTGGTTTTGAATTTTGAACATATTTATTCATCAAATTTCTTTTTTCATTCATAATAATCTTCAAATGATCAGTGTAAGTTGTACTTACTAATGTTTGAATTTTGAAATTATTATTCCATCAAAATTCGTTTTTCATCATTCATGATAATCTTTCCAATGTTTTGTGTAAGTTGTACTTACTAATTTTTGGAATTTTGAAATTTTTTCTTATTTCATCAAAATTCTTCTTATTTATTCATAATTGTCCTTCAAATGTTTTGTGTAAGTTGTACTTACTAATTTTTGGAATTTTGAAATTTTATTTGTTCTTTATTTCTCCTCCAAATATTTTTTAATGGATAACTGATTATAAGTTCCTTTTACTTTATTTGAAATGATATCCTTTAGTACATACGTATTGTTATTATTGTTTTTAATAATCAGGTATGGGCCGGTATACAGCAGTAACAACTTTTTGGTATTGCCTTCCAAAGTACTGGGTAATTCCCTGTTTTTTAGCAGTACCTTTTCTCCGACTTCATAGCTTATTATTTTCTTAATCGCCTTTTGATATTTGTTCTTGCGCCTTTCCTGGTCTTCTGCCAATTTATTGTAGAATCTGATTCGATCGAATTTGTATTCTTGACTCATGGGGAACTCTATTATGTCCTGTAATTCTCTTGGAGGCGGTTTTTCATACATTGCCGTGTATGGCGTGGTACCTATAGCGGGGTGATATGATAAATTAAGGAATTCTTCAGTAGCTAATAAATATTCTTGCCACTTCTTTTGTTGATTATAGCAATAAGTCCGTAATATTCTTCCGACTTCTCGCAGTACCCTCTCCGCTGGATTGCTGCTGGGGTGGTAGACAGATATCTTGTATGTCTTAATGCCCAACGTATTCAGAGTGTTTCTCCACCTCCAACCCTTAAATTGCGTTCCATGGTCTGTAATGATGGATGTCGGGCTCCCTACCTCTGGAATGTAATGATTTGTTATTATTCCTAGAGTCTTCAAAGTGGTGGCTCTATTCACAGGGTACAGTTTTGTAAATTTGGTGAAATGATCCATCAAGATAATAATATATTTGTATCGATGGCGTCCGCCACTGCGGGGAAATGGACCACATATGTCCAGAAAGACCTTTTCCAGTTTGGCTTGTGAGGTAATTTGTATCATCATACCCTCCTTTTTCTCATTATTGGTTTTCACCAATTGACATATCAGACAGGTTTTGAGGTAGTTTCTCGTTTTTCTATTGATACTTTTTATATGACAATTCTCTTCTATCGCCTTGATCACCTTCATGGCTCCCATGTGACCGTATCGTAGATGATAGTCCAGGATGATATCCTTTTCGATTGTAGTAGGGATCATGATCTTCCATATGTCTTCATCAAGGGATGTTTTGATGAATAAAATTCCATTATGTATACAATAAAATTTGTTTATTGTGTCATCTTGGTTGGAGAGACGAAGTTTAATGTGGTTTAACTTCGGGTCGGACTGCTGGTGTTTGCTGATGTCCTGCACTATCTTTTCTAAATCGGATCTGTCCTTAATAATATTATAGATTTTCAAGATGCTCTCCTTTTCCCCTTTGAACGTTTGTTCTTCCAGATTTACTCTCGACAATACGTCGGCTACTACATTTTTACTTCCAGGAACATACTCCCACTGTATATCGTATTCCTGCAGGGCGAGTACCCATCTGGTCAATCTACCATGGCTTAACTTGCATCTCCTCAGAAATGATATTGATTTGTGATCTGTTCGAACGGTCACTGGATATACGAGGATATACGTCCGAAACTTCCCGCAGGCAAAGACTACGCTTAGCAGTTCTTTTTCCGTCACATTATAGTTCTTTTCACACTGGTTAAGGGTTCTGCTAGCAAAGCTCACTACTAGATGGTTTCCACTTTCATCTTCTTGGTACAGTGTTGATCCCAAGCTAATGTTACTAGCGCCAACATAAAATAACTCTTCTTGGTTCTAGTCTCTGTGTGGGAATCTTGACATATTTTGTCCCTTCTTCATTATTATATTAGTAATTTCTGGTCTTGTGGTTTCTCTGCATCTTGACCTTATACATTTCCCTTATTAATATGGTTTCATCCTTTTATTTCCTTTTTCTTGTATTTCCTTTTTACTGCTTCCCCAATCTACTGGGTATACTGCTGGTTTATTGGGTTTTTACATAGTAAGTTATTTTGATCAATGATTTTCTTTGTTATTTTTCATTCTTATTAACATTTTATTGACTTAATATACAGTTTCTAGTGTAATCCTTAAAATAATTCATTCTTCTCACTCACTATGGAACTTTTCTTCCTTATTTATGTTGCATTAAGTTAAATGTTTAGCGTGATACTTTGTTATGCTACATATGCTCTCCTGTGAAAGTGATTAGTTCAGATCATACTCTTAGTATGGATGAAATAATTACTACTAATTCTTTTGTATTTACTATATTTTCTTCGTGATTACATGTTTTCGCTTTATATACCTTCTTTTTCCACCGTTGCTTCCTCTCAGATGATGTGTATCTCCTTCATTAGTTTCTTTCTTCATTAATAAGTGATCTTCAATCTTGTGTATAACATTATCATTTTATATTCTTTCTTATTTGGTGCTTCCTCACCAGTATGTTTACTCCCTAACATTCCCTAACAAATTAATTGGAACAGTTCAGAGTGGCACTTTTGGCTTCTATCCCTGCTGTCCAATACTTCAATTAATTGAGTCCAGAAGCATTATCATCTCTGCTCAAAATATAAGACTGATGGCATATTCTACATCCAGTCATAAAAATAAATAAACAGTAAAAGTAGTCATTTTTGACTAAAATAAACATCTTTAGATTCTTCACTTCATAATACGTTAAATTAATTAATACTTTTATACACTTGACTCTTCTTCTCTCTTAAAGCTTATTCCATATTATGTGGTTTAGGTATGTGGTATAATATACATTTCGTCATGTTTACATAGTAATTAACATTTATATTTATACTTTCTACCATCTGGTATCAAATGAGTTATTTCTTATTGCTCATGATATAACATGAATTAATTCTTTATCACTTTCACTATAACAGTGGTTATTGCAACAACATTATCATTAATAGTATCAGAGTTTTTGGTTTCTGGTCTCACTATTTAGTCTTTACTGAGTTGGTCCTTCTTCATTGTTCCATTTTTATTAAATTATTTTCTTTGTGAGTTTGGTTAAGTTGTTTCGATTAAGTCATATGAAATTCTGGTTTCCATTCTCCTTTAGAATTTTGTACCTCTTTCTTACAAAATCTTTTTTCTCATATTGATGAGTTATTTCTCATCATTTGTATGAGTAATGATATGAGCTTACTATTTTTTTAACTTTAGATATTTTTATTCAACTACATTCTTTCTTATTCATAGTTGTTTTTTTTTCAAATATTTTGTTGTAAGTTGTACTTATTATTGGTTTTGAATTTTGAACATATTTATTCATCAAATTTCTTTTTTCATTCATAATAATCTTCAAATGATCAGTGTAAGTTGTACTTACTAATGTTTGAATTTTGAAATTATTATTCCATCAAAATTCGTTTTTCATCATTCATGATAATCTTTCCAATGTTTTGTGTAAGTTGTACTTACTAATTTTTGGAATTTTGAAATTTTTTCTTATTTCATCAAAATTCTTCTTATTTATTCATAATTGTCCTTCAAATGTTTTGTGTAAGTTGTACTTACTAATTTTTGGAATTTTGAAATTTTATTTGTTCTTTATTTCTCCTCCAAATATTTTTTAATGGATAACTGATTATAAGTTACTTTTACTTTATTTGAAATGATATCCTTTAGTACATACGTATTGTTATTATTGTTTTTAATAATCAGGTATGGGCCGGTATACAGCAGTAACAACTTTTTGGTATTGCCTTCCAAAGTACTGGGTAATTCCCTGTTTTTTAGCAGTACCTTTTCTCCGACTTCATAGCTTATTATTTTCTTAGTCGCCTTTTGATATTTGTTCTTGCGCCTTTCCTGGTCTTCTGCCAATTTATTGTAGAATCTGATTCGATCGAATTTGTATTCTTGACTCATGGGGAACTCTATTATGTCTTGTAATTCTCTTGGAGGCGGTTTTTCATACATTGCCGTGTATGGCGTGGTACCTATAGCGGGGTGATATGATAAATTAAGGAATTCTTCAGTAGCTAATAAATATTCTTGCCACTTCTTTTGTTGATTATAGCAATAAATCCGTAATATTCTTCCGACTTCTCGCAGTAACCTCTCCGCTGGATTGCTGCTGGGGTGGTAGACAGATATCTTGTATGTCTTAATGCCCAACGTATTCAGAGTGTTTCTCCACCTCCAACCCTTAAATTGCGTTCCATGGTCTGTAATGATGGATGTCGGGCTCCCTACCTCTGGAATGTAATGATTTGTTATTATTCCTAGAGTCTTCAAAGTGGTGGCTCTATTCACAGGGTACAGTTTTGTAAATTTGATGAAATGATCCATCATGATAATAATATATTTGTATCGATGGCGTCCGCCACTGCGGGGAAATGGACCACATATGTCCAGAAAGACCTTTTCCAGTTTGGCTTGTGAGGTAATTGGTATCATCATACCCTCCTTTTTCTCATTATTGGTTTTCACCAATTGACATAGCAGACAGGTTTTGAGGTAGTTTCTCGTTTTTCTATTGATACTTTTTATATGACAATTCTCTTCTATCGCCTTGATCACCTTCATGGCTCCCATGTGACCGTATCGTAGATGATAGTCCAGGATGATATCCTTTTCGATTGTAGTAGGGATCATGATCTTCCATATGTCTTCATCAAGGGATGTTTTGATGAATAAAATTCCATTATGTATACAATAAAATTTGTTTATTGTGTCATCTTGGTTGGAGAGACGAAGTTTAATGTGGTTTAACTTCGGGTCGGACTGCTGGTGTTTGCTGATGTCCTGCACTATCTTTTCTAAATCGGATCTGTCCTTAATAATATTATAGATTTTCAAGATGCTCTCCTTTTCCCCTTCGAACGTTTGTTCTTCCAGATTTACTCTCGACAATACGTCGGCTACTACATTTTTACTTCCAGGAACATACTCCCACTGTATATCGTATTCCTGCAGGGCGAGTACCCATCTGGTCAATCTACCATGGCTTAACTTGCATCTCCTCAGAAATGATATTGATTTGTGATCTGTTCGAACGGTCACTGGATATCCGAGGATATACGTCCGAAACTTCCCGCAGGCAAAGACTACGCTTAGCAGTTCTTTTTCCGTCACATTATAGTTCTTTTCACACTGGTTAAGGGTTCTGCTAGCAAAGCTCACTACTAGATGGTTTCCACTTTCATCTTCTTGGTACAGTGTTGATCCCAAGCTAATGTTACTAGCGCCAACATAAAATAACTCTTCTTGGTTCTAGTCTCTGTGTGGGAATCTTGACATATTTTGTCCCTTCTTCATTATTATATTAGTAATTTCTGGTCTTGTGGTTTCTCTGCATCTTGACCTTATACATTTCCCTTATTAATATGGTTTCATCCTTTTATTTCCTTTTTCTTGTATTTCCTTTTTACTGCTTCCCCAATCTACTGGGTATACTGCTGGTTTATTGGGTTTTTACATAGTAAGTTATTTTGATCAATGATTTTCTTTGTTATTTTTCATTCTTATTAACATTTTATTGACTTAATATACAGTTTCTAGTGTAATCCTTAAAATAATTCATTCTTCTCACTCACTATGGAACTTTTCTTCCTTATTTATGTTGCATTAAGTTAAATCTTTAGCGTGATACTTTGTTATGCTACATATGCTCTCCTGTGAAAGTGATTAGTTCAGATCATACTCTTAGTATGGATGAAATAATTACTACTAATTCTTTTGTATTTACTATATTTTCTTCGTGATTACATGTTTTCGCTTTATATACCTTCTTTTTCCACCGTTGCTTCCTCTCAGATGATGTGTATCTCCTTCATTAGTTTCTTTCTTCATTAATAAGTGATCTTCAATCTTGTGTATAACATTATCATTTTATATTCTTTCTTATTTGGTGCTTCCTCACCAGTATGTTTACTCCCTAACATTCCCTAACAAATTAATTGGAACAGTTCAGAGTGGCACTTTTGGCTTCTATCCCTGCTGTCCAATACTTCAATTAATTGAGTCCAGAAGCATTATCATCTCTGCTCAAAATATAAGACTGATGGCATATTCTAAATCCAGTCATAAAAATAAATAAACAGTAAAAGTAGTCATTTTTGACTAAAATAAACATCTTTAGATTCTTCACTTCATAATACGTTAAATTAATTAATACTTTTATACACTTGACTCTTCTTCTCTCTTAAAGCTTATTCCATATTATGTGGTTTAGGTATGTGGTATAATATACATTTCGTCATGTTTACATAGTAATTAACATTTATATTTATACTTTCTACCATCTGGTATCAAATGAGTTATTTCTTATTGCTCATGATATAACATGAATTAATTCTTTATCACTTTCACTATAACAGTGGTTATTGCAACAACATTATCATTAATAGTATCAGAGTTTTTGGTTTCTGGTCTCACTATTTAGTCTTTACTGAGTTGGTCCTTCTTCATTGTTCCATTTTTATTAAATTATTTTCTTTGTGAGTTTGGTTAAGTTGTTTCGATTAAGTCATATGATATTCTGGTTTCCATTCTCCTTTAGAATTTTGTACCTCTTTCTTACAAAATCTTTTTTCTCATATTGATGAGTTATTTCTCATCATTTGTATGAGTAATGATATGAGCTTACTATTTTTTTAACTTTAGATATTTTTATTCAACTACATTCTTTCTTATTCATAGTTGTTTTTTTTTCAAATATTTTGTTGTAAGTTGTACTTATTATTGGTTTTGAATTTTGAACATATTTATTCATCAAATTTCTTTTTTCATTCATAATAATCTTCAAATGATCAGTGTAAGTTGTACTTACTAATGTTTGAATTTTGAAATTATTATTCCATCAAAATTCGTTTTTCATCATTCATGATAATCTTTCCAATGTTTTGTGTAAGTTGTACTTACTAATTTTTGGAATTTTGAAATTTTTTCTTATTTCATCAAAATTCTTCTTATTTATTCATAATTGTCCTTCAAATGTTTTGTGTAAGTTGTACTTACTAATTTTTGGAATTTTGAAATTTTATTTGTTCTTTATTTCTCCTCCAAATATTTTTTAATGGATAACTGATTATAAGTTACTTTTACTTTATTTGAAATGATATCCTTTAGTACATACGTATTGTTATTATTGTTTTTAATAATCAGGTATGGGCCGGTATACAGCAGTAACAACTTTTTGGTATTGCCTTCCAAAGTACTGGGTAATTCCCTGTTTTTTAGCAGTACCTTTTCTCCGACTTCATAGCTTATTATTTTCTTAGTCGCCTTTTGATATTTGTTCTTGCGCCTTTCCTGGTCTTCTGCCAATTTATTGTAGAATCTGATTCGATCGAATTTGTATTCTTGACTCATGGGGAACTCTATTATGTCTTGTAATTCTCTTGGAGGCGGTTTTTCATACATTGCCGTGTATGGCGTGGTACCTATAGCGGGGTGATATGATAAATTAAGGAATTCTTCAGTAGCTAATAAATATTCTTGCCACTTCTTTTGTTGATTATAGCAATAAATCCGTAATATTCTTCCGACTTCTCGCAGTAACCTCTCCGCTGGATTGCTGCTGGGGTGGTAGACAGATATCTTGTATGTCTTAATGCCCAACGTATTCAGAGTGTTTCTCCACCTCCAACCCTTAAATTGCGTTCCATGGTCTGTAATGATGGATGTCGGGCTCCCTACCTCTGGAATGTAATGATTTGTTATTATTCCTAGAGTCTTCAAAGTGGTGGCTCTATTCACAGGGTACAGTTTTGTAAATTTGATGAAATGATCCATCATGATAATAATATATTTGTATCGATGGCGTCCGCCACTGCGGGGAAATGGACCACATATGTCCAGAAAGACCTTTTCCAGTTTGGCTTGTGAGGTAATTGGTATCATCATACCCTCCTTTTTCTCATTATTGGTTTTCACCAATTGACATAGCAGACAGGTTTTGAGGTAGTTTCTCGTTTTTCTATTGATACTTTTTATATGACAATTCTCTTCTATCGCCTTGATCACCTTCATGGCTCCCATGTGACCGTATCGTAGATGATAGTCCAGGATGATATCCTTTTCGATTGTAGTAGGGATCATGATCTTCCATATGTCTTCATCAAGGGATGTTTTGATGAATAAAATTCCATTATGTATACAATAAAATTTGTTTATTGTGTCATCTTGGTTGGAGAGACGAAGTTTAATGTGGTTTAACTTCGGGTCGGACTGCTGGTGTTTGCTGATGTCCTGCACTATCTTTTCTAAATCGGATCTGTCCTTAATAATATTATAGATTTTCAAGATGCTCTCCTTTTCCCCTTCGAACGTTTGTTCTTCCAGATTTACTCTCGACAATACGTCGGCTACTACATTTTTACTTCCAGGAACATACTCCCACTGTATATCGTATTCCTGCAGGGCGAGTACCCATCTGGTCAATCTACCATGGCTTAACTTGCATCTCCTCAGAAATGATATTGATTTGTGATCTGTTCGAACGGTCACTGGATATCCGAGGATATACGTCCGAAACTTCCCGCAGGCAAAGACTACGCTTAGCAGTTCTTTTTCCGTCACATTATAGTTCTTTTCACACTGGTTAAGGGTTCTGCTAGCAAAGCTCACTACTAGATGGTTTCCACTTTCATCTTCTTGGTACAGTGTTGATCCCAAGCTAATGTTACTAGCGCCAACATAAAATAACTCTTCTTGGTTCTAGTCTCTGTGTGGGAATCTTGACATATTTTGTCCCTTCTTCATTATTATATTAGTAATTTCTGGTCTTGTGGTTTCTCTGCATCTTGACCTTATACATTTCCCTTATTAATATGGTTTCATCCTTTTATTTCCTTTTTCTTGTATTTCCTTTTTACTGCTTCCCCAATCTACTGGGTATACTGCTGGTTTATTGGGTTTTTACATAGTAAGTTATTTTGATCAATGATTTTCTTTGTTATTTTTCATTCTTATTAACATTTTATTGACTTAATATACAGTTTCTAGTGTAATCCTTAAAATAATTCATTCTTCTCACTCACTATGGAACTTTTCTTCCTTATTTATGTTGCATTAAGTTAAATCTTTAGCGTGATACTTTGTTATGCTACATATGCTCTCCTGTGAAAGTGATTAGTTCAGATCATACTCTTAGTATGGATGAAATAATTACTACTAATTCTTTTGTATTTACTATATTTTCTTCGTGATTACATGTTTTCGCTTTATATACCTTCTTTTTCCACCGTTGCTTCCTCTCAGATGATGTGTATCTCCTTCATTAGTTTCTTTCTTCATTAATAAGTGATCTTCAATCTTGTGTATAACATTATCATTTTATATTCTTTCTTATTTGGTGCTTCCTCACCAGTATGTTTACTCCCTAACATTCCCTAACAAATTAATTGGAACAGTTCAGAGTGGCACTTTTGGCTTCTATCCCTGCTGTCCAATACTTCAATTAATTGAGTCCAGAAGCATTATCATCTCTGCTCAAAATATAAGACTGATGGCATATTCTAAATCCAGTCATAAAAATAAATAAACAGTAAAAGTAGTCATTTTTGACTAAAATAAACATCTTTAGATTCTTCACTTCATAATACGTTAAATTAATTAATACTTTTATACACTTGACTCTTCTTCTCTCTTAAAGCTTATTCCATATTATGTGGTTTAGGTATGTGGTATAATATACATTTCGTCATGTTTACATAGTAATTAACATTTATATTTATACTTTCTACCATCTGGTATCAAATGAGTTATTTCTTATTGCTCATGATATAACATGAATTAATTCTTTATCACTTTCACTATAACAGTGGTTATTGCAACAACATTATCATTAATAGTATCAGAGTTTTTGGTTTCTGGTCTCACTATTTAGTCTTTACTGAGTTGGTCCTTCTTCATTGTTCCATTTTTATTAAATTATTTTCTTTGTGAGTTTGGTTAAGTTGTTTCGATTAAGTCATATGATATTCTGGTTTCCATTCTCCTTTAGAATTTTGTACCTCTTTCTTACAAAATCTTTTTTCTCATATTGATGAGTTATTTCTCATCATTTGTATGAGTAATGATATGAGCTTACTATTTTTTTAACTTTAGATATTTTTATTCAACTACATTCTTTCTTATTCATAGTTGTTTTTTTTTCAAATATTTTGTTGTAAGTTGTACTTATTATTGGTTTTGAATTTTGAACATATTTATTCATCAAATTTCTTTTTTCATTCATAATAATCTTCAAATGATCAGTGTAAGTTGTACTTACTAATGTTTGAATTTTGAAATTATTATTCCATCAAAATTCGTTTTTCATCATTCATGATAATCTTTCCAATGTTTTGTGTAAGTTGTACTTACTAATTTTTGGAATTTTGAAATTTTTTCTTATTTCATCAAAATTCTTCTTATTTATTCATAATTGTCCTTCAAATGTTTTGTGTAAGTTGTACTTACTAATTTTTGGAATTTTGAAATTTTATTTGTTCTTTATTTCTCCTCCAAATATTTTTTAATGGATAACTGATTATAAGTTACTTTTACTTTATTTGAAATGATATCCTTTAGTACATACGTATTGTTATTATTGTTTTTAATAATCAGGTATGGGCCGGTATACAGCAGTAACAACTTTTTGGTATTGCCTTCCAAAGTACTGGGTAATTCCCTGTTTTTTAGCAGTACCTTTTCTCCGACTTCATAGCTTATTATTTTCTTAGTCGCCTTTTGATATTTGTTCTTGCGCCTTTCCTGGTCTTCTGCCAATTTATTGTAGAATCTGATTCGATCGAATTTGTATTCTTGACTCATGGGGAACTCTATTATGTCTTGTAATTCTCTTGGAGGCGGTTTTTCATACATTGCCGTGTATGGCGTGGTACCTATAGCGGGGTGATATGATAAATTAAGGAATTCTTCAGTAGCTAATAAATATTCTTGCCACTTCTTTTGTTGATTATAGCAATAAATCCGTAATATTCTTCCGACTTCTCGCAGTAACCTCTCCGCTGGATTGCTGCTGGGGTGGTAGACAGATATCTTGTATGTCTTAATGCCCAACGTATTCAGAGTGTTTCTCCACCTCCAACCCTTAAATTGCGTTCCATGTTCTGTAATGATGGATGTCGGGCTCCCTACCTCTGGAATGTAATGATTTGTTATTATTCCTAGAGTCTTCAAAGTGGTGGCTCTATTCACAGGGTACAGTTTTGTAAATTTGATGAAATGATCCATCATGATAATAATATATTTGTATCGATGGCGTCCGCCACTGCGGGGAAATGGACCACATATGTCCAGAAAGACCTTTTCCAGTTTGGCTTGTGAGGTAATTGGTATCATCATACCCTCCTTTTTCTCATTATTGGTTTTCACCAATTGACATAGCAGACAGGTTTTGAGGTAGTTTCTCGTTTTTCTATTGATACTTTTTATATGACAATTCTCTTCTATCGCCTTGATCACCTTCATGGCTCCCATGTGACCGTATCGTAGATGATAGTCCAGGATGATATCCTTTTCGATTGTAGTAGGGATCATGATCTTCCATATGTCTTCATCAAGGGATGTTTTGATGAATAAAATTCCATTATGTATACAATAAAATTTGTTTATTGTGTCATCTTGGTTGGAGAGACGAAGTTTAATGTGGTTTAACTTCGGGTCGGACTGCTGGTGTTTGCTGATGTCCTGCACTATCTTTTCTAAATCGGATCTGTCCTTAATAATATTATAGATTTTCAAGATGCTCTCCTTTTCCCCTTCGAACGTTTGTTCTTCCAGATTTACTCTCGACAATACGTCGGCTACTACATTTTTACTTCCAGGAACATACTCCCACTGTATATCGTATTCCTGCAGGGCGAGTACCCATCTGGTCAATCTACCATGGCTTAACTTGCATCTCCTCAGAAATGATATTGATTTGTGATCTGTTCGAACGGTCACTGGATATCCGAGGATATACGTCCGAAACTTCCCGCAGGCAAAGACTACGCTTAGCAGTTCTTTTTCCGTCACATTATAGTTCTTTTCACACTGGTTAAGGGTTCTGCTAGCAAAGCTCACTACTAGATGGTTTCCACTTTCATCTTCTTGGTACAGTGTTGATCCCAAGCTAATGTTACTAGCGCCAACATAAAATAACTCTTCTTGGTTCTAGTCTCTGTGTGGGAATCTTGACATATTTTGTCCCTTCTTCATTATTATATTAGTAATTTCTGGTCTTGTGGTTTCTCTGCATCTTGACCTTATACATTTCCCTTATTAATATGGTTTCATCCTTTTATTTCCTTTTTCTTGTATTTCCTTTTTACTGCTTCCCCAATCTACTGGGTATACTGCTGGTTTATTGGGTTTTTACATAGTAAGTTATTTTGATCAATGATTTTCTTTGTTATTTTTCATTCTTATTAACATTTTATTGACTTAATATACAGTTTCTAGTGTAATCCTTAAAATAATTCATTCTTCTCACTCACTATGGAACTTTTCTTCCTTATTTATGTTGCATTAAGTTAAATGTTTAGCGTGATACTTTGTTATGCTACATATGCTCTCCTGTGAAAGTGATTAGTTCAGATCATACTCTTAGTATGGATGAAATAATTACTACTAATTCTTTTGTATTTACTATATTTTCTTCGTGATTACATGTTTTCGCTTTATATACCTTCTTTTTCCACCGTTGCTTCCTCTCAGATGATGTGTATCTCCTTCATTAGTTTCTTTCTTCATTAATAAGTGATCTTCAATCTTGTGTATAACATTATCATTTTATATTCTTTCTTATTTGGTGCTTCCTCACCAGTATGTTTACTCCCTAACATTCCCTAACAAATTAATTGGAACAGTTCAGAGTGGCACTTTTGGCTTCTATCCCTGCTGTCCAATACTTCAATTAATTGAGTCCAGAAGCATTATCATCTCTGCTCAAAATATAAGACTGATGGCATATTCTACATCCAGTCATAAAAATAAATAAACAGTAAAAGTAGTCATTTTTGACTAAAATAAACATCTTTAGATTCTTCACTTCATAATACGTTAAATTAATTAATACTTTTATACACTTGACTCTTCTTCTCTCTTAAAGCTTATTCCATATTATGTGGTTTAGGTATGTGGTATAATATACATTTCGTCATGTTTACATAGTAATTAACATTTATATTTATACTTTCTACCATCTGGTATCAAATGAGTTATTTCTTATTGCTCATGATATAACATGAATTAATTCTTTATCACTTTCACTATAACAGTGGTTATTGCAACAACATTATCATTAATAGTATCAGAGTTTTTGGTTTCTGGTCTCACTATTTGGTCTTTACTGAGTTGGTCCTTCTTCATTGTTCCATTTTTATTAAATTATTTTCTTTGTGAGTTTGGTTAAGTTGTTTCGATTAAGTCATATGATATTCTGGTTTCCATTCTCCTTTAGAATTTTGTACCTCTTTCTTACAAAATCTTTTTTCTCATATTGATGAGTTATTTCTCATCATTTGTATGAGTAATGATATGAGCTTACTATTTTTTTAACTTTAGATATTTTTATTCAACTACATTCTTTCTTATTCATAGTTGTTTTTTTTTCAAATATTTTGTTGTAAGTTGTACTTATTATTGGTTTTGAATTTTGAACATATTTATTCATCAAATTTCTTTTTTCATTCATAATAATCTTCAAATGATCAGTGTAAGTTGTACATACTAATGTTTGAATTTTGAAATTATTATTCCATCAAAATTCGTTTTTCATCATTCATGATAATCTTTCCAATGTTTTGTGTAAGTTGTACTTACTAATTTTTGGAATTTTGAAATTTTTTCTTATTTCATCAAAATTCTTCTTATTTATTCATAATTGTCCTTCAAATGTTTTGTGTAAGTTGTACTTACTAATTTTTGGAATTTTGAAATTTTATTTGTTCTTTATTTCTCCTCCAAATATTTTTTAATGGATAACTGATTATAAGTTACTTTTACTTTATTTGAAATGATATCCTTTAGTACATACGTATTGTTATTATTGTTTTTAATAATCAGGTATGGGCCGGTATACAGCAGTAACAACTTTTTGGTATTGCCTTCCAAAGTACTGGGTAATTCCCTGTTTTTTAGCAGTACCTTTTCTCCGACTTCATAGCTTATTATTTTCTTAGTCGCCTTTTGATATTTGTTCTTGCGCCTTTCCTGGTCTTCTGCCAATTTATTGTAGAATCTGATTCGATCGAATTTGTATTCTTGACTCATGGGGAACTCTATTATGACTTGTAATTCTCTTGGAGGCGGTTTTTCATACATTGCCGTGTATGGCGTGGTACCTATAGCGGGGTGATATGATAAATTAAGGAATTCTTCAGTAGCTAATAAATATTCTTGCCACTTCTTTTGTTGATTATAGCAATAAGTCCGTAATATTCTTCCGACTTCTCGCAGTACCCTCTCAGCTGGATTGCTGCTGGGGTGGTAGACAGATATCTTGTATGTCTTAATGCCCAACGTATTCAGAGTGTTTCTCCACCTCCAACCCTTAAATTGCGTTCCATGGTCTGTAATGATGGATGTCGGGCTCCCTACCTCTGGAATGTAATGATTTGTTATTATTCCTAGAGTCTTCAAAGTGGTGGCTCTATTCACAGGGTACAGTTTTGTAAATTTGGTGAAATGATCCATCATGATAATAATATATTTGTATCGATGGCGTCCGCCACTGCGGGGAAATGGACCACATATGTCCGGAAAGACCTTTTCCAGTTTGGCTTGTGAGGTAATTAGTATCATCATACCCTCCTTTTTCTCATTATTGGTTTTCACCAATTGACATATCAGACAGGTTTTGAGGTAGTTTCTCGTTTTTCTATTGATACTTTTTATATGACAATTCTCTTCTATCGCCTTGATCACCTTCATGGCTCCCATGTGACCGTATCGTAGATGATAGTCCAGGATGATATCCTTTTCTATTGTAGTAGGGATCATGATCTTCCATATGTCTTCATCAAGGGATGTTTTGATGAATAAAATTCCATTATGTATACAATAAAATTTGTTTCTTGTGTCATCTTGGTTGGAGAGACGAAGTTTAATGTGGTTTAACTTCGGGTCGGACTGCTGGTGTTTGCTGATGTCCTGCACTATCTTTTCTAAATCGGATCTGTCCTTAATAATATTATAGATTTTCAAGATGCTCTCCTTTTCCCCTTCGAACGTTTGTTCTTCCAGATTTACTCTCGACAATACGTCGGCTACTACATTTTTACTTCCAGGAACATACTCCCACTGTATATCGTATTCCTGCAGGGCGAGTACCCATCTGGTCAATCTACCATGGCTTAACTTGCATCTCCTCAGAAATGATATTGATTTGTGATCTGTTCGAACGGTCACTGGATATCCGAGGATATACTTCCGAAACTTCCCGCAGGCAAAGACTACGCTTAGCAGTTCTTTTTCCGTCACATTATAGTTCTTTTCACACTGGTTAAGGGTTCTGCTAGCAAAGCTCACTACTAGATGGTTTCCACTTTCATCTTCTTGGTACAGTGTTGATCCCAAGCTAATGTTACTAGCGTCACAGTTTAGAAAGAAGGGTCGGTTAAAATCTGGATGGTTGAGCATTACTGCTTCTAAGAACTTCTCCTTAATTGATTTGAAGGTTTCGTCTTGTTCTTGACCCCATCGCCATTTATTCGTGGACGATAACTGGTACTGATACTGGGCCGTCAGTTCGGAATAATTATTTTGGAACTTCCTATAATAGTTACACAGGCCTAAAAATGATTGTAGTTGCCTTCTGTTTTTTGGTGTAGGGAATCGTTGTATGGCGTCTACCTTTTCTGTTGATGGTGTTATTCCTTGACTGTTTAGCTGGAAACCCAAGAATTGTACTTCTTTAGCTATAAGCTTGGACTTGTCTAGTTTAAGGGTAACATTATTTTCAGCAAGCTTCTTCAAGACATGCTCCACACGGTAACAGTGTTCTTCCCAGTTGGTTGATGTTATTAGGAGATCATCAACATAGACAGTCGTGAATTGGAGAGCTTCTGGCCCTAGTATATGATCCATACAGGCGACAAAAACAGCTACTGAGTTCACCAACCCGAAGGGCAACCTCTTAAACTGGTAATTGCGCCCTTCGAAGATGAACGCCATGTATTGCCGGCTTGCTGGGTGCAACTCCACTTGCCAGTAGCCGCAGACGGTATCCCACGTGGTAATGAATCGTGTTCCATGAAACCTCTTCAATATTTCATCAATTTCGCCAGGTGAGGTACGATCGTTAATTATCATTTTATTTATCTCACGTGCGTCAAGGCAAAGCCTTACCTTCCCATTTTTCTTTTGTATAGCCACAATTGGGCTAGTGTATGGCGATTGACTGCTCTCGATGATATCTCTACTGATCATATTCTGGATCTCTGTGCGTACGGCTTCCTTCAAAGATTGTGCTATAGGATACGACTTTCGGTTAAATTCTACCGGTTCTCTGAATCGTATGGAACATTGGTAGTTCCGGATCTTTCCAGGTTCGTCCGAAAATACAGCTCGATATTTTTCATATATTTTGACCAATTGATTCAGCTGGTTTTCCTTTAATTGGTCGTTAGTATTGTGGCACTGGAAGTTACGTATCTCCCGAATCTTTTGTTGCCATAGGTCATCCTCCGAATCCTGATGTACTGGCTTGTTGTTTGTTGAGTAGTTGGACAAGTAATTCACCTTATTTTGGTGGTTGAGAAGTTGTCTGGAGTCTAACGTCTTGTTATTAATTAAATTGGCTACCCAGGTCGAACCTTCAGCAAAGAGTGATACCTTTCCTTGGCACAGGTCGATAACTGCTGAGTTTCTGCGCAATATGTCACATCCTATCATGATGTTGAAAGGTAATCCGGCTGCAACAAGAAATATCATATCCACACTAATGCCCTGACTGTTGACACTTAGGGATACTTGTTTTCTTATGGTCTTGTTCTGTCGGCCGGTAGCTCCTACAAGTACAATATTATTAATAGGTAGTACCGGTAAGTTTTTGTGGCATTCCTGCTGTATCCGGTCCAACTCATTACGATTTATTATAGAGACATTGGCTCCAGTGTCTATCATTATAGGAACAGAAATACCCTCAATTTCTGCAATTATATATATTATTTCATTATCATTATTATCAATGTTAATTTCGCTTTCTTCTAGCAGGTCCTTACGGATATCTTTCAAATAATTACTGTATATTATAGTAAAATTTTTTCTGTCTTTCTTCGAATTTCTTTCTTGGTTAAACCCAGCAGATTGGAGCAGTAAAGGGTTATCGGAGTTTATTACTGCCTCCGTTCGTTTAAATGTTCCGCATCATTACGGATCAGGCCGTTGGAAGCATCAGCTTGGAGTCCTGAAACTGCTTCGTTTGGTTCAGCACGAACGTCCTGTTGGGCTTCTGTTACAGGTATTCTTCGCTGATTGTCCAGGCTGGAACTACGTCCGGGCTCGTACTCTCTGTAACGATTACTTCCCTGACTTCCTTGAAAGGTCTCGTATTCGTAGTATCGGCTCCTTCGTTGAGGCTGGTACCTCCTCTGTCCACTGCCTTCCGCTCTGATGTAGTTAATATTGGGTCGATATGTCCTGTAATTATTGTTATTACCTCCATTCGGGTAATTCCGGTTATAATTACCATGATAATTGTTATTAGAGGGGTTGGGGTTCCTCTGACCATTTGGAACATAGTTACGATTATTATTATAATAACAGTTGTTATTTTGTGGACGGTTATTATTATTGTTGTTGTTGTTGTGGTTGTCATTATTATTAATGCGAGGAACATGATTATTATTATTATTGTTGTTAAATCTAGGTAAATTATTGTTATTTCGGGTGTTATAATTGTATTCGGCATTATTCCGATTTGCGTTATTATTCCGAATTATTGGTGTTATTTCTTGGTTCTGGCTTTTCATATCTCCCGCAACTTTGGCGGTAATAGTCTTCATGCTCATACATTTCTAAGAGCTCGGTTTTAGCTTGAACAGTCTTTATTTGACTGTTTCTCCTAGCTCTTATTATATCTTCCTCATAATGGTATGAGAGCTTGCTGACCAGGCATTCTTCCGGTATTCTGGGCTCTAGATGTTTGGCCACGCACACCTTTCCCAAAAAGTACGCTGTTAGAGTCTGGTTTCCATACGGGTTGTATTTTCCATGACAGATCCCGTCTCTGGCGATATTTTGTGTTGATTCAAACCAATATTTGCCTTTGAATAGCCTTCTGAATTGTTGGTAGTCGGTCACTTCGTCTCTTATCGCCATCCACCAATTATCTGCTATCTCCTTGAACGATTCGTCAAGCACTTCTTTATTCTCCCTCCAGCGATTACCTCTGTGTTTGGTGAAGTACTCTTCGATTCTGGCTAGGAACTCCATTGGTTTGTTTTTATAAAACCTGAAGTTAATTCCTTCACGATTCTCGCTGTTAGGACAACTGGTAACGCTTGTCGGTCGACTGTGGAACAGGTCTATATCTGTTTGGTTCTGTCGCACCTGACTGTTGATACTGGTCACGGTAGCTTCAATGCCGTCACATTTTTCTGTGAATCGGTCCTGCACTCGCTCCCAGTCTTCACGTGTTTCTTTTAGTCATTCCTCCAATGTCTTCCTAGTCGTTTCTTCAATGTTGTTAACCTTCGTGTTTATTTCTGTCTTGATACTCTGTACTTCTCGTTCGGTTTGACTCCATCTTTCGTCAGCTCTTGTAACCTTTTGTTCGATTACTGTTAATTCCTCTTCTACCTTCTTGCTGATTGTTTCATTATTTTCAGCTATCTTTTGCCCCAGTTCTTCCTTCAATGCTTCCATCCTTCCATCTAATCGGTTCATATTTTCTTGGTCCGTCTCTCTTAATTCTTCTCTTAATTGTTGACTATTATTCTCCATCTTTTTATTGGTTTCTTCCAGTTTTTGGCTTATCTGGGTCAATTCCTCCTTTGATTGTTTATTGTCAGTTTTTATTTCCTCCATTTTCTCCTCAATCTTCTGAATATTTTCCTCCATCTTCTCCTCGATCTTCTTAATATTTTCCTCCATTAATAATTTATTTTCGTTTTTTATTTCGTCCACTTTCTCCTCCATCTTCTTACTATTTTCTTCCATTTTCTCCTCCATCTTCTTACCATTTTCTTCCATTTTCTCCTCCATCTTCTTACTGTTTCCTTCGATTTTCTTATTGGTATCTCCGATTTTATTACCCAATTCTTCTTTCAATTGTTGTTTATCGTTTTCCAGCTTCTTACTATTTTCTTCCATCTTCTCCTCTATCTTCTTACTGTTTTCTCTTAATTCCTCCTTCGTCGTTTTAAATTCTCTGAGTAACATCTCCATCATTTGATCAAATTTTGTATCTTCCTTTGTGGTGGATTTCTCTGGCTGTTCCTTCTGTGGTGCAGGCTTGTTTGGTTCTGCTGGCGGTAACATCGACTCCACATCTTCCACTGGTGTCGCCTCTTTATCCTCCATGTCTACCTCCTGCTCGGCCTCCATAGCCCTTTTCCTTGATGTAGCTCTCCTGTGCATCTCGCTACCTCTTCCGACCTATTGACCGCTGCCAAGCTAAAAATAGGAAATTGGACAATCGTCCTTATTTCATAACACTATTACCTCCTATTTAAAGCCCTTTAGTTGGACGCCAATTTGTAATATAATTTTTTACAAATATAATAAATATAAAATAAAATATATAATATGTATGACAATGGGAATTGTGCTCTTTCGTAAGCCCCACTGTCTGGGCTAGCCAATTTGTAATATATTTGTAAATTTAAATTAGATAAAATAAAATATATATTATGTAGATTGCAAGAATTATAGATATGTAAGAATTATGTATGTTGTCTGGATCTCGGTGTTGAACTCGCCGATGATACAGCTCCACTTTGGATTCACCAATTACAAAGAATAAATTAAATATAATTAATGTTTTATAGTTAAGTGTGATTGATTGATAAAACAAAAATAAAATTTTCTAGGTTGTGAAATTTTTACTGATATTGAGTTTTGGTTTAATTATTTAATTTAATTAATTAATAATTAATTAATTAATTGAGTGTGTAATTTTCTTAGATATTTATTCTATTACTGTAAATTAATTTTGTTAAAAAAAAAAATAGTTAACATCAATTATAGAAATAAAAACAACTCTTGTAACGGAATAATGATGTTCATTTATTAACATTCAAAATTATGCGCCAGTCAAACTGCGCATGACCAAGGCATTGGCTAATATGTGCTCCAGTCGGTAGCGAACAAAATCAACAAAATATATTTTTTACAAGGTTAGAAATTATGGTTCTTTTAACGAGTCGAAATGGTCAGAGGGCAAGGAACAAGATACATTCTTACAGGTATTCTTAAACCAAATTATTATGGCTGAAATAAAACAAGATTATTATTTAAATTGTCAATTAGAAAATTGAATAGCGAACCAATTCGACGAAATGACGTCACTCCTTTCAAGCTGGCAGTGCAACTCGTGCTGCTGAGTAAATCCAGTATGGCCGACGTCTCCTCGATTTTAGCTGCTATACGGCTGGAACTGGCTGAGATTCTCCCGCAGAAATAAAATGATATTCTATTCTCTGCGAAGTAGTGTTGGTCCAGGAATATAGTGTAGAGTGTCCTCTCGTCTCCTGCGATGTCGTTTTCGTGATGGGTTTCTTGTGAAGTGTCCGGTGTTCAAATATGTGTAATTGTGTTCTGCGAATATGGTCCAAAATTGTCTCAAAATGGCTGTTGATTTCTTGTGTTTGAGTTTGATAGTGTTACTACTGTTGTTTGGAATTTGTGAAGTGTTAGAAATTGATAGTTAAGGTTATTTTCACTTTTAGATCATCTCTGTTACACGCCGCATAACCACACTCGGTTTTACACAAATTATTCTGTTTTCAGTATTCTGCTAACACATTTCCAACTAGTCGTCTTCACGATTAACAATAGACTAATAGACTCAACGTCGTCGTTTTAGGGTAATTTGTGCTATGTCTTTTTCCTCTTTATATTGTTTAACTATAAAAATATCTGTCTAAGACTTGGTTTACCATCTAAATATACATAATAAGTTTTCTTATTTTTTACTGTAATTCAAATATTTCTTAATTTTACATAAATCTAACTACTCAGTCATATTGATTAATTAATTTTACATCTTTTGATATATAGCTGGGTTTGTTTCAAGCTCATTTAAGCCCAAAAATTACAATTTTTTACAATGATTGTGTGCCTCATATTTTGTACAAATTTATTGATTAAATGGTTTTTAATTGTTTTTTCTGATAATATATCCATGGAATATACTTAATAACTCCGTGATAATCTTTGTTGTTAATAATTTTGTTGTTAAAACACTTCAATATTGATTAATTCACTGCTTAGTCTGATTTGATTACCATTATAGGCCTAGTATTATTTGTTTCAAAAAGAAGTTAATTTTCTTTCCTTTGTCATTCTATTCGCTATTAATTGTATCTGTATTAATTATATTTTCAATTTCTGTATTGTCTGTATTTAATTCTATTCCTATTGTATATCTTGATTCTCTGATAGATAGTTTTGGTTTAATTATACTAGTCTGTGTTTTCTAAAATGGTGTCTTAGCTAGTCTGCTTGTACATTATATATGGTTTACTGTTTTGAATAAAACTATTACATTTCTATATCCTACTTGCCTCTCTGCCATACACACTGTAAAATTAAATAACATGGTTTTAAAATACAACGAAATATCTTATATCTACTAAACTTTTTTTTTATAATATCATTTATCCATAACATAAACGTCTTATGCCTATTATCTTCTATATATTTAGCATTATAATGGAAACATATTATTATCAGCACTATTATCAGTTGTTGGCTGTCCTTTGTTTTTATGTTTCCTTTTATCACAAACCTTATCCTATTAAAACATCTTATTCCTAATAACAACTTCAGTTATTAACTGTCTCTTTTAATTACTATAACTATTTTGATAACACATTAACATAAAAACATCTTATAACTAATGACACTATCAGTTATTAACTGTCTCTTGTGTTCCCCATACCTAATTTGCTAATACAATAAAATAAGAACATCTTATACCTATTATATTGTTATTATGCCTAATCACTAAAACACTTGTATTTATCAACATTGCACTCAGTCATTAGACTGTCTCTTTAGTTTTTATTTAGTATTTCCTACACTAATGGTAGTCTTTTTTAATAGATTTTTCATACTACACTTTATTATAATGTGTCATTTATTTTGGCTACACTAATGGTAGTCCTTTTAATAATTTTTTCCACATATTATGCTTACAACTAGTATACAATTCGGTTTTCTTTGGGATTGTATCTTGTAACTTGTTATTGGGTTTGCATATATTATTTTTAATTTTGGTTTAAAGGTATGTATTCCATGATTACCATTTTTTGGAATAACTCTTCTTGGTTCTAGTCTCTGTGTGGGAATCTTGACATATTTTGTCCCTTCTTCATTATTATATTAGTAATTTCTGGTCTTGTGGTTTCTCTGCATCTTGACCTTATACATTTCCCTTATTAATATGGTTTCATCCTTTTATTTCCTTTTTCTTGTATTTCCTTTTTACTGCTTCCCCAATCTACTGGGTATACTGCTGGTTTATTGGGTTTTTACATAGTAAGTTATTTTGATCAATGATTTTCTTTGTTATTTTTCATTCTTATTAACATTTTATTGACTTAATATACAGTTTCTAGTGTAATCCTTAAAATAATTCATTCTTCCCACTCACTATGGAACTTTTCTTCCTTATTTATGTTGCATTAAGTTCAATGTTTAGCGTGATACTTTGTTATGCTACAATATATATATATATATACATATTACAACGCTATTTTTAGACACTTACTTTTACACATATGCTGTTACTCATATGTGCGCACTTACCCACGTCTCGAAGGTATACTCCTCTTCTGCAGTATTTACCTTGATGTTCCCCGGCTGGGTCGCAGGCTTTGGTCGTTGATTGAGTGTGGATAAGCACGTGAATATCGTTATATACTTTTAATACAAGTAAAGAGTACAGAGGATTTAGTATTGGTTGTGAAATTAGTACGACTGTGTTAATAAAATCATATTCATTTGATTTATTATTTAAAAATTCAAATTATCATATTACTTATTATTTTGTTTGGGTTAAATACTCTTTGAACCCTTATATTCGATATGAATATAATGTAAATATAACGTGTTTAAAATCTATCTCTTATATTCTAGGACATATTATACACACATATAAAACATATATGACCTGAAATATTTACATAGACATATAATACATGACACATATATTAATATAATACGTGATTCACACGTCTGAAGTTTACTCTTTATTTTGTATTTGCAAGTGTGGTGTTTATTATATACCACTTAATAAAACAATTAATTAATTAAACAATTATTAAAATTACTAATAGAAAATATTTTATTACTTTTATTACTTATCTTATTAATGTCTCAATTAATTAAAATCAGCAATTTAAATCTCTAATAAAATATAAAATATAATAAAATATGGTGCTATATCGACCATTTATTTATGAGACTAATAAATTTAACTTATATGCTCTGTTCAATTATTCTTTGAACTTATTTATTACTCATTCTGAAAAATAAGAATATACTAAGGTTTTTGTAAACTTGTATATGGAATCTAGAGCTTCTTTCGATAGACCTCAGGGTCATTTATAATATTAAATAAATGTCTGACTTCACCTGCATTTTTCTGCAACCATTTAACTTTGTCGTTACCGTCATCTGGACTCTCGAGTTTGTTGATCATCTTCGGTATCACCTTCTCTGTCTCTGCGTCGTTGAAATTCCTCGCTCCGTCTACTGGATGCTGAGTTCTGACGTGGACCTCTGGTCGTGATGATGTATGGCTGGATGTAGCTGCATGTGGCTGTCCCTGCGTCGTCTCGTAGTCTGCTCTGGTTCGTCTCCTCTTCTTATCTTGTCCCTCGTAGATGTCTTGAAGTTCTATGCGTACTTCTTGAAGTTCATCGTGGTTACAACTTCTCGTAGATTCGAATAATATTTCTATAATATCTCTATAATATCGAAACTTATAGTCTTTTAAAATAACTCGTGTTCCATTAATACTTGCACCGACGTACTGCCGGTTCCATCGCACTTCAAGTTATGTAATACTGTTAAAAAACATTACTTGACTTTGTAAAATTCGCGGTTGCGAGATGCGTGAATTTCACGTACTATTCTGAGTTCATCTGAGTTTTATCTGAGAAAGAGTGTGTCGCTCGCTAGAGTTTTATACTGCTGCCGTCGTTCCTTTCCTGTTGGAAACTGTTTTGATAAAATTGAACAGGTCCGCGCGTCGATTTAATTGCTACTTTCAACCTACGCGTCTTCCTATGAAGTGCACAGTTTTTTATAAATATTATTTCACCAATCGTTAGGTATATTATTAAACTTTGTTTATGCAAATTATGAATTTTAAGGTGTTTAAATTGTGGCAGTTATGGCAAAATTTCACACGGTGGCTGAACGGTTCCCAAGATCATTGACCAATTAGTCTTCAATGATAGCGCCAGGCGCTAGCTATGTTTTTACATATGTCGCTGATTCGTGTGAATTCTGGTTATCGTTCAGTATTTAAAAAACTGTGTAAAATTTTCCACCCTCGTTTGCATAATTCAACCTGTCTCTCATTTACACATGTACACTAGCACACACACGCGGACTGATACACAAGCGGTTGCCTGTCACTATGACGTCACCTTTGCCGGTCGGCGCGTGTCGGTTTCTCCCCTTCGCTACGATTTAAAAACAAACGAAGCTTTTAATTCCCTATACAGGCTCACTTACAATATTTATTTATTTTAAAATTAAATACTTCGTTTATTTCTTATATTATCTCTTATTAGTACCTACTGCTTAATTATTATATTAGTTTTATTATTTACATCCTATATACCTCATACGTGCGTACGTATGTTATCATACCTCAGTCAGGGATTGATACATAGACTTATGCTAAACGTATCGTTGCAATATATATATATATTGCGACAGTACAATCATATGCTGTACTGTTTATTTAATAGATAAAATAAATATTTAATAAATAAGCAGGTATGAGATTGAAAGCTTGGTTTATGTTAAAAATAAAGAATGTAGACAGGCAGGCGCTGACCTGAACACTCACACAACTGTCGCTGGGAGTGTGTACAGTAGTAAGTGATGTGTGTGAGTGAGGCCAGCTCGAGCATGAAAGTTTGCAATCTTACCCTGAATAATTGTCAAATTACAGTTTTTATTTAATTATAAGAAAACCATATTTGGTAGGAAAAATTCAAAGACTCCAAAATTTGTATAAAATTAATACGCACGTGTAGTGAGAAAACGGTGTGAAAAGGACGCGCAGTGCGAATTCAGTGCAATTTTAAGTGCGTAGTAATTACACGGATGGAAATTCCGATGGAAATTACGTTGGACATGTGTATTTAAATCATCCATCGTTAGAGCACCCTGTATTTCACATCAGACTTTGCCATTGGCAGAAATGTGCGAAAATATGAAATTGGACGAGAGTGGGAGAACTGACGCCACCGAGCAATTTCAAACCGGCAGAATTCTGTCTCAACAGGTGCTGTACGATGCTCGATTATAAATAGGACACGAGAGAAGCCAGCCCTTCTTCTCAATCAGTCTTCAGTAGCGGCGGGACGCTCTGTCCGTTGGCGACGCGAGTTTCTAATTTTCGTTAATCGAACAGTAGACGCGGACGGACGCTATGTTCGTCATAAGTGCAAAATAGTAACTCTTAATCTGTTACCGAATACGAATGTACGTTAAGTCCGTCAGACAAGACAAGTTACTATCTTACATCATGCAGAGGAACGCTATGCTGAACAGTAGAGGCGTCTGCTAGAACGACAGCAGCTGGTGCAGAGCGACCTCTCACACTATCCTACATCAACCAGGTGGGTCCATGATAGACGAGTAACTGGAGGACGACGAGTGGAACCTGGAGACCTGCAGGGAACTCCGATCAGAAGAGGACATACGGATCAACGGAGGACATGAGTATAAGCTACAAAATCTAGGTGACAGATAATCCATTTATAAATTGTAAATGAGAGACCAAAGACATTTAAAAGACATTTTGAAATTTAAACATGAATAAGAGTTTTATGTAAAATGGAGATAAAGAGGTTCAGAGAATTTGATTTAAATTTACTAAAATACTTTTTTTTATGTTTAACGATTAATTTAGTCAATTGCAATTTTATTTTAAAGTCTGTAAAGTAATCAATGATTACCAAGTATGCAATACATAAATTAACGTAGTTGGAAGTTATAAAAAATAAACAATAAAAAAAATGAAACTGCAGTAAAGCACACTGTCAGACTGAGCAGTCGAGTTTTAATATTGACAAATTAGTATTTAGAATATAACTTTGTTATTGTAGAATATAAGATTTATTTAATGTTAAATGTA
The DNA here is from genome assembly GCA_034769895.1 of Magicicada septendecula. Taxonomy (NCBI): domain Eukaryota; kingdom Metazoa; phylum Arthropoda; class Insecta; order Hemiptera; family Cicadidae; genus Magicicada; species Magicicada septendecula. The sequence goes on along the minus strand of CM068374.1, from coordinate 244,914,132 downwards.
CTGCAACATTTGAACGTTTCAAGCGAACAATAATGAATATTTATGGCGAATTAGTTCAGATTTTTAAACACGCTTGTGTTTTATAAATAAAATTATAAAAACTCGTTACAATTAAATCAATGACTACTCTTATTACCATTACACCCAAACTCCATTAATTGGTACACTATACCAGTAATGTTATATAAATTTTGGCGCTCCAAAATCGTGAGGCTACCCAAATCAAATTACACTCAATTTGTAATGTTATAATATATATATTGTAACATGACAAATTGCAAAACAAATATAAATTAATTTGTGTTCTCCCAAAATGTATATAACATTACTGGTAAAGTGTACCTATTAATGGGGTTTGGGTGAAATAGTAATAAGAGTAGTCATTGATTGAAATGTAACAAGTTTTCATCAATTATTCAAATACAACACAAGCGTTTTTTAAAAATTTAATTTCTTCCCTATAAACCTTCATTATTGTGTGCTTAACGTTCAATCGTTGCAGTACATTTATCATAAATAAATCTTATATCCTACAGTAGCAAGATTATATTCTAAGTCTTTATTTGTTAATCTTAAATTTCGACTGCTCAGTCTGATTGTGTGCTTTACTGCAGTTTTGTTTTATTTTCTTTATATAACTTCAAACTACGTTACTGTATGCATTGCATACATCTTAATCATTTATTGCTTTACAAACTTTAAATAAAATTTAAATTTACTAAATTAATTGTTAATCATCAAAGCAAATATTTATTGAATTTAAATATGATTCTCTTACCTCTATATCTACATTTTACATTACTCTTATGTATTTTTAAATTTTAAAGTCTCTTTTCAATGTCTTTATTCTCTCATTTACAAATTATAAATTGATTATTTGTCACCTCGATTCTGTAGATCGTACCCATGTCCTCCGTTGATCCGTAGGTCCTCTTCTGATGGAGTTCCCTCCACGTTCCTCCGGTTCCACTCGTCGTCCTCCAGTTACTCGTCCCTCATGGTCCCATCTGGTTGCTGTAGTGTAGAGTGACATGTTGCTCTCTACTCGCTGCTGTTGTTCTAGCAGACGCCTCTATTTTTCTGCATAGCGTTTCTCTGCCTGATGTAACCTCGTTGCTTGTCTTGAGTGACGGACGTTTGTGGATGTAGACATCGTAGAGTATGTTCTATAATCGTATTCGTAACCAACCATGAGTTACTGTTTGATACTTAGATCAACATATCGTCCATCCGACTTTACAGTTCAAATTACAAAATTTAAAAATCACGTCGATACTGGACATAGCGTCCCGCCGCTTCTGAATACTGATTGAGAGTAATTTGGCTTCTTCCGTACCCTTATTTATATTCAAGCATCGTACTGCACCTGTTCGGACAGAATTCAGCCTGTCAGAAATTTCTTGGAGGCGTCACTTCCCCCACTATCGTCCAATTTCATATTTTTGCATATTTCTGCCAATTGCAATGTCTAATGTGGATTACAAGGTGCTTTAACTATGGATAATTTAATTACACATGTTCAATGTAATTACCATCGTTATCGCATAATTCGTTTAATTACTACGCTCCTAAAATCGCACTGATTTCGCACTGTACGTCCTTTTCACGCCGTTTTCTCACTGCACATGTGTATTAATTTTATACATATTTAGAAGGCTTTGAATTTTTTCTACCATTTATGGTTTTCTTATAATTACATAAAAACTATAAATTAATACCTATTTAGTGTGAGATTGCAAACTTTCATGCTTGAACCGGCCTCACGCACACACACTATTTACTACTAACTATAAATTAATACCTACTTAGTGTGAGATTGCAAACTTTCATGCTTGAACCGGCCTCACGCACACACACTATTTACTACTGTACACACTCTCAGCGATAATCGAGTGATCGCGCAAGCCGGTTCCTGCATATCTACATGCTGTATTTTTAACATCAACTCAGCTTTCAATATCAGACCTGATAATTTATTACATATTGTAAGTAAACCGGGATTACGGTGTATAGTTTTGGGGTTCTGGGGAGCTAACTTCCCGTTTAGTTTTGTTTAATATTTGTAAAAATTTTGTTTATAGTTTACTATTATTGACTTATCCGGTTCAATTCAACCTAGCGTTGAATCCAACTTGATAAGTCCGGTTGCTGCACAAGAAGTTATTTATCGAAGTATTTTTACTTCGGTCAGTTTATTAACACAGAAGTTCTTCCGTTGACTCGTTGAAGCTGAGATATAGTTTCCGTGCTGAAAACACAAACAATTTGCACTAATAAACACTTACTTGGTGAGACTTGTCGAACTCGCAGGGTCGCTCTCTCAATCCAGTATATACGGACTTACCGTCTTTGTATTCGCCGCTGCTTGTTGAGTTGACCAATCAAATTCATTCACCTGTTTTCAACTAATCTATTGAAATAATCTGACTGACTCTGTTTCTTATGTCAACAATCGTTTTATTCAAAATAAGTGCTCGTTCTGAACGAGCAGAAGTATTATTTATAAATAGATTCAGAATAATAACAAGCATGAGACTTTTAACTTTACAAAAATTTGCCTCAGGGTGGGAGAACTGTTAACAAATTTAATGTATTTGAATGTTTGTTGGTCAATATTAGTTTAATACCTTCGTGAATTCTTTGAGCTAACAGGATACCAAGTCATTGAATAGAACTCTCATCGATTGTTATTAAATGCTTTGATGTTGACTATAATTCAGTCACTTATAATTAATACACAAAGTAATAACCATGTGTCTAGTCTGGACATTACAGGTTAGTAGAATTATTAAATTCAATTGATAATAGATGCTTGAAACAAAGTTAATTAATGTCAAGATAATTCTTGATAATACAATTAAAATGAACAATGAAATTATATATTTTGAAACAGTGTTATTTGGTTAAACATCTGATTCATTATTTAGTGTTAGATAAATATAATTGCATGGCTGTCAGTAACCATATATCCTGGCAACCTTGGTTATTATTCACAATATAATTAACATTGAAATATTATAATAGTAGGTTCCTTCCATAAATCATAGAACATAAAAACATTGAAATATTATATTAACTTTCGTTAATAATGTAATCATCTGACAAGCCACAGTCATTGGCAGTTGTTAGTTAAATTAATTGATATGTTATGGTTGACAACTGTCATTCAGTGTGGTAAAGTCACACAAAAAATAATTATGCATAGAAATTAATTTTAAGTTTAATAAATTCACAAAATAAAATAATTAAATCTCTGAGGATTGTCATTTGTTGTTCAGTCACAGTTACAAATATATCTTAATCTATGTTCATTGTTATTAAATGTTTCGATAATATCGTTTTTCATGATTTGATTGAAATAGTAATAATCACTTATACTCCCTTTTATTTTTATAATTTTAATCCCGGAATTTCTCTAGATTATACACTGAGCAATCCTTATTACGCACTGTTACACTTCACACTCTGATACTAATGTATATTCGTTATCACAATTTTTAGGTTAGGTCACTCTGTTTACTTAGTGACGCACACACATTAATAGACCAGCTGAATTTTTCTCTCTCCGGACGACATCTCCTCGCTTCCAATGTTGATTGAAAAATGACCAGAACGCAGGCCTCGCTCTGCCGTTCCGTTCAGTAAACGTCCAAAATTTGGCTAAATCCGTGGATTTGATTGGTGGGCGATCTTTAATTTTGTGTACATACCCCCTCGGCGTCTTATTTCAATTGTCGAAGTCGGCGTGGGTCTTTGGTTTCGAGATTATGAATGTTTTTCTCATTTTGACACAAATTCTTTATAATTGCAATAACTTTGTTAATATTGTTCCGATTTTAAATCTGAGCGTATCACTGGATTCGTAACACTTGGCTCTATTATTTGAGTCCGCTCATGGTGTGCTTTGATCCATTATTAAGGAAGTTAAGGTTTGTGATTAGTACTGTTCACTAGACACTATTATTTTATATTTAATTCTTTATTATCACTATATAATGGCATTCATACCCACTTGAGGGCATGCCTTCCAAGTTCTCTTACACTCCTTAGATGCTATTTACTTAGATTTATTTATAAAATACAATTCTTATGCTACTGTTATCTTAGCCTAGGTTCTTACATTTATTTACATATTTCAACTATTAGAAAGTGTTTGTCTACATTCTATTTGTTTCCAGTTGATGATAACAAAGAGTTACAACTACTGGTTAGCTTTGTTAGCTGGAAAATTAAGTAATTTTGGTCATTTCTGGTTAATTAAGTGGTCTCTATCTTTCATCATTAGATGCCTACTTAATGTTATTCTTTTCTGGTATCTGAGTTCTTTTTGTTATTATCTTTTAGTTACAACAGATGAGTAATAACATTGTCTAAGTACTGGACTTGGTGTGTTTAATACACTAGACTTTTCTACATTGCATTTGGTTAAATAATACTAGTTACACCTGGTGTCACATGACAGGTGCACTTAAATACAATTGTAATGTATCATATTCTGTCTTATAATCTTTGTACAGTAGTACAGTAGTGGTATTACACTCTAATTGTGGTATTGACATCGACATTTCGTTTCTATTCGTTTTATAATATGACTTTATACAAGTTCTATATAGTGAATTCCATTTTAGTGGGTTTTGGTTCACTTTCTTTGTTTATTTTCTTATTTAAAGTTTATTTTGGGTATCTGATTTTGTTACCTGTAAAAAGATTGTTATTTCTACTTGCTTTTACATATAGTACATTCTGGTTTGGGTAGGTTTTTCCTACTGTTAGTTGTGAATTCAGGTGAATCTTACCTACATCATAGGTTATGTTATTTGGTCATTGGTGCTAACAATGTGTATGTTAGTTTGACTCACATTGGTATTCTTTTAACCTTATTTTTTACATGTCTGGTTTCAATAAAGATAACTAATAACCTTTTATTTATTCTCTTGCTTTTATAGACGATTGTCAGACTATTTGACTAGTGTTTGCTGATATTCTGAGACAAATTAATACTCCTTTTGTTACATTGGTGCCGTGCATATCTTGTTACTATGCTTAATTTACAGCTTCTAATCAATAAGTATTATTGTTATTTTCATTCCTTGTATAACATTTCTTGTCTTATTCATTTATAACATTACTTATAGTATACTGGTCATCTCAGTTAGTCAGTTTTCTGTCTATCTCTTTAATCTGCAGGTTGATTGGTTATTATACGTACGGGTAGATGTTGATTTATAGTTGACTGGCTCTTGGAATCTTTATGCCATTGTTGTTGGATGTCCTTCTCGTAGTAGGTTTTTCACTGATTCTTCTTTCTTCTTTCGTCTGTTGTTTGGTTCTTCACTGATTCTTCTTTCTTCTTTCTTCTTTCTTGTGTTGTTTTCATTCTTCACTGATTCTTCATTCTTCTTTCTTCTTTCTTCTTTCTTGTGTCTTTTGGTTCTTCACTGATCGAAAACTATTGGGTGGTTGCTTCTGGTGGTACAATCATTGTGTGGTGCAATTAATCTTCACTATAATGTCATTTCATTTGTATTTACCATCAGTTTATTGACTCTTATGGCTGTGAGTTTATATTTGGTGATAGTTAGCTCATGTAGCGTTGAGCTTGGCATTTTAGACAAATTATTTGGCTTGTCTCTTTGACTCATTATTTTACATGTGTAATCATTTTATATCACTGAAATCTTAGGGCTCATATGTCATGTTACATATTGTCCTCTCTCGAAAATAGATCATTTGGATTAATTCCTTTACGGGAGTTGAGAAATTATCCATCATATTGTTTCATAATCATTCTGAGCTTCCGTCTTTCATATCTTGTTTCTTTTCATCTCATATTTTAATACATTGTTATCTTCAATCTGATCCACTATATTCTTTCTTGTCAGTATTTTCCCTGTAGTATTTAATTCCCTATCATTTCCCTAACATGGTAGTTGGCACAGTCCAGAGGGGCACTTTTTGGCTTCCATGCTCTGCTGTCCACCCTACATCTTTCTGAGACCAGAGGAACATCATCTCTGCTCAGTTAAATTGTTGTTGGAGCTTTTCTCTACAAATCAACATAAAAATTCAAAGTAGTCATTGAGCGACTAATAAAAAATATTCAGGGTAATTCACTCAATTATTGTTCAGATTTGATAATATTCTTCATTCTTTTTTATACTTTTCATCTTATTCTCTGTGCTCTACTGGAAACAATATTGTTTTTGATTTCTTGTTTCTTATTTATTTATTTTCTCTTTGATTGATCTCCCTCTTTCTATTTTCTTTTTAGCAATTGCATTATTATTATTAATACTTGTTTGATTTCAGATTTCATGTCTGGTCATATTTATCATGCCTTCAAGTTTTGTGTAATTACTTGTTTTTATAATATTTGAGTACTTTTCTCATCACCTTTGTTTTGGTTCTGACTGGTATTATTTTTACAATCATCTTGCTTTGATTGGTCACCATTTACTGGTTAAAATTATAGTTTTATTGTTTTTCTCTATACTAATTTCATTCCTTTATATATCCTTCTCTTTTATTATATTCACTTTGGTGTTCTTCCTCTCTTCTCCTTCAAGCGTCTGATACTCACATTTATTCTGGACGTTAATTAATTTCCTTTTGTTTGAAATTAATATTAGGAAGTGGCATAGCGTATTTGGTTTGTTTATATTGGTTTATCGCTCATATTTATCTTATCATTTCAACTCTCTTGGTTGTGGACTCCTTATATTATTATCTTTATCATTCCCATTCCTTGTTAAATCCATCTCTTTTCAATATTCGACTCTTCGTTGTTTTGCTTCTCTTCTCCTTCAAAGGTTTGATTTTTAATCTTTATTCTGGATGATTATTAATTTCCTTTTCTGTTTGAAATTAATATTAGGAGGTTGAGAGCGTCTCAAAGAGTATTAGGCTTACATATGGTTGTCTATTCACAATTGTATATTTTCATGGAGGATTGGTTGTATGTTCCCTTCTTCCTTTGTGTCTGGGTTTCCATGAGTTCATAGGTATTATTACCATTCTTCTTGGTAATAGTATAGGGTCATGTGTATAGCAATAATAGCTTCTTCGCTATGCCCTCTACTGTGTATGTTAGTTTGACTCACATTGGTATTCTTTTAGCCTTATTTTTTACATGTCTGGTTTCAATAAAGATAACTAATAACCTTTTATTTATTCTCTTGCTTTTATAGACGATTGTCAGACTATTTGACTAGTGTTTGCTGATATTCTGAGACAAATTAATACTCCTTTTGTTACATTGGTGCTGTGCATATCTTGTTACTATGCTTAATTTACAGCATCTAATCAATAAGTATTATTGTTATTTTCATTCCTTGTACAACATTTGTTGTCTTATTCATTTATAACATTACTTATAGTATACTGGTCATCTCAGTCAGTTTTCTGTCTATCTCTTTAATCTGCAGTTGATTGGTTATTATACATACGGGTAGATGTTGATTTATAGTTGACTGGCTCTTGGAATCTTTATGCCATTGTTGTTGGATGTCCTTCTCGTAGTAGGTTTTTCACTGATTCTTCTTTCTTGTGTTGTTGGTTCTTCACTGATTCTTCTTTCTTGTGTTGTTTTCATTTTTCACTGATTCTTCATTCTTCTTTCTTCTTTCTTGTGTTGTTCGTTCTTGTGTTGTTCTTCCTTGTGTTGTTTGGTTCTTCACTGATTCTTCTTTCTTCTTTCTTCTTCCTTGTGTTGTTCTTTCTTGTTTTGTTTGGTTCTTCACTGATCGAAAACTATTGGGTGGTTGCTTCTGGTGGTACAATCATTGTGTGGTGCAATTTCTCTTCACTATAATGGCATTTCATTTGTATTTACCATCAGTTTATTGACTCTTATGGCTGAGAGCTTATATTTGGTGATAGTTAGCTCATGTAGCGTTGACCTTGGCATTTTAGACAAATTATTTGGCTTGACTCTTTGACTCATTATTTGACATGTGTAATCATTTTATATCACTATACAACTCAGCAGATTAATACCAACTTATTAGCGACAGTTACTGGAAATGATTTAGTTGAAAAGCAGTTCAATCAATCAAGTATGAAAAATGTTAGTTATAAGAATGAAACTGTTATGTATGGCCTATATCCTGCAGCAATTAGGGATAATTTAATGTATAATAATGATAATAGTAGTAGATATGAGGGTAATATTAATATTGAAAATGGCACCGATCTTGTGGTCGAAGCAAAAATTAGGGGTTATGTTGGCGAGATATTGTTTGACAGCGGCACAGGAATATCGCTGTTGGACGAGCAGTTGCTAAAGAGGTGTAAAACCCACTTTATACAAAGGCCGATTCTGCCGGTATGTCACACAGGGATTAAATCAGGAGCGTGTGGGTCGCAGGTAATTAAAAAACAGGCAATTAAAGCAACATACGAGCAGGATACGGAAGTAGATGCGACCGTCCTTGGAGTTAAAAAACTCGGACAAAATATGATTTGGGAAGTTGATAAATTGAATAAACGGCATGCTGCATTGGAAGTTCAGAAAGAATTATTGCCAGCTAAAGTTGATTGTCGACCTCACGTTATCAGACTGGGACGCTCGAAAGATAAGATAACGAGTAACTCACCGACCCCCAAGGTTCAGTTAATGAGTTGCGAGATAAGGCAATTACGGCGTATATTAAACAAATTCAAATCTGTATTTCCAAGTAAACGTGTGCGTTTCAAAACTGAGAAAAATTTATACAAAAAACTCAGAAATAAATGTCAGGATATAGGGGTAAGAATGTGTAGTGATTTAAATATGTCAATTCAGGTTTAAATGTTGTATGTAAGATGGCTCTGTGAATGAACAATAATTTAGTTTTGATAAGGAATGTTGTCTGTGTACCCTATGACCCTGCATAAGATTTCGTTATCTGTGTGTCAAGAACATGTGTGTTTGTTTTGGTTTGAAGGTTACCACGTGTCTTTTGATTTGATGCTTCTGTCAAAGTGACAGTTGGAAATGTTAGTATTAATTGAGGATGTTTATTTGATTTTAGTTTGAGGGTATTATTATTATTTCAGGATTAGGATGTTGTTTTGGTTATATTGAAAAAAAAAAATTTTTTATTTTTTGTTAGTTAACTAAAGAAAAACAAAAATTTTTTTTTGTGCGGGAAGGAGTTAATCCTGCAACGAATCACAGGATCATGATAGGCGGGGCAAGTTCATATATTACACAGACAATGGACATTCATATTATATTGGTAGATGGTTAAGTTTGGTTGTTATCAATTGTATTTAGTAAGGTTAAGGGTTTAGTTTAGAAAAACTGTGCATTATTATTTATGGTTATTCATGTACTGTGTTAGTGGAAATGTGCGCGCGTGCGCGAGTGGGAAACGTTTCCCGGGCGGTGCGTGAAGTATTATCGTTGTTTTGACATTAGCTGAACTGAGACATGTGTATCGCTACAATCCCTATACCTGTCGGACTATTGTTTACGTTCTTGTATATTATTAGTATGTAGGCAGTCATGCATGAGATACGTGTAGTCTGATTACCGCTATGCATGCTGTTACAAAGTAAATGCACTCTACTGCATGAAAAGTGCATGGTCACCTTTACTAACCATGTGACTTCCATCCACCAATAGAATGCTGACTGGTGGTTGGAAATTTTCTTAAGCCTGTCGTTACACAGGCAGTTCTTCTACGCCATCTACCGCGAACGGAACGTGCACTCCTTGTACAAGAATTCTACCGCTTGCAAGGTGTTGTAAAAACTATTCGTCGTTAGTGAAACGGGAAGACTCAGAACTGTGTGTGTAGTACATTTGCACACATCAGTGTTTTAACGCATTGTGCGAAAAATTACAAGCAGTTCTTCACTGCTGCTACCGCGAACGGTACATACAATCCTTGTACAAGACTCTACCGCTTGCAAGGATTTGTTAAGACTTTTCGGGGATAGTAACGCGTGTGACGCATAACAATTGATTTTATATCTTTACACACGATATTAATATTGTAGTATTACGTGTGTAAGAAGTGTGTAACTGTATCACTGTGCGAGATTTTCCGCAGTGACAGTATCATTAATTGTTACGCAATAGTTCCATCAAGACGTTTCCGTGCTAGTGCAAGATTTCCTCATAGGGTGGTCTGCTGATCGCGGTAGACCTTGGTATTCGCGAGAACACTTGAAGAAGCCGGAGAGGTATAAGCTCAATATACCGTTATTGATTAAACTCACTGTCACCTGAGATATTACTTGGTCTTAAACTCTATATAAGTTTTGCGAGTAATAAAATCCGTAGTACCGTTGTGTGTGCGAAGTGTCGGATTCATCGTGGGTATTGCAGGACATCAGCCCAGCTGTTACAGGACATCAGCCCAGCTGATATAGGACATCAGCCCAGCTGTTATAGGACATCAGCCCAGCTGTTATAGGACACCAGCCCAGCTGTTATAGGACACCAGCCCAGCTGTTATAGGACCAGCCCAGCTGTTACAGGACGCCAGCCCAGCTGTAAACGTTTCTGGTGAAACGTCTGTCATTTGTAAGCCACACCTGACGAACCATCTATACCGCAAAGACCGGCCCTTCTCTTCAGCAACATCATCGTGGGAGTCTTCTTATGTAACGTATCACGTCTTGCGTATGAACATTATTTAACATTTTAAAAGAAAGACTCTATATCAAACATTACATTCTGTACATTTCAAATATACCATATAAACTATAACTTGTGTTTGTACAATAAATAATCTTAAACCCTCCAATATAGACTTGTAATTTGAAATACACATACTATCATATCCTATGCGCCAATAGTTTAGTAATTTGTGTTGTCGCATAGAGATATTTTGGCGCTTAGCAACGTAGGGCTCGTTAAATAGCGATTAATTTACGCTATTACATATTTGTCTATGAATATAAAATTTGTTGGAAAAATCCGACGTATAAATATAATTAGCATAATAATTGTATGTGTATTGTGCATATGAAAAGCTGAGGATATAATTTTTCAAGTGTGCATATTCTCTTGTATATCATATATGAACAGATTTTATCAGTATATTGGAGGTTGATTATTAGTTGTTGTATGTTAGATAAGGTATTTACATGTTGATGTTTTGAACTGCTTTCTGTGTCCATATAAACTGGTTACCATATGTTCTAATCTTGTTGTGATAATAATAACTTGCTTTGCGTATAAATCAATAAGTTTAAATTTACTAAATTTTAAATTAATTTGTGATCACTATGTCGAATAAAAAAGAGCTTATAGAATATTTAAGGGCCAGGGCACTTGATGATAAAACCATATCTGAGCAGAGTAGAGCCGTTAGGCGGAAATTCTGGGATAGAATTGAAAGTAATATTAACGAGGCAACTCGCTTAGGGCATAGTATTTCGTTGTTCGATATGGTCGGAGATATGGATGTTGCATGCAATTATAGTGAAGATGACGAAAGTGAAATTAATAATAGCAACACTATTAGTCCAGAACATACTTCAGATAATTGCTGCGGGGAGATGAAAGCCGTGGAAGAAGAGATGATATCGGATATACAAGGAGTTTCAGAGGAAAGTAAAGCCAGGGATGAGGAGATGATAGCCATTAGGCAGGAATTTTGGGAAGAAATGGACGCCGACAGAGAGGAGAGGATGGCGAAACTACAGGAAATGTCAACTGATATTGAAGCAGATTTATCTGTTGAGAATATTGCACCGTGTGATAATTTTGAAGTACCTAATGTCCTTGTGGAACATACTCTCAAAGAAAGTAATATGGAAGTTAACCAAGATGTGACATCTGAAGGATTAAAGGAGAACAGTAGCGTAGCAGGTGAACTTGAAAGTGATTATACAGAAACCACCTTATTAGGGCCTAGTAGTTCGTATCTCGGTAAAGTCGAATGTTTAGAATCTGCATCGGATTGTAGTGAGGCTAACAGAAATGAAATTAGTAGTAACAACACTGTTAGTCTGGAACATACTTCAGGTAAGTGCTGTGGTGGGGTGATATTTTGTAGTGTAACAGATATAGCATGCGAGAACCGTGAACATATGATAGGATCTGAAGCTATCATGGATGCGGACAGTGTATGCATAACACATAAAATTTCCGAACCAATAGTAGAGCCTGGAACTAGTATGGATACTAACGGTGCAGGTATTTATGACTTATGGCCTGATGATGAGGTACTAGAAGAATCAATATCAGGTACTGAGGTGTTTACTGAGGACGGAGAGGTGAATGATACTGGTGACAATAAGGTGACAACAATTATGGTAAATAATAATGAACCGCCGCGTAATCAGTTTCATGTTCAAACACCACAAAATCAGCCGCAATCACAACAACATAAAAATACAACTCAGCAGATTAATACCAACTTATTAGCGACAGTTACTGGAAATGATTTAGTTGAAAAGCAGTTCAATCAATCAAGTATGAAAAATGTTAGTTATAAGAATGAAACTGTTATGTATGGCCTATATCCTGCAGCAATTAGGGATAATTTAATGTATAATAATGATAATAGTAGTAGATATGAGGGTAATATTAATATTGAAAATGGCACCGATCTTGTGGTCGAAGCAAAAATTAGGGGTTATGTTGGCGAGATATTGTTTGACAGCGGCACAGGAATATCGCTGTTGGACGAGCAGTTGCTAAAGAGGTGTAAAACCCACTTTATACAAAGGCCGATTCTGCCGGTATGTCACACAGGGATTAAATCAGGAGCGTGTGGGTCGCAGGTAATTAAAAAACAGGCAATTAAAGCAACATACGAGCAGGATACGGAAGTAGATGCGACCGTCCTTGGAGTTAAAAAACTCGGACAAAATATGATTTGGGAAGTTGATAAATTGAATAAACGGCATGCTGCATTGGAAGTTCAGAAAGAATTATTGCCAGCTAAAGTTGATTGTCGACCTCACGTTATCAGACTGGGACGCTCGAAAGATAAGATAACGAGTAACTCACCGACCCCCAAGGTTCAGTTAATGAGTTGCGAGATAAGGCAATTACGGCGTATATTAAACAAATTCAAATCTGTATTTCCAAGTAAACGTGTGCGTTTCAAAACTGAGAAAAATTTATACAAAAAACTCAGAAATAAATGTCAGGATATAGGGGTAAGAATGTGTAGTGATTTAAATATGTCAATTCAGGTTTAAATGTTGTATGTAAGATGGCTCTGTGAATGAACAATAATTTAGTTTTGATAAGGAATGTTGTCTGTGTACCCTATGACCCTGCATAAGATTTCGTTATCTGTGTGTCAAGAACATGTGTGTTTGTTTTGGTTTGAAGGTTACCACGTGTCTTTTGATTTGATGCTTCTGTCAAAGTGACAGTTGGAAATGTTAGTATTAATTGAGGATGTTTATTTGATTTTAGTTTGAGGGTATTATTATTATTTCAGGATTAGGATGTTGTTTTGGTTATATTGAAAAAAAAAATTTTTTATTTTTTGTTAGTTAACTAAAGAAAAACAAAAATTTTTTTTTGTGCGGGAAGGAGTTAATCCTGCAACGAATCACAGGATCATGATAGGCGGGGCAAGTTCATATATTACACAGACAATGGACATTCATATTATATTGGTAGATGGTTAAGTTTGGTTGTTATCAATTGTATTTAGTAAGGTTAAGGGTTTAGTTTAGAAAAACTGTGCATTATTATTTATGGTTATTCATGTACTGTGTTAGTGGAAATGTGCGCGCGTGCGCGAGTGGGAAACGTTTCCCGGGCGGTGCGTGAAGTATTATCGTTGTTTTGACATTAGCTGAACTGAGACATGTGTATCGCTACAATCCCTATACCTGTCGGACTATTGTTTACGTTCTTGTATATTATTAGTATGTAGGTAGTCATGCATGAGATACGTGTAGTCTGATTACCGCTATGCATGCTGTTACAAAGTAAATGCACTCTACTGCATGAAAAGTGCATGGTCACCTTTACTAACCATGTGACTTCCATCCACCAATAGAATGCTGACTGGTGGTTGGAAATTTTCTTAAGCCTGTCGTTACACAGGCAGTTCTTCTACGCCATCTACCGCGAACGGAACGTGCACTCCTTGTACAAGAATTCTACCGCTTGCAAGGTGTTGTAAAAACTATTCGTCGTTAGTGAAACGGGAAGACTCAGAACTGTGTGTGTAGTACATTTGCACACATCAGTGTTTTAACGCATTGTGCGAAAAATTACAAGCAGTTCTTCACTGCTGCTACCGCGAACGGTACATACAATCCTTGTACAAGACTCTACCGCTTGCAAGGATTTGTTAAGACTTTTCGGGGATAGTAACGCGTGTGACGCATAACAATTGATTTTATATCTTTACACACGATATTAATATTGTAGTATTACGTGTGTAAGAAGTGTGTAACTGTATCACTGTGCGAGATTTTCCGCAGTGACAGTATCATTAATTGTTACGCAATAGTTCCATCAAGACGTTTCCGTGCTAGTGCAAGATTTCCTCATAGGGTGGTCTGCTGATCGCGGTAGACCTTGGTATTCGCGAGAACACTTGAAGAAGCCGGAGAGGTATAAGCTCAATATACCGTTATTGATTAAACTCACTGTCACCTGAGATATTACTTGGTCTTAAACTCTATATAAGTTTTGCGAGTAATAAAATCCGTAGTACCGTTGTGTGTGCGAAGTGTCGGATTCATCGTGGGTATTGCAGGACATCAGCCCAGCTGTTACAGGACATCAGCCCAGCTGATATAGGACATCAGCCCAGCTGTTATAGGACATCAGCCCAGCTGTTATAGGACACCAGCCCAGCTGTTATAGGACACCAGCCCAGCTGTTATAGGACCAGCCCAGCTGTTACAGGACGCCAGCCCAGCTGTAAACGTTTCTGGTGAAACGTCTGTCATTTGTAAGCCACACCTGACGAACCATCTATACCGCAAAGACCGGCCCTTCTCTTCAGCAACATCATCGTGGGAGTCTTCTTATGTAACGTATCACGTCTTGCGTATGAACATTATTTAACATTTTAAAAGAAAGACTCTATATCAAACATTACATTCTGTACATTTCAAATATACCATATAAACTATAACTTGTGTTTGTACAATAAATAATCTTAAACCCTCCAATATAGACTTGTAATTTGAAATACACATACTATCATATCCTATGCGCCAATAGTTTAGTAATTTGTGTTGTCGCAATATATAATAACAAATTACAAGTGTGACGTCGCGTCGTCGTCAATTTGTAACGTTTGAGGTGTGTCTTGTCGGGTGTTACACTCCGCGCACTTATACTTACTAATTGCCTGTTTCCCTTCGTAGATGTAGTCCTGCAAACACAATTTATGCTAATATGTGTGTGTGGGCGCCACTTGGATATTTAGTCCAAGAAATTATTATTATTTAAAATTGATTTTTAAATTGTTAAGTTAGTTATAGAAAAAAATGTAAACAAGGCAATTTGAGTTGCAAATAACGTATGTTTAATGACTTTTCTTTCATAAAAATCGTCTGAAGGACTAACAATAAAATTATATAAAATTTCAGAGTTACAAAAATTTTGACAAGATTTTATTAAGTATCGGCTAATAAATATTTTATTGCTCAGTTGAATCGCATTTTAATCTTTGAAAAAACTTTATACTCAGGACGTGACTCCTTTTGACCTGTCAAGACAAATCAGTGGGTTGCTTTACAAAATTTGTGTGAATTGAAGGTGTTTGACATATGTAGTACAATTGTGTGACAAAGATACCAGGTAAAAGGATTTTAATTTTGGACAACTCACGTTCCGGTGGGTAAATATTTCCTTCACTGGACACTGTTCTTGGGGACGACTCCAATCTTGCGCCTCTTCGTATTTACGTTTCCTCACTCACTTGTAACTATTTAAAAGTCAAATTACAATTTGAAAACTCCGCACAATTTAAATAAAAATCGTACTGTTTCTATGCTTTAAATCGTTGCCGGCGAAAAACAGCTGACTGCGTTCCGTGACCTCGCTATACTGCCGTCTCAGCGCTAGTTACAAACTCGATGTAGGCTTGCGTTAGTAAATTGTTTGGAATTTTGTCAAAATCAGTCTGTGTCGCTAATACCAGCAAAATTTGATTTTTCTCTATTAAAATCGGTAATTTTCAGGGCCGCTGGATATTTGGCTGTGTACGTTCTATTAGAATTGGCGTGCTGTTGCTCTATTCAACATGCACGTTAGCGATTTAGCGATATACTCCTTTGCAGGTTAAGTATGTCTTTCGCCTGGTACGGGGAAAAGCCTTTTTTGAGTTTCGGGTTGGATTCCTCTTCTTCAAGTTCGCCTTGGATTAGATATTTGAATTCGTGTGTGAAGTGTCTCTCGTGGTTTCAAAGCATAAAGTCCTCTTGTGTCGATTTTTGTCTCGCTTATATACTCTTTGTAAGGTGCATTGTTTTAATTTTTATTCATGACTTCCGGTATTTTTAGTAACATTTTCTTCTGGAACGTTCGAGAATATGCAAATAGAACATCATGGAACAAATTCGACTTCCGTAGAAGCTTTAGAACAAAAACTTCTTGTTCTTCATACTAAAGGATATTACTGAAATTATTCTGGTATTTGTCAAACAATTTTACAGAACTACTTACAATCTGCATGTCATTATTATTTTTATATTCTCTGCTTTCAACTGATTAAAATGATACCATTCATGATTGGTTTTAAATAAATGAAATCTAATAAATTAACATACAATACATATCCTTACCTTTTAGTGTTTATACAAAACTCTAGTTTTCTTATTGATAAAATGTTATTAAGTTCCTCGTCTCTTACTATAACATTAACACATAACATAATTAGCTGTACATAACAAAACAAACAAATATTAAAGCACATAGCATATAATTAATTTCATTTTTCTGTAGGCATAACATATGGCCTAGTTTTCTTGTCACTGTTATTTATAGTAATTTGTCTTTTTTGGTAATATTTCTGGGATTTTTTGGGTATTCACTTAGAGTTTGTTATATTATTTATCTTTGGGAATATCTGGTTTTTCCTAATACATCTTAATTTTATTGTAATCTCAATTAGCATCTCACTGTCTTTGTACAGATGAGCTATTTCATGAGTGTGACAAATTTCACTTTTATATTTAAAAACTCTCTATGAATTAAGCTTGTCTTCAATTGAGCAAGTATTTTTCCATTGTACATTATAGAATTGTATCTTTTTCTATATTCTTTCTAATATTAAACAATTAATCTGTCAAATATGACTAATTTTGTGACTGTTTTTTGATCTCAGCCTAGTATGGTCTATGTAACTAGTTTTATAACTTGACTGTTAAAG
Organism: Magicicada septendecula; assembly: GCA_034769895.1. Lineage (NCBI taxonomy): Eukaryota > Metazoa > Arthropoda > Insecta > Hemiptera > Cicadidae > Magicicada > Magicicada septendecula. The sequence goes on along the minus strand of CM068374.1, from coordinate 244,896,832 downwards.
TGTTTTAGGTGGTCATATTTATAGGTATAGTTACTTTATATTGTGTTTCAACTTTTAAATACAAGTTTGTTGCATTTTGATATCTTTAAAGTCATAAATTTTACAATTTTACATGTTCACTACATGTTTTCAGTTTAACACGGTTTTTGGTTATTTTCATTGACTTCTAATCAATTTACAGATTTCTTTTAAAATCATTCGATGTCAATAATAGATTAGTTGTTGTTTTCATTGCTATATTTATTAATTGTGTTACATCACCTCCTTATGTAACACACTGTTTCCCTTTTTTTTTCAATTAACATTTCCTTTTAGTATCAATTATATGACAGTATTTCTCCGCCTTAGTAATATCAATTGTTATTTGATTGTTCAATAATTTATTTAATTACTTTGAATAACATAGTAAATTATGTCTTTTCCTCCTTTTCTTCTCTCCTTCTCTAAGTACGGGTAAGTTGGTAAATTAACGTTGACTTGGCTGTTGGAAATAAATTTATATTTTATATATATATATATATATATATATATATATATATTTGCCTTTGGTGGAAGGTGTCCTTCTCGTATTTATATATATTAATAATATTCTATTCCTTTCTCTCCTTCTCTAATACGGGTAAGTTGGTAAATATACGTTGACTTGTATTTTTTATTCATAATACCTTCTTAACGACGCCTGATTATATGTACCCTTTATTTTATTATTGATAGTGTCTGTTACCTCATATGTATTGTTTTCCTTATCTTTCGTAATGATAAAAGGTCCTGTATATAAAAGAATAATTTTTTAGTTATACCTTGTATAGTACTGGGCAATTCTCTATTCCGGATTAGCACCTTTTCTCCTACTTTATACTTAATAGCCTTTGGTTGGGATTGAACATATTTCTTTCGTTGTTGTTCTGTTTTTTCTAATATTCTATTATAAAATTTGGTTCCTTCAAAGTGATATTCAGGTTCGCTGGGAAAACTAATAATCTCCTTTATTTCCCGGGGTGGGGGTCTTTCGAACATAACTGTGTACGGTGATTCCTCTATTGTATTATGATAGGATAAATTGAGAAAGTCCTCTGTTGATGCTAAGTATTCGTGCCATCTCTTCTGTTCATCATGGCAGTAGGTCCTCAAAAACCGTCATACTTCCCTCAACACTCTCTCGGCTGTATTACTATTTGGGTGATACACGGATGTCTTATACGTCTTTATTCCGTGTTCTATAAGATTCTCTTTCCATACCTTTCCTTTAAATTGGGTACCGTGGTCTGTAATTATAGAATGTGGCTTGCCTACTTCCATTAAATATCTTTCTATTATAATTTCTATAATTTTCTTTGTCGTAGCCCTAGTTATCGGACAAAGCTTAGTATATTTGCTGAAATGGTCAAAAATAATTACGATGAATTTATACCTGTGCCTTCCACCGCTGCGTGGAAATGGTCCACAGATATCAAGAAATACCTTTTCTAATTTTTCGGTGGATGTTATGGGTATCATAACCCCTTCCTTTCTCTCGTTATTACATTTTACCTTCTGACAAATATCGCATGACTGTACCGCCTGTTGCACCTTTTCATTAATCCCTTTGATGTATACCTGTTCTTCCAACGCTTTCCTTACCTTGAGGGCACCCATGTGTCCGTATCTATCGTGAAAATCAATAATTAGTGGCCTTTCTATTCCTGGTGGGATTACTAACTTCCAATTCTCTTGGTGTGGGATGTTCCTTATAAACAAAGTATCATCGTGTATACAGTAATATTTATCTACAACTTCATCGCCTTCCAGTACCCTTTCCCTAATATTTCCTAATTTTGGGTCAGCCTCTTGTTGTGCCTTCACATATTTTAAAATATTTTTCAAATCCTCCCTGCTTTTAATGTTATGATATACCTTCGCTATTTGTTCTTTTTCGCCGTCAAATGTCTGGTTTTGTAAATTGATGCGGGGTAGGACGTCGGCTGCTATGTTTTCCTTGCCTGGTATATACTCCCACGTGATATTATATTCCTGTAGGGCCAAAACCCATCTCGTCAGCCTCCCATGATTTAACTTGCAATGTTTTAAAAACGAGATTGACTTGTGATCACTCCTAACCGTGATGGGGTATCCTAATATATATGTTCGAAATTTACCGCATGCGAAAACTACACTCAATAACTCTTTTTCAGTGGTATTGTAGTTTCGTTCGCAACTGTTCAGCACGCGGCTGGCGAAGCTAATCACTAAATGGTTTCCATCCTGATCTTCCTGATATAAGGCTGCACCTAAACTTACATTACTGGCATCGCAATTTAGATAAAATGGCTTCGTAAAGTCGGGGTGATGTAACATAACCGCTTCTAAAAATTTCTCCTTTATTAGATTGAGCACTCCATCTTGCTCTGGTCCCCAAGTCCATTTGTCTTTTGCTGATAACTGCTTTTGAAACCTGGCAGTTAGTTCTGAATAATTGGACCGAAACTTCCTGTAATAATTACAGATTCCTAAAAATGATTGAAGCTGTTTCCTGTTTTTTGGGGTGGGGAACTTCTGTATTGCCTGTACTTTCTCTTTGGATGGAGCAATCCCTTGCTCGGTTAAATTAAAACCTAAAAATTTTACCTCGTTTACAATAAACTGGGACTTATCTAATTTGAGGGTAATATTATTCTCGGATAGCTTCTCTAACACCTGTTCAACCCTATTGCAATGGTCATCCCAATTAGCTGAAGTTACCAGTAAATCGTCGACGTATACTGTCGAAAATTTCAGCACTTTCTGTCCCAATATCCTGTCCATTATTTTTACAAATACCGCCACTGAATTAGTTAAACCAAAGGGTAATCGCTTGAATTGATAGTTTCTGCCTTCAAATATGAATGCCATATATTTCCTACTATCTGGGTGGAGTTCTACCTGCCAGTAGCCGCATACTCTATCCCATGAACTTATATATTTTGTCCCGTGAAATTTTTTAGTATTTCTTCTATCTCCCCAGGGGATGTGCGGTCGCTAACAATCATCTTGTTAATCTCCCTAGCATCGAGGCATATTCGCACCTGTCCATTCTTTTTTGGCACAGCTATGATTGGGCTAGTATAGGGCGAATGACTATATTCAATTATGTCGTCCTGTATCATCCTGTTCAGTTCCTCCCTAACTTAATTTTTTAGTGAGTAAGCAATCGGATATGATTTTTTATTGAACTCTACAGGGGTTTTAAACTTGATGGTGTATTGATAATTTTTGACCTTGTCCGGAGCATTTGAAAAGATATGTCGGTAATTATCATACACTGTAATCAATCGTTCGGCCTGTGCTTCGCTAATCTGACCCTTTGTTTTTGTCCTTTGGAATTCCCTTATTTCTTCCAATTTCTCTAACCATAATTCTGGCTTATCCTCCTGATATAAGGGCATGTTTAGTGGTCGGTCGGCACAATAATAATGATTTACAATGGCCTGATAATGTGCATTACTTGTACTATTTCCTTGGGTATCAATTAACTTAGTGGTCCAAATTCCCTCTTTCGTCTTTAGCGTTATTACCTTGCTGTCTAAATTTATTATCGCTTTATATGACCTAAGTATATCACATCCTATTAAAATATTCATGGGTGAATTGTTCGCTACTAATAGTCCTATTGGCAACGTTATACCATTACTGGTCATCTCTAACGACACCTGCTTTTTTATAGACTTATTCTCCTTTCCCGTCGCTCCGACTAGTATAATGTTATTTATAGGCAGAGTGGGTATGGGTAGATTACTATTCTGTTTAATTCTTTCTAACTCCACACTGTCTATTAACGATACGTTCGATCCTGTATCAATTAGTAAGGTGGCATCTATTCCGTTTATATCTGCCTTAATCTGTACTATTCCATTATTCCCATTATTATTATTTTCAATTATATTATCTCTCTCTTCTAATAATTCCTCCCTAATATCTTTGAGATAATTATTTGTTCTCAATGTCACTGTCCCGTCTTTTTCATGTCTACTTTCTCGTCCAGTTACCCCATAATATTGGATCAGTGAAGGGCTGTCCTCCGTTTTCACTGCCCGCGTCTAGTTTAAATGAGTGTTTGTCTCATTTGCCCGGTCTCCCGGAACATTGGGTTGCTGACTTTGTTGTGGTTCCTGTCTGACCTCTGGGTTACCACTAATAGGTCTGCTATTTGTTGCATTATTTTGATTACCTTGTGTTTGCTGTAGGTAATACACATAAGTTGGTAAATTATGTTGGTATGGTCGTTGACTATTGGCCACCGCATAGTTTACCTGGGGTCTGTACTCCTGATTCCTTCTATCCCCTCCCCCTTGATTGCCTCCGTTCCGATAATTATTTCCTTGGTTATAATTAATTCTTCTATAATTGTTGCCCCGATAATTATTTCCTTGATAGCTATTTCTATGGTAGTTATTTTCTGGGTAATTATTTCGATTTGGTCCCGAATTGTTACGGTATTCGGACTCTGATTATTATTATTGCGGTTATTTACTGGGATGTTATTGTTATGGTTGTTCGGATTGAAACTACTACCATTTCCGCTTCCATTCCTATTTGGCCCGTTGTTACCATTGTAATAGTCTACCTTACGACTGGGGGGTTGGTATTCTTGAAACTTTCCCGCAGACTCGCAGTTCTCCAATAACTTCGCTAAGTCAGTGATTTTACTGAGTTGCTGGTATAATTGCGCGTCTTTAATACCATAGCTATAGCGTCCAGCCAATTGTCTTACCAAGCATTCTTCTGGGATTGGCGGTATTAATTTTCGAGCTAAACATATTTTTCCCAGGAAATATGATGTTGGGGATTGTCCCTTGGATGCGTCGTATTTCCCGTAAAATATATCCATTCTCACATTGTTTTGTGCCCTTTCTGACCAATATTTTTCCTTGAATTGGCGTTTGAATTCATTCAGGTTCGTTATTTCGGGTCGTATTGCTATCCACCAATTATCCCTTGTATTCCGGAATGTTTCATCTAACATTTCCCTTATTCTATCCCATCTTGAATTAAAGAAACAGTTAGAATCATTAAATGAAAACTCAAGAAAACAAAACGGGGATTTGAGTGAAAAGTTAATGAAACAAATGAATGAAAAGTTTGACAGAAATGATGAGAGTTTAAAACAAACTACTGAACAGTTAGAAAATGAAATAGACAGTATTCACAGGAATACCGTTGAAAATAATAAACAAATAAATGAAAAAATCGACAGCATCAAAGAAGGTACTAACGAAACTTTAAGGCAAACTATAAATGAAAATAATAACCAAATGATGGAAGAGATCAGACAAATAAATGAAGAGAATTTAAGACGAATTAATGAAAGAATTGAGAATGTCTATGTGACAGTTAACCAAAAGGTGGATAAAAACAATGAAGAAAGGAAACAAGAAATAGCCGAAACAAATGAAAGGTTAGAAAAAACCAATGAAACATTGGTACAAGTCCGGGAGAGAATGCTAAGTAAAATAAATGGCGTAGAAGATGAAAATAAAAAGAGTGTTGAAGGACTCCAACATCAAATTTTTCGTTCATTTGTTTTATTAACTTTTCATTCATTTGTTCTATAAATTTCATCAAATTTGGGTCTCCTCTAGTTTCCGCCTTATCGCTCGTCACTACTTCTTCAACCGATGTTGACACCTTCTCCTCCATACTGATTTCTTCTCCGGCCTCCGCTGTGCGTTTTTTGACTTGCCTCTTGTGAGCATTTCCTTTTCTTCTAGCAGCTGCCAGCTAAAATCAGGTTACCTGTAATACAATTATAACTTCCTACTATAATAATTTTTCCCTAATATGAGCCCTAAACGTTGGTCGCCAATATGTAATAAACGTTTTGTCCTCCGTGAAAGCCCCACTTTGGGATCGTCAATTTTGTAAGAAACGTAATCTGTGTGTCCGTAATTTTCTTATCTTCGATGAAATTATTTAATTGGAAATAAATTAATTATTTGTTGAATTATTCTTATTTAGTTTTATTTTATTTTATTTAGTTTAGTTTGGTTAATAAAACAAGGATTATCAAGCAAAAACAGGCCGTCGCTGAGTTTACGGTTTTGAAAATGTCGCCAAAAATAATTGTTCTTAATAATTAAAAATAGATTGTGTGGGTTCTTCACAATCGATTGGTGATTCGACTCAGTTTTATAGGTTACCTGGTCTCTTCTATTAATTGCTTGATGTTCGTTACTCTAGCCGTACTCCTCTTCTTGCTTATCGCCTGCAAATCCTTTATCTTAATTTACTTTAAAGAAATAATATAGGCCTACTTTTTAAGTTAACAAATCAATTTATTTGATGATTTTTAAACTCAGGGTAAGTTCAACAGTTCGTGAATCGAACGGAATAGTAACCATATCGACTCGCTCACCAAGCTCGACTCGAAAAAATACAATGTTAAAACTGAAATACAATATTATTTTTATATCAGGTCGTGGATACTTTGAGCTGCTAAGAAAGATCAGAAAATGCCTACAGATAAAATACAATACATCACAATTAATTAATTAACACTCTTAATAAATAATAAAATTTAAATAGTATTAATCTAAAAATATTACAATTCTGTGTTTTGTTCCAAGTGTCACTCGAAATGGCGAAGATTGTTTTTAACAAAATGGCCGTCGGCCAGCGTCTATGCGTACCGAAATCTGCTTTACCTATTTTCATTAAATTAAATAGTGTTTTAATGGTTTTATGTCCACAATGTTATTAAATAAAGGTTTGCTAAGGTTCACAAGTGTCTGGATTAACAGTGTTGTTGGTGAAACTCGTGTTATGTAAAGGTGTGATTGTTTTATTATTAGGTTATTCCAATCTCACCAGATCGCCGATACAAACTTCATATTGGGAACGTTGGAGTAAATCGTCATCTTCTTATTCGGTCTTCAATTATTTCTGTTAATGTGTTGCGCCTGTGTAATTCTTTAATGTTTTTCCATAATTTGGTATCGTCATCACTTTATTTTTACTTTCGGTCATTAATTATTCATCAAAATGTAATTCTCGGTTACATCTGTATAGCTTGAGTTTTAACAATAGACTAAACTAATTCTTCCGTTAAAAAACGGCTATGACCCGGCTTTTGTGGGCCCTGATTGGTTCATTTTCCACTGACCCCGGTCACGTGGTTTTAATTATTTGACATATGTAAATTTTAAATCTGTCACCTCAAATAACTCCTTACTTATTTTTAAATTAAGCTAAATTTGAGTTATACGATGTTGTTGTTTGAAAAAAATAGAATTATTTTGAAACCGAATATGGCCCATTTCGGCCCAGTATCACTTAAAACACATTTACAAATTTTAAGTTTTCAGGCTTTTACCTATTTTTTCCTAACACTTCTTATTTCCTCCTTTGTTATTTACATCTGTCCTAATAGTGTTGTACTTATTAATAACAATAATATCTGCTACTTCTACATTATATATAACATTACAGTTTTAAATACCTATTCTTCTTTTTCTTATACATACATACATCCTCGGCGCTACAGCCCAGTCCGGGCCCTGGCCTCCAAAAGAAATCTTCCCCACTGGTCTCTACTCCCGGCCAATGTCCACCAGTTTGCTGCACCCAGCCTCACTGCCTCCTTACCAACCTGGTCCAGCTATCTTGTACGCGGTCTTCCCTTCCTTCTCCTTCCCATCGGCAAATAATTCATCACTCTTTTTGGGATTCTATCCTCCGCCATTCTCTGCACATGACCAGTCCAACGCAATCTGTTAATTTGTATGAGTTGCACGATCGGAAGATCTTTAAACCTTTCGTACAACTCTCGATTATGCAGGCGCCTCGAAATGTCGTTTTGCCTTACAGGGCCATAGATTCTCCTCAGTACCCTCCTCTCAAAAACGGATAGTTTTTTTAACACCCAGCATTCCGAGCCATACATCAGGACTGGTCTAATCAAGGTCTTGTATAGGGTGGCTTTTGTATCTTTGCTTATTAATTTTGAATTAAAATGTTTCACCAGTCCGTAGTAACACCTATTAGCAGATAATATCCGTTTTTCAATATCTCTAGAGGAGTCATTTCCAGAGTCCACATATGACCCGAGATATGGAAAACCCTGAACCTTTTCAAATTCATAATCGTTAATGCGCAGGGACAGGGCACGAGTGTTGGCACCTACAACCATATATTTGGTTTTGCTTTGGTTTATAACCAAGCCCATAGCCTTAGCGGACAACTCCAGTTCCTGAAAGGTTTCCTTTAAGCCAGATTCAGACCTACTTATGACGTCAATGTCATCGGCATAGGCCAGAAGCTGTACCTCCTTGTGAAATATGTGTCCGCTAGTTTGAATTCCTGAATCCCTGATGACCGTTTCTAGAGCTATGTTGAACAACAGACACCATAAGGCATCTCCTTGTTTCAACCCATTCAATGTTTTTAAGGAGTTAGATAGATTTGATTGTATTCTGATTTGGCACTTAGAATTGGACATAACTACTCCAACCATACGCACCAACTTAGATGGTATATTCAACTGCTTCATAGCTCTATATAGCATTTTCCGGTTGATTGAATCATATGGCGACTGGAAATCCACAAAGAGATGGTGAGTGGCCACTCCATATTCCAACGTTTTTTCCAGGATTTGCCTTAGAGTAAATATTTGGTCTGTTGTTGACCTATTCCTAGTGAATCCACACTGATATTCTTTTATGTTTTCCTCAGCGTAGGGAAGCAGCCTAGAAAATATGATGTTGGACAATACCTTATATGCTGTATTAAGTAGAGAGATGCCCCTATAATTTTTACATATGAGAGGATCACCCTTTTTATGTATTAAACACACCACCCCATTGTTCCACTCATCAGGCATTACCTCCTCCAGCCATATTCGCTCTATGAGATGGGCAAATTCCTTTAAGAAATCTCCTCCTGCGCTCTTTAATAGTTCCCCTGGTAAACCATCGGAACCTGCTGCCTTGTTATTTTTAAGCTTTCCTAGAGCTTCATACACCTCGTCATAGGATGGCACCAACTCCTCTCTATCATCCTCGAATTCTCCTGCTTCCTCTTCATTCTCAGATGCCTCCATCGAAGCCTCCCCAACTGAGCCTAGCAACTCTTCGAAGTGTTCTGTCCATCTCCTGATTACGCCAGCATTATCACTTACAAGGCCACCATTATTATCCCTACAGGCATTTGTTCTAGGCTGAAATTCCTGTCTCATATCATTCACCTTCCTGTACATATCTCGGCTCAGCCTTTTACTCTTATATTCCTCTATCTTTTTCATCTGTCTCATCATATACTCCCTCTTTTTTCCTCTATGAATCTTCTTTTCCCTCCGCCTGGCCTTCCTGTATTCCTCTTGAACAGCCCTAGTGCATTTCCTTTGGATCATAAATTTGTATGTCTTGTTTTTGAAGTCAGTTGCCTCTTCACACTCCTTATCAAACCACTCATCTCGCCCATGTCTCTTCTTCAAACCAACGATTTCTTCTCCCGTAGTCACTAACATGTTTTTTAGATTAAGCCAGTGGTTTTCTATATCTTGTTCCTCACGGCATTCAAGTCTCTACTGTCTAATTTTCTCATTAGTAACTTCCTCGAACCTCCGTTTTATTTCTTCTTCCTTTAGTATTTCTGTATTGTATCTAACAGTCTTTATTCCTTTTCCATTTCTATTATTGGAGATTCTAGCTCTCAGTTTTGCAACTACGAGATAGTGATCGCTATCCATGTTGGCACTTCTATAAACTCTAACGTCTTGTAAGTCTGACTTATGGCGGCCATCCAATAGGACATGATCTATTTGATTGACCGTTCTCCCGTCTGGAGAGATCCATGTGCCCTTATGTATGTCTTTGTGGTCGAAGAAAGTCCCTCCTATGATCATATTTTGACCAACTGCGAAGTTCAATAGTCGGAAACCATTGTCTGAGTGTTCAGAGTGTAAACTATACTTTCCTACATTACTACAAGCATGGCTGCTTCCCAATTTGGCATTTAAGTCACCTATGATTATTTTTATGTCATGTCTAGGGCTGCTAGCATACGCATTCTCCAGCAAGTCATAAAAATCATCTTTCTCCTCCTCAGGCTTATCATCAGTTGGGGCATGCACGTTTATTATAGTATAATTAAAGAAGATTCCCCTAAGTCTTATTTTACAGATTCATTTTCTTATAATAACAATAATATTGACAGCATGTCAGTTCAATGGCTTATCTTATGTGTTAAAATTACCTTCCCTATTCATCTGATTATTACAATTATGAGGTTTATATATAATTTTGTTAATACCTTCCCTGTTTCATTAAGGTCAGGCTTCTATTTGATTGTATCTGGTTTAGTTAAGACTATTTTGGACATTTTACTGTTTAAGCTCAGCTCCTCTCTTTTGGCCTATAGGTTTAGCATTTTGGCATTCCTTTACATAATGTGAGGTTTTACCATGTACCTGATTTTGATATTTCTAAACAGCTCTTATAACTACTGTTCTTGAAAAATTAGTAAATCTTTTAACAAACAAATCTAACATAAGAATCTTATGGGTATGCAAAACCCCTTAAACACATAATTATAAAACAATATCCTGTGGGTATACAAAATCCTTCCAACAGTTAATTGTAACACAACAAAATCCTGTGGGTATACATAAGACCTTTAAATAACTAATTCTAACATAATATATCATGGGTATTAAAAAACCCTCTAAATAATTAACTATAACATGATACAACCTGTGGGTATACAAAACCCTTTAAATACCTAATTATAACATAATAAAGTCTGTGGGTATACAAACCAATTTAAATAATTAATTGTAACATGATAGATCCTGGGTATACAGAACCCATTAAACACAACCTACTTTTATTTTACTGGTTCTTAATGTATGTTATTCCATACATAAGACCATTAACTCACTTTCTCCCTCCCCACTGGTTTATACCATGATCTTTGATCATCACTATCTCCTACCTTGTACATTAATCACTGCACTTCCTTATAATATAAGTTTTTACAATTTTTCTTAAACTAATGCACATTTTTCTTGCTTTCATTTATATTATTGTATTGCATTTTCTACAACTCTACCTACTTTCTGATCTTATCTCTTTTAATTAGTATTATAGTTATTAATTTATGTAGTACTTTTTATTTACATTTTACTTGGTCATTAACATGTTTTTAGTTTATTTTCTTTTGTTATTTGTTATCTTTTTTAGTTCTTTATTCCTTCGTGTTGTCTTGTCATTAATGTGGTCCTCACTGTTTTGTTGCTTGTTGCATGTTTCTATTCCAGTTAGTTGTTTCATCGTTGGGTTTGTTTATACCTCTCACTTACCATATCTATTGGGTTTATCACGTTATGGAGTTCTATTCTTCTAATTTTCATTATACTTACAATATTACCTTGCTTTAACATTTATTTTGCTTCATCCCTTGTTTTGTTTTAGCTTGGAACCAGAATACACTACTTAATAGTCCCTTATTAGTAAGTTTCCTTTCATTTATTATTTATTCTAGTACTTAGTTATTTATGGTTTATTTATCTTAATAGTTCTTCTATGCATGGTGGTGATATGTATCGCCAATATATATATATATATATATATATATATATATATATATATATATATAATACTAATTGTTATAATACTAATGTTTTATAGATCTGTCAGTTTCTGACTATGAATTTCTGTTATATTTAATGAACTCAATGTCTAAATAAGAATCCACACAATCCTCATCTCAAATAACCAATTACGGTCCTCGTGATAATATTACTAAAAAATATTTTCATATTTACAAAAGCAGTGTAGAATGATGTTACTTTTATACCATTTTCAATAATCGTATGCATTAAAAATTTTTCGTGAAATATATCTCAGTGGACAGATAGATAGATAGACAGCCAGACAAATGCCAAACGGTCGAGTTAAAACTGAGAACTCGCTTTGCTCGTTCAGTCATAAAGTAGCGTATTCGGAATCAAACCAAGCGATCTCTAAAAGCAGAGATTAGTTACATGTGAGAAGTCAGTCAGTGAGACTACAAAGTCTAGACGCTTTGAGACTACGGCATGTAACGTGCAGTTAACCTCAGTGCTAGTTCCAAGGCGACAATAAACCATACTTCCTGTCAATCAAAGTAATAAAACGATATGATAAAGCTGAGAGAATGTAGTACCGGAAAATTATAGACTTTAACGTAAGGATGTTAACGTGTATGGTTTATGGTATGTGAACTGGGTAAATGGTATCGTGTATTAGCGTTGTGAAGAGACTGCTAGCGTCTACTTAAAAATGTTATAGGCTTCCTAAAAGTCAGTTGAACAAACAGCAGCAATTTTTTAATACCGGTTCTGCGCTATTTAAAAAGCAATTTATTGTTGATATTAAAATTCCCCTTGACTTACGCAATCATTTTTAATTCAACTCACAAAAATTGAATAAATTCATAATGCTGTAATTAAAAAGACGACAATGAAAAGTAACATAATAAAATTAAATATTATTCTGAACCTTGAATGGAGCATTATATACCTGTGGCGTATCTAGAATGGCCTTTGCGGGGAGGGGAGGTCCGGTCGATTCGGCTTCATACAAAAAAAAACAATTTGAAACTAATCAACATTACTATCTTTAAAGTGGGTGAAAAACGTGTGATAACATCCTGAAATCAATCGTATTAATGTAAACAATAATATCACAAAAGTACGCGTTATTGAAGCATTGTTTAGAAGATATTTGTTGACTGAATTGGTTTTCCTATACTTCATATTTAAAACGCATACGCAAGTGGTGTGTAATAAACCTGTTTGTATATTTCGAAAAAGATATTACTATATTAGTGTACACAGCTGAAGAAATAATAAAATAGACAAATAATTAAGGGATTAATTTGTCACCTTTTTCAACTCTCCGAGAGGGTCCCTTTAGTCTCCCCCCCCCCACGTAAATACGCCCCTGTTATGTACCATAGCCATTATGTATAAGCGACTTCACGTAGTATAGTGTTTTACGTTCTGCAGTCTACCAACTGTTATATTTAGTAGAATCTTGTAAGCAGAGCAGCACTTCTCGTTGTACTGTTGATATGCAAGTTGGAGTTGCGTATCACTTCTATCTACTTTTAGTGAACTAGAGCTGGAAGCTGGATGTCATTGGAGCTGTCTACACCTAACGAATCTGTAGCAACAGTTTTGAGCTCTTCAGCGGATGTGGTGACAATTCCATCCCACTCTTCAGCCAACTTATCTTTTGTTAAAATTTTTGGTTTGCCGGGCTGTAAAGCCGTGGTCCGATATTATTTACTGCAAACGTTACGGTCGTTCCTTCGACGGCCATCTTCAGTGCAAAGGACTAAAAACAGTGACAAAGTTCTCACAGTCAGTACTGTGGCCACAGTACTGTGGCTAAGGCTAGCGACTCTAATAGTAACCCTAATAGGACCCTTCAGATACAGTACTGCGGTCACTGACTGTGAGAACTTTGTCAGTGTTTTCAATCATTTGCACTGAAGATAGCCGTCGAAGGAACGGGCGAAACGTTTGCAGTAAATAATATCGGACCACGGCTTTACAGCCCGGCAAACCAAAAATTTTAACAAAAGATAAGTTGGCTGAAGAGTGGGATGGAATTGTCACCACATCCGCTGAAGAGCTCAAAACTGTTGCTACAGATTCGTTAGGTGTAGACAGCTCCAATGACATCCAGCTTCCAGCTCTAATGTTCGCAGTAAACAACATCGGACCACGGCCTTACAGCCTGGCAAACCATAACTTTAACAACGTCGACCCCGGCCGTGAAAGCTTCAGGCAGCAACTTATCTTTTGCTTCCTTGACTTTTTCTCTAGGTCCTTGCCTCGTCTACTAGCCTTTCCTATTCTTTCCTAAGTTCTATTTTTTTATCTCCAATCCATCACTCCCGTAGTCTTTATTACTCGATTACATAAGTGTCACTATATTGTATTTAAGTGGTATAAGACGGGTAGTGATCTTTTCCATAGTCAGGGTTTTCTATTTGTTTAAATAATTATGACTGTGTCATTAGTAATCTGATTTCTGCACCTACTCGACACAAAGCCTCCTCGATCATCTTCCTGTAGGTATGGTGACTGGAGCAAAGTTGGTCGTTAATCAGTTAAGTGACTAAGTATTTTTGCAAAATTAATTGACTCGGGGAAATATTAATCGTACCAAGAATCGCGCTAACGTCTTGAAAACCCAACATGGCTCTTATACTATCTAGAAGCTAGTCTCCACTAAAGTTCCTTTCGCCGTGATCGTCAACATGATTCAAGCGTAACATTACAAGAGTCACAAATATGTTTGCCTGTACTTGTATTCCCATGTTGCATTAAAGAACAAAATATTTTTAAACGTTGATGTATGAGTACACAAAAATGGACATCACAAATCCTTAACTAAAATTAACTTCTAACCTTTTTTTTCAGATCTGAAACCTTTTGTAATAATATAGTTAAGAATTCAACTCTAGTTTATCTTTCTAAATGTCGCTTTCCAATTTTTTTCAAAAGAGTTAAAGGATATCATGACTAAGTAAAACCCGTGTGAATCATTCACACAAGTTCATTAAATAAGCGTTTTTGGTCTAACGCTTATATCTAATGTCAAATATTTTTCTTACAACTAAGAGTTCCTTAAAGTAGGCCTATGTCTTAGCTTCATTTGTACATAACCAAAGCGCCTACACTTCGGTGTTCTACTTTTAACACTTCTCTTCTTTCGACTCTTCGCGTCAGATTTTGATTTTGGTTTTGGTTGATTCAGTCAACATGTTCTGCCATTGTTTCTATAATCGTCTTTTCGTTTGTTCACATTGTAGTGTTTAATCTGTTTCGTTTAGCATTACTACGTAATCTGTCCAACCGCGTGCAGCCCTTGTTGCAAAAATGCATTTCGGTTTGAATCCGCGATTGTCTCCCTTTGTAGAAAACGAATTCTTAGTGCCGTACTTCGAAAGCGCGAGAGTCATGGTATTGTATAACTTAAATCTTTTCTCTTTACGGGTATTACAGGTCCTAATATTTTGTTTCTCGTTCCCCATGTATTCAAATATTTGAAGTATTTTTTCTCTACCATCTTTCAGAAAGCTGACGTCTGATGATCGTAAATAGCAAAACGTGATGCTTGCTATAGAGGATACTCACAGATCGTGATTTTTACCGTATTACGTTGTTCCCTGAAATACCATAATTTTAATTTTCTGTGAAGATACGCCTAGAGAGTATTTCCTTGCTATTTAAAGTATATATTCATATTTTAAGTTTGTCTTTAATATTTGAATTATCTTAAATCTCTGTAAAAAGCAGTAAGTCTGAGATTGTGTTGTTAATTATTTCAATCACTGCGTCTCCTTCAAATATTTTTGAAGCTATTTAATTTCATTAACACTAACGGTCTCCAATATCGCAGTGCCATAAAACTACAGGATTATTTTAGAATTCATGAAGGACCGTCACTCGTACGGATGAGGTAAAGGAATAGTCCAAGTAGCAACTAGGACTTCTCTGTAACAACTAGTTCTTTGCACTGTTTCTTGTACGAGGTCCTGTTTCAACTGGACACGAAACTACACCATGCACCTTACCGTTCTATCGTAAACACATAAATTAATTATTACCAAGAGCAAATCATGGATGTACTTTACCGTAGACCAATCATTCTTGTTATTTTATTTCGGGTGATATTAATAAAAGCACGGTCTTTGTTAAACTTCTGTTTTCATAAGGATAATAATAAACTGACCTGGTTCTGTTCTGGTTCCGTTGAGACCAACTCGACTCTAACATTATAAACGTTCTGCAGCTACCACAGCACCAATTACCAGCACTGTTTTACTTATCTAAACAGTTTAACACAGAAAGACAGTTTACCATTACAAAGCAGACCGTATATTTATACAATTAAGCGCCGAGCATAACAAAGAAGTTAAAACCTTAACTTGTTCACAGATATTTGAATAAGCGTTGCAGTTCCATTGAACAATTCTCTCAGCAGATTACATTGTTCCTACTGTTGCAATGAAACTCTTAATTAACACTGAAATAAACAAAGATTATGTTGAATGCAGTTAACAGCATTTATTAGCTCTATTGTGTTTATCATATTATTATTATGGTTGTTATTGTTGTTGTTGTTGTTGTTGTTGTTGTTGTTGTTATTATTATTATTATTATTATTATTATTATTATTATTATTACTATTATTATAAAGCATTTGTTCAAAAGAGGAAATTGGAAGAGATACCGCACAGCATGAAGCCAGGGAACTCACTCACCGGCACTGGCAAGATCGCTGGGATAGAGAGGATAGAGGAAGATGGACCACAAGGCTCATACCAAATTTGAAGGAATGGATCGACCGCCAACACTGTAAGGTCAACTACCATCTCACTCATTTGCTCAGTGGCCGCGGCAATTTTAATGCCTACCTCCATAGAATGGGAAATGTGCAAAGTCCAGCATCCCTATACGGAGACTCTCCCCATGTATATGCATCCACACGTTTTTAAAGTCCTGCAGATTCGAAAGACAGAGGATGGTACTGGATATGGAATTAGAGGAGTTCACGCCAGAGAGCGTAGTTGCGCTTATACTTCGGTAAAGCGGAATGGGTCCGCATTAATTTATTTATTCAGTTGGTCCTCCTAGAAAAAAAGACAGGCCTAACTTGCACCCAACGGGGAGTAGAAGAGAGGAACATCTAGAAGGAGCCCGATAAGGGGAGCAATAGGCTCCATCCTGAAGAAATGCGCTAAGTGGTTCCAGGATGGATATGAATGCCTGAATTAGAGGTGGGTTTTTTAGTGGGTGAGAGTCCCACACACCAGAGGCAGCACAAGCCTCCTCTGACGGTGCATAAAGCATTTTCCCCCTCTAAAAGAAATTATTATTATTATTGTTGATTTAAATGACACGATGGCCTTTGTGGTTCCTGAGGTAGAGAATAGAAAGCAGGTGGATATCATATAGGTACTATGATTTTAGGAAGGCTTTTGGTATGGTGCCTCATGATATTCTGCGAAGGGAACTCGCTTGCTATGGTATTAGGGGATTAATGTTATCGTGGGCCCAGTCTTTTCATGTTAAGGTAGCTAGGGAGATTTCTAAGGCTACCTCAGCTGTTCCACAGGGCTCAAATTGGGGGCCACTATTGTTTATCTTATTTATTAACAATATTGGAAAAGACATGCATTCAAAGATCTGTTTGTTTGCTGATGACTTGAAACTGTGTGCAAAGGCTAACAATTATGAAGGATTTGTTGACGTTAAACATGATTCTGGAAAAAATGTATAAGTGGTCAGTTTCAAATCGCGTGTCACTGAACCTGGACAAGACAGTGGTTATGACTTTTTTCCGAAAGACAATGTTAGTGAAATATAACTACCAAATTCCTCGTAGTAGTATACCCCTTGTATATTCTGTTTGTGATTTGGGCGTAATCTTCGACACCAAATTACTTTTCACTAATCATGTAGATATAATAACTTCTAAAACAAGGAGGAAGTTAGGACTGCTTCTGTGGGTAAATCGTCATTTCCAGTCAGCTAGTACCATCTTGCGGCTATACCAAATCATTGTTCGACCGATTCTAGAGCACTGTTCTCCAGGACTCAGATTGAATCCACTCGTACAAAAGACGACATCGATCAGAAGATTGAGGCAATCCAAAAACGAGTTTTTCTTATGTACAATATCGTGGCATCAGTCAGAATTTTTTGTCATATCAGGTCAAGTGTAAACACTGGGGCATTATGATCTTTAAAAACAAAAGAGGTATTTAAATACAAGATGTATTATTTATGTATAAGAGTATTCACGGCCTTTTTAGCGTAGACTATAGATGTCTCGGGGATCTGTTACAGAGTTCCTTCGTACGACAAAGGAGGCATATGTAGCCAGCAGAGGGCGTTGGCTACATTTGCGAGGGCCGTGAAAATGACAAATAGAGTTTGTGACAGTGAAAGCACTTATTCTTTCAATCAGAATATTAATGCCTTTAGGAAGAATGCTATTAAGATACTGGAATAAGACTTTGACTAGGACATTAACTGAAATTTTCTAACTTGTTTTACTTTCACTTGCCGCTTTCATTTCTCGGAATAGATTCATTCATTATGGAAATCAAACTTTCTTTATGTCCTAATTTTCCTGTCACAGTCTTTTCAACAATTGACTCCAAATCCCTCAGATATTATACCTCCAACGAGTGTGATACGCCAGGGTTGTACATCAACCCTGCTATCACACTTGTCCTTCTCTGTCTCTTCTAGGATTCTTTTCAATCAAAGACCATGTCAATTATTGTAATTCCTAATAATCGCTTTAATAGTTTCGAACTTGCGTCGTAGTAGTACTTTTATAAGTTGTATTTTATTCTAATAACATTTAAAGTTATCTATTAAAGTTTCATTCTATTCTACGAAAAGCCGTGAGTTTCATTTTGTTGTTACGATCTTCACCTCGCAATCACTTCACGATTGGTGGAACGTAAAATCTGAACTATTCAGAGCATATTCGCTAGGTTCAACAATTAGATAACTATGCTTGAACAACCGTTAGTTGAGATATCCACTTCGCATGAATAGTCGTACGAACCACTAGAAAGTCTCTGATCGCAAGAATATAGATTCCAACCTGCACCCATGCTGACGTGTACAACTAGCCATGAATTATAGCTCTCTCGTAACTATTGCCAACATAATAACTATAGTTTGAAAAAGAAAATTGCTTTACCTCACTTAACTTAAGGATTTATTAATGACACAAAACATTCACAAAATTTATCACTGCAGAAAATTAAGTTGTAAAAGTATTTTCTTATTTACTTGTTTATACAGTACTATCCTGTAAAATACTAGTACAAATATACAATTAGTGATCATATCATTCATAGTAACAGAAATCACGTCATTTCATGTGACTTTTAAAAATTAAACACGTTCTTTTTACTTCCCTACAAGGCTGGATTATTAGTATGTAAATATTTTAAAAAAATTTTAATTTTACTGTATATTGTATGACTTAAAAGAAAACCCTTACCCAAAGTTGTTCATTTTGCAAAGCATTCTCTACACAGTGACCCCTTTATGGTTTTCCTTATAACGCCTCGCCTCTCATTATAGAGCAAGGACTCCGAATTTTCAATGACGAGTATGTAAAGCGTTAAGCATTTAAAGTTTACTTTACAGAGATTTTTTTTTTTAAATAAAGATTTTAGGTGAGTGTTAAGGCTTCTGACTCAAAATTTTCATATGTCAATAATTATTATTATCATTACAGAGAATTTACCCTGCTTTACAATAAAGCTTAATGAAAGTTAAGTATTCTGCTTGCGCTAAGCGTTTAGATGTCACGCGGTGGTACGGAGGGTAATCTTGTAAATATAGCCTCTATATCGTACAGCCTGCTGCAGCATAAAGTACCGCCAGCAGCCACTCCGTTTCGAGAACCTGCCCTACCCATTGAGCACTTTTCAGTATCGCCCTTTACAGGGCAATAACGTTAACCCGAAACTGTACTTCTTGCCATTTGCATACAAACGGATCCCCCGACTTCCTTTCAGACCTATCGATCTTGAATCCCAATCGGGTACTTTAGTTTTTTAACATTCAACCCCCTCTTCTTTTACAACTTCCAAATTCCGAGTTGATTAAAACCATTCCTTTCAACTTACCAAAGGCTTTAATTTTCTATATTTATATTTTACAGCACGTTAGGTTTAATGATATTAAATCAGTGAATTTTTTATAGAATTTCTGTTTAAAGTACTATTCTCTTTTCGATATAATTATTACATTAATGTAGGTATAGGTCAGTTAATCTGTATAAATATTGTTACGACGGTGTCCTTGATCGTCGTATGGTACAGTGGAAATCAAAATGCAAGACACTAGTTACGTCACTAATCATCAGCTTTAATTATTACAATTAAACAGTTTATAATTGACTCGTACAATATGTCCAGTAACAATGTCTATTAATAGGGTTTCACACAATTATTAACGCAATACTACTTCACTTCGACAACACTCAATCCGCACTAGCGAAAATCGCTCACGTAACTCAACTGACAACCCGGCTGCTATGGCTTTATATAGGCTGCGGTGAGGACCAGTGCAGCTTTGCCTCCTTACTTCACGCCGGCGACTTAATGCGTATCTCAAAGTATTCCCGGAACTCACTACAACCACCTACGTGAATGACGCAACACAAGCCACACTTGACGGAAGGAATGGAGAATGTTCTGGATTGTTCAGTATACTTCTCGTAACACTGCCCCCTCCTTAAGCCTGTTCGCCCCGAACTGGCAAACCGTCTCTGAAGTAATACTTGGCCAGGCGATCTAGGTGGATATCCTTGTGAAAGATCATTCTCCCGTCCTTCGAATTCGGTCTCGTGTGATCCGAACATCAAGTTCCCAGGAATACGAGTCTTCCGCGCAACCGCTAGTTTTGCTGGAATCACTCCCGTTGGGTCATGTATTGATGACCTAACCACTACTGGCTGATCCAAGTCTGTTTGGTTCTCGTCAACAACCTCTTGCGTAACTTCATCTTCAGCAACTTTTCCCCCGGGCGCTTCTATTAACTCACGAACAAACAAGGGGTTTCTTGACAACCATAGTTGGCTTTCCAGTCACTTCTTTTGCCGTTTCACGTAGTTTTACGTCTCTACTAGTTCTTCTTTCATTTCCGCCAGGAATAGGAAGGGTTCCTCTTGACCAGACCTGTTGACTTCTTCTTCTGCCAATGCCACTTGCTTAATCGAATGGTTGGTAGACCTTATCATTTTAGCCACGCAAAGCTGTATCTTCTCTTGGCCAACCTTCAGGACGTTCTGTCTTAAGTCCACAACGAATCCGTAGGCATTCATAATGTCCGTGCCAAGAATCACTTCATCCAAAATGTCTGCAACGAGCACTTGGTGGCTAAACTTGAGGAGACCCAGGCGTACACGTACGTCTACTTGACCTAATACTTTGACGAGGCGTCCAGTCACAGTCTGTATTGTACAAGAGCTAATTAGAGGCTGGCGGTTTGCTGACTAAGTTAGGGCGCACAATGGACACTGCTGCGCCCGTGTCAACTGTAAATGATGTTGGTTTACCTTCAGCAAATCCATTAACGATCAAGTTTCCACTGGCCTTATGTAGCGTGGAAACTGTGTGCTGTCCTGGGGCTTTACTTTTTTAATTGGTGTGATCACTTACTTATCTCGGTATTTTATTCTTCCAACAGTCTACCTGTAGATGACCACGCTTCCCACAGTTGTAACACTTCGGTCTTCTGTCTTTATCCTTTGGTTCGAAAAATTGTTGTGGTGCTGCTGACTTCTTAAACTGTTGTTTTTGTATCGTCTCTTTATGCCGGCTGCTATGACGATACTATGGTATTGGACCCGTTTGGCTACAACGTGATGACATACTTTGATTAATATAGGTCGCCGACTTGGCAGCTTCAAAACG
Source organism: Magicicada septendecula (assembly GCA_034769895.1). Classification (NCBI taxonomy): domain Eukaryota; kingdom Metazoa; phylum Arthropoda; class Insecta; order Hemiptera; family Cicadidae; genus Magicicada; species Magicicada septendecula. Next base: position 244,875,373 of record CM068374.1, on the reverse strand, counting down.
GAGAGCATGAACAAGGGCGTCTGAGCTATTCTGATGCCGTGCCATTCTTAACACTTGTTGTAATTTACTATCTCTGATACCGTCAATAAACACAATGTGAGCAATCCACGTTATAAAGGCGTCCGATACGTCAGGATAAGCCAATCTCGTCAGTCGGTCGATATTCGCTTCAAACACTTGAAGGCTTTTGTGAAGCAATTACAGTAGAGAATTTTTTTTTTTTGAGTAAAAGGCACTGTAGCGGGCGTCAACTGTCAAGAGTGATGCATGTTATAGCCAAACGGCCGCCGTTAGACAATGACTTAAGAAAGACAATGCCTCGGCACACAGCAGATGTTGGACGTGGATGAACGACATAAGCGCAAAAGGCTACAATAACAAAGAAACAAAAGACTGTGTCTTTTCGTCACAATTACCGACAAAGCGTGTACTAAGGGGACGCCAACATTTTCGACATACACGTGTGAGTTAGCGGCTGCACATGGACATAACATTTTCCACAAAAGCAGTCTAAGAGCGGATGCAATTAAGAACAAAAGAACATGCATAGCCGCACAGCGGGTAACTTGCTTGCTGGCACGACATACGGAGCATCTTATAGGGCTGCAGAACAGATGTTAGTTCCTGGAAGATGACCACCATCAGCGTGTGAACGTAACAAGGGAAGTCGAGGACAATACGGCGATTCGACACACCCGGGTTATGGTACACACATGTGCGGAAAGGAAATCGCTTGGAAAGGACACTAGGGAACGTAAGACAATCACGTAACAGACAACCGTGTAATTAGGTCCGTCGTCATACGGGGAGGTGGTGTGGACAGCAAGACTTTTAGAGAGGGGTCTTGACTGACCTATCAGGAACAAGGAATTCGGCAAAGGCGGGTGTTAAGAAGACGTCAACATGGAGACAAGGGTGAAGAGCTAATGGGAAGTAGACTAGAGACCCCAGCCAAAGTATATAGGAGGAGCCTTCGCAGAATCGGAAGCGAGAAGCCAATCATGACAGTAAGCGTGTGATATCCGTGGAGGGAGTCGTGTTGCTGAAGAAATAAAATTAGGTGTTCAGTCGATTTAGAGAGTTCAGTCTATTTTAAATTTCAGTTCAGTCGATTTTCAATTCTCAAACAGTCAATTTGAGTTCAGTCTCAGTTCGGTCGTATTCTAATTTTTGTCAGTCAATTCTATTTCGGTATAAATCAGCCAGAGTCTTTCAGATGGACTGTAGTAAAGTGTATTGATACAAGCAGAGAGATCGTTCGGGAGTGCATCAGAAACTATGTAAAACTGTAGAACTAACCCGTGCGTTAATGAATTCATAAGATCGTGGAAGTTAAATACTAAGACAATGTCGAGTTAAGTACGATCAGACTTTGTGATCATAAAAATCCCGTTTTATGAATCGAATATGTGTGATAAAGTATTGACAATATCACATTACCGTGACGTAAGTGACATGAGACAATATAGTGAGATTGTGCCACGAATTAACTCTCTGAAATGCAAATAAAACCAATAATATTTGCATAGTGAATACATTATAAATGGTACAATCGCTCTAGTTGAACGCGGCGTAAACTATTGCACACGTACACCGAGAGTGACAGAGAACCTGCACACAAAAGTGTTTTAGACAATGAAGAAATATTCGAATTAACGCTATTAGTCATTTCATGCGAGTATCCGAATAAAATGTGGAACAAATAGTGTCGTGATGGAGTGTCAAGTGAAATTTAATTGGCGTATCACAATTCAATGACGCGGAGTAGATTAATCGTCTAATCTTCAGCCTGGACCTCGTCGCAGAATGAGGAACTACGCAGTTAGTCACCGCAAATTGGATACAAACACCAAGTAAATTATTATTATTCATGTACCATTAGATTAGGTTGCCACTGTCCTGCCACTCAAAAAGAACTCGCCACTGAGTTGAATATACATTTATTTAATTGCTCTAAGTAACGCAAATTGAGAAATATGAATCCATAGAGTAGGATATATTGAAATTTATAAAGTCATTAATTAACCTTTATTGATTTGTAGATGTTCATAAATGTTAGAGATAATATAACGGCATTGTGTATTTAATATGTTGTATAGAAACGCTAACTTTATTCAGAATTTAAATGACATTGAAAATATATAATAAATTTGTATTGTTCACGAAAGTTCATAGTGTCTGAGTCACATAATTGTTACTGACCCAAAACACCTGTTTACATATGGTGCTCCAGAACGCGGGACGTATTAAAGTTCAGTGATATCAGAGTGTATCATCATATATGGTATGCCCGTCCTGGAGCAGTAAACAAGAGCTGTAGTAAAAACCTACATTTATGGAAAACTCCTTAGAATGGTATACAATTAATTATCATACCTTACATGATGAAGTTCCTATGAGCAGATATATTTAGCATCAATAATAAACCATTTATCCAAACTGATAAAGAGTCGTCAATCATAGTAAACAAGGTAATTTAGTTATTTGAACAATTAACATTTACACTCATAACTTCACAGAAAATATAAAGTCGTATATGACCACCCAAACTTGGGGTTGCGACCTAATTAAAATCAATTAACTAATCTATGCAGATAAGTTTGCATATAATATGTAATATTGTATATGGCGCCCAAAGCGATTGCTCTATTAATTAATAATAAATATTATTAGTGAGTAGGCTGAGGACAGGCAGTGGCTATAAGCAATTGTTAGACAGCAAGTCAGTTGTAGAAAATAGACTTAGTTTAAGCATACTTGAATGATTACGCGTAGTCGCGCGAAAATGACAACCAATAATTCAGATAGTATGGAGTTCGATGTGAACAACCAGCTAGGCGTCGAAGGACGTAAGGAAGTTACGACGCAGAGTGAAAACGCCAGCGCCGGCGAGACTAGAAGGGCGGGGGGACAATCGTTAGTACCTCGCGAGATGAACTTTCAGTTATTGCTCGAGTTCGTTAAACAACAGAATGAAAAAATGAGCGAAAAAATGAAACAACAGAATGAAGACATGAGCGAAAAAATTAGCAAAAAATTAGACAACAGAATGAAGAAATGAGTGAAAAAATGAGCGAGAGACAGAGACAACAGAACGAAGAATTAAGCGAGAAACTAAGTGAGAAACAGAATAAACTAGGCGAGGAATTGAAACGACATAACGAAGAACAGATTGGAAAAATAAAAGTAGAATTGCAAGAACACACCAAGAAATGGGAAGAGAAAATTAGCGAGCTACAGAAAAAGAATGAACGTGGAATGAAAGAGTTGAAGAATGAATTAACAAGACATACCAAAGAAAGTAAAGAATTGAGAGAGAAGGACCGACAAGAATGGCAAGAAGCAATTAATAATACACAGAAGACAGTAGACCAAATAAATAACAAAATAGACACACATATTCAAGAAACCAACAGCAGGAAAGAAGAATTGAAAGGAGTTGTCATGAACAACGTAGAACGACTACGGACAGAACAAGGAGAAGCAGTAAACTCGTTAAAACAGAAGATCGTAGAAGTAGATGACAGACAACGATTGGCTGTACAGAAAATCAGTGAGACAGATAAAGAGAAGGAGACACGACTAGAAGAATTAAGAAACCACATCGCCAAAGTTAAAGAAGGCCAAGAACGACTACAGCGTCAATTGGCCAACGCAGAAGTCGGATCGACCGCAAGAACAGGTGGGCCGCATAACAGCGAATTAAAATACAACGGCACAGACCGATATCCCATCAAATTTCTCAAAGAACTGACTGAAATCCAGAACACATTCTACCCAAGTGACGATGTCAAATGGATCGGTCGACATTTAGAAGCAGACGCCGCGATTTGGTGGAGGGTAATACGAGACCAAATCCGTAATTTTGATGAATTTAAAGACCTCTTTACACAAAAGTATTGGGGAGAAGAAAGACAGGACGCAGTCAGAGACAGCCTAGAATTTGGCCGGTTTAATTGGAAGGGCAATCTGAGCGCAATACAGTATATAGAGCGCAAGCTACTTGAAAGCCGCCAATTAACGCCAGCAATCACTGATCGTCAGTTAATCAAAAAGATAGCGCGCCATTTTGGTAAGAATATTAAAATTGCTGTGGTGACAAGGGGGATTAATTCTATCCAAAACCTTGAATCATTGATTGCAGAGTACGCCACGATTAATCAGCGAACAACCAGAGATAACGACTTTGTAGGGAGTCACGAGAAGGTGAATGCCCGAGGTGTGGGGGAAGCAACAAATACACCCCAACCATTTCACAATAAGGGTGTCAGCTGGAAACAAAAACTACATGTGCCGAACAAGGAAAGTGAAAGCGGTCACAACTTTAAGGGGTTTGGACGACACACTAACCGACAGCCCATAAATTCCTTGGAATTTGTAAACAACGGTGCGTCAACCTCGACTGGTAAGGGGAACGACGTAGATAAAGAAAAAAAAAATTAACCCTACAATACAATGAGATTGCCGATATACTGACTAAGAACCGACTTCACGAAACTAACATACTATTACCAGATATTAGAAATGAATTAATTTATGAAGATGAATTAAAATTCGAACAACGGATTTCTAAGTGTCCAGAAATATTAATTAAGTTCAATAATAATATTACAGTCCTTGCCTTATTGGATACAGGGAGCGCGATTAATGCGTTGTCAGAAGAATGGTTCAACAAAAATAAACATTATTTAGAACCTTATGACGAATTAAGCATGACTAATACACTGATTATTAGTGCAGTAGGTAGTAAGTCTAAGCTAGTACGTGAAAACTTGTGACAAATGTAAACGTTGCAAGGATAGCCAAAATAGGAACCTGTTTGGCGGAACGATACCTATTTTACCATCAGAGAAAGGAGAACTCATTAGCGGTGATTATTACGGACCGTTACCAGTATCGACGGGTGGCGTAAAATACATCTTCGTCATGGTAGATAACTTTACAAAATATGTGAAGTTATACACGTTGAGAAGGGCAACAACGGTCGCAACTATCAGGAGAGTTCGACAATATATCGAAGAAATTGTAAAACCGAATGCAATATTAACGGACATGCGACGCAGTTTACATCGAAACAATGGGTGAAAGGAATGAGTGAACTTCAAATACAACCGAAGTACACTGCCATTCGTAACCCGTGCGCCAACCTTGCCGAACGTATTAATCGACAATTAGGAAACATGTTCCGTATATTCGTCGGCGAACAACACACTAAGTAGTCACGTTTTATTGCAACAATAGAAAGCTGCATTAATGAAACGTATCACGACACCATAGAAATAACACCATACGAAGCGCAGTTCGGTAGGAGACCAGCACGCGTTTGGGAAAAATACTTAAACCAAGAAATACATGAAAATAGTATAACGGACAACCACCAAATCTTTGTGAAAATGAAGCTGAAGAGAGAGAAGCACGCAAAAAAAATGAACGAGGATAACAACATTACCAAATTTAAAATGGGAGATCTAGTATTGGTAAGGACATATTGCCAATCCGATGCCATGCAGAAGAAAATTGACAAATTTTGTGAATTGTATTGTGGGCCCTATAAGGTGAAACAGGTCTTAGGGGAAGCTACATATATCTTGGTTGAATGCAGCGATGAACAGAAGGTCCGCGGCAAATTCAACATAAGGCAATTAAAAGCATATCATTCCCGGAAGGAAAGGGATTAAAGAAAGAAATCAACGTGAAAAATAATACATCAAATTATTTATGGATAAGACGTGTGTTTATGTTACATAAAGGAAGGAAAAGGCAAATTACTCAACGGCTAAGTGGGGAGAAGTTAGAGGAATATGTAACGCCTCTAACGGTAATAAAACAAACCATTCAAGTTTGCTTAGCTAAGAGATAGAAGTGCCTTTGTAATTAAATAAAGAACTATGTCATTGTGTTATAGTTAGTAGTGAAATCATAGACTAATTTGTAAAAATTTAAATTGTCTTGTTTCATGGTAAAATTCTGAACAATGTACGTGATAAGATAGAAATCGATAGAAGACAGTAAGAAAGGTTTGTTACTTAATCATATGAAATAATTAGCTATAAATTATTGGAACGTACAATAAGAAAAAAATCATATTATATAAATTGTGTAATCGTAAAAACTTTAATGAGAATTATAGTGTGGTAGTTGTTAAGTTCGAATAAAAAGGGAAATGTAAGTAAGGTTTTGTTCAGTTGAAATGAGATGTTATTGAAATAAGTGTAAAAAAAAAAAAATTTTTAGGGGAAGAAATTTTTTTTTTTTTATACGTATAAGAAGTACATTACTAATGTTTACATGGGTAAAATTTAGCGTAAATCAAATTGTAATATAATCTTTGGAAAATCTAACCAAGGATAATTGGAGTGAATAGGTAATCAAGATATTTATACGTAAGCTTATTGTGTTTTCTTTTGTTGTAACCAAGTTGGTAGGACGCTTGTCAACAAAATGTAAAATTTAGCTTGTAGATTATTTAGGAGTAATGCATATTAAAAACTTAAACGAAAAGAAAAAAATGTGATAACTAGTTAGCAACAAAAGAAAATTTCTTTTTACTTTATTTACTTAAAAGGAAGGAATTTTGTAGATATAGAACATGTAAATGAATATTAACTTAACCATTTAATTACTAGAAAATCTGTAAATGGATTCATAATCTCAAACAAGCGAGCAATAAATTCAGTATCGATGTTATGAACGACAGTGGTGTAATAATGACAGACAGTGTTGAAAATGGGGGAAGGAAAGGGTAAGTGACGCTACACTCTTTCATGTGGAAGATGATCTTTGGTGACTACACTCTTTTCAATGAAGAATGACCATTGATGAAATTTCAGCAAGGGCATTAATTTGCGATTCCTTGATTCGGGACTCATCAATGAACCCAAATTGGGGACTCTGTGAAGCAATTACAGTAGAGAATTTTTTTTTTAGTAAACGGCACTGTAGCGGGCGTCAACTGTCAAGAGTGATGCATGTTATAGCCAAACGGCCGCCGTTAGACAATGACTTAAGAAAGACAATGCCTCGGCACACAGCAGATGTTGGACGTGGATGAACGACATAAGCGCAAAAGGCTACAATAACAAAGAAACAAAAGACTGTGTCTTTTCGTCACAATTACCGACAAAGCGTGTACTAAGGGGACGCCAACATTTTCGACATACACGTGTGAGTTAGCGGCTGCACATGGACATAACATTTTCCACAAAAGCAGTCTAAGAGCGGATGCAATTAAGAACAAAAGAACATGCATAGCCGCACAGCGGGTAACTTGCTTGCTGGCACGACATACGGAGCATCTTATAGGGCTGCAGAACAGATGTTAGTTCCTGGAAGATGACCACCATCAGCGTGTGAACGTAACAAGGGAAGTCGAGGACAATATGGCGATTCGACACACCCGGGTTATGGTACACACATGTGCGGAAAGGAAATCGCTTGGAAAGGACACTAGGGAACGTAAGACAATCACGTAACAGACAACCGTGTAATTAGGTCCGTCGTCATACGGGGAGGTGGTGTGGACAGCAAGACTTTTAGAGAGGGGTCTTGACTGACCTATCAGGAACAAGGAATTCGGCAAAGGCGGGTGTTAAGAAGACGTCAACATGGAGACAAGGGTGAAGAGCTAATGGGAAGTAGACTAGAGACCCCAGCCAAAGTATATAGGAGGAGCCTTCGCAGAATCGGAAGCGAGAAGCCAATCATGACAGTAAGGGTATGATATCCGTGGAGGGAGTCGTGTTGCTGAAGAAATAAAATTAGGTGTTCAGTCGATTTAGAGAGTTCAGTCTATTTTAAATCTCAGTTCAGTCGATTTTCAATTCTCAAACAGTCAATTTGAGTTCAGTCTCAGTTCGGTCGTATTCTAATTTTTGTCAGTCAATTCTATTTCGGTATAAATCAGCCAGAGTCTTTCAGATGGACTGTAGTAAAGTGTATTGATACAAGCAGAGAGATCGTTCGGGAGTGCATCAGAAACTATGTAAAACTGTAGAACTAACCCGTGCGTTAATAGAATTCATAAGATCGTGGAAGTTAAATACTAAGACAATGTCGAGTTAAGTACGATCAGACTTTGTGATCATAAAAATCCCGTTTTATGAATCGAATACGTGTGATGAAGTATTGACAATATCACATTACCGTGACGTAAGTGACATGAGACAATATAGTGAGATTGTGCCACGAATTAACTCTCTGAAATGCAAATAAAACCAATTATATTTGCATAGTGAATACATTATAAATGGTACAATCGCTCTAGTTGAACGCGGCGTAAACTATTGCACACGTACACCGAGAGTGACAGAGAACCTGCACACAAAAGTGTTTTAGACAATGAAGAAATATTCGAATTAACGCTATTAGTCATTTCATGCGAGTATCCCAATAAAATGTGGAACAAATAGTGTCGTGACGGAGTGTCAAGTGAAATTTAATTGGCGTATCACAATTCAATGACGCGGAGTAGATTAATCTTTCTTATCTTCAGCCTGGACCTCGTCGCAGAATGAGGAACTACGCAGTTAGTCACCGCAAATTGGATACAAACACCAAGTAAATTATTATTATTCATGTACCATTAGATTAGGTTGCCACTGTCCTGCCACTCAAAAAGAACTCGCCACTGAGTTGAATATACATTTATTTAATTGCTCTAAGTAACGCAAATTGAGAAATATGAATCCATAGAGTAGGATATATTGAAATTTATAAAGTCATTAATTAACCTTTATTGATTTGTAGATGTTCATAAATGTTAGAGATAATATAACGGCATTGTGTATTTAATATGTTGTATAGAAACGCTAACTTTATTCAGAATTTAAATGACATTGAAAATATATAATAAATTTGTATTGTTCACGAAAGTTCATAGTGTCTGAGTCACATAATTGTTACTGACCCAAAACACCTGTTTACATATGGTGCTCCAGAACGCGGGACGTATTAAAGTTCAGTGATATCAGAGTGTATCATCATATATGGTATGCCCGTCCTGGAGCAGTAAACAAGAGCTGTAGTAAAAACCTACATTTATGGAAAACTCCTTAGAATGGTATACAATTAATTATCATACCTTACATGATGAAGTTCCTATGAGCAGATATATTTAGCATCAATAATAAACCATTTATCCAAACTGATAAAGAGTCGTCAATCATAGTAAACAAGGTAATTTAGTTATTTGAACAATTAACATTTACACTCATAACTTCACAGAAAATATAAAGTCGTATATGACCACCCAAACTTGGGGTTGCGACCTAATTAAAATCAATTAACTAATCTATCCAGATAAGTTTGCATAAAATATGTAATATTGTATATGGCGCCCAACGCGATTGCTCGATTAATTAATAATAATTATTATTAGTGAGTAGGCTGAGGACAGGCAGTGGCTATAAGCAATTGTTAGACAGTAAGTCAGTTGTAGAAAATAGACTTAGTTTAAGCATACTTGAATGATTACGCGTAGTCGCGCGAAAATGACAACCAATAATTCACATAGTATGGAGTTCGACGTGAACAACCAGCTAGGCGTCGAAGGACGTGAGGAAGATACGACGCAGAGTGAAAACGCCAGCGCCGGCGAGACTACAAGGGCGGGGGGACTATCGTTAGTACCTCGCGAGATGAACTTTCAGTTATTGCTCGAGTTCGTTAAACAACAGAATGAAAAAATGAGCGAAAAAATGAAACAACAGAATGAAGAAATGAGCGAAAAATGAGCGAAAAAATTAAACAACAGAATGAAGAAATGAGTGAACAAATGAGCGAGAGACAGAGACAACAGAACGAAGAATTAAGCGAGAAACTAAGTGAGAAACAGAATAAACTAGGCGAGGAATTGAAACGACATAACGAAGAACAGGTTGGAAAAATAAAAGTAGAATTGCAAGAACACACCAAGAAATGGGAAGAGAAAATTAGCGAGCTACAGAAAAAGAATGAACGTGGAATGAAAGAGTTGAAGAATGAATTAACAAGACATACCAAAGAAAGTAAAGAATTGAGAGAGAAGGACCGACAAGAATAGCAAGAAGCAATTAATAATACACAGAAGACAGTAGACCAAATAAATAACAAAATAAACACACATATTCAAGAAACCAACAGCAGGAATGAAGAATTGAAAGGAGTTGTCATGAACAACGTAGAACGACTACGGACAGAACAAGGAGAAGCAGTAAACTCGTTAAAACAGAAGATCGTAGAAGTAGATGACAGACAACGATCGGCTGTACAGAAAATCAGTGAGACAGATAAAGAGAAGGAGACACGACTAGAAGAATTAAGAAACCACATCGCCAAAGTTAAAGAAGGCCAAGAACGACTACAGCGTCAATTGGCCAACGCAGAAGTCGGATCGACCGCAAGAACAGGTGGGCCGCATAACAGCGAATTAAAATACAACGGCACAGACCGATATCCCATCGAATTTCTCAAAGAACTGACTGAAATCCAGAACACATTCTACCCAAGTGACTATGTCAAATGGATCGGTCGACATTTAGAAGCAGACGCCGCGATTTGGTGGAGGGTGATACGAGACCAAATCCGTAATTTTGATGAATTTAAAGACCTCTTTACACAAAAGTATTGGGGAGAAGAAAGACAGGACGCAGTCAGAGACAGCCTAGAATTTGGCCGGTTTAATTGGAAGGGCAATCTGAGCGCAATACAGTATATGGAGCGCAAGCTACTTGAAAGCCGCCAATTAACGCCAGCAATCACTGATCGTCAGTTAATCAAAAAGATAGCGCGCCATTTTGGTAAGAATATTAAAATTGCTGTGGTGACAAGGGGGATTAATTCTATCCAAAACCTTGAATCATTGATTGCAGAGTACGCCACGATTAATCAGCGAACAACCAGAGATAACGACTTTGTAGGGAGTCACGAGAAGGTGAATGCCCGAGGTGTGGGGGAAGCAACAAATACACCCCAACCATTTCACAATAAGGGTGTCAGCTGGAAACAAAAACTACATGTGCCGAACAAGGAAAGTGAAAGCGGTCACAACTTTAAGGGGTTTGGACGACACACTAACCGACAGCCCATAAATTCCTTGGAATTTGTAAACAACGGTGCGTCAACCTCGACTGGTAAGGGGAACGACGTAGATAAAGAAAAAAAAAATTAACCCTACAATACAATGAGATTGCCGATATACTGACTAAGAACCGACTTCACGAAACTAACATACTATTACCAGATATTAGAAATGAATTAATTTATGAAGATGAATCAAAATTCGAACAACGGATTTCTAAGTGTCCAGAAATATTAATTAAGTTCAATAATAATATTACAGTCCTTGCCTTATTGGATACAGGGAGCGCGATTAATGCGTTGTCAGAAGAATGGTTCAACAAAAATAAACATTATTTAGAACCTTATGACGAATTAAGCATGACTAATACACTGATTATTAGTGCAGTAGTTAGTAAGTCTAAGCTAGTACGTGAAAACTTGTGACAAATGTAAACGTTGCAAGGATAGCCAAAATAGGAACCTGTTTGGCGGAACGATACCTATTTTACCATCAGAGAAAGGAGAACTCATTAGCGGTGATTATTACGGACCGTTACCAGTATCGACGGGTGGCGTAAAATACATCTTCGTCATGGTAGATAACTTTACAAAATATGTGAAGTTATACACGTTGAGAAGGGCAACAACGGTCGCAACTATCAGGAGAGTTCGACAATATATCGAAGAAATTGTAAAACCGAATGCAATATTAACGGACATGCGACGCAGTTTACATCGAAACAATGGGTGAAAGGAATGAGTGAACTTCAAATACAACCGAAGTACACTGCCATTCGTAACCCGTGCGCCAACCTTGCCGAACGTATTAATCGACAATTAGGAAACATGTTCCGTATATTCGTCGGCGAACAACACACTAAGTGGGCACGTTTTATTGCAACAATAGAAAGCTGCATTAATGAAACGTATCACGACACCATAGAAATAACACCATACGAAGCGCAGTTCGGTAGGAGACCAGCACGCGTTTGGGAAAAATACTTAAACCAAGAAATACATGAACATAGTATAACGGACAACCACCAAATCTTTGTGAAAATGAAGCTGAAGAGAGAGAAGCACGCAAGAAAAATGAACGAGGATAACAAAATTACCAAATTTAAAATGGGAGATCTAGTATTGGTAAGGACATATTGCCAATCGGCTGCCATGCAGAAGAAAATTGAAAATTTTGTGAATTGTATTGTGGGCCCTATAAGGTGAAACAGGTCTTAGGGGAAGCTACATATATCTTGGTTGAATGCAGCGATGAACAGAAGGTCCGCGACAAATTCAACATAAGGCAATTAAAAGCATATCATTCCCGGAAGGAAAGGGATTAAAGAAAGAAATCAACGTGAAAAATAATACATCAAATTATTTATGGATAAGACGTGTGTTTATGTTACATAGAGGAAGGAAAAGGCAAATTACTCAACGGCTAAGTGGGGAGAAGTTAGAGGAATACGTAACGCCTCTAACGGTAATAAAACAAACCATTCAAGTTTGCTTAGCTAAGAGATAGAAGTGCCTTTGTAATTAAATCAAGAACTATGTCATTGTGTTATAATCAGTAGTGAAATCATAGACTAATTTGTAAAAATTTAAATTGTCTTGTTTCATGGTAAAATTCTGAATAATGTACGTGATAAGATAGAAATCGATAGAAGACAGTAAGAAAGGTTTGTTACTTAATCATATGAAATAATTAGCTATAAATTATTGGAACGTACAATAAGAAAAAAAATCATATTATATAAATTGTGTAATCGTAAAAACTTTAATGAGAATTATAGTGTGGTAGTTGTTAAGTTCGAATAAAAAGGGAAATGTAAGTAAGGTTTTGTTCAGTTGAAATGAGATGTTATTGAAGTAAGTGTAAAAAAAAAAATTTTTTTTGGGAAGAAATTTTTTTTTTTTATACGTATAAGAAGTACATTACTAATGTTTATATGTGTAAAATTTAGCGTAAATCAAATTGTAATATAATCTTTGGAAAATCTAACCAAGGATAATTGGAGTGAATAGGTAATAAAGATATTTATACGTAAGCTTATTGTGTTTTCTTTTGTTGTAACCAAGTTGGTAGGACGCTTGTCAACAAAATGTAAAATTTAGCTTGTAGATTATTTAGGAGTAATGCATATTAAAAACTTAAACGAAAAGAAAAAATTGTGATAAATAGTTAGCAACAAAAGAACATTTCTTTTTACTTTATTTACTTAAAAGGAAGGAATTTTGTAGATATAGAACATGTAAATGAATATTAACTTAACCATTTAATTACTAGAAAATCTGTAAATGGATTCATAATCTCAAACAAGCGAGCAATAAATTCAGTATCGATGTTATGAACGACAGTGGTGTAATAATGACAGACAGTGTTGAAAATGGGGGAAGGAAAGGGTAAGTGACGCTACACTCTTTCATGTGGAAGATGATCTTTGGTGACTACACTCTTTTCAATGAAGAATGACCATTGATGAAATTTCAGCAAGGGCATTAATTTGCGATTCCTTGATTCGGGACTCATCAATGAACCCAAATTGGGGACTCTGTGAAGCAATTACAGTAGAGAATTTTTTTTTTAGTAAACGGCACTGTAGCGGGCGTCAACTGTCAAGAGTGATGCATGTTATAGCCAAACGGCCGCCGTTAGACAATGACTTAAGAAAGACAATGCCTCGGCACACAGCAGATGTTGGACGTGGATGAACGACATAAGCGCAAAAGGCTACAATAACAAAGAAACAAAAGACTGTCTTTTCGTCACAATTACCGACAAAGCGTGTACTAAGGGGACGCCAACATTTTCGACATACACGTGTGAGTTAGCGGCTGCACATGGACATAACATTTTCCACAAAAGCAGTCTAAGAGCGGATGCAATTAAGAACAAAAGAACATGCATAGCCGCACAGCGGGTAACTTGCTTGCTGGCACGACATACGGAGCATCTTATAGGGCTGCAGAACAGATGTTAGTTCCTGGAAGATGACCACCATCAGCGTGTGAACGTAACAAGGGAAGTCGAGGACAATACGGCGATTCGACACACCCGGGTTATGGTACACACATGTGCGGAAAGGAAATCGCTTGGAAAGGACACTAGGGAACGTAAGACAATCACGTAACAGACAACCGTGTAATTAGGTCCGTCGTCATACGGGGAGGTGGTGTGGACAGCAAGACTTTTAGAGAGGGGTCTTGACTGACCTATCAGGAACAAGGAATTCGGCAAAGGCGGGTGTTAAGAAGACGTCAACATGGAGACAAGGGTGAAGAGCTAATGGGAAGTAGACTAGAGACCCCAGCCAAAGTATCTAGGAGGAGCCTTCGCAGAATCGGAAGCGAGAAGCCAATCATGACAGTAAGGGTATGATATCCGTGGAGGGAGTCGTGTTGCTGAAGAAATAAAATTAGGTGTTCAGTCGATTTAGAGAGTTCAGTCTATTTTAAATCTCAGTTCAGTCGATTTTCAATTCTCAAACAGTCAATTTGAGTTCAGTCTCAGTTCGGTCGTATTCTAATTTTTGTCAGTCAATTCTATTTCGGTATAAATCAGCCAGAGTCTTTCAGATGGACTGTAGTAAAGTGTATTGATACAAGCAGAGAGATCGTTCGGGAGTGCATCAGAAACTATGTAAAACTGTAGAACTAACCCGTGCGTTAATAGAATTCATAAGATCGTGGAAGTTAAATACTAAGACAATGTCGAGTTAAGTACGATCAGACTTTGTGATCATAAAAATCCCGTTTTATGAATCGAATACGTGTGATAAAGTATTGACAATATCACATTACCGTGACGTAAGTGACATGAGACAATATAGTGAGATTGTGCCACGAATTAACTCTCTGAAATGCAAATAAAACCAATTATATTTGCATAGTGAATACATTATAAATGGTACAATCGCTCTAGTTGAACGCGGCGTAAACTATTGCACACGTACACCGAGAGTGACAGAGAACCTGCACACAAAAGTGTTTTAGACAATGAAGAAATATTCGAATTAACGCTATTAGTCATTTCATGCGAGTATCCCAATAAAATGTGGAACAAATAGTGTCGTGACGGAGTGTCAAGTGAAATTTAATTGGCGTATCACAATTCAATGACGCGGAGTAGATTAATCGTCTTATCTTCAGCCTGGACCTCGTCGCAGAATGAGGAACTACGCAGTTAGTCACCGCAAATTGGATACAAACACCAAGTAAATTATTATTATTCATGTACCATTAGATTAGGTTGCCACTGTCCTGCCACTCAAAAAGAACTCGCCACTGAGTTGAATATACATTTATTTAATTGCTCTAAGTAACGCAAATTGAGAAATATAAATCCACAGAGTAGGATATATTGAAATTTATAAAGTCATTAATTAACCTTTATTGATTTGTAGATGTTCATAAATGTTAGAGATAATATAACGGCATTGT
This sequence comes from Magicicada septendecula, assembly GCA_034769895.1. Lineage (NCBI taxonomy): Eukaryota > Metazoa > Arthropoda > Insecta > Hemiptera > Cicadidae > Magicicada > Magicicada septendecula. Next base: position 244,859,893 of record CM068374.1, on the reverse strand, counting down.
GTATTTAATATGTTGTATAGAAACGCTAACTTTATTCAGAATTTAAATGACATTGAAAATATATAATAAATTTGTATTGTTCACGAAAGTTCATAGTGTCTGAGTCACATAATTGTTACTGACCCAAAACACCTGTTTACATATGGTGCTCCAGAACGCGGGACGTATTAAAGTTCAGTGATATCAGAGTGTATCATCATATATGGTATGCCCGTCCTGGAGCAGTAAACAAGAGCTGTAGTAAAAACCTACATTTATGGAAAACTCCTTAGAATGGTATACAATTAATTATCATACCTTACATGATGAAGTTCCTATGAGCAGATATATTTAGCATCAATAATAAACCATTTATCCAAACTGATAAAGAGTCGTCAATCATAGTAAACAAGGTAATTTAGTTATTTGAACAATTAACATTTACACTCATAACTTCACAGAAAATATAAAGTCGTATATGACCACCCAAACTTGGGGTTGCGACCTAATTAAAATCAATTAACTAATCTATGCAGATAAGTTTGCATAAAATATATAATATTGTACTTTCCTCTGAACGCTGTCGCCTCGCTTTAAGTTGAACACGGTACACTTCGCACAAATGCGGGTCACTGTACCGTAATTCCAGAGCTTTTGTTAATTCGGCATAGATGTTCTGGCTGTCAGATGGCACTTTCTTTATTAGCTCTGCGGCAGGTCCTTTTAAAGTAAGAATTAATGAAAGCCCTTTCTGTTCTTCCGTCCATTTATTTAAGCGAGCGGCAGCTTCAAATTGGCGAATATAAGTTTCCCAGTGAATGCTTCCATTAAATGATTGGGCCTTTGCAAAAAGTGGCCCTACTTCAGTTAATAGCGTTCTTTGATTTCTCTGATATTTTGAATCTTCTAATCCTGACATACTTGTTTTCATAGTTGACACAGATTTTTCTATTTCAGATATTCTGCAACTTATTTGTTCAGCTCGCCTTGTAACAGGACGAATTTTGCAGTGATATCATCTTGTACGAACGTTTTAACGTCGTCTGCTTGACAACTAAATTCTTCTTTTTGCCGTTCCCTGCTGTTTCATTTTCAGGCGTACGTTTTTCATCATGTCGGCGCCTTTCCTCTGCTTCTTCTCTTTTGTGTCTTCGTTCTTCTTTTTGTTGTTCCTGTTCTTGCTATAGCATTGTTCGGAATGCTTCTATCATCTGACTGGTATCCATTTTATTTTTATGAACTACCACAAATACCACTCTTCTACGAAGTGTCCTCTGTTTCCAGTGTTAACCGTTCTATCAAAGTTCTGACACCACTGTTACGACGGTCTACTGATCGTCGTAAGTACAGTGGAAAACAAAAAGCAAGACACCAGTTCCGTCACTGATCACCAGCTTTAATTATCACAATTAAACAGTTTATAATTAACTCGTACAATATTTCCAGTTAGATTTGTCCACACGAATAACAATGTCTATTAATAGAGTTTCACACAATTATTAACACAATACTACTTCACTTTGACAACACTCAATCCGCATTAGCGAAAATCGCTCACGTAACTCAACTGACAACCCGGCTGCTATGGCTTTATATCGGCTGCGGTGAGGTCCAGTGCAGCTTTGCCTACTTACTTCACGCAGGCGACTTAATGCCTATCTCAAAGTGTTCCTGGAACTCATTAGAACCACCTACGTGAATGACGCAACACAAGCCACGCTGGACGGGGAGAGTGGAGAATATTCTGGATTGTTCGGTTCTCTTCTCGTAACAATATATAATAATTAAATAAGTAGATATAAGTTAAATCTGTATTTACTTTTTTCGTATGAGCCACTGTGAACTACGTTTGCTTCAACTGGTTCCTCCCTTCTTCTGCTCTCTCTTCCTCCACTTTGTCTAGAGATCTTAAGTTAATTTCTGTAACGTAACACTACCGGTTACAGCCAGTTGTGTGGTAAAACACATTTATATCAGTAGTATATTCTGATGTAGATTATTAATATTAATTTTAGTAATGTTAGTAAGTAGACATACCGATGAGAATTGTACCAAGTATTCGTTATATAGTAAGAGGTGTGTACTAGCTTGGCGACACGTTGGCGCCGAGCAAGTGAAAAATTGTATTGTATGTACAACGTTTTAAGTCGTAAAGATATAAAACGCTTTGTTTGCACAAAACAGCAAAAAATATGAAGTACCGTTAGAAAGAGGGTGTTTTCGGCCTTCAAAATACAAAGAGTGATACGTCATAACGGGGGTGGTTTTAGAAAGCTAATTTCTCTTTTTAACGAGGTAACGTTCTGGCGGAAAGAAGTGCGCGTCTATAAGAGTTCTCCAATAAAAGATAGCGTCACCTCTGCGCGCGAAGTTATTTCGAGTGTTAACTGGATAATTTCAAACTTACCGGCAACACGTTTGAATTTTGGCCAATGAAGGTAATCTTAAGAGTAGCGGCAGTATGGGAAGTCTATGTGAAACTATAAAATAACTCGTGAAGGAACTTAGAGGAGAACTGAAGAATCGGCAGTCAGTTACCAGTTAATAAGCAGTCAGTCCGTGGAAGTTTGTTAGTGGCAGTTTTTGCTAGTTGTTGTTAGAGAGAGTTAGAAGTTATGTCTTAAACAATCATTAAGCAATCTAAGACAGTCTGTAACATATTCATTCAGTCAATCAGTATTCGGTCATTAGAAAAACCAGTTAGTTATCGTCATGAAGAATAAAGTAAGTAGTTAGGGGGAAGTGAAGAAAAGAACAAGCAGTTATTAATACGTCAAGCAGTATTATTTATCCTGTGCGCGGCATCAAGAGCGAAGCAGTATTATTTATCCTGTGCACAGTATCAAGAGGGAAGCAGTATTATTTATCATGTGCGCGGCCGTATGAGAAAGTTAAAGTTTCGGAGGGCGTGGAGATGAATGGTTATCGCGATAGTGAGTGAATAAAAGCAAAGTAAGATCAATTGTATTGTGAGGTGTAAAGTGTGGAACGAGCAGGACGGAGTAATGGATAATCAAACTCAAGTAGTCGTATCAAATTAAAATGTCCTAATTAAATAATTTCATGTAGTATAGTTGTCTACCTAAGTTTAACCCGTTTTATTCTAAAAGAACCCATGAAGTGTTCAGATGCTGAAGTGTATTTTATATCTTACGACATAGAATCAGAGTACAAAGTTTAATTATTTAATATAAATTTGAATGATAGTTCGATATTTATGATATGTTAGAACTTAAGTCATGTCGTTGATCAAAGTTAATTTATGATGAGAATGAAGGAGATTTCTAGTTCCAAGAGTAATTTAGCCATGTTATAAATAATATTCAATGTGTGAATTAATCTCTTATAAATTATAATAATATTCAATGTGTTAATCAATCTCTTATAAATTATAAATTATATTCAATGTGTTAACTAATCTCATAAATTATAGAGAATAGTCAATGGACTAATTAAGCTCTCATTAATGATAGATGATATTCAATGTGTAAATTAAGTCCTTATCAATGATAAATGATATTCAATGTGTTCATGAATCTCTTGTGACAATTAGAAAGAGATAAAGAATTTTAATAGCAATTGAGAAGTTATTTAATCTGTCAATTTGTAATGATAATGATGTTATATGTCATATTATTTAAATGTATACAAGTGATAAATATAGTATTGTTTATTTAGCATCTGAACATAAGAGTTGTTATTAACAAAAACCCCTGAGATTCCTAATTATCTCTGGCGCCCAGCAATTTATATTTAATAATTATAACATAAGTTTAAATAATTGTATATTTGGCGTACGAACGTAAAGCTTTTAAAAGAACCGCGTCCAGCGAGAAGTTATATTTAGCGCACCAAAACGTGGAGCAAGAGATTTGTTATATTTCTTAATAGAATTTCTTTTCAAATTACTAATCTTATTTCGATATGAATAAGTTATTCTGAATTAATATTTAATACGTAAATTAATGAATGTAAATTAAATCTGTTTTGTACTTTTATTGATTTATTTTGTTAACCGACTTCAAAAAGAACAAGGTTCTATATTCGTTCCTGTGTTTTTTTGTGTTTATTTGCAGATTATTCAAGAACAGCTAGACCTATTTTAATAAATCTTTTTTTATATGAAATGGCGTGTTCCTGCGATGGTCCCAAATTATTTAAAATTGGTATTGGACCAGTACTGTACTGAATACTGTATTTTATACTTACACTTGAGTTTTGAAAATTCAATAATAGACTGACGTTACTGAGTTACTGGGGTTACGTTTGTATCATTAGCTTTTGTTATGCTCAAATAACGATGTAAACAGTATGGAGTTCTTCAATACTCACAAAACGCATAGAGCACGATTCACCTCTACGATCCTTTGGCCTTCTATTATTTTAATTAAGCAACCAAAATTATTTGGTGTCACTCTGTTCTGTTTGTGTAGCTACTGAAAATGAATTAGAATCAAGAATCCCATAGGCCTATTTGTGATTTTTTAAGAAACCAATCAAACTATTTTGCAAATTTGAAAAACTTTCGTTATTTTGATCTTTATCAATATGGACATCAACAGATAGATCAAACCGAACGTTGAAATGTATCCAACGATTATTAAAACATAACCGTGACTGAAATTCCGTCATCGCTAAATACTCCCTATTTTACTATTGAGTAATAGGATTTGCTGGCAATGATATGCATTCTGTATAATACCTATCATTTACTATAACTGTGCGGTATATGTCATTTATGCCCCAAGTATTTGGATCTAATAAGAATAATAGAAAAAATCCTACACAAGCAACTGCTGCTATGCGAGTATACTGTTTACTACATGAATTAATGTTGAACCGTTTATCACCTTGATGAAATGAACCAGGTAAAACCGATATGCCATCGTTTATAGTTACATATTTATTTAACTCATCAATCGGTGTTTTGATATTTCTTTGTTGGAACTCTTGAGTATGCATTTGCATGTCATCTCTGTATTCCACATTTTCTACCACCTGAACTATCTGAGAGACATTATAATCTAGTTCTTTGCAAAGTTGGGTTTTTCGTTAAGATGTAAATTGTTATGCTTTAATAACCACTGAAATCCAATTCTTCTTCATTCAATATTTATTTGAAATTCTCTGTGCTGCTGCAGATTTTTGGCCCTTTCTGCTATAATTACTAATTCTCCATCACGCAAAGGTAATAGGAGTTGTTCAGCAACTTCTACGATGTTGCAAATTAAACTAATTGTCCTTTACACAATTTTGGCTAAAACTATTCTGTATCTTCATGGTTTTTAAATATATAATTATTCTTGTCAGCATTAGTTGTTCTATATCCATTAATTCTTCAATTCTGGTGGTACAGGTATGACGTCCATTTATTCCAAAACGTTACAGAAGTAAAATTTACGTTTCTTTATATCGCTAGAGCAACGAGTGCGTATCACAAAATTAGACAATTCATTGTATAGAATCTAAATCATAGTTACGTTAGAAACCGCTAGGAGTCACATAGAATAGAAACTATCAAAATCTATGCGACTTGGATAGAAACTAAATCATAGTTAAGTTAGAGTCGCATAGAATGTGAACAGTGTTGGCGAGAAAGGAGTTTTCGCACCCACAAGAGAATAGTGACCGGTAAGGTAGAAAATACAAATGTGAATTCGTCTTTTATACCTTATGTTTAAAATGATTTTTATGAAGGTGAAATATTGTAGCACTCAGTGACCAACTGGCAACACTATTTTTACGTCTGTTTCGTTACACACTGAATCAGTTTACTGCTCTAGAGGCACGAGGTGTACGGGATTGAGCCGGGCACCATAGTGCCGGACATGAAGTTCTCACTTCAAACAGTGACTTGGCACCGACTTCAAAAAGTCCATTGGAATAAAATTATGTGAACTCTTGTTTTTTTTAGCCACGTAGCATAAGATAGTAAGTGCATAAATTCGTAATAAATGTTTGTTAGGGAGTGTTTTACAAAATTTCCGTTTTGGATAGGATTGAATGTAAAAATTATTTTTCTTTTTTTAGATCCTTTAATAAAATAAATTCAAGCGTAATAAAACACTTTTATTTTCTTTGAAGTTGATTTAATTTTGTTTTCCAACCATTTTACTTCCATATTCCTTAAGGAATGGAAGTATGGTGATGGCAAAAAAAATCGTGTTCGAGATTATTGCAGATTCTGATTGTACTACACTCAAACATGAAAAAAAGTCGTTTTCCGAAAAGTGTCTGTGTGTGTGTGTGTCTGTCTGTGTGTCTGTGTGTCTGTAGATTTTTTTTCTATGGCAAACGATAACTGCCGCAAATTCAAACAGAATCAAATAATTTTTTGCATACACCCTTGATTTGTAGAGTACTCACGACCTATTGTTTTTGGTGAAGATCGGTTGAGGGAAAGGGGTAGTTTACCAGCAACGGTTTTTTTTTTATCAAGGGAAATTTTTTTTTTGGCAAACGATAACAGCCGCAAATTCAAACAGAATTAAATAATGTTTCGTATACAGCCCTGAATTGTAGAGTTCTCAAGACCTATTGCTTTTGGTGAAGATCGGTTAAGGGAAAGGGGTAGTTTACCTGCAACATTTTATGTTTTAACAAGGGTATTTTCTATGGCAAACGATAACAGCCGAAAATTCAAACAGAATCAAATAATGTTTTGCATACAGCCCTGATTTGTAGAGTACTCAAGACCTATTGTTTTTGGTGAAGATCGGTTAAGGGGAAGGGGTAGTTTACCTGCAACGTTTTTTTATCAAGCGTATTTTCTATGGAAAACGATAACAGCCTCAAATTCAAACAGAATCAAATAATTTTTTGGATACGTCCCTGAATTGTGGAGGTCTCAAGGACTTTCAATTTTAGTGAAGATCGGTTAAGGGGGAGGGGTAGTTTACCTGCAACCTTTTACGTTTTAACAAGAGTACAGTACTTGAAAATTTATTTAAACTTTTTGAAACAATGGTAATTGTTAAAAATAAAATAATTTTGTTGCCAGTCAATAAAATTACAATTTTTTCATTTTAATGTAATATAATATTTTTCATTTAATACGGCAATAAAAAGGCAGGTAAGACACAAACACACACACACACACACACAAAATTCACGTTATTTCTGGCCTCACTCATGTTTATTTTCTTACGTTTGCACGCTTTTTAAATGGAAAGTGCCGAAACCCACACCAACATAACGCGTGCAAGCCGAAAAAATGGACATCAATTTGCTTACTGGCGAAGCTAGTAGTTAATGAATGGGTAGGCAAAAACCTTATCTTAAATTTTTTTTAAGGAATCACTAAAAGGACGGTGGGTCAAATCGGACGCTGAGGTAGAGTTTGCTGTAACCGAATGGTTCCACAAACAGCCGTAAGAATTTTACTAGCAGGGAATCTACAGGTTAGCGCAACAGTGGAACTCATGTCTTAATGTTATTGGAGACTTCTTTTAAAATCGTTGAATAAAAAATGCTTTACAGCTCTATACGTGTGTCTATTGAACAATCCTTGTATTAGTCATACACAATAATACAACTGATTGAACTTCAAATTTTTAAACTTGATTAGTTTCTATATATATGTTTAATGTTACAAATAATTCAAATAACAATCTTGATCATCTGTTAGTTCAGCGGAATAACAGTGACACTTTTAATACCCGCATAAAATAAACACTTAGAAACAACACAGGCGCTTTAACTTAACTGTTTGGACCACAGAAGTGAGGCATGCCTCAACGCTCTATGTGTACAGCGCGGGACAATCCCCCCTCCCTACACTTCCCTATCACACCACTACATTGCTTACATACGATGTATACAAAAAACGCTGAGGCAAGTTCAGGTTGCCTCATTCGCTTTAAACGAACTATGCCGAATCTCACCTGTCACCATCTAGCGGTCGCTCAATAAAGCACGTTTCGGTTTAATAAATTTGACAGTCGCAGTAACAATGTATAATCTTTACGTTATGTAGTTCATACGTATTTATAATTTTTATTCTACAGAATTTTTTAGGGTAGGCATTGGCTCAATTGCCTCCATGTAACTTCGCCACTGATATATATGTGTACAACGTTATCGGCAACAAAGAAGTAGTTTTTGTTAAAATTCCTTCCCGGGATATTTGGCCGTAGTCCAATGTTTCTACAAAACCAGACGTTTCAGCAATGCCATCGACTTCCATCATCAGTGAAAATCGAGTGCGATAACGTGAGGTGGTATACGTTAGTGACCACAGTACTGTGGTTAAGGCTGAAGCAGTAAGTAGAAAGAAGTAGTTTCTATGGTAATATTTCATTTCGAAAATGATTTTAAATATAAATCTTAGAATATGGAAGTCATGTATGGTTCTCCATACCGATATTTTTATTATCAAATTAATTTCCCATTACATGTGAATATAAGAATGCGCGGTATTCATATTCTCAGACCGTTGTGACTGGAAGTAGCCTATCCGTTTCGCTAATAATGTTGTAAGTTACGTTTGTTTTATACATTTACCATTTATATTTCAGAACTACGTACATTAGAAGAATACATTTTATATTTACGAATGATTCTCACCTGATACTTAATAAGTTTCACATGACAGATGTATTACATTTTATTAAATGTGTTTATTTCTAAAAAGAAAGAAAGTAAGAAACCGATGGTGATGTTTGTGTTGTTATTGGTGGTCGTCATAGTGAAAGCTATAGTGGTTATGATGGTGACAATTAATACTGATGACTACAGTAAATGAACCTACTCGTCTTTAATGTAGCTGAACAGAATTTTATGCACAAGCACCAGAATATTTAATGACTTATGACCTAGGCCTACTACAATAAAACTGTTTTCGAATTTTTTGAAGCTTTGATGTGTGTAAACTAATATATTCATAAAACAATATTGAAACGAATGGAACCGCCTGGAAAGCCGAAAGCGTTCTCCACCCGTCCCTCCTATAGTCGACAGGTGTAACCTCAGTCAAGGCCGGACTCAAGTACGTTCCAGTGTATATAATAACACTTCCTCAAGCACACTTGTGTTCCAGTTCCTCAAGCACACTTGGCGTGCAGTAAGGAAGGAAAGCTATTCTGGACCTCTACGCGACTTTTAAAAAAAAGAGCGTCTGGCTTAGTCCAGTCAGTTGTGTTGAGCGATTTTCTTTAGTGCAGATAGGGTGGCGATTTACACAAGTGCGGCGAAGTGTTATTGTGTTACAGTTGGTGTGGAATTCTAATAGTGGACATTATTATTGCGTGTGAACAAATTTAACTGGAATTATTGTACAAGACGAATCATGCTGAATAGCTTGTTTATTACAAAATACTAATTATGGTAATTAAAGCAGGAATTTATGTTTCACTGGTGTCTGTATTTTGTTTTTCACTGTGCCATATGATGATAAGTGAGACTGCGTAACAATATATTATATATTAAATTCAGGTAATTGTAGCAGATCTAAAGTCTGTAACGCTGATCTGATGAAAATCTATTTTGTCCAACACAGTGACCTGATATCAGATACGAAGAAAACATTTTACAACAAAAGTTAAAGTCTTATGTAATACAGAGGTCAAATTTAAAAATGTCTAAATACGCTGACTCGGTACCTATATATAGCGGAGCTAATATGAATCCAGTCTACTATGGGATAAAAGATTATACGCGTAAGTGGGTCGAAGGCTCAGATGCCGAGCGATACGACGCAGTGACCCAGTTCAAGCGTGGCCTCGGTTTGTTTATTATGCAATCGTTAGAGACAAATAAATAAACAACATTTACTCGTCTACTAGTACAAATAGACTTTATACTGTTTGTCCTACAGGCACGCGTCTTCCCACCCCCTCCCTTGCACTACACCAACCGTTGAGCACAGCGGCAGACGGTTAGGAGCCACAACTCGCAACTACGTGCTGCGTTTCAGAGGCTTTCCTTGTATGTCATTTTTTAAGTTTGAGCTATAAATTACGAAACCGTCATTTAAAAATATGAACCATAAACGAAACAATAAATTATTAATAAATCTTATGAATGCCGATATGATTTATAAAAATGACAGACGTTAAACGAATTGTATTTGAAAAAAATATTGATTTTCAGAAATCAATTCGTGTTTGTCGTATCAAAAAAAAATAAAAATTAGAAAAAGAAGAAGAAAATCCATAATTTTCACGCAGGAGTAAACGAATTACTGTTTTTATAATTGCCTATAGCGGTGCCGCTCAAAAACGTTTACCATTTTCATTCACCATTAAACGCACAAGTTGCATTATAAAGCATGGAAACTATAGAAACACTCTGGAAGGATCAACTAGCACAACTAACAACGGATGTTATTGTTGGGAATATCACTGTTAATGTACTGTATCTCATTAGCAACCTTGCAGTACTTTTTACAACTGCTTAACTTTTATTGTGAAACGCTACTGAATAATTAATTAATTTTGTTGGTGTCCAGAGTTACTAGGACAGACTTCGTCTTTTGGGATGTTACAAAAAGTCAAGAGTTTTATCGATGTCATGAAAACTGAAAACATTTGAATCCCTTCTTAATGGAAATGAAGCTCATCGACTTCAAATTGAATAAGCAAACAGAAATGTAGTAAAAGCATTTATAAAAATTAAAATCTGCTTCAAACATTAAAGTATGAATCTAAGTCTGATGATTCGTGTGGTGTGTTTGTGCGTCGGTGTACCTTTTGGCACACAAGACTTCGGCGCTTTAAGAAAAATAACATGAACCAATACTTTTTTACTTATATCTATGCAATCATTTAATACATAACAATAAGCATAGTTGTCGACAGAGTATGTGGCATGGAGAGAACTAGTGCAATGACTAGTTCTCTGTATGAGTATTTAAATGTTACATATTATGTACAATGTATAGTATTAAGTCTAAGTAATTACAGCGGAAATGTTAACTGTAATCGACTTGTCTACAGGCTGTTATATAGCAGATTTATTGTTACAGGATTAGTGTAGTGTGTTCTTCAAACCGTTTCACACTGGTTATGGCATCAGACCTTGGTCAGAAACCTTTTCACTGTAGCGGTGTTAGATTTTTAAGCAGCTCCTCAAAGTTGTAAGCCTTATATCCTTACTGTGTTGATGATAAAATCGTATACCAACGGCTTATTTCGCATTTACAGTAATGATTTTCTCCCCAGGAGCCAATAATGTTTGCGAAACTTGGTGTCCAGTTGTTTCCTCTTCATCTAAATATGATTGCGACATGTAAGCTGTTCGTCTAGGAGGATGCCCAAGTATTTTACAGAGTCGGCTACCGGGATAGCCTTGTCATTTAATTTCACAATTGATGTTGTCCCGTCGCATTTGGTGAATGTAATGTGTACTGATTTAGTTTCATTTAATCGTATTATCCATTCATGAATAGATACTGTCAATAGGTTCTTGTTTTGTATGTGTGGTCAGATTTCATAGAGAACAATAGAGAGAATGGCTTATTTTTGCCATATAATTGACTACAATGTTTATTCTGACCAACAATGTAATCTATTACTTTTTATTTGCTGGGTGAAGTAAACTGATGTTTCTCTTGTAAAGATACTTCGAGACGTTATAGCTTCAATTGTAAATTTTCAATACTACTAGACGATTGTAAACAGACATGTCACAGTACGTACTTTTACAACTACGTATTAAATTATTTATGTAATAAATAATCCACTTCTTAGTTACCTCTTACGCGCTATAAAGCCACAGGGACAGTAAACCCGCATTGAAACGTAACATCGCAGCAATAACGTTAAGACGTAAAAGTGTATCTACTGTCAACTGCGGATAAATGCGATCGTATCTTACACACTGTGGACTACAGTAACGTAATCTATCGTATGAAAGTTGTACGCCGTACGTCATCAAATTAAATTTCCTTTGCTTAAAATGTGAGTTACGTGAGTAAAATGTGTCTTACTCTACTAATAACAAACTCTACCCGATCCTTTTACTAAGTAAGTTAGTGAATAGATATAGGTATGCTGAAGTGTGTGTGTGTGTGTGTGTGTGTGTGTGTGTGTGTGTGTGTGTGTGTGTGTGTGTGTGTGTGTGTGTGTGTGTGTGTGTGTGTGTGTGTGTGTGTGTGTGTGTGTGTGTGTGTGTGTGTGTGTGTGTGTGTGTGTGTGTGTGTGTGTGTGACTGGCTTTATAGTAATTGATGTCAGCTTCCAGTACGTAGCAGCCGCTTTTCTGTAACCAATCGATCTTTCTGTCTCTAAAATGTTGCCTTCCTTGTAATACTTCAGTGTTTCTGTACTTTCTCATAGGGGTGACAGACAACGTAAGTCGATAATTTCTAAGTATAATTAAGAAAGTTGTGTTAGTGGTTATAATCACAAACAGAATTATCACTGTTGCACACCACTATAGACAAATTATTCCGATTAGCGCTTTCAAGCTTCTCAGCTCATCGTCAGATCGGACATTTCTAAGCCATATTTATTAAATATTGAAAGCTAAGTACAGTAATTTGGGCGTGTCCACAAGAAACGAGGGAAAGGATGAAAATAATTATAAACTGGAAACGACATGGAATGTGGATGACAGGTATACAAAGAGTACAATGGAATGTCAACTCTTAAAGACATAAAGATTTCTCTAACTGTATAACCTTGTTTCTTGTGTTTCAACTGTCCACTACTTACTACTCTTTCCTCTTTCAACAGTTTTTCGTTCACCAGAATATTACTACTGTTGTTTGTTGTTTTCTGTTTGATATTCAGTGCATTTGATGATCTTACTATGTACTCCTTCTCGATAATCCCGCAAATTTTTATTTTTATAAATTTTGAATAATTTTTTTTTTATAAAACAAGAGGCATAGTGTTGAAATTTTTGTGCAGAGTTACTAGTATGTGGAGTTTATCCAATGGGATAGAAAAATTACTCGAATCAACCATTTTTCTTGTCTGTGCTCTCATGGATGTTATTCTCCATTTGTTCACATTTGTACCACATGGTCTCCATAAGCCTTGGTACGATAGCCACAAAGCTCCATAGTAACCTAATCTGCCGGATGAAAGTCATACGCCGTACGCCATAAAACTAAATTCCCTTGGCTTTGCTATAGTTTACTCGACTATCAACAAACCTTACCCGGCCCCTTTATTTGGTTTGTCAGCGAATAGTTGTGTGCTCAATTCTGTGTGTGTGTGTGTGTGTGTGTGTGTGTGTGTGTGTGTGTGTGTGTGTGTGTGTGTGTGTGTGTGTGTGTGTGTGTGTGTGTGTGTGTGTGTGTGTGTGTGTGTGTGTGTGTGTGTGTGTGTGTGTGTGTGTGTGTGACTAGTTTTATAGCAATTGATATCAGCTTCCAGTTCTTAGCTGCCCCACTTCAGTAACCCGACGATCTGTCCATCTCTCGAATGTTGTCTTCCAGATTCCCTATGCGTCCTGCAATGATACTGTACTTTCTCGTACGGGGGGGGGTTATAAACAACATAGGTAGATAATTTTCAAAGGTTTTTCTTATCTACTTATAATCACATTAGTAACTTTACCTTTCTTGCAAGTAGGCCTATATACCTTCTTCATCATACTTTCAATTACGGCCATTACATCTGAAACGTAAATCAGTGATTCTAAACGTAAATCTATCTAATCTAAAGAGCACGGCTAAAGTCCGTTGAGGGCGGAGCCTACTGAGCGCGCAACCTTGAACAAACAAATCAGTGCGGAGCGGTGTTGCCACACTGATCGCGTACTATTTTTGGACTATTCCTGGAAAAGGTGACTTGACTGAATACATTCGGTACCAACGTTTTTTTCTTTGTGTGGGAATCAAGGAACCAATGATTCAGTTGAGTGGGAGCGTTCGAACTGTTCAGTTTGTGACAAGTGCTATCCGATTTTGAAGTGAAGTTTTAAGTGTTTAAAAATGTTTTACATTGTGTAATCATGGAAGTTACAGGTGCTAATGCCAATACTTTTAGAAGTACAGGAAAAAAAGGAAAAACCCTGCATAGTGGTGAGAGGAACATTGTTTGGAATGTATACAATTTTTTTAAAAAGCTTTCGAATCCGCAGTTTAGGGAAACTGTTAACTTTAATCAATGTGCAAAATTGTGTAGTTTAGCCTGCAATATCAGTGAAAAGACTGTAAACAGAGTTTGCAAGGAGGCTAATACAACAGTGAATAAAGATCCATCTGATAAAACATTTTCAACCCCTGGAAAAAAATAAAAAGAAAATGTGAAATGACTGAAATGGACAAATTTGATGAGGACGTTGTACGGAGAACAATATTTTCGTGTTATGATAAGGGAGAATTTCCAACAGCAGAAAAAATTAAACTACAGATTTAAGAAACAGTTTAGGCTATAAGGGTTCAATTTGGTCGACTCGTAGACTGTTAAAAAAAATTGGTTTCAAATATCGTAAAATAAATGACGGAAGGAAATTTTTAATGGAGAGAAGTGACATCGTGGCATCACGCTTAAGATTTTTAAGGACAATGCACCAGTTAAGGCAGTCGGAAGATAAATGCCCTGTTTATTATTTGGACGAAACATGGGTCAACGAACACCATAGTCTGAAATACGGTTGGCAAGATAACAACGAATCATTTGGCGTTAAAGTACCCCTCGGTAAGGGAAGACGGCTTATAATATGCCACGTTGGCTCAAATGAGGGATTTATGAAAGACTGTGAATGGGTTTTCCAATCGAAGACTAACAGCCAGGACTATCATGACGAGATGAATGCTCAGTCTTTCAAAGAATGGTTCATCTCATTCCTCAACCTACTAGAGGAAGGTTCCGTAATAGTAATGGACAATGCCCCTTATCACTCGGTGCTGACAGAAAAATTACCAGCCACTAACTGGAAAAAAGAAGAAATTCAGACTTGGCTTACCGAAAAGTGTATTGCTTTTAGTCATAATGAAACTAAGGTGGAACTCTTAGAAAAGGTGAATCCATTTAAGAACAAAGAAAAAACTTACGAACTGGATGTGATTGCCAGTTTAATGGGTCATTCAGTGGTTAGACTTCCACCATATCACTGCCAGTATAACACGATCGAGCTGATTTGGGCAAAGGTTAAGAGGGACGTTGCTGAAAATAACAAGACATTTAAGTTGTCTGATGTCGAAACGCTTTTCCGTGAAGCACTTGGCCGAGTGACCAAAGAGGACTGGCAATCGCGCATTAAACATGCCGAAAAACTACAAGAAGATGATGTTGACAAAGAATGTGCAAGGGCGGATAACCTTGATAAAATAGTGATCAATCTGGTAGATGATAGTGATACGGACAGCAATTATTCAGATACTGAGTGTGACAACGACGACAGTGCGTCAGAAGTGCTAGCCACCCCCCTCGATGACGATGCAGATATTGCCGACACACTAACAGCAATTTAAGGTAGATTCATTTCAATGCCATGCTGTCAAAACCTAATAATTTATATTTATAATATTTAACTTAAATTTATAATATTTTATTCAATTAATTACATAAAATGTGTCGATAAGAGAATTTTGGCACACTGCATTCTATATCAGCTCTACAATCTGTAGCAAAGCACACAACCAAATTGTCGGCGTGTCGCTAAAGTGTAATATAACGTGTCAAACTTAATTTCATTAATAATACGACAATTATTTTGTCATTTAAATTTAATAAATCAAAATAACAAAATAAATTGTTACAAAGCACATTTTCACGTTAGTAAACAACTACAATTAGAATAACTCAAAGATATCTTGGCATAAAAATACAATAGTATAAAATACTATGTCCGCTCTTTTACAAATTAGAATATAAGTATTTCTCTAATGTAGAATAAAATATCACTATTCTGTTAATAATTGTGACTTAATACAACCAATTTAAAAATTAAATTGTTTTTCAGTATAAACATCTTTACATCAGATTAGATTACAATAAGAAACAATAATTTTATAAACATTTTATACATTACTTATTAATTATTTTAAATTAAAAATGCCATTACTGTCTTTAATAACACTGTGATAATAGATGAGCGAAAAATAGAATAGATATATAGTTATTTATTTACCGGTAGTTAAATAATTGGAGCTTTCTATGAAGACAGCTACTATACACTTGACAACGCTGCGCTCTCACCTCGTTGGCTGCATCCCAACGGACTTCTCCCGTGCTCGGGATAATAAAAAACGAAATCATTTTTCATATAAAGTCCATTACTTATCTTATAATACTCATTTCATAACGAAACATTCCCGGATATTTTCATAAACGTCTGGCTGTATTCTTTGTTCATTTTAAATTTCAATAAATTTCATTTAGTTATTATATATTCTCTTCATGGTTTGATAGAATCAACAATCAATTAATTGAAATTTTATACTTTAACTAATTTTCCATAGATGTAAAAGATGTTTATGATTTCCCATGACCTGAACAAATTACGTCTATGTATTTTCAAAGCCTCAGTAATTTCTGTATGTTTGGAGTAAACAATTTTCTAATAACTAAAATCGCATACTAAACTTAATTTGCCACATTTACAACAAATGTTCACAGTCATAACTTAAAAGGAAATTAAATTTAGAGTATAGACGTTTGAACTGCTGAACCATTAAGAACAAAAAAGAAGTAACCTGTCATTTAGGTGTTCAGTAATTGGCAGTGTTACAGTGTGGACCGTACAAACGCTCAATGCTATTGAAAAGTTTAAGCTCACTGCTATCGGCAACATTAAGCCGTCTGTATCTTATCTCTCTTAGACATAATGTGTGCATTGCAATTATGAATCAACAACCACATAACAAGAAGTGTAAACAGCTTTTTAAATATCTACGAGATACGATTTAGAAGAAATTTTACTTTTATTTTAGTCAAGACATTCAGCCTTATTTTACATCAATAAAAATTTATCTCAGTTTTTATGGAACTGAAATGTAAGTGTATTAACATTAGCATGGAATCAGCGCGTTATTTAGGCGTATATTACACTCAGTAAAATTAAAAGTAGGTAATTATTTCTAAAACCTGTGCAGCATTTGTTGTCAATATAGGTAGCCTGCAATACTTTAGCGTTACTTTAGACTAATAGATTAGACTAATAACTAATTAGACTTAGATTTAGGCTAGACTAATAGATTAGAATTACGATTCGATTGCTTTTAACATACTAACCGATGCCGATTCCATCGCATTGCTGGGTACCAACATCAACTAACTCGCCGAGAACCTGAAAGTACTAGAAGTGAGTCGTATAAAGTGAGACTGGTCAGAAATAAAGATAAAAATAAATACATGGTCAATACAAGGAATAAAACGATGTGGAAAAATGTGAGACAGTTTTAAAAATACGAATGTGTGGAGCACTTTGAATGGCTTGCAAATGTTTTAACGGAGAACAAAGAAGTGCCGACGGAAATTAAAGCGCGACTTTGGGATACTGGTGTTAATTCAGCTTTCAGAAGCTCGGCATATTCAACTTTGTGACAAAACACATTAGTTGGTTAGGAGATCTAGGAGGTCACCAAACCGGTGGTTACGTACGGTTTTCAAACATGGACTTTCAAAAAAAAAAAAGGTAGGAAGGAAGCCTCCTTAACACGTGGGAACGGAAGGCTCTCCTCAAAATCTTCAGAGCTTTATGTGAGAATAACGAGTAGAATATAAGACCTAATGCCGAGTTAGACATTTATAGTGTCGTGCCAATCGTCACCAACATAAAAGAACGCAGACTAAGATGGTACGGACACGCAGAGATGATGAGCCAAAAATTGATAAAGCCCCAGGGGTAAGAACGGCTCTGCGATGATGGATGATGTCGAGACCGACTTGCGTAAGTTGATCCGAAACTGGAAGTCTGGTGTCTGGCAACACCATGAGACAAGTAGTCGACAAAGCCCTGACTTTCAACGGGCTGTCACGTCAATTAAGACAGTTGATGAGCCCAAGAACCTCATCATATTTAGTGGATCCCGAGTCCAGCTGGACACAGTCAGTAATGATTCTCTAAAGCAGTGACACCTGTATACAGGCTTACGTTAGAGTATACTTGATTTAATTGTTGATAAGTCATTGTTAGGACCATTAGGCGTTTCTAATCCACCGTCCTTAAATCAGTGTAAAAAGTAAATAAAATGTAACAGCAGCGTGGGCCTAACCTAACCTGACCTATCCTAACGGAACCTAATATAATCTAAAATTTAAAATAATCTTGAATGGTATTATAATTACGTATTACTTATTAAAAGTCCTACAGGACGAATCGACGTCGTCAGGAGCAACTGGAAGGTCTCCCGCACCTCTGATCTGAAATGTCTCCACCTCCTCATCGTTTTTATTCGTATTGTAGCAGTGACGCGACGTAAATAACTTGCTTACATGCAACACCTACCGTTATGCTGTAAATCATGTATCAAGAACTCTAATGTCTTCTAGAATAAACGGGCATAGAGTATGCGTTCGTCAAAATCTGCAATAGCGGGTTGCTTAGCAAGTTACTTATGCAATCGTCACAGCTTTGCGAGTGGTTTATGAAAGTGTTTAGAGTACTTTATTAGTGGAGTATTATCAGATTCCTGAAAAGTAAATTTTCAATTTGGCAACATTTATTACGTACTGTACATATCGGATAATTATACATCTAAGAGGACTGACTACTGCAATACAAGTGCGACTGTTTCAAAGAAGTGTTAATACAAATTTTTGCTATCCATATTTATGTTTAAGAACATCCATATCTGACTCTTTAAGAACGCAATGCATACAATTGAAATACAATCCTCCTAATAAGTTATTTCATATTTTAACTAAATCTATAATTAAATTACTACCGACTAGGAACACAAAGTTTTTATGGGTAAAAACGTAAAAGTTTTACCTTATAGCCTGAACCAGTTTTCGCTTTTAAAAAGCTTCTTCAGAGGCTGCCGCTGGGAGCACTGTCCGTCTTGTTCTTGACGACGGTATCGACTTTTGAATGATCGATGTTGTGTGTGTGGGGTGTGATATGTTCGAATAATGCGTGTTATTTGAATTGTGTCTTCGTTTAGGATGTCGTTTTTATGTGTTTTCGTGTGTTTGTATATTTCCAATTGTTCAAGAGTGTCTAGTTTTCGGCCTTTTGTGTATACGTTTAGAATATCCATGTTATTGTCGATGTTTTTGTATGTGTGGTTTGCTTCAATGAGGTGGTTTGCAAATTCGGTAGTGGAGTGTAGTGCCTTTGTGTGATCATATTTTAACTTATTATAAAGTCATATTTTAACTTTACGCTGGCGATATAAAATAATATTACTTTTACATTTTGTTTCTTTTATTAAGTCATTAACGAACATTAACAAAAATAATGTAAAACTAATCAAAGAACGATTCTCGTCAGATCACTAGATATCTAAATTAGAAGAGTGCATAACCGGAAAGGATTGCATGTAACGTAAAGTAAACATCAATACACAGTTTCAAGGTGACAATAAACTATAATACTTCCTATTAAAACAAAATAATATCACAGTATCAAGCTGAGACAATGTTGTATCGGAAAATCATAGACTTTAACGTGAGAATGTGAACGTTTATGTACTGTGAACGTATAGTACTATCATATCTCAGCGCTCTCAAGGGTACGCAAGCGCTATCTACTTTAAAATGTTATAAGCTTCTTGAAAATTACGCGATCAAGCGTCAATATTTGAATCCCAATTCTGCACTAATAAAAATTTTTGTAATCGATATTAGAGTCAATTTTATAGTTCAATACACTGTATAAGAATAAATTGCATACTGTAAGAAAAACAAGGCATGAAAAGTTTTATAATCAAATACAAAATTGTTCTGAAACTTAAAAGAAAGCATTATCTACTATACCCGTTTTGTGAAAATGACTTCGTGTAACTTAAACGACTTTTACGTTCTCGAGCCGGGCGCTGACGAAATGGTTTTGGGTAAAAACTATACGACTGCAACTCAACAGACAAGATGAGAAACGTGCAAGTAAAAAGTGATTGACAAGCCACAAATTGAATACTTCATTCAGTTACTAAGAATTACTTGTGTAATTAGGCCTAGGCCCTAGATGTTTGTGAGGAGAACAGCAGTACTCGTGTCGATATCAGTGTCTACAGTTGTGTAGCTACAGACAACGAAGTTTGTCTATCGTATTTGTACAGTATACCCCCTATATCTTCTGTGCGTTTACTGAATTAGAATTAGATCTACTGGAGTATCATTATCATTATTGAAGGGCTGTCCAGACAGCAGTTTTGAGCACTTGAACGGTAGCAATGACTACTCCATTCCATATTTCATCCCAATTATTTTTTACTCTTTGCTTTTCACCCTAAGCTACACTCTCCTACTCCTTCCCATCTTTCGTTATTTCTCTCCAATCCATCACTCCCACGGTATTTATTACTCAAGTAGAACCGTTTATCACGCAAGCATGGTATTGTATTTAGGTGGTACGTTCGTTCGTTTGTTTGTTACTTTAAGGAGATACAAAATTTTATTGAGACAAAGTTGTGGACGTTACACACTGTACTCTATCAAATGTAGGGAACCTATGTTGGTTTGTATCATTATAATTAACAGTGGCGGCTGGCGGTTCCAAATTTTGATGGTTGCAGTAGTTGGTTGAGTGGATAGGAGAGGGGGTTATAAGGCATTGAATTATCACAATCACAGTTTAATAATAATAAATTATTACTATAATTTTATAACCTCAAACAACGGATAACGTTTACATTGAACCAACCTAAACATTAAACCTGCACAACTTATAAATCAAGAAAGCTGTGCTGATTTCATACACAAAGTTGCGCTACAGCGCTACTAGTGGAGCGTTGCAGAAACTTTGCAACCACCAAGTTTACATTGGGAACATAGGACAATCGTGAAGAGTAGCGCACATGTTCCCATATGTTTGTGTAGTAAGCTCTGCCATTTACTGTTGAAGTTGCAAGCGGTCTACAAACACCAGAGTGCGCGCCACATTTGAATTGTACCCGAACATTGCCGCGTGGAATCTGATACGCTCTCCGTTGAAATTTATGACACTTTTAGCTGCTTAATGTTTTCGTATATTATTTTATAGTTTAGTTATTCTATATTGGTGGTTGTGCAACCATAATACCAACCGCCACTGATAATTAATACAAAACCAGTAAAAATGTATTTAGAACAAACAAAACTTAAAAGTATTACTGGACCAGACGCAACGTAGTGCGATCGTGCGTTTGATTACAGCTGGCCGTATGGTCACCATGGCAACACATTTGTCTTAATCTTTCTTCTGTTCTTTACGAAATGAACAAAGTGAGGTAGTGTATAACACTTGTGAGGAATGTCTAAGTTAATCGTGTTACTGTAAAGTTAAACCACTTTTCTACTGCTATCGTCCATAAAACGTGCTGTTCCTGAAATAACATAGAATTCGATTTTTGAATAACACGGTCTTTTCTGTAGTCAGGCCTTTCGTTTTTGTTTACGTAATTATAACTTGTATCGTCAGTAATCCGATTTTAACGCCTACTCGATCCGAAGCCTCCTCGATCTGCTTCCTCGCTGCCTTACTCGCTGTCTGTTACTATGACCTGCTTCTCCACCGTTTCTTTATCTATTCGTTTAAAGCTGATAGAATTCTACATAACTTTAACGAGTGCTAACCTACGGCTTTGTCAGTAAATACGCCACCTGAACTAACAGGTGTGTGGAATCGAAGTATACATATACGTTTTCTTCTTACTATTCTCTACCATAATAATATTGATTGTAGCCAAGGCTACAGTCCATATGTAATGAACCCACGTAAGGAAGAGAGTAAAATTGCGAAAGAGTTTCACCCTACCGCTTTCATTTAGCGATGTCTAGCGACTAGTTCGTATGAACTGCGGTGATTGAATCTCCTATTTAGATCTCGCCCTCTGTCTTTCTCCCTCTCTCCCTCACACGTGCGCTCACTCTCCCCCTTCTCTCTCTCCCACATACACACACACAAGCGAACACAAATATAAGTGTACGTTTGCACACATAGCTGTCTCTTTATTGTATCTAATGTGGATATCAATGTTAATGTTCATAGGAATCAAAGGTAAATATGTAACTTTAATTTATTAGTGTAAGACGAAAATATTAGTTTAATTTTATACGTTTAGTTAATGAAGTATTTTCTAGTGTTAAGTACGCCTAGTTTGTACCGACACATGTGAGCTAATAAAAAATAACACAAAACACCAGGAAAACCTTCTTCTGTACTGCACCCGTACAAACAGCTTCATACGTAATTTCTTGTATAAAAAAATATTACATTTTTATCAAACTCGATTTTAACATCAAAGCACAATTTGGCATTCCGTTCGTCCTGAAATTAACATAAACTTGAAAAAGAACTAAAAAAAACTAAAACATAAAAACATAAAAGAACTAATTTTAGAAATAATTAACCTGTTACGCCTAAATCTTCATAGAGAGCCAGTAACGCGAGAGTATAGAGAAATCTTCACATATCACATCTAGCTTTATGCATAGAAACGTAAGTGATAGAAAAAACAGATTTCGCGCACAAGGAAGTTCACTTGTATCAAGCAGGTTTAGAAATACCCTTCTCTGTAGCAACCAATTTTCCATACGCTTTTCTGGTGTATGAAATGGACTCAAAATTACATCATACATCATGCATCATCAGGGGATTCCACCGGAAATGCCTAAATTAATTATTATCGCAGACAAACCATGAACGTACTTTACTGTAGACAAATCATAGGCGACATTTTATTTCCGGCGCTGTTAATAGGCAACTAGCGCGGGCTTTGATAAACTTGTTTTCATAACAGTCAAACAGTCATAATAAAGTGACCTGGTTCTGTTCTGGTTCCGTTGAGACCAACTCGACGCTAACATTATAAAAGTTCTGCAGCTTCCACGACACCAATTACCAGCACTGTTTTACATATCTAAACAGTTTAACACAGAAAGACAATTTACCATTAAAAAGCAGACCGCATATTTATATAGCGTAAGCGTATAGCGTAAACAAAGAAGGTTAAAACATTAACTTGTTCACAGAATAAGCGTTGCAGTTGCGTTGAACAATTCTCCCAGCAGATTACATTGTTCCTACTGTTGCAATGAAACTTTTAATTAACAGTAAAATAAACAATGTTTTTGCTGAATGCAGTTAGAACAGCATTCATTAGCGCTATTGTCTTTATCATTTTATTGTTGTTATTATTATTGTTTTGTTGCGCAAAAAGAAGGGTACCTACTGCTTGTAGGCGAGCAGTATCGCAAACGGGAGTCACCGCTGAGGTTTGCTAATCACTTTGGTACGGCTGCAATCCGGGTCTTAGAACCAATGAAGTTGCGAGTTCAGAGCCGTGAAAGCTTCGTTTGGATTAAGTGTGAGGGAGTAACTTTTCACACCCAACCCGGTTGCTACCTCACACCTCACGAACATATCCGTAAATTTCAGAACAAGATAGACCGCGTGGAGAACGAAATCTTGACCAAAGAAGGTTCGATCGTGATAGCTGGGGATTTTAACGCGAGGAGGGCTTGAGGCATCCACATTCCCGGGGCAAGTACGTGATGGAAGTGATTGCCAGAACGGGTCTCCTTGTGTTAAATGTCAGCAATAAAACATCTTTCCGACACCCCAGATACACGGAGACCATACCAGATATCTCTCTGCGCCCGAGGACGTAGCACCACGAATTGATGACTGGATGGTCATAGAGGACTACACTGGCAGCGACCATCAATATATCCGAGAACGAGGACAACGAACAGAGTTCCTTGGAGAGCACGCAGATGGAAACCGGCCTAGATGGATGAACAGAAATTTAACGAGGATGACCTCGTTATGATGACCTGGATATGAATCCAGTAAGATGGAGAGAACCTTTGAGAGAGCTGAAGTTGAAGAGCTAACCTCACCGACCACGAAGCTCATTGTCACAGTTTGTGAGATATTTTTGCCTTACATTTATCCCTTCCCCGTCTTGGGAAGCAACCAGCATATTTGTGGAGTCCTAATATTGCGGAGCTTCGAGGAAAGTAGTATATTAAGCTTAGGAGAGTGGCGCAGCAGTCAAGAAACCAGGTTGATGCAAGTAGAAAGTCGCCTGAACATAATGCCACCAAGAATCAGTTCAGGCGGGCAACAAATAAAAGGAAAGGTCACAGATGGTGTAGTTTGGTTGAGAAGATAAACCTTGATCAATGCGGAGTGGTCTACAATATCTTATATACAAGCTTGGTTCCTTTGATCGCCTTGCCTCATGGATGAGGTCACCAAAAATCGTATTGTGCAGACTCGCTTTTCCACACATCCGATGAGAGAAGAAGCCGGCTTCGGTGAAGTGGGAGGTACTCCGCTCTTTAGTGAGGAGCAATAATGCCATTCTGTGAAATCTCTGCGGAATAAGAAAGCGCCGGGGCCTGATGGTACTCCCGGTGAAGTAATAAATCAGTGGTGAGACAGACCCATTAGTATTAAGTCAGCCAGATGGAGTATTGTACTCTGAGGATGGTGAATGATTATTTGAAGGACCGTATTCTACTCCACAAAGCCACGAAAGGAGTGCGGAAGATGACGGTCACAGCTGGAGCGACTCAAGGGTCAATCCTGGGGCTTAACTTATGGAATGTGTCTTACGACAGCCTTTTGAGCATAGACCTGCCTGAGGAGTTCATATTGATCGAATATACCGACGATGTGGCAGCACTTACAGCAGCAAGAGACGTTGAGGTAGCTCAACAAAAGTTCAACAGGGTAATGTCTAGTTCCTGGTAAGTTCAACTAAAGTTCCTGTCAATGTCTGGATGGCGGACCATGGTCTCTCGTTGGAGCTGAACGAGACAGACATCGTTGCTATCACAAAGAAAAGGAAATCTACTATCCATTGTCACCTCCTCAAAAAAAATTATTATTATTATTATTATTATTATTATTATTACTATTACCCGTGATCACATATTTACTATCAGCCCGTATTTATTATTACCCGTGATTATTATCAGCGGTGCTAGCGTATATTTGGGGAATAGTCTCTGTCCGACAGTCTTGTAGCGACATCAGGAGTCTGCAAGGTCCAATTTAGGCGTTCTCCTTTTTTCTAATCTTATAAATCATAACGTCGGTTCTAAATTGCAGTGTACATATATTTGCAATACATAACGCTCGTCCTTCTCATTAATTGCAGGGAGGATCATCTTCCTCTTCAGCACTGCGTAGATAAGGGTGCAGACGGGGCACGGAGGAATTGTAATCCATCGTATTTTACTTATACGACCGACTGGGTCATATACAGAGAAAAGATTCGTCGTCCCATTTGGCGGTTGTTATGTAGGACTACTCACAGCTCCTCTTCCCTTAACACAGTGATGACAGAATTGTCTCCAAGGCCACAAGAAATCTGGGTATTGTTAAATGGATTGGAACACTTTTTAAGAGTACAGTATCCTGCGTCATTTTTTTCGTAAGTCGCTGGTAAGAAGGCATCTAGAATATGCTTCTGTTGTCTGGAATAGGAACAGTGATTACTCTAGTGAGGAAATCAAGACGAGTTTCTGGTCTTAAAAGCCAACAATTTTGGGATAGTGGATTGTGAAGATGAGACTATGAAACCTTTTGGTCTTATTCCACTCACTCGAACAACTCACATTGACTTACTTTTCATAGAGTCCTTCACTCACTTACTGGGTTCCCCATTAGTGCTGTGCCTAGCTATGCAACATGTGTAAAGCGTAGGTGGGGACACACGTTCATGTAGTCCGACTGATAGGTGTGTTGGATGTTGCCAACATCTACATTGACAACATCGACTGCTTTAACATCGACTGTTTGCCGTATTCATTTCTCGGAGTAGATTCATATATACAAATCAGACTTTCTTCATGTCTTAAATAACTTGTCACAGTCTGATCAATAATTGACTGAATCTGTCGGATATTATATGTGTAGCAAATGTGATACACCGGGGCTGGAGATCAACCCTGCTATCACATTTATTCCCCTCTGTCTCTTACGGGCGTATTTTCAATCAAAGACCATGTCATTCATTTAATTACTAACAAAAACCTAATAGTTTCGAACCCGTATGTACAAAAACAATAGAAGTACTTTTACAAGGTGTATTTTATTTTTGTTTAAATATTACTTTAACGCTTTCTATTTATTTTTCTTTGTTAACTTTTTTAATTACTAGGTAAGTTGTTTGAAATTTAGTTGTTTATCTGAGTGTTGGTGCTTGTTTACTTAAACGTTTACAAATCGCGTGGAATCGGAGCACAGCCAAAGCAAAGTGCTGCTGAGACACTGGATTTGCTTGTGCCACATATACGTAGTAACCTAATCATGAGTGCCGCCGTCCTTGATCGTCATAAATCGGAAAATCTCTCTCATTACGACTACGTAATTGAGTTACAGCGGGCTTACTGTTAAGTCTGCCCTGCCCACGTAGCAAACAGGTGCTGTATTACACCTTCATAGCGCGCGCGCGCGCGCGCGTGTGTGTGTGAAAACGGATTAAACGGATCCGTTTCAATAAAGACAAAAATAATAATAAATAAATAAATAATAATAATAATAACAATAAATAAAGACACAAAATGTACAGTGATGGATAATAATGTGATGCGATACGTCGTTACTAGTTTGCCGGCTGTGTTGTGTGACAGTGGACGACATAGTGTTGGTGGAGCTGATATGGTTGGTGTTAACATAGAATTACTAATCGATATAAAAATATACTACAGCTACGTGCAAATAGGTGAGCAGCGCGCCAAATAAAATTGGGTATATGACCGATCTTTAAATGATGCACTACGAATATGTGTATAAGGCTATGGGCAGAGTAAGATATCAAAATGAAAGAATGTCTCAAGAACCCACTTTTCTGCAGTATCTACTGTATACAGTAGCCAATAAGGAACCCCCTTTAGACAGAAGAATTAAAGTGTTGATGCCTTTAGATCCTGATGCTGAAAGTGTTGTTGGAGCTAGCGGTGAAACCGATACTGTATAAGGAACAAAACAGGTTAAATAAACGAGGGAAAGTAGGCCTATATCTATTTTCAATTTAACTTCGTAAGTGAGTTAAATAGAGACGGTGATATGATTACTATAACCATCCTCATCCTCCAAATAATTAATGCTTGATGCCTTTACTTGGTGAAAATCCATTGTAAATTATAGTAAATAATAAAACCATAAAATAGTTTTAGTGATTTTCACTCGTCAATTTATTAAAATTATAAATCCATGACAGCTGTTTCGGCAGCACAGTGCCTCTTCATCAGATGGTGTAAGCTGACTAATTTTCGTACAATATAATACAGAATATAAAATATAATACAAGTGCTGTTGTATAGAGAGCGATAGTAATCTCGTGTCAATAAGATTAAATACACATTACACAAACATATAACATAACATAAACCAAGTCTATTTATACAAATTAAGCAGAGGCGAGCTATTGAGGTCTAACTGACCATTTAATAATACATTTAAATATTTGTGTTTATTAATTTCAAGGGTTTCTAAGAAATCAAGCTTTGGACCTTTATCAGATAAATGTAAAATTTCAAAATTGTCATTATAACTATGGTCTTTTTCTAACAAGTGATTTGCATAAATTGATTTGCCATCATTATATCTAAAACTATAATTGTGACCATACATTCTTTTTTCGAAAGATCTACCTGTCTGTCCGACATATAAACTTTATTACAAGACCCACAGGATAATTTGTATACACCAGACTTTTGCAGTTTATCTGTTTTACTCTTATTATTTTTAATATATTTTCCCAATGAAGACTGCGTCTTAAAAGCTATATTTACATTCCTTTGTGCGAAATATTTACCAATATTATCAGAAGCAGAACCTATGTAAGTGAGAGTGTGATATCTTTTAATCTGTGTTGAGGGAGGGTAAACTAGTTTTGAAGCTTGTGAATAAAATGTTTTGTTTAATTTTGTGGCAAAAGTTTGTGGCAAAGAAGGGCTTGCAATGGGAAACCCACTTAGCCCTTTGGCAGCTGAAATCTTTATGGACTATATAGAAACTAAAATTAGAGCACACCCTTATTTCAAATTGTTTATTTTTTGGTATAGATATGTGGACGATATTTTAGCAATTTTTCTAGGTACACGTAGACAATTACAGATCTTTCTTAATTTTATTAACAATTTACACAAAAATATTAGCTTTACCTTAGAATTAGAAGATAACAATAGTATCAGTTTTTTAGACCTTACAATAACAAAATGCAATAATAAATTAGACTTCGGTATTTTTCATAAGCCTACACATACAGATATGACAATGCACATTACTTCCACACATCCATACTCACATAAATTGGCTGCTTTTCACAGTTTTATCCACAGACTAGTTAGTATTCCGTTATCAGACTCAAATTTCCAATCAGAACTTAACATTATTAAACAAATAGCTGTCAACAATGGTTACCAACCTAGCCTCATAGATCACTTGTTAAACAAAAAATTTTATTCACAAGCTTTAAAACTAGTTTACCCTCCCTCAACACAGATTAAAAGATATCACACTCTCACTTACATAGGTTCTGCTTCTGATAATATTGGTAAATATTTCGCACAAAGAAATGTAAATATAGCTTTTAAGACGCAGTCTTCATTGGGAAAATATATTAAAAATAATAAGAGTAAAACAGATAAACTGCAAAAGTCTGGTGTATACAAATTATCCTGTGGGTCTTGTAATAAAGTTTATATCGGACAGACAGGTAGATCTTTCGAAAAAAGAATGTATGGTCACAATTATAGTTTTAGATATAATGATGGCAAATCAATGTATGCAAATCACTTGTTAGAAAAAGACCATAGTTATAATGACAATTTTGAAATTTTACATTTATCTGATAAAGGTCCAAAGCTTGATTTATTAGAAACCCTTGAAATTAATAAACACAAATATTTAAATGTATTATTAAATGATCAGTTAGACCTCAATAGCTCGCCTCTGCTTAATTTGTATAAATAGACTTGGTTTATGTTATGTTATATGTTTGTGTAATGTGTATTTAATCTTATTGACACGAGATTACTATCGCTCTCTGTACAACAGCACTTGTATTATATTTTATATTCTATATTATATTGTACGAAAATTAGTCAGCTTACACCATCTGATGAAGGCACTGTGCTGCCGAAACAGCTGTCATGGATTTATAATTTTAATAAGTTGACGAGTGAAAATCACTAAAACTATTTTATGGTTTTATTTTTTACTATAATCCTCATCCTCACTATACAGTTAAGGCAAATGTTTATTCCACCGTCTCCCTCAGCAACATTTTCTCAGTCTTCCTAAAGTTCTTCCTCCCTGGCGACTGTACATCCATACTTGTTTAACAAGTTCTGTTTCTACATTCTTTCTAGGAGTTTTCCCTATTTCTTTTATTTCGTCATTCGTCCTATTGGCACCTAATTCCATCCCTTATGTTCTGATTGTCTATACGATCAAATTGCATATACATGTTGTAGCACAACGAAGTTTTTACCTTATTCTACAAACTAAGATTATATAGGAAAAGAAAGGAAGAAGTCATCTGGAAGGAGTAATATCAACTTAAATAAAAGTAACAGAAAAAAGTAATTACAATCATAAATAAAAGGACTTAACAGAACTAGAAAAATCGATTCAAAGAAATTACATATAGTCAATTTATAGCCAAAATGTGTTAAAAAACAAATAGTATGAGTATCATCTCGGTAAAATAATTAGTAGACCCAGTAAGATATGGAGTAGTAAGGAGTAACAGCCCAGAACAATTAAATAAAACGACAACCCTCAAGATATGGAGTAGTAAGGAGTAACAGCCCAGAACAAATAAAATAAAATGACAATCCTCAAGATATGGAGTAGTAAGGAGTAACAGCCCAGAACAAATAAAATAAAATGACAACCCTCAAGATATGGAGTAGTAAGGAGCAACAGCCCAGAACAAATAAATGAAAATGACAATTCTCAAGATATAAAGTAGTAAGGAGTAACAACCCATAACCAATGAATTGAAATGAAATAATATCAAGATACAAAACCTATTTAAAAGACAGAAACCTCTATAGCAGCAAACCACATCATAGAAAGAACTTAAACCATATTAGCTATACAAATTTAGAACCAAAAATAATAAAATAAGAGAATCCAATACAAATGATCAGAATAATGTAAACTTAATTATAAATAAATTAAGTATGTGATTGAGGGAAACACCCCAAACCAGTTTTAAAAAAGGACAACAAAAGACAATCATTAATATAAAGTTTTAATGTGTTTATTTATATAATTATTATGTGTTATTATTTTTTGTGTATACCATACAGAATATGTTGATAGTAGGAAATACTAGATGTTAGTATGTAAGAGTTTATTGTATTTGAATCATGTTAATTAATGTTGTATTTTTGTGAAGTAAGGAAAAGCAAAATAATAATTCAAACGACCCATAAATAGTGAATCAAAAAATATAAAACTAATAAGGTGAATTAATAATAACATTGCTTGGAAAACTGAAAATTGATGACCAAGACAAATTCAACTTTGACCATATAAATCAAATCAGAGAATATATATTTATAGAACCTAGATTAAATTGATATAAATTATCATTTTCAGAATACAAATACTTTATCCTAATGATAACAACAACCTATAATAGTGATTAAAGGAATCAGCATGTAAAATTGACTTAAATGGTGATTGTACAAGAAAATGCCAAAAGCAGTAAGTCAGCACTAGTAAAATGCAAAGAAATTGTTAAATGTTTAAAATAATAGCCAGACATAAAGGTAAATTACAAGGGTTTAATTAGTAATCGAGTGTGAGTAAAATTGTAACATAAAACATATTGTAAACCATATAATAGGTAATTATGTGAATCAAAATAAGTCCTAGAGATGGATTTCAAAGAATGTAATTCTGAAGCTTAATTCAAACCAAAACAGGTCAAATTTAGTATTAACTTGTATAAAATAAAAGTAGAAAATTATTGCTCTATAATTAGAATTACATAAAAGTATTAACAAATAAACTATAGCCAATTAAATATAAAATATGACATTTTTTCTATAAGATTGAATTTTTGATAGGAACAGCTGATCAATGAACAATGAGAAATGAGACCAAAATCTTATAGAATTTTCTATATGAAGGAACAAATATAATGAGTTAATTGTTAAAAGCCAAACAGAACGGACGTGTCGGAATACATTTTCAGAGAACTATGAACGGAATTTTTTAAATAACGCAAACCAAGAGATATGATGAGTTTATAAAAAGATAAAGAATACATTAAATCAACGAATACTATAATAACGATCATTGAAACCATAAAACTAAATTAAACACTACTAAATCAAGCTGTCACTACGTATAGACACGACTGAAGAACGAAATTAAACTCAGATAACCAGAAAACGAGTGAAGGGAACCATTTTACACAACACAACTATTACCGAACAAAATCCAGTGGATGAATACAACTACACACTACAACTTGTGGATATTCCAATAGCGGCATCACTGAAGAGGAATTAAACAACTGATACAATTATTTGAAGTGAAATCTCGGAGCTGAATTTACATCGCAGAACAACACATGGGGGACGCCATCTTGTCATTTTGAGTTAAACGCATTCAACCTTGGAGGAGACGTGGTGACGTCAGAGACATCAGCTGGTTCGAAAATCGACTTTTCTATACATTATACTTTATTATATTTTTGGTCTCTTTAATGAATAAGTTTTTTATAATTTGTAAGTATTGAATTCTCTTGCCTTTCCTGACTATTTCTACAGTTAAAAGAACCCTTATAATACAATAATTTAATTTGAATAATATTATATATTATTAATAGACGAGTATCGTCTCTAGTTTAGTTATTTGTAATTATTAGTCTCAGGGGTGTTTTTATTTAAAATGAGTCTTGCAATCTGTTGATTATTATTATTCAATCTCGTATTTTATTATTATATATTGGTTTAGTGACTTATTCCACTCAATTCAACCTATTGTTGAATCCAGTAATGAATAATCGGTTACTTACACTCTTTTCGACGGTTTAACTGTCAGTTTAATTGGTTTAATTAATTGTATTTTAGTCACTGCTTAGAATTGTTCCAATCGAAGTTCCGTTGACTCTCCGTTGATCAGCGGTGGTGAGAAGATCAGTAGTGTCCTGCCTTTACACTAACATAAACATACACAAACATGACATTCAGATAACTCATACTTTATAAGATTATATATATATAGGTCAGTACGGTTGTAAACAAAAATAAAATCACTCAATTTGAAAGATTCGCACTGTAAGTATGGTACCAACCGTCTCGTTCTTCTCCTCTAAGCTGTATTTACTGATTACAATAAAAGTCAACTCTTTCAAAGGTAAATATAATGATGGTCATTTATTCAATTCTAAGACAATGAAATTTAGTACAATAATATGTTTTGCTCTTCTTTCTGATTAACAATTAATATTTAAATTTGAACATGGACTCTAAAACATTTGAAAAGCTCAAGTTGGCATGACTGCCTTTGGTTAGTCACAAAATGTGTGTTGACAAACATACAGGTTATGTCGTATTATTAAACTTGTAATGTTTTTAATAATTGTAATAATAGTAGTAGTAGTAGGTTCTTTGAGTCTGCAAAATACACATATTTGATAAAATTGCTACGGCTATAACAAACATATAAGATAATAATTCATGGATTGTTAATTAAAAAATATAAAATATGAACGACTGTTCATGGTTAGACATAGGCTTTAAATATCGTTTAGTGCAACCTTGTTTGGTTAAAAGTTATTAATTAGTTATTAATAATTGATAATAATCGTTATAATCCAGTGTCAAGGATTATGATCATCTATAAAATTGGATATGCCTATTTCAGGTAATGGTAATTCATTGATTGTATTTATCACTCTTGGGTGTAACCCTTACTTAAATTTAACAATAAAATATTCGACACTCTTATTTGGCTAATAGCATTAGGACGCATACTCCTTTCATTGATGATACAATGTCTTTACTTATTCTAAACATTTATATTATACAAATCGTTAAAATTGTCGGTACTTATATCGTTCAACTTTGACATTGTTTATTTGTATTTTTTAGATCCCTTCCTTTAAGAATAGGATATTTACTTGTTTATCGTATGTTAATTCAAATCGCTATTAGCGTTCAGTTATCTTTCTTATCATATAATCATAATATAATAGCTGTGGGTATTTGATACTTGCGTAACTGGTCGTTCGTAGGGTTAACACTGGTTTCTTTAAAACCTTTTAATTCATTAAAATTTTTTTTATTAATTAATTAATTAAATTTTATCACTGCACTTCACTCACTCCTATGCGCATGAACTCCAAATTAGGTGCACTTAAAAATATACTGCACTACTTCTTCAATATATATAACCTATATTCTCGGTTTGAGGTTAACGTTGTTTACATCTGGATGCTGTCAAAAGCACGTTTTGTGGAGCTACGACGAGCGTGCAGTTTGCTTCGTAATCCTCTGTCGGAATGTCGGTTTTTTATAAGTTCTGAGTGGTCAATTTATTTTAATTCGTCTATCTCCGGTGGGCTTCGTCAAAACAGACGCTTACAAACGCGTCACGTTTTGGTGTCAAGGTTAAAAATTCGTGGTCGACATACCCACGCGAAAGGGCACAGCATAATACAATTATTTTTATAAGTCCAATATCTTCCTTATAATTGTGCTGATGGCATTGTGATTAAATACCCTCATTGTTCACGATTTTTTATGACGATTAATTTGAATCCCCTCATCATATATTTCTGATTCGGGGTTGCTGAATTCGCACTTGGTATTTGTACTAGTGTCGATTAAGCCATTAATTATTAATAATATATTGTTTTTATTCCATTTTTCATGGTAATAACTTGTTCTTAATCTACTGTACAATTTTCATTTAAAACTATGCCTTAATATTAACACTATGTCCGTTTTCATAGATTCGAACTGAAGTCTATGATTATACATTTTTGTTTTTCTTATTCTCTAACAATAATAATATTTAATTAAATTCTAACATGGTATGTTTAAACATTGATGGGTTAAGTCACTACTGGCAGTGTTCTTTTTCCCTACATTATTGGTTTAGTGCCTTAATTATCTTTCATTAGTTAGGCTTGTCATACCTTTATGGAGTTACCTTGTTGTATGTTTGGTATTCTTCATATATTATTCGGATTATTCTCCAAATGATAAATAAAATAGTCACAATGGTATTGTTATTATTGTGATGCAGTTCATTCTGCATTTGATTCTGTTATTATCTAGGTTTAGTGGCTGTCAACTTTACTTGCAGCTAACTGTTACAATAGTTTTGTTGTAATTACATTTATATGGATTATTTAGATAGTTATTTTGGTTGCATTTGTTCATCTGAACAGTATTCTGTCTGACCTCAGGTCGTTGGTTGAGTTACTATCTTTGTATAATGTGTTCATAACATAATTTTGGTTGCATAATGTATCTTTGTCATTACAAGCATATTGTCATATTTGTATTACCTAAATATAGCTTTTATATTCAGTTATTTTATTATCTACTGTGTACAAAACATTCCTTATATTATCTAGTTACTTCCTAGCTCAATACATTTTGGTTTAATATTGTTTTGATTTAGTTTTCATTAAGTTTTATTGAAAACTGGATGCCCAGATTAGGTTATGTTATAGGTTCAATAAGCAGTAATGTGTTGCTGCTGGCTGTGTATTTCTACATTAGTCTTGTTGACTGGTTTTCATTCAATGTTTGTACATTGGTTATTGGTGATTATTATTGCACCTTTAGTTTACACTTGAATTGTCTTATTTATTGTTAATTAGTGGATTTGTACTAATATCACTCCCACTGTACAATTGGTCATTCATTATTTTGGAACCTAGTCTTCTGTTTATTTTATAACTACACATCATTTAGCTACCATAAACTTATCTTGTCCTTATTCAGTTTTCTTGTGACTCTTTATTTACAATATTTAGTCCTTATTTATAATAATGTGTTTTACATAGACAATGAATGTATTCATTAAATGAGTTGTGGTCAGTGTTGACTTTACCATACAGCTTAGGGATTTATATCATGTAATTAATTAACATTTCTTCTTTCTTCTTAACACAATTATTCTTTCAAAGGTTTATGTTAGTTTGTTATACTTCAATTTCCTTCCCTTGCTCTTGTGTTTGGTCTGGATATCTTCCTTCTTCCTTCTTCACTGATCTCTTTCTCACTATTATTCATTTTTATACATGATGTGGTTTTCACTTGTCTTCTTCACATTGTTTCTTCCTTCTTCTTTCTTGAAGTTGTTATTGTTGTGTTCTTCTCCCTGATTCTTCTTTCTTCTTTTGTTGTCTTGTGTCCTTCTCACTGATCTATTGGGTAAAGTATGTCAGTCGTCTCGTCTTTATTCTTCTTTTCTTCTTTTTTGGCACATTTACTAGTGATTTCTTTTCAATGATGTTTCACTTATTTAAACTTATGGTACTTCTTCTGTATCCATGGTGGTGTTTTAGACCTTTTAATGTATTTTTTACTAGTGGTGGCCTTTAAATTAATTTTCGGTACGTTGGTGGATGTGGTGTTATATGTACCGTTACAATATGTAATTATCGACCTGGAATCTAGTATCGAATCAGACTCGAGCCTGTCGCGGCAAGTCAAATAGTTACTTTGGACCTAATAAAACTAATTATTGTTTTAACATTGTTTTATTGATTATTTGAGTCATAATTTAAATTACATTAATTATTAAATGCTAAACGTGAACTTCTGGAGGAAAGGAACGAGCAGAAGAAGAAGTACCGATAATGAGTTGACCGCTACATGCAATCGATGTGGCCAAGAAAATCTATTTAACGCGAAGAAACATATAATTCTTCATCAGAGCATACACAGTTATTAATCAGTATATTTATTAATTGAACACTGACAATAAAACAATAAAACCAATTAAACAAATTAAAAAAATAAATTAATTAAATATAATAGAAAAATTAAAATCAATAATAAAAATTTCATTAACCAATTAGTATAATTTATTTGTAAATCCCGTTTATTTACAAATTGGCGTTTCCAAAGTGGAGCTTATAAAAACATTCATCACTTGAATTTGTTTTATTACAAATTGACGCATCCAACGTATGGGACTTTTCACCAATGGACAAAACACTGAATTTGTAATAAACATCCGTTTATTTACAATGTATATGTATATATACATATATATAAATAAATTGTATGAATAAAGTACGTACTTTAAGCTCTACAAGAAATTTTATTTTGAGGTCTGTGGTCCTAATTCATTTTATAGTCCACACCTCACATCAATACAGTAAAAAATAAATTAAAATCACTTTATAGATTCTGTCTCTTCAAATCCCTTCTTGCCTTATTTTTAAGTTACGTGTTAATGATTCCACAAACCGTCTGGAATGTTTGCAGCTTATTCTCAGTTTCATGCTAGTTCTTGATCACAGCTGATGTCACTTCCAAAAAGGCCCGTGACACACGAGCGTCAAAATCTCGTTCACCGTTGCGTCATCGCCCGTTGCGGTTAAAATCCTTTCCCTGACACACGAACGGCACATTGATGCAGACCACCTGAAATTCGTCACTTCGCCAGTGCGTCTCCAACTTTTGAAAGAGATGGATGTGTCTCTCCGGTTTCCGAGTAACTACTATGCCATTTTATGCAAAAAGATATTAGTATTTTGTTACTACGCTTCCGAGGTAATTAAAACAAAAAAAAGATGGTTCTGAGTACATCCTTTCAATAGTGAACGGTTACTAAAAGATGCTTTCACGACCATGATGTGTGGTTTAAGAGACGATGAGACCAAGTGTTTTAATTATATTCGTATGAACGTAAAATCATTCGGAAAATAAATTGAAAAACAAACTGAAAATAAATAAGTTGAACGAGATTTTGCCGTTCGTGTGTCACCTCCGATTGCAAATAAGGTACTGGCTAACCGCACCGTCCAAGAAGTCCCCGCACCGGGTAGCAGGTACCGAACGTCAACATTACGCCCGTTGCGGAGCCGCTGACGCTGAACGGGACGCGTGTCAGGTACAACAAGTAGCAATGTATCTCTCACCCGCACCGTCAAAATCTCGTTGCGGTGAACGGGATTTTGACGCTCGTGTGTCACGGCCTAAGTCAGATTCCTAACTTCCGCTCACAACTATTTGGGTACGCACGTGTTCCATTCTACAAAAAGCCGTGATTTATTCGTTGTCACGATCTTCACATTCCACTCGCTTCATAATTGGTGGAACGTAATATCTGAAGTTTTCAGACCACCTTCGCTGAATTCAACAATCAGAAAATTATCCTCAAACGTTAGTTTACATATTCACGCTCTATTTCAGAATCCAGGGCATACTAGTTATCCTAATAGAACCAAACCGTTCGACTATACTGTTCGATTTGAGATAGTGAAAAAATTGCACCCAGTTACACGGGATATCAAGTGCTTCAGTAACAAAGGAATGCACGAATGCACGATACCAGCAGAAAGTTTCTGATTACGAAAACACAGATTTCGACCTGCGCCCATGCGGACGTACGAATTGTAGCTCTGTACTAACTTAGGCCTGACACGACAACTATACGTTTGGAAAAGATAATAGCTTTAGGTCATTTAACTTAAAAACATGCAGTAATAAAAGTTATGACTTTTCAAGATTAAGATATAGGCTTAAAAATATTTTTTAATAATAATTTCTACTCTTTTCTGCCTAAATACTAATACAAATATATAACAATTTAAATTAATGATTACCACATCATTCCTAATAACAGAAACTGGTCCACTTCTTTTTAACATATCGAAATTAAACACGTTTTTTTACCTCTCTGGGAGGGTGGATTACTAATAAGTAAATTAAACAAAAAGTAATTTAGCTATACATTATGTGACTTAAAGTTCTTGCACAAAGTTTCTCATTTTACAAAACACTCTCCATATTATGACTCTTTTATGGTTTTCTTTACAACACCTCACCCTTCAATGTACAAGGAGTTTGAATTTTTAGAAAATTTAGATTTAGATACCGAGTATGTACAGCGGTAAGCACTTAAAGTTTACTTTAAATAGAGTTACTATAATTAAAAATTTCACTTAGTCTTAAGGTTTCTAACTTAAAGTTTTCTTATAATAATAACATTTATTATTATTGTCATTATATAAACGTTAGCCCGCTTAATACAAAGCCTAATGAAAGTTAATGTACTGTGCTTGCGCTAAGGGTTTAGACGTCACGCGGTGGTAATCTCGTAAGTATAGCATATATATCGTTCAGCCTACTGCAGCGTAAAGCACCACCATCAGCCACTCCGTTTCGAGAACCTCCCCTACCCATTGAGCACTTTTCAGTGTCGCCCTTTACAGGCCAATAACGTTAACCTAAAGTTGTACTTCTTGCCATTTGCATACAAACGGATCCCCCGACTTCCTCTCAAACCTATCGATCTTGAATCCCAATCGGCTATTTTAGTTTTTCAACATTTAACCCTCTCTTCTTTTACAGCTTCCAAATTCCAAGTTGATTAAAACCATTCCTTTTAACTTACCAAAGGCTTTAATTTTCTATATTATTAGACTAATTTATGGCGCATTAGGTTTAGTGATTAAATCAGTTAATTTTGTATAGAATTTCGTTTCATATTACTACTCTCCTTTCGATATAATTATTACAGTAATCTAGGTATAGGTCAGTTAATCTTTAGTACTATATAATAAGTAAATTAATAAATGTAGGTTACATCTGTATATACTTTTTTCGTATGAGCCACTGTGGACTACGTTTGGTCCAACTGCTTCCTCCCTTCTTCTCCTCTCTCTTCCTCCTCACCCACATCTCCTTCATTCTAGATCGTTGTCTCTTCCTCCTTTCGTCAGTCCAGATGGCGCCTGTCCACTTCTTGGGCTTTACCTTAAAACCCGGAGCATTTTAAAAATGTTTTTAATGGTAAGCTTTCTTCAATGTCTTCTTGAGTAATCTGGAGTTCTTCTATGTTGTATGTACTTTTATTGATTGACTTTTTTCTACTTTTACCAAAATATTCTCCCATTATATGTGATATAATAATCCGAGGTAGTCATATTCTCAGACTGTTTTAACTGGGAGTACCCTATACGTTTTCCTAAGAATGTTGGATGTTACGTTTGGTGTGTACAATTTCCATTTATATTTCAGAATTACATACATTAGAAGAACACATTTTTGCGTTTACAGATTATTCTCACGTGATACGTAATTCAGAACTATATAGACTAAAAGAAAATATTTTATGTTTCTGAATGATACGTAACAATTTTCACATAACAGATGTACTAAATTTTATTAAATGTGTTCATCTACAAAAACAAATAAACCAAGACAACGATGGTGATGGTGATGTTGTTAATGGTAGTCGTCATCGTGATACTGACAATAATTGTGATGGTGGTGATGAATCTAATGCTGATGTTGACACTGACGACTACGGTAAATAAAACTTTCCATGTTCACATGTTACTAACCGGGTTATGACCTAGACAGTACGCTTCGTTTCAACGTTCAAATACAGTACAAGAGATCCTCGACTTTCGTATACAGTGCGTTCCCGAAAACGTTTTCGAAACTCGAATTGTTCGATAGTCGAGTATTGAACAGTAGGCGTACTGTGCATTTAAGTTAGTAGGATCGGTTCTTCGAACTGTAAGTACACAGTATTGTAATGAAGTCGGATATTATTCTCGCTTAAATTTACATCATACGACAACTTTTACTGTAAAAATACATAATAAATTAACATGCAAAATTAATAATTTTCGTACATTGGTAATGTTGATAAGCAGTGTTTGTATAACAGCCTACAGCACTGTCTTAGTACATTAAAAAAAATTAATCATTTTAACACTTTGCATTCGTTATATTGATAGACTAACATTAATTATAAAAGTCATACTAGCGGGAATAATAATGAATATGTGAACTTGTCTTAACGCTTATTCACTTCCTCATACCTCCTTCAGTGTTCGAAAGTCCAAAGCTTTAGTTCGAAATTTGAATACAGGGAATCAATTTTGATTGTCCGAAAGAGCAAAAGTGAGAAAATTAAATGCCCGAAAGTAGAGGACTCCTATATTTATGAGTACAAATAATGCTTCCAGAACAAGCCAGAACGACAATGACGTTACCTACTTTTTAAACGTGTAACATGAAAATAGAACGTTGAAGTCTTGTTTTCCATTCTAGTTAAATTATTATAATAATCAAATTTGAGTACCTGTATTATATTACAGAATTAGAGTTATCTTTTTTGGGAGAAGTTAATAGCGATAGTAAAGATGTTTCAGACATAAACCCATTTTTTCACCAGAGACAGTAAACAACATATATTACTAGACATCTGTCTAAGTCACACTTACGTTTAATTCAACAATTTCCTTTCAAAATTAAAATTATCGGTTACGCACATTTCCGCCTACGATAACAGTTACTACTCTCAATAATTTTGCTATCCATGCAAGAAACAATTTTTTAACTTTTTTGAAATAATAATGTACGATATAAAACTGCGTAAAAAGAGTGAATTGAACTTCGCCACGAACATACTTCTATAGACCTTGATTAATATCAACAATATTGCACGAAAGAAAAAATTTCGATGTGCAACCAAAAATGCTATACCCGTGTAGAAGCTTCTGGTATTGTCAATGCTATCTGCAGCTTAGAAGCCAACAATTTATTATTTGATCACCGTCTTAATAATCATCACGTTCAGCGCTCACGCTACGTCACCGTGACAATTTTTCAGCCAATGTAAACATTGTACACCCACACGTTGAGCTGTACAGTAAATGATGCCGCTGACCAGAGCAGGAAACCATACACAAGTGTTGTCGTATGCTTTGTCTCATCCCTTTCTTCCTTCCTCACTGGCTACACGCACATTTGTCTACTCGATCTTAATAGTAGTGCGGAAATACTCTGATATACGTAATCACTGGAATAAACCAAAGTCTACGTCACGGAGAAATCTGTCACCTCTCCTGCTTACTTCCATCCGTATAATAAATTATTATTGAAAGTACGTATGTAATTGCCAAACGTGTACGTACATGCAAGACGACCATGGTAGCTTCCGGGAACGCTACCCTACAACCCAACACAGGATAGTTAATGAAATTGCAAAGGGTCTCAAAGAAATTAAGTTCTGGAACGCAGTGTTCCTTGACATCTCCCAACCATTCGACAAGGTATGGCATCCTGGTTTGCTCTTCAAAATGAAAATACACTGTCCGACAACTACTACATTCTGCTAAAGTCATGCCTTTTTAACAGAACATTCTCAGTCAAATACAACAATCCCAGTCTACCTACTAATTTGCTGCTGAATCAGGTGTTCCTCAAGGCAGCGTCCTCGGACCTCTACTCTTCCTTATCTATACACCCGACTTACCTGAAACAAAGGCTACCATCATTACATCTTTTGCTGACAATGTTGCAGTGTTATCCGTTAACGAAAATCCGCAAGTTACTTCTGACAACCTGCAAGTACATTTAATCTACTCAGCGAATGGTACAAGAAATGACGAACAAAAATCAACGAAACGAAATCTCCACACGTTACATTTACTACTCGACATCACATCTGTCCATCTGTAAGAATTAATAACACACCTGCACCAATGAAGACTGGAACTAAATACCTTGGACTTCACCTTGATCAGCGACTCAACTGGCAGAAACATATCCAAATCAAACGCAGGCAGTTAAATCTCAAGTTCAGACAGATGTCCTGGCTCCTTGGGCGACAGTCTAAGTTGTCATTAAACAACAAACTGCTACTCTAAAAAACCACGCTCAAACCTATATGGCCCTACGGATGGGAATTAAATAACACCCAAAGATTTAAATCAAAAGTGCTGCGAGTTGTAGTAGATGCCCCATGGTACCAGCAATCAGACACTCCACACCGACCTGAAATACCTCTCATAAAGAATAAAATGCAGAGTATAGCAACAAAATACAGCCGTCATATAGTAGACTACGAAAATGAGCAAGTAAAGCAGCTGTATAACAAGCAGCTAGATACTTAAAAGCACCTTTCTAAAGAAGAAACATCAGTGGATGTTCCCCTTCAAAAACCAAACCTTTCATCTGACTTACTCAATGCAATGTAAAAGATGTAGGTCGCAAATTGCAAATTGACAATAAAAAAAGTTGCCAGAAAATCCGAATACGCCAGGAGTTTTAAATTTTAAAATGTCCGCGACTTTGAAATTCGAAATCACAAAGTTACATTTTGTATTTATTAATAACTTCAATGTAAACATGTGTTTAATTAACATAACTCAGTTCCTTCTTGCGATACAAATTATTCCTTAATACACAAAATGGCGACCAGACAGAAAACGAAACGTTTACAAACCTATGTTTATAGGAATATTTTTATAATATTGATGCATACAATCCGAATATGTATAGTAAGGGCACATTCCACGTTCACTATCTTGAGTACAGCGTCGCTTAATTACGTACTAGGTCTAAAAAATTTCTAAAAAAATGGTAGTAACTTGGGTTTCTTGTTCACACCGGTTCCAAATGTGCCAAGTAAATTAGCATTAGTAATAAATATTATTTTTTTATCACGTCAAAAAACTGCGCAGTATTGACACAATATTTTAAAAAATTCCATCAAGCTAATTCATAAAGTACACCATTATTTTTAAAACGGATATTAAATGTGTGTAGGACACCTATTCCGCAGCTTGTCCGCTGGGCTGCAAGCGCTACCTACCTGCGAATCGATAAAACGTTGAACACAGCCTTTTAATTCAAACCATCAACTTGACAAAAAAGTTAAGGTAAATATTGTTTTTACAAAATATATTTTATTATAATAAAACATGTGACATCTAACGTCAATATCTAGTTTTTATTTGTTTTTTAATTTCTTGATTGCAGTTAACAGATTACATTACAGTTAGATTCGTAATGACCATTTCTCCTCCGTCCATAGTTGTGTTCATTTGGATTGAAATTGAATCAGTTTCAATATAAGTCACTTCTGTCATAACTATCTACAACTGTTGAGTTAAGAGCATTATGTAGTGACATGACACCAAGGTTAACATTATTGAATAAGAAGGTCATTGTTTCGCCGTATGTAAGTACTGTATATGGAACACGCAAACAAACGTAATAGTCTGAAGAGTTTCACAGTTGTATGAAACTTCTTACGTAGGTCGAGCACGTTTGCCGTGGGTACGTTTCCAAGAGGTGGCTTCAGTTGTATGTATGTTGCAATCGGATGCATGCTCAAGCAAAAATTAATGCTTTGCAAATGTTAATGGGTTTAGTATCTTTTATTACACTGATACGATAAGATTATGCATTTGTGTAAAATGTGTGTATCAAAAACAGGATAGGACATACTGTACAAAGACATACATTT
Organism: Magicicada septendecula; assembly: GCA_034769895.1. Classification (NCBI taxonomy): domain Eukaryota; kingdom Metazoa; phylum Arthropoda; class Insecta; order Hemiptera; family Cicadidae; genus Magicicada; species Magicicada septendecula. The sequence goes on along the minus strand of CM068374.1, from coordinate 244,816,427 downwards.
AGTATTAAATGAAAATCGTGAGATTACTTAGAGCAAGATCTGACAGTCAGTCTGGCATACGGAATACAGACAAAACCCCTGAAAATTCAGTTACAGTAGAAGAGCATCGATTGTCCGAACCTCTCGGGACGAGGGCCCGTTCGGATAATCGATATTTCGAATAATAGAAGGTAAATACAAAACATTATTTGTCTTTACAAAAGCAAAGGTTTTTATTACAAAATAATTTCTAACATACTGTTATATAATTACAGCAACCTGTATACTGTACTGTAATGTATTACTAAAGCTAAAAGTTATTGAATTGAAACTGAGTGTAATTAACAAAAACCAAAAGTTAATTTAAACAAAATTGGAGTTTATTGACAAACACTACATTCTAAAATTAAATAAAAATTAAAAAACAAAACATACAGTACCATGGATTTACACTTTTTTGAAGAACTGTTCTAACGCTGTCTGCCGACCCCCCTTTCCTCGCTGCTAAAGACTGAAGTGTTTAAGATTCATAAGCTGAATACAGACTATCTCTTTTCTGTTTCGGCCCACTTTAGAACAGTCTCAAGTGTGTCAAAAGCTTTTGGTGCCGTCGGTAGTTTTGTATTTGTAGCATTCTCGCCGTCTTCATCTGAATCTGTTTCGTTTTCATTACGTTCATTTAATGACTCAGCTATCTCTTCATCAGTTAATAATTAAAAAACGGGGATCGATCACCCACCTTTAGCCAATCGTTAACACGTGTTCAATATACGACTGTACAGTACAGTATAGTAGATAATTTTACCTTTTATTGAGTTAGGATAATTGATAGTTCGGTTAATGGATGTTCGGATAATCGATGCTCTACTGTATATACTACTCGCCATCATCGAAAAAGTCTGTTAGAGATAAGCCGATCACAGCCCCACACACACACGCACACATTCGTATCACTCCTACGTAGTGATTTTGCGTAATTTAAAAAAAAACGTTTTGGGAGTGACAAATTAATTTCTTATTTAGAAATGAATTATAAAAGTATGTGAAGGATCTCGTTAGAAAACTACAGTAAAGGTAATGGATCTTGAATGTTTTTGTCGTCCCACAGACTTCAGTTCCACAAAGCGACACACTGTCAAAGATAGTCTCTTCGTCTTACGTGACGTGCAACTTCGAGCCTAGAGTAATTTGGAGTTTTTATAGAAATAGCCTCAAACTACAGGGCAAGATAAAAGCCACTTTTTTAAATTTTGTTTACAACTTTTGTACTTGTGATTGGCAACATGAAAATTGGCAACTGTTCTAAATAACAATCTTTATTTTGTGATTTAATTCCCCATTGCGCTGCCTTTATTGTCTTCTACCTTTCGACAGTCACAACAGAAATAAATAACAAATTAACAAATATCGGTATGGAGAACCATATATAACTTCCATGTTCTAAGATTTTTATTTAAAATCATTTTCGAAATGATATATTTTCATAGAAACTACTTCTTTCTACTTCTTGCTTCAGCCTTAACCACAGTACTGTGGTCACTAACGTATACCACCTCACGTTAGCGCATTCGATTTTCACTGATGATGGCAGTTGATAGCACTGCCGAAACGTCTGGTTTTGTAGAAAACATTGGACCATGGCCGAACACCCCGGGTAGGAATTTTAACAACAAACTACTTCTTTGTTGCCGATAACGTAGTACACATAAAAAATTATTCCCTCCCCCTTTAACTATCATTTTGACTTATAGAAAATACCCACTCCCGCTTCAACTACCCTTTTCATTTATACATATTTCATTTACATTTCTACAGTGAATTATTATGACCTTCTTTTCTGGATACTTTATTTATCAAAATTAAGTACTTTATTCTTGTTAAAACATAAAACGTTACAGGTAAACTACCCTTTCCCCTTAACCGATCTTTACCAAAATGAACATGCCTTGAGATCCCTGCAGCTCAGTCACATATGCAAAATATTATGTGATTCTGTTTGAACTTAAGGCAGTTATCGTTCGTCATAGAAAAGATTACTCTTGTTAAAACATAAAACGTTGCAGATAAACTACCCCTTCCCATTATTAGATCTTCGTCAAAATCAATAAGCCTTGAGTCTGTAAAGCAATTACGGCAGAGAATTTTTTTTGCGTAAACGGCACTGTAGCGGGCGTCAACTGTCAAGAGTGATGCATGGTATAGCCAAACGGCCGCCGTTAGACAATGATTTAAGAAGGACAACGCCTTGGCACATAACAGATGTTGGACATGGATGAACGACATAAGCGCAAGTGGCGACAATAACAAAGAAACAAAAGACGGTGTCAGTTCATCACAACTACCGACAAAGAGTGTACTAAGGGGACGCCAACATTTTCGACATACACGTGTGAGTTAGCGGCTGCACATGGACATAACATTTTCCACAAAAGCAGTCTAAGAGCGGATGCAGTTAAGTACAAAGGAACTTATATAGCTGCACAGCGGGAAACTTGCTTACTGGCACGACATACGGAGCATCTTGTAAGGCTGCAGAACAGATGTTAGTTCCTGGAAGATGACCACCATCAGCGTGTGAACGTAACAAGGGAAGTCGAGGACAATACGGCGATTCGACACACCCGGGTTATGGTACACACATGTGCGGAAAGGAAATCGCTTAGAAAGGACACTTGGGAACGTCAGACAATCACATAACAGACAACCGTGTAATTAGGTCCGTCGTCATACGGGGAGATGGTGTGGACAGCAAGACTTTTAGAGAGGGGTCTTGGCTGACCTATCAAGAGCAAGGAATTCGGCAAAGGCGGGTGTAAAGAAGACGTCAACATGGAGACAAGGGTGAAGAGCGAATGGGAAGTAGACCAGAGACCCCAGCCGGAGTATCCAGGAGGAGCCTTCGCAGAATCTGATGCGAGAAACCAATCATGACAGTGATTGTGGTAAGGGTATGACATCCGTGGAGGGAGTCGTGTTGCTGAAGTAATAAAATAAGGTGTTCGCAGAGAAGAAGAGTTCAGTCGATTTCCAATTTTCAAACAATTTAAGTCAGTCTATAAAAATCAGTCAGTCAGTCTATTTTAATCACAGTTCGGTCGATTTGGAGAGTTCAGTCTCAGTTCGGTCGTATTCTAATCTTTGTCAGTCAATTCTATTTCGGTATAAACCAGCCAAAGTCTTTCAGATGGACGGTAGTAAAGTGTATTGATACAAGCAAAGAGATCGTTCGGGAGTGTATCAGAGACTATGTAAAACTGTAGAACTAACCCGTGACCAAATACTATGACAATGTCGAGTTAAGTACGATCAGACTTTGTGATCATAAAAATCTCGTTTTTATGAATCTGATGCGAGTGATAAGGTATTGACAATATCACATTACCGTGACATAAGTGACATGAAACAATATAGTAAGATTGTGCCACGTTCTTAACTCACTAAAATGCAATTAAAACCAATTATATTTGCATTGTGAATACAGTATAAATGGTACAATCGCTCTAGTTAAACGCAGCATAAACTATTGCACGCGTACATCAAAAGTGACAAAGAACCTACACGCAAAGTGTTTTAGACGATGAAGTCATATTCGAGTTAACGCAATTAGTCATTATCGTTCATGCGAGTATCCGGATAAAATGTGGGACAAATAGTGTCGTGACGAAGTGTCAAGTGTAATTTAATTGGCGTATCTTCAGCCTGGATTTCTTCGTAGGATGAGAGGTACGACGCAGTTAATCACCGCAATTTGGATACAAACAACAAGTAAATTATTATCATTCATGTAACATTAGATTAGGTCGCCACTGTCCTGCCACTCAAAAAGAACTCGCCACTGAGTAGAATATACATTTATTTAATTGTTGAATATACATATATTTAATTGCTCAAAAGTAACGCAAATTGAGAAATATGAATCCATAGAGTAGGATATATTGAAATTTATATGGTCATTAATTAATTAGTCTTTATTGATTTTGTAGATGTTCATAACGTAGAGATAATATAACAGCATTGTGTATTTGATATGTTGTCTAGAAACACTAACTTTATTCAGTATTTAAATGATATTGAAAACATATAATAAATTTGTATCGTTTATAAAAATTAAATTTGTATTGTTTACGAAAATTAATAGTGTCTGAGTCAGATGATTGTTATTCACCCAAAACACCTGTTTACATATGGTGCTCCAGCACGCGGGGCGTATTATGGCTCAGTGATATCAGAGTGTATCATCAGATATGGCATGCCCGTCCTGGAGCAGTAAACAAGATCTGTAATAAAAACTTACACTTATGGAAACTCCTTTGAATAATTTTAACTAATTTATGCAAGTAGAGACAAACATAAAATATATTACAGTTGCATATGGTGTCCCAACACGTGACACGAGGAAGCAAATTCTAGTAGATAATTGTAACCAAGAGAAAATTTTTATACAATTAAAAATTCAATTAGATTATGCAATTAATAAATTTGCATAATACATGTATATTTGTACATGATGCCCAACGCGTGGTAATATATTATATTTGTACATGCCGCCCAAACCCGGGACAATAAGCAAAATTTATTTAATTAATTAATTTATGCAATTATTAAATCTGCATAAATATACATTCGTATATGGCTCCCAAAGAACGTGGGGCATAACAAACTACATATACATTCGTATATGGCGCCCAACGTGGGGCACGAAGCGATTGCTCGAATAATTAATAATAAATATTATAAGTGAGTAGGCTGAGGACAGGCAGTGGCTATAAACAATTGTTAGACAGTAAGTCAGTAGTAGAAATAGTCTTAGTTAAGCATACTTCAATGATTACGCGTAGTCGCGCGAAAATGACAAACAATAATTCAGATAGTATGGAGTTCGACGTGAACAACCAGATAGGCGTCGAAGGACGTGAGGAAGATACGACGCAGAGTGAAAACACCAGCGCCGACGAGACTACAAGGGCGGGGGGACAATCGTTAGTACCTCGCGAGATGAACTTCCAGTTATTGCTCGAGTTCATTAAACAACAGAATGAAGAAATGAGCGAAAAAATGAGTGAAAAAATGAGACAACAGAACGAAGAACAGATTGGAAAAATAAAAGTAGAATTGCAAGAACACACCAAGAAATGGGAAGAGAAAATTAGCGAGCTACAGAAAAAGAATGAACGTGGAATGAAAGAGTTGAAGAATGAATTAACAAGACATACCAAAGAAAGTAAAGAATTGAGAGAGAAGGACCGACAAGAATGGCAAGAAGCAATTAATAATACACAGAAGTCAGTAGACCAAATAAATAACAAACTAGACACACATATTCAAGAAACCAACAGCAGGAATGAAGAATTGAAAGGAGTTGTCATGAACAACGTAGAACGACTACGGACAGAACAAGGAGAAGCAGTGAACTCGTTAAAACAGAAGATCGTAGAAGTAGATGACAGACAACGGTCGGCTGTACAGAAAATCAGTGAGACAGATAAAGAGAAGGAGACACGGCTAGAAGAATTAAGAAACCACATCGCCAAAGTTAAAGAAGGCCAAGAACGACTACAGCGTCAATTAGCCAACGCAGAAGTCGGATCGACCGCAAGAACAGGTGGGCCGCATAACAACGAATTAAAATACAACGGCACAGACCGATATCCCATCGAATTTCTCAAAGAACTGACCGAAATCCAGAACACATTCTACCCAAGTGACGATGTCAAATGGATCGGTCGACATCTAGTCTAGAAGCAGACGCCGCGATTTGGTGGAGGGTGATACGAGACCAAATCCGCAACTTTGATGAATTTAAAGACCTCTTCACACAAAAGTATTGGGGAGAAGAGAGACAGGACGCAGTCAGGGACAACCTAGAATTTGGTCGATTTAATTGGAAGGGCAATCTGAGCGCAATTCAATATATGGAGCGCAAGCTTCTTGAAAGTCGCCAATTAACGCCAGCTATCACTGATCGTCAGCTAATCAAAAAGATAGCGCTCCATTTTGGTAAGAATATTGAAATTGCTGTGGTGACAAGGGGGATTAATTCAATCCAAAACCTTGAATCATTGATTGCAGAATACGCCACGATTAATCAGCGAACAACTAGAGATAATGACTTTGTAGGGAGTCACGAGAAGGTGAATGCCCGAGGTGTGGGGGAAGCAACAAACACACCCCAACCATTTCACAATAAGGGTGTCAGCTGGAAGCAAAAACAGCATGTGCCGAACAGAGAAAGTGAAAACGATCGTAACGTTAAGGGGTTTGGACGACACACTAACCGACAGCCCATAAATTCCTTAGAATTCGTAAACAACGGTGCGTCGACCTCGACTGGTAAGGGGAACGACGTAGATAGAGAAAAAAAAAATTAACCCTACCATACAATGAGATAGCCGATATACTGACCAAGAACCGACTTCACGAAACCAACATACTATTACCAGATCTTAGAAATGAATTAACTTATGAAGATGAATTAAGATTCGAACAACGGATTTCTAAGTGTCCAGAAATATTAATTAAGTTCAATAATAATATTACGGTCCTTGCCTTATTGGATACTGGGAGCGCGATAAATGCGTTATCAGAAGAATGGTTCAACCAAAATAAACATTATTTAGAACCATATGAGGAATTAAGCATGACTAATACACTGATTATTAGTGCAGTAGGTAGTAAGTCTAAGCTTGTACGGAAACAAATCTTATGTGACATTTACATTTGTGATATCAAGATAGACTGCGTATTTTTAATTATTCCAAATTTAATTAGAAATTGTATATTAGGTATTAGCTTTATGAAAGATGAAAAATGTTTGATTGACGTGGAAAAGGGAGTCGTCGAATTTAGAGGAAGAGAGGAAGAACAACATGTCAGCATACCCATTATACACATGGAAGTAGTAGAAGCAGAAGAAGAGGATGAAATCGAGAAGAAAATAAACGCGAAAGTGGACAACATAACAGGTGTGGATGAGGAAACGTTAGAAGATCTGAGAGAAGTCTTAATGAATAATAAAAGTTTATTTCGGGAGAGTCCAGGGAGAATGGAATGCTATCAGCATGAATTTAAAGTAACGGACAACACGCCTTATTTCCAACGCGGGTGGCCAATTCCACTTGCATACAAGCAAAGAGTTGATGCCGAAATCAACAAAATGTTGAAACACGGTGTAATTGAGAGGGGAAATAGCCCATTTATTAATCCAATGGTCGCCGTAATAAAGAAAGACGGAAACGTCAGGCTGTGTTTGGACGCACGAAAAATCAATAGTGTTACCATTCCCGACTATGAAGGACCAACTCCTATCCAACAGATTTTAGCAAGGTGTGGTAGAATGAAGTACCTGTCCACAGTGGATTTAACCAGCAGTTTTTGGCAGGTGCCACTAAAGGAATGTTGTCGCGATTACACTGCTTTCATGTATGAGGGGAAATGTTATAGATATACAGTAACACCATTCGGATTAAGCACCAGTTCTGCCGCTCTGACGAGAGGACTAGACATGGCACTTGAAGATCCGGTGAAGGAAAACACAATCATCTATGTTGACGACTGTCTTTGTTACTCGAACGACGTCAAGACGCATCTGGTACATTTGAATTTATTATTAAGCAATCTACGCAGAGCAAACCTAACGATTAACCTCGATAAATCGCAATTCTTTCGTCAAGAAATCGCCTACCTAGGGTATCGCTTAACTACAGAAGGAGTTCAAGCAACAGAAGAAAAGGTTGCTGCGATCAGAAATTTCCCAGTTCCGAGAAACCAGAAGCAATTGAAAGGATTCTTAGGATTGACTAACTTTTATAATAGATTTACTGCTAAGTATGCAGAAACGATTCAACCATTACTGGATTTATTAAAAAAAAATAAAAGGTTTATATGGACATCAGAACTAGATCGATGCTTCAAGGAAGTAAAGGATTTATTTATTGAAACGGTTATATTAAAATTTCCGAAAGTCAACCAACGATATTTTCTTCAATGCGATGCGAGTAAATACGCCTACGGTGGACAACTGTATCAGTTGGATGAAGAGGGGAATGTGGGTGTAATTGCCTACACGAGTAAAACTTTTAAGGGTGCGGAAAAGAACTATTTCACGACTGAAAAGGAACTCTTAAGCATTGTCAGATGTTTAGAGAAGTTTCGAATATATATCTTGGGTCAACCATTAACGATTATAACTGATAATAAAGCACTCACTTTCATGCATAAATGCCATCTAAACAACTCCAGGATAACTAGGTGGATCCTATCCATACAAGAATATAACTTTAACATCCTTCACTGTAAAGGTAAAGAGACATAGGAAAATTCCAGAAGGAGGATACGAAGTTAGGATCTATTATAGATAATCTAGATAATGGTAATTAAAATTATATGTGTAAGTTTTATAAGTATGTTGATAACAAATTGTATAGAAAGTGTAAGAACAAATGGAAATTATACGTGCCAGAGAGTATTACGGACATAATCATCTCCGAAATACACCAGATGTACGGCCATTTAGGAGGTAAGAAATGTACCAAACTGTTACAGGAGAGTTTCACATTTGACAAAATGTCAAGGAAAATTAAAGAGTACGTAAAAACTTGTGACAAATGTCAACGTTGCAAGGATAGCCAAAATAGGAATCTGTTTGGCGGAACGATACCAATTTTACCATCAGAGAAAGGAGAACTCATTAGCGGGGATTATTACGGACCGTTACCAGTATCGATGGGTGGCGTAAAATACATCTTCGTCATGGTTGATAACTTTACAAAATACGTGAAGTTATACACGTTGAGAAGGGCAACAACAGCCGCAACTATCAGGAGAGTCCGACAATACATCGAAGAAGTTGTAAAACCGAAAGCAATATTAACGGACAATGCGACGCAGTTCACATCGAAACAATGGGTGGAAGGATTGAGTGAACTTCAAATACAACCGAAGTACACTGCCATTCGCAACCCGTGCGCCAACCTTGCCGAACGTATTAATCGACAATTAGGAAACATGTTCCGTATATTCGTCGGCGAACAACACACTAAGTGGTCACGTTTCATTACAACAATCGAAAGCTGCATTAATGAAACGTATCACGACACCATTGAAGTAACACCATACGAAGCGCAGTTTGGTAGGAGACCAGCACGCGTTTGGGAAAAGTACTTAAACCAAGATATACATGAACATAGCATAACGGACAACCGCCAAATCTTCGTGAAGATGAAGCTGAAGAGAGAGAAACACGCAAAGAAAATGAACGAGGATAACAAAATTACCAAATTTAAATTGGGAGATCTAGTATTGGTAAGGACATATTGCCAATCGGATGCCATGCAGAAGAAAATTGACAAATTTTGTGAATTATATTGTGGACCCTATAAGGTGAAACAGGTCTTAGGGGAAGCTACATATATCTTGGTTGAATGCAGCGATGAACAGAAAATACGCGGCAAATTTAACATAAGGCAGTTAAAAGCTTATCATTCCCGAAAGGAAAGAGATTAAAGAAAGAAATCAACGTGATAAATAATACATCAAATTATTTAAGGACAAGACGTGCGTTTATGTTACGTAAAGAAGAGAAAAGGCAAACTACTCAACGGCTAAGTGGGGAGAAGTTAGAGGTAAGCGTAACGCCTCTAACGGTAATAAAAAAACAAACCATTCAAGTTTGCTTAGCTAAGAGATAGAATTGTCTTTGTAAATAAATCAAGAACTATGTCATTGTGTTATAGTTAGTAGTGAAATCATAGACTAATTTGTAAAAATTTAAATGTCTTGTTTCATGGTAAAATTTTGAATAATGTACGTGATAAGATAGTAATCGATAAGAGAAAGTAAACAAAGGTTTGTTACTTAATCATTTGAAATAATTAGCTATAAATTATTGGAATGTACAACAAGCAGTAATAAATTACAAGAATGTAAAAAAAAAAAAAAAAAAAAAAAAAAAAATCATTTATTATAGATTGTGTAATCGTAAAAACTTTAATGAGAATTATAGTGTGATAGTTGTTAAGTTCAAACAAAAGGGGAATGTAAATAAAGTTTTGTTCAATTGAAATGAGATTTTGTTGAGAATTTGTAGAATTTTAGGGGAAGAAAATTTTTTTTGTTACGTATAAGAAGTACAGTATTAATGTTTATATGTGTAAAATTTAGCGTAAATCAAATTGTAATATAATCTTTGGAAAATCTAACCAAGGATAATTAGAGTGAATAGGTTATCATTAATACTTAAGCTTATTGTGTTTTCTTTTGTTGTAACCAAGTTGGTCGAACGCTTGTCAACAAAATGTAAATTTTAGCCAATAGATTATTTAGGAGTAATGCATATAAATATTAAAAACCTAAACGGAAAAAAATGTGATAACTAGTTAGCAACAAAAGAATATTCTTTTACTTTATTTTCCTAAAAGGATGGAATTTTGTAGATATAGAACATGTAAATGAATATTAACTTAACCATATAATTACTAGAAAATCTGTAAATGGATTCATAATCTCAAACAAGCGAGCAATAAATTCAGTATCAAGGTTATGAACGACAGTGGTGTAATAATGACAGACAGTGTTGAAAAAGGGGGAAGGAAAGGGTAAGTGACACTACACTCTTTCATGTGGAAGATGATCTTTAGTGACTACACTCTTTTCAATGAAGAATGACCATTGATGAAACTTCAGCAAGGGCATTAATTTGCGATTCCTTGATTCGGGACTCATCAATGAACCCAAATTGGGGACTCTGTAAAGCAATTACGGCAGAGAATTTTTTTTGCGTAAACGGCACTGTAGCGGGCGTCAACTGTCAAGAGTGATGCATGGTATAGCCAAACGGCCGCCGTTAGACAATGATTTAAGAAGGACAACGCCTTGGCACATAACAGATGTTGGACATGGATGAACGACATAAGCGCAAGTGGCGACAATAACAAAGAAACAAAAGACGGTGTCAGTTCATCACAACTACCGACAAAGAGTGTACTAAGGGGACGCCAACATTTTCGACATACACGTGTGAGTTAGCGGCTGCACATGGACATAACATTTTCCACAAAAGCAGTCTAAGAGCGGATGCAGTTAAGTACAAAGGAACTTATATAGCTGCACAGCGGGAAACTTGCTTACTGGCACGACATACGGAGCATCTTGTAAGGCTGCAGAACAGATGTTAGTTCCTGGAAGATGACCACCATCAGCGTGTGAACGTAACAAGGGAAGTCGAGGACAATACGGCGATTCGACACACCCGGGTTATGGTACACACATGTGCGGAAAGGAAATCGCTTAGAAAGGACACTTGGGAACGTCAGACAATCACATAACAGACAACCGTGTAATTAGGTCCGTCGTCATACGGGGAGATGGTGTGGACAGCAAGACTTTTAGAGAGGGGTCTTGGCTGACCTATCAAGAGCAAGGAATTCGGCAAAGGCGGGTGTAAAGAAGACGTCAACATGGAGACAAGGGTGAAGAGCGAATGGGAAGTAGACCAGAGACCCCAGCCGGAGTATCCAGGAGGAGCCTTCGCAGAATCTGATGCGAGAAACCAATCATGACAGTGATTGTGGTAAGGGTATGACATCCGTGGAGGGAGTCGTGTTGCTGAAGTAATAAAATAAGGTGTTCGCAGAGAAGAAGAGTTCAGTCGATTTCCAATTTTCAAACAATTTAAGTCAGTCTATAAAAATCAGTCAGTCAGTCTATTTTAATCACAGTTCGGTCGATTTGGAGAGTTCAGTCTCAGTTCGGTCGTATTCTAATCTTTGTCAGTCAATTCTATTTCGGTATAAACCAGCCAAAGTCTTTCAGATGGACGGTAGTAAAGTGTATTGATACAAGCAAAGAGATCGTTCGGGAGTGTATCAGAGACTATGTAAAACTGTAGAACTAACCCGTGACCAAATACTATGACAATGTCGAGTTAAGTACGATCAGACTTTGTGATCATAAAAATCTCGTTTTTATGAATCTGATGCGAGTGATAAGGTATTGACAATATCACATTACCGTGACATAAGTGACATGAAACAATATAGTAAGATTGTGCCACGTTCTTAACTCACTAAAATGCAATTAAAACCAATTATATTTGCATTGTGAATACAGTATAAATGGTACAATCGCTCTAGTTAAACGCAGCATAAACTATTGCACGCGTACATCAAAAGTGACAAAGAACCTACACGCAAAGTGTTTTAGACGATGAAGTCATATTCGAGTTAACGCAATTAGTCATTATCGTTCATGCGAGTATCCGGATAAAATGTGGGACAAATAGTGTCGTGACGAAGTGTCAAGTGTAATTTAATTGGCGTATCTTCAGCCTGGATTTCTTCGTAGGATGAGAGGTACGACGCAGTTAATCACCGCAATTTGGATACAAACAACAAGTAAATTATTATCATTCATGTAACATTAGATTAGGTCGCCACTGTCCTGCCACTCAAAAAGAACTCGCCACTGAGTAGAATATACATTTATTTAATTGTTGAATATACATATATTTAATTGCTCAAAAGTAACGCAAATTGAGAAATATGAATCCATAGAGTAGGATATATTGAAATTTATATGGTCATTAATTAATTAGTCTTTATTGATTTTGTAGATGTTCATAACGTAGAGATAATATAACAGCATTGTGTATTTGATATGTTGTCTAGAAACACTAACTTTATTCAGTATTTAAATGATATTGAAAACATATAATAAATTTGTATCGTTTATAAAAATTAAATTTGTATTGTTTACGAAAATTAATAGTGTCTGAGTCAGATGATTGTTATTCACCCAAAACACCTGTTTACATATGGTGCTCCAGCACGCGGGGCGTATTATGGCTCAGTGATATCAGAGTGTATCATCAGATATGGCATGCCCGTCCTGGAGCAGTAAACAAGATCTGTAATAAAAACTTACACTTATGGAAACTCCTTTGAATAATTTTAACTAATTTATGCAAGTAGAGACAAACATAAAATATATTACAGTTGCATATGGTGTCCCAACACGTGACACGAGGAAGCAAATTCTAGTAGATAATTGTAACCAAGAGAAAATTTTTATACAATTAAAAATTCAATTAGATTATGCAATTAATAAATTTGCATAATACATGTATATTTGTACATGATGCCCAACGCGTGGTAATATATTATATTTGTACATGCCGCCCAAACCCGGGACAATAAGCAAAATTTATTTAATTAATTAATTTATGCAATTATTAAATCTGCATAAATATACATTCGTATATGGCTCCCAAAGAACGTGGGGCATAACAAACTACATATACATTCGTAAGTCCTTTACAGTTCAGGAATGTATACAAAAATTATTTGATTCTGTTTGAATTTGCGGCAGTTATCGTTCGCCATAGAAAAAATTCTACTCACAGACACTTTTCGGAAAATGATTTTTCTTCATGTTTTGAGGGTAGTACAATCAGAATCAGCCCTTATCTCGAACACGATTTTTTTGCCATCACCATCCTTCCATTTCCTTATGGAAGGATGGAAGTAAAAAAGAAAGTGTTTTATGTAATACCGGTAGTATTGGTGTTAACACACCGAGGAAAGAGAATTGGTGACAGCTGATTTTAAAGCCAGATTTTCTGGTTTCGACCACTGGCATGTTGAGCAATTCAAAACTTAAACGTTCAATGAGAAAACAGAATCTGTCATGAACGGTGATCTTTACCGTTCATGTTTTAAAAATACAAATATTTATGGTTAATGAAAAAATAAAAACCACTGTACTAAGGAATGACAACATATGCTCTATAAATTGTACATAATGGATGTTTGTTTTTTGTTAGTCACAAAACGAGTACCTGTCGGAAAACGAATTTAACTAAAAAAACGGGTTCTGCCACAAAAAGTGACATGTAGGCAGTACCAAATGAATTTATATATAATCTGAGAACATGGAAGTCATGTATGGTTCTCCATGCCAATTTTACTTCCATGTTCAATAAGAAAATGGAAGTATCGTGATGGCAAAAAAAATTGTGTTCGAGATAATTGCACATTCTGATTGTACTACCCTCAAAACATGAAAAAAAGTCATTTTTCGAAGTGCGCGAGTGTGTGTGTGTCTGTGTGTCTATCTGTAGATTTTTTTCTATGGCAAACGATAACAGCCGCAAATTCAAACAGAATCAAATAATTTTTTGCATACAGCACTGAATTGTAGAGTACTCAAGACTTATTGTTTTTGGTGAAGATCGGTTAAGGGAAAGGGGTAGTTTACCGGCAACGTTTTTTTTATCAAAGGTAATTTTTTTTTTTTTGGCAAACGATAACAGCCGCAAATTCAAACAGAATCAAATAATGTTTCGCATACAGTCCTGAATTGTATAGTTCTCAAGATTTATTGTTTTTGGTGAAGATCGGTTAAGGGAAAGGGGTAGTTTACTAGCAACGTGTTATCTTTTAACAACGGTAATTTTTTCTATGACGAACGATAACTCCCGTAAATTCAAACAGAATCAAACACTTTTTTGCGCACCTTCTTAACTTTTAGAGTACTCAAGTTCTGTTGATTTTGGTGAATATCGGTTAAGAGAAAGTTTACCTGCAACGTTTTATGTTTTAAAAGGGTAATTTTATTTTTATGACGAATGATAACTGCCGCATATTCAAAGAGAATCAAATAATTTTTGAATACTTTCTTGAAGTTTAAGTACTCAAGTACTGTTGATTTTGGTGAAGATCGGTTAAGGGAAGGGGTAGTTTACCTGCAACATTTTATATGATAACAAGGTTAATTTTTTAACCTTTATGACGAACGATAACTGCCGTAAATTCAAACATAATCAAATAAGTTTTTGCATACTTTCCTAAATTATAGAGAACTCAAGGCCTTTTGATTTTGGTGATGATCGGTTAAGGGAAAGTGGTAGTTTACCGGCAACATTTTATGTTGTAACAAGAGAATGTTTTTCATGACTAACGATAACTGCCGTAAATTCAAACAGAATCAAATAATTTTTTACATATGTGCCTGAGTTGTAGAAGGCTCAAGGCCTATTGATTTTGGTGAAGATCGGTTACGGGGAAAGGGCAGTTTACCGGAAACATTTTTGGATGTAACAAGAGTAAAGTACTTAATTTTGATAAATAAAGTATCCTGATAAGAAGATCATAATAATCCACTGTAGAAACGTAGATGAAATATCTATAAATGAAGAGGCTAATTGAACGGGGTGGGGGTAATTTTATATAAATGAAAATTATAGTTGATGGAGAGGGGATAATTTTTTATATATGTACTACGTTATCGGCAACAAAGAAGTAGTTTGTTGTTAAAATTCCTTCCCGTCCTGTTTGGCCGTAGAGCAATGTTTTCTGCAAAACCAGACGTTTCGGCAGTGCCATCGACTTCCATCATCAGTGAAAATCGAGCACGATAACATGAGGTGGTATACGTCAGTGACCACAGTACTGTGGTTAAGGCTGAAGCAGTAAGTAGAAAGAAGTAGTTTCTATGGAAATATTTCATATCGAAAATGATTTTAAATATAAATCTTAGAACATGGAAGTCATGACCGATATTAGTTCTCCATACCGACATTTTCTATGACGAACGATAACTGCCGTAAATTCAAACATAATCAAATAATGTTTTGCATACTTCCATACATTGTACCTGTTGATTTTGGTGAAGATCGGTTAAGGGAAAGGGGTAGTTTACCTGCAACATTTCATGTTGTAACAAGAGAAATTTTCTCATGACGAACGATAACTGCCGTAATTTCAAACAGAAGCAAGTAATTTTTTACATATGTGCCTGAGTTGTAGAGGACTTAAGGCCTGTTGATTTTGGTGAAGATCGGTTACGGGGAAAGGGTAGTTTACCTGCAACGTTTTACGTTTTAACAAGAGTAAAGTGCTTAATTTTGATAAATGAAGTATCCTGGAAAGAAGGTCATAATAATCCACTGTAGAAAGGTAGATGAAATATCTATAAATGAAAAGGGGAAGCGGGAGGGTGTAATTTTTTTTATAAATTAAAAGGTAGTTGATGATGGAGAATGTAAATTTTTATAAGTTTTATATGTGTACTACGTTATTGACAACAAAGAAGTAGTTTCTATGGAAACATTTCATTTAACTTTAACAAAATTCTATATTTTTTCATTTTAATTTAAATCTTCTATGAGAGAAAATATATCGTTCGGTGTAGGCAAGTATATCTCAATTATGTAATGTTTACGTTTCCATTTTATTTTTATGATCACTGCAATAAAAAGGCAGGCAAGACACACACACACACACGCACACACACACTACGTTATTGACGTTATTGACAACAAAGAAGTAGTTTCTATGGAAACATTTTATTTAACTTTGACACAATTCTATATTTTTTTAGGAATTATCGAAACCAACTCAAGTCAATGATTGGAACATGATTGGAATGAGTAACCGCAATACATTTCGATGTTTTTAATATGCGATTGTATCGATATATTACGGTGTGGAAAAGAAGTAGTGTACTAATTGTAAATTGCCCTATTTCTTAATGTAAAGCAAAAATACGTGTTGCTTTCATTTGGTAGTTAGGTAATAATGGTTTTGGGTTTTTAGTTTACTGCTAAAATAAATAAAAGCTGTGGCTGAGAAAACATAACATTAAACGTGTAATACAATGCGTATAACAGAGTGACACTTAAAATAAAGAACCTAACGTTTTTAAGTTTACAAATTGGAAAAAATAACAGCAAATACAAAATGAAAAATACAAATATTTATGGTTAATGAAAAAACAAAAAACACTGTATTAAGGAATGACAACATATGCTCTATAAATTGTACAAAATGGATGTTTGTTTTTTGTTAGTCACAAAACGAGCACATGTCGGAAAACGAATTTTACCAAAAAAACTAGTTCTGCCACAAAAAAGTAACATGTAGGCCTATAATAATAGGCAAGGGGTTGACCCTTGGGCCATTACCGCCTTACTTCGAGTTGGGTTTTTCGTGGTTTTAGAAAAAAAATAGTTTTACATTACACATTGATGTTGATGGAGAGGGGATATTTTTTATATATGTACTACGTTATCGGCAACAAAGAAGTAGTTTGTTGTTAAAATTCCTTCCCGTCCTGTTTAGCCGTAGACCAATGTTTTCTGCAAAACCAGACGTTTCGGCAGTGCCATCGACTTCCATTATCAGTGAAAATCGAGTGCGATAACGTGAAGTGGTATACGTTAGTGACCACAGTACTCTGGTTAAGGCTGAAGCAGTAAGTAGAAAGAAGTAGTTTCTATGGAAATATTTCATTTCGAAAATGATTTTAAATATAAATCTTAGAACATGGAAGTCATGTACGGTTCTCCATATAGATATTTTCGAAAAGTTTCTATGTGTCTGAGTGTAGAATTTTTTTTTGGCAAACGATAACTGCCTTAAGTTCAAACAGAATCAAATACTTCTTTGCATACCTACCTGAATAGTAGGGGATTCAAGACCTTTTGATTTTGGTGAAGATCGGTTAAGGGGAAGGGGTAGTTTACCTGCAACCTTTTACGTTTTAACATGACTAAAGTACTTGAAAATTCATTTAAACTTTTTCAAACAATTGTAATTGTTAAAAATAAAATAATTATGTTGCCAGGCAATAAAATTAATAATGTTTTCATTTTAATTTAAATCATGTATGAGTGAAAATATATCGTTCCTGCCAGGCAAGCATATCTCAATTATGTAATGTTTACGTTTCCAAAGTTTTATTACTGTGATTACCGCAATAAAAAAGCAGGCATGATGACACATGCTCAGACAAATGACACACACACAAACACAATTCGCGTTATTTATGGTCTCACTCATGTTTATTTTCTTACGTATGAACGCTTTTTAAATGGAAAGTGCAGAAAACCACACCAACACCACGCGTGCAAGCCGAAAAGGTGTCCAGCGTGGACAGCGATTTGCTTCCTGTGGATCGCTGGCCAGTGTAACTACACGTGTTTACAGAGGAACGGTTTATAGACAGACTTTTCGTCTTTAGGGAATGAACCCTCTGCAAGATGGTCAGGGTCCATGAGAGACTTCGGAGCGCTCCTTCTTTTCCCCGTGTTTGTTCTGTGAAACGTACACTGTAGATTCTCAGCTTTACTCTGAGCAACGCTACTTAGGGAATGTTAAAAAGTTTTGTCCACGGTGTACCTCATACACACTAAAACCTGATCTGTTGTTTTGATTACGGACATCATAATATTAAAACTTTGGAAACTTGAGCACTACTTAATGGAGATCAAACATTAACTTTTACAAGCCTTTAATTTTATGCATATTATATTAATTTAATTTAATTCGATATTTTTTTAGAAATTATCGAACCGAATTCAAGTAAATTATTTTAAATATAAATATTAGAACATGGAAGTCATGCATAATTCTCCATACGGATTTTCTTAAATAGTAACTGTTCAACATTAATAAACAAAATCAAAAACTGTTGACAAAATTAATTTAAAAATTTAGACTTTAAATTTACGGATGTACATTTTTTTCAATCAAATAGCGTTAATAATAATATACATCCGATCGTTTTCGTTAAGTAGTATTTTTTCTTTTTAATATGGCCTAGTAGGTATTACAGTATGGTTTTCGCAACAGAAAGTTGCCAGTAAAATTATTACCTAGGACCGGGGCGGGCTGACTGACCTGTGAAATAGGCTTTTAATATGCAATATGTATTATTAACGGGTAACGAAGCTGCCGCCCGGCCTGCGCAGAAAATTATCGGAAAATGGGTTATTCAAGCACAGCGTTGAACTGCGTACATACTGAATACTCATTACACACACACACACACACACACACACACACACACACACACACACACACACACACACACATACACACATACATACATACATACGTACATATATACGTACATACATACAGACATACGTACATATATACATACATACATACGTACATACATACATACATACATACATACATACGTACATATATACATACATACATACGTACATACATACATACATACATACGTACATATATACATACATACGTACATACATACATACATACATACATACACACATACATACATACGTACAGACATACATACATACGTACATACATACAGACATACGTACATATATACATACATACTGTAGGTAAACGTCGTCTTGCGTCTACTAATGTGTCACGCAATGTAAGCCTATTCGTTGCTATGAACGGGTATGTTCCCCTGTTTTACTCTCTTAGGTCGTTTAGTTTACTTAATTATTTAAATATCTGAGATATTTGGAGTTGTGGGATATATTGATGTAATTAATTAATTTTAACTTAGCTCTCTAAAAAATATCAGTGTTAGTGTACCTGAAACTTAAATAATTAATGCGTTATTCTGTAATTTCGTTCAACCCTATTATACCTTGAAGAGAATTATGTCTAATTTTGTATTTTTACGCTCTCTCTTTGGTGTCAGATAATTCCGCTATAAGCGCTGTAGTATCGGCTCAACGAAACTTATAGGTTATTTCACTGTTTATGTTAACCAATTATTATATACTTATTCAGTTACTTTTTATTCCCAACTCATTAAATCATACTCCAAATGAAAAGATTTTGCAAATATATAAAGGTTCTTTATTTGTTTACTTCTTTAACATTGAATAAGATATGTTCTAACTAACATATGCTTGGGTTATAGATTGCGTGAATCGATTGTTGATTATTCCGATCCTTTATTTAAATTCAGTTATATAGTGTGTTTTAATTTGTAATTAATTTAATTCAGGGTGTGAAGGTTCTTGTAACTGTGGGGAAGATTAAAAATACATAGATAAGAATGCAAGATTTACAAATTTGAAGTGTTGTGTAGTTAGTATGATTAATATAATAATAATTTACCAGACTAGAACGAAGCAAATCGTGTAGGCGGTTGATTGATAAATTTACTGTTCTGGACAATTATGCCGTACGATATTCTTTCTTCGGTTTAATAAAATGGAATTCTTGTCCTGTCCACTTCGGAAATACAGCTCTCTTGATTGATTTACAGCCCGATTGATGCTTCTTCTGCAACTCCAGGATCCAAATACGTTCTTCTCTCGGTTGAAGCAATTAGTGATGTTCCGTTTATTTGAAAGGTTATAAATTCTGGTGTAGTGTATATTATTATTTGTGATACTTTTGACTCTTTCTATTTGTTTTAATGTATCGTCAATTCCTTTCGGATATGAGACAGTTCAAGTCCTTCCTTGTAGAATCCAGTTATTTATTTCCTATTGCGATTTCATACTATTGTCTTGTTTGGTTAATTTATACTGGCAAGAGTCATAAATATTATCATTAGTATTTTGTATTTTATAATAGTATTTACTAATTTAGTATATTCCAATTAAATAGATATTTCTTGGTTTTTTATTAATCTCATCACATTCAGATCATCAAAGCAATTATTGTCAAATCAACAACTTCCTCTTTTCCTGTCGTCCCTAGCAACACATGATTTTTCTTCCTTCCACATGTTTTGAATATAGTGTTTATTTCATATATTTTTTGTCTATTCCTTATCAATTTGCTATCCTATCGGAATGTAACTTTACCGATAGTTGGTTTATTATTTTCTACACATATTCTGCTGGTTTTTTGATATAAGCCTGTTTTTTTTCTTTTTTATATTTAATACCCTTTCGATATTAAACGTTATTAATCGATATCATGGCATTATGGCATTATCATAATTTGTATAAATTTTATTATATATCATTATTAATTTAATGTTTTTTTCTAGCTCTTCAAATCGTATTCATTAATTATTATTAATTGATGTACCTAACCTTTATGTTATGAGTGGTTATATAGTGGTTTTGGCTGTTAGGCCTTTTATTGTAAACGGATCTACCTGTGTTTATAATTGGTAAACATCTATAGCCCCTTTTGCATAAATTCATACATATAATCAAATCTTAACTATTAACATTTACATAAACAATTATTTTTTCCATATCTAATAACAATTTTATCTTGACCTATGGATCACATATAAGAAAATTCAAATCTATTAACGTTAATTAGCTGCTTCACACTTCATTCTACAACAGTCATTGAATAATACATCTTGTTTCATTATCTTTCATTAACTCAACACATATTTGGTATAACATAACATAAACTTTATCATAATATTTGTTGTCACAAAATAATATCTCTTAACTCAAAATTCTTATTTGCTATTACTATAAAGTAAATTATTGTTTCATTTTTTGTTTGCTTTTCACTAAACATATATCATCAACTATTATCTAACTTACAGGTTCGTTTATTCTTGTTAATACTACCTTGCATCCTTATTTACCTTTATCTATAATTATAAATGTAATTATTAGATCTTTGTTCTATCATGGGGTTAGATATTGACTTGTTTATTATTCTGTTAACCTTGTTTTTATGTAACACGGATGCTAGCATTTCTGTTGCGTTACAATACATACATATGTACATACATACATACAACATACATACATACATACATACATACATACATACATACATACATACATAAACACATACATACATACGTACATACATACATACATACATACATAAACACATACATACATACGTACATAAATACAGACATACGTACATATATACATACATACATACGTACATATATACATACATACTTGCATACAAACATACAATAGACATCCATAAAAAATATGGACTTACACGTACAAATACGACGTTAAAGGGACGAGGGAACCTCAATTCATCTCGCCATTCGGGACCGTGGTTTCCTCCTGTCACTCTTTTCGTGAACATTCACTCGTTGTTTTCGTTACTAAAGAAAACGCTCTTATAAAACACGTTTTGTTTTTTGGTAACACTAAACCCTTCACCAATTAAACGATAAAGTATACTCAGCGACTTGACCGAGATTCTTTCGTTTACGAGACATGGAATTTTAAGCCTGAGACAACTTATACGAAAACAGCCCCAAGCTATACTCACCTTAATTGTATAAATCACAAAAAAGTAAACCTCCATCAAAAAGAGTATACGAGTATACGTTGGCATAGATGTTAGGTATAAAGAAAATCTGCTTTTTCTTATTAATTCAATCCGTGGTGGGAGGATAATTAAGCATTATTAAGAGTAAACACATTAAGCATTTTTATGGATCGATAACATTATTCGCAGAGTATATACACGCTAATTATGAACGTTAAATTACACTGCGAGAAAATCTTTAAAACTAGCACTCAGTAATTAAACTTTAAAACATTTCTTTTGCTGTATGAACGCCAAGGTTACGAATCGTGGAGCGTCTGTAAGTATTCTTAATACTTCGATTTGAACGTCTCAATAACAGCCGTGTTACTGCCAGAAGCAGTATCTCACAACCGAATGACATAGGTCCATATAAGTCAAATAATTCCATTATAAGCTAGTATTTTATTTGTAGTACTCACTCCGATTTCCTATGAACATTCATAACGTGTTATTTGTAGTTTTAGCTTGAAGGCTGCTGTCAAGTGTTTGGTATTAGAGTAGCTAATTGGTTGTTGTCAGTGATGGCAGAAAGTCTGTTTACTAAATTCCAATACCCATGGTCCATCGCTGACTGTTTTTAAGAAAGATCACATTCCTGTTTAATTTGGTGTAGAATTCATGGAATAATTTATTATATTCCGTAGAAACAAAAATTATCCGTGTTCGAGATCGGCTTTGGTGCCAACAGAAATAAAAAACAAGGAACATAAGAGTAAAAATAATTCCAAGAAAACCTATATCCCAATGCAACAATGGCAGGTTACTAAATATTTTAACAAACAAAAATAACTCAAAAATGGATTTAAAAAAAAAAGACAGTAAGGCGTGGAACACAGAGAGTGTGAGAAGAAAATAAAGTACAAACAGGAAACTTGATTAGGTTTAGCACGATGTGAACTTTCGCCCTGAATTCGTTTAAAACGTTGAAACGTTCGGCTTGAGCAGACGACGTGTGTCTCCGTCAGCGGTTAAACTAATTAAGACTGTTTTACATAACTAAATAGGTTAGCAACATCCAAAGAGTTCAGTAGAATTCTCGCACACACGTGAACACCGTGCTCACACAAATGAGTCCCACAAGACAACTTTCGAGATGAAGTTTAAATTTAACAAAGTGGCTCTACACCACGGCATGCTGTAATATGAAGCCGCGTCACACGACGGTTATTGTGGTGGCTGTGGTAAGAAACTCAACGAGCTGCTTACCCAGTTAACAAATCACTAGTGACTTCACAGTCACTATCACACTTTATATTACAGTGAAGTATAAGACTGTTGAGCCGTGTTTATTATGCTTATTTTTCCCATTCTTTCCTGATTTGTGTTAATTGTTAATCACTCCCAATGAAGATGTTCGCATCTGCCGGATGCTTCACTTCCTGTAGTCAAATTTTTCTTGGTCAGCATCTATTGTTGAATCCGTGTAGGCTTCTTCATACACTCTTCTGGTGACTCTCCCCAAATGGTATTCTATTTAAGTAGCCTAAGCATCCCAACTGTTTTTCTTGTATTTTCGCTATCACCAGTCTTATCGTAAATGATTCTCTGAAAACGTAATGTCTAAATTTATCTCTCTTGACTTTCCTTCTATTTCCCTTGGAAGTATCATTTCGTCTACATTTATTTTGCTGCTGTTTCGTTTTGTAACGGAGCTTCTGTGTTTCAGTTCTTCACACTAACGTCGAAGGCACTACCATTTTACGGTCTCAGCTTTTATTAATTTTAACACTTTTCCCCGAAGGGTCTGAATATTGTCGTAAGGAAATTACATATGATTATATTACATTCACTACACCTATTACATCATTTACTTGTCTTACGTTTTTTCCTTCGATTATAGCTCTCAAGTCCTTAAAGCCTTGTTCCACGATCTGGCGCCTTTCGGTAACGTTGT
The DNA here is from genome assembly GCA_034769895.1 of Magicicada septendecula. NCBI lineage: Eukaryota > Metazoa > Arthropoda > Insecta > Hemiptera > Cicadidae > Magicicada > Magicicada septendecula. The sequence continues at coordinate 244,792,508 of CM068374.1, read as the reverse complement.
GTACCTTATCCTATTTATGATATTTATAGTTTGTTATTTTGTGGATGTAATATCGTTACATTTATCTTACTTACGTTGTCACGATGGTCTCACTGATTGTCGTATGGTACAGTGGAAATAAAATACAGACACCAGAGAATTCACTAACTACCAACTTTAATAAGTCACAAATAACAATTTGTAATCAACAAGATACTCTTGTACAGTAATTCAAGTTAAATTTATCCACACGCAATAATACTGTCCGCTATTAAGAGTTTCGCACTAATTATAACACAGTAATTAATTTACACAACAACCACTTGATCCGCGCTTAACAAATCGCCACTTATAACTAACTCACTAAGCCAGCCGCTGTTGTTTATATGGCCTGCAGATATTCCAGAATAATGTTCCACAATTAGCGTCGTTAACAACAAGACTGTAGGGGGTACTTGCCTGTGCGGCTTGACAGAGACCGTGTAGACCTGCTCGGCTAGCCGAGGAACGTGTACAAAGACACTCTCGACTGTTCGAGGGCGTTTCGTCGTAACAATCTCTTTATATAATGTGTCTAGATTATTTTATCAATTCTCTTCTGAGAATTTTCTTATATTCACATCGTCTGTAAAACAAAAAGAAGTTCAGTTAGCTTTACTTTTTCTCGTTATCCATTGACGTATGTGTGGAAAAGTCACGTTTTCTTGCCGTCTTTCCTTATTACTCCGACTTGAACAAGTAGACGATGATTACATAGTGTGGTCTCATTCTCTTATTTGATTGAAAGTATACGAAGTAAACTACCAATTATGTTTACAAGTTTAGCAGATCTAGCTATTGATTTCGCGCAGCTACCTCCGTCGTCTGCAAGGCGTGTCTTAGAACGTACAGATTGATTGGGGGGGGGGGATTCATATTACATTAAGGTAGGCAGAATGTAAAAGAAACTGTATAACGTGCCTCGCTAGGCTGAGGACTCTTTAGTAGTTGTAATTTCTGTTGTAATTTTCGTTCTGCTCTGCGTTGGTTGGACGATGTTGAAGCCGACCTGCGTACGTTGGGGATCCAAAACTGGAGGCGTCTGGCGACATCGAAAATGGCGGAGACAGTAGTTGGCAAGGCCCTAGCTCTCAAGAATTTGTGTTAGCAGAAGACACCACCGCTCTCTGTTTTTAACAGACGACGGTTTACCCCAGCATTCACATTCCCTAAGATGTCAGATTTGTAGGCTATATAAAGCTTCTTCTCCTGCTGTTAAATCTTTCAAGTAAATAGAGTAGTTAAATTGCCGGATATTAAACCGATGACTTTAGTTTAAAATTCCAGACTTTCAATATTAGCTGCAAAAGCCCCTTCGTTGCAGTATTCTTCTTTGCCAAATAATCGACTCCTTTTTTTGCGTTTAACAATGGATCACAGCTCGATAGCTCGCCAACGTAATCACCAATAGATCTGTAAATACTTGTACTGGAAAAGCGTTTCGTACAGCTCAAACTTAGTTTTCCTGCGTGTTAATAAGAGTGTGATAACAAAAAATTTCTAAGTATCAATTTCTACAGTATTTAATAATTTATTCCGCTGTTTCAAAGCTACGATCCATGCTGTCGCCGTAACAATATTGAAATACCTAGACTGGTTTATACGTATAAACAGATTTCTCCATAAAGTTAATGTGAATGTCAACACTGTACGTCTCCCCTGTTCCTCTATATTTATTCCCATTTAACTGTTGATCAGTTCTTTTTTACCAGACCACGTAGTATTTAGTTCTGAGAGCTAATGCAATCCAGGTCGTAAGTACACCCCTAGTTAATTTTACATTTCTTGTTAAGGAATTAATTGAGTTTCTAAGGTCACATTAGGCTTGATACTGTCTGTAATGCACGCTTAACAAAACAATGTAATATCACAAGCCAAACACCCAGAGGTTACCGTGTGGTCTCCTCTCTTTCACTATATTCTCTTCTCACGCCCCCTATTTACGTCACTTCTCCCCGTTTTCCTTTCCTACCAATATGTCTATTCCTTTTTGGCCTATACCCTACTGTTGGCATCCACTTTGATTCATTCTTCTAAGGAAACATTTCCTTCTTTTAACTCTTATCTTCTTGTCTGATTTTAAATGATACAGTATTTTTAACACAGCCCTTATAACGTTGCTTCTTTCTATTTAAAAATGCAACATTGCAGCGAGACAAAACATCACACTTCACACCTTACAGTTCTCTCTCTCTCTCTCTCCTCTCTCTCTCTCTCTCTCTCTCTCTCTCTCTCTCTCTCTCTCTCTCTCTCTCTCTCTCTCTCTCTCTCTCTCTCTCTCGCAGATATTTGTTGGCATAAGTTTTACTCTGCATTGTCGTTCATTACTACACACATTTACGATAGTGATAGTGTGTCATGGTAGTAGTGATAAAGTGATAGTAGACACTGAAGTGATATTTTTCTTTCTGGGTTTAGTAAGCTGAACTTGCAGTACGATACAGTTTACTAAATATAATATAGGGACTACTGCAATTAAATTCATACAGTACTGTATTTTGATAAATTTGATAATTTTTATTTAACAGATAGTTTACCGCGAGAATATAATTATCTGATGGTGTGGCTCTTGAAACATTTGATGCAATACTCTCGCCCGAAACGAATATAACAAAAACATAAACAAATTTTTTTTAATAATAAATCAAAATCATCTTCTTTCGTCTTCCTGGGTAGGATTCCTTTAATCCATCAGTCCCACCGTTTTCGAAGTCTACCAACCCTCTTATATCAGCGGAAATCTCCCTCGGTAACCTTCCTCTCTCCACCCTCTCAACACATCCTTTTTTCACTTCATGGCCTCCTCTAGTGACCCATCACCGATCACGTTTCCAATTTACTCTTATATCCTGATTTATCATCCTGTTCTCCCTAGAAACATCGTCACCTCTCAAATATAAGCAGTATTTATATCAGCTGCAGTGACTATAACTTGAATCTCGTCCTGAAAGCGAACCATAAACCATGTCAGAATAAGAAAGTAACGTAGGAATGCAAAGTCCATAATTTTACGCAATCGTATTTCCACGTTCCTTTGTATTTTACTCCAAAGATTCCTTCTAATCGTTCTCCTGAGAGCTTAAAACCTAATAATTTTATTTCTTATTTTCTTATTCGTGGTCCCTATGAAACTGACATCGCCTCCCAGACATTGAAAACGTGAGAGCTGTTAAAGCATCTTATTATTTACCAAATATTTAAATAATTTAAAATAAATTACAATTAAGAATGTTAAATAAGAAATTATAAATATTAAATTACTATTTGAAAAACAAAAAGTGGTTTTGTGGACATTAGTTAAAGAGACGTGTATCTGAATAAATTCAAAAATATATATCTATTTTTAACAAGCCATTCAATATTTATTATTTAAATGTTAAAAATTTATCAATTCCACAATGAAATTTTACAAAAATTTAAAACCAAACAATTGGACGCGTATTAAAAAATTGGATACACGGAATTGGATACAAAAAAGACTGGTACACGGTTTTTGAATTATTTTAAGAAAGGTTTTGCACTCATCACTAGAATCCTACGTTCCTACCTGTTTGCTGTTTTTTGTTACTTAAATAGTTTTTAGTAATTTGCCGACCTAAATTAATACACTTCACCGAAGCAAATCAGAACGAATTTTACAGCGACCCGCGTGTAATCAAGCTTTCAATCCAATTTTGTCTGTTTTACGCACATACGGAATGACGCTTCCGATATTTGCATGTACAGTTTGTGTGTGTGTGTGTGTGTGTGTGTGTGTGTGTGTGTGTGTGTGTGTGTGTGTGTGTGTGTGTGTGTGTGTGTGTGTGTGTGTGTGTGTGTGTGTGTGTGTGTGTGTGTGTGTGTGTGTTAGTATTGATTAGCTACGTACTACGCTTTCAACTCGTGCCAAAAACAATTTTACAAACGGCGTGTTGAAGGCTTCTGTCACGATTTCAATTGAACCATATGAAAATAATTGCACTGCGCTAATAAAACTGGGGAAGGAGAAGAGAGAGAGGGTTATAAAGCGTAAAACTGGGGGGTGAACAATCACATGTCCACATCTGTCGTGCTATAGGTTTAAATGGCTAAAAGCGAGAGCGATCGGTTTGCTTATTATGCACATCAGATTTTAAAACAGCTACGATGATACACGAAAAGAAAATAGAAGTGATGGAATCTGGAAGTGAAAATTGTAATGTGGATGTTCACTATAGTGTGAAACCGATGCAGATTGAAGGTAATTGGAGGGATTCAGCTTCCAGGAAATTATGTAGCCGACTCCCAGTGGACTGAAAATCTTCCAAAGATATTGTTACGACTGCCTCACGAATCGGCGTATTGTACATAGTGGAAACAATGTACAGACACCAGTGAAGTATTTAATTACCGACATTAATCAGTCATAAAAACAATTTGAAATAAATAGAGGTACTCTCAACAATAATTCAAGTTGATTTTCGTCCACACGTAATAATAAATGCCAGCGATCAGAATTCCGCACTAATTATAACACAATGTCACTTTCCATTAATCTGCAACAATCATTTTTGATTCGCACTAAAGAAATCGCCTGCTGTGACTGACTAAGCCGGCCGCTGTTTCTTATATAGATCCCTCAGAAGTTTCAGAATAATTTTCCATACTTCTGGAAAGTATCTACTTGTATCTACTTAGTTACAAGAGCTCACGTCTTGAGTTTACGTTAGTTCACGACCTTGACACAGAATACGACCCGTTCGGCTAGTCGACAAACGTGTACAATGACGCCTCGAATTACGTAATTGTCGCAGCAATATTATTATATCTAGGATGGCACTGGCGAAAGAAGCTTTAGAAAAAAGAAACTGCTAATATAAAATTGCTCTATTTGAGTTTCATAAGACGTTCAACGCGCTTTTGATGCTCTAAATCTCTTGCAGTACAAATTTTCTCCCATCTGCTGCAAACGCTAATAGTGTAAGACTATTTGTACGAATTGTTTAAAACTTCGGCTTTGTGATTAAGTCTATGTATCTGTAAAACTTTTCAGCAAATGAAATTAAATCACTCAACTCATTTTGCGATAGAAACGGAGTATTGATTTTCGTAAATTTGGCACTAAAATTCCTCAAAAACAAGCATTTCAAAATCTTACTAAGGGGTCAGCAAGTACGTGGTTGGCCGCAAATTTTGTTGACAGCAACATAAAAATTAGTTCATCAGTAGAGGGTGTGGAGTTTTTGTAAACCGCGTTTCGAACGTTGAGTTCGGTTTCAGTTTTACATATCTAGAGCATTACATAATAACGAACACATTTTAAGATATTAATTGCTAATTTGTTTTCGAAATAGTAATAAAGTACTAATTAAAAATACGACAATTTATTAAATACAAATCGAAGAACCATGGATAATAATAAGCACATTTGTATAAGTTTACATAGCAAGAAAAACTTCTTAACATATAAATATTAAAGCGAAATAGAGCGCTGGTGGACTGTTAAGTTGTGAAAAAGAGTATTGTATTATAAATATTGTTAATGGACATGGACACAATGTGGGCTAAATATCACCACAGACCATCAATATAGACTATGAACCATTATAGGAGAAGAATAAACCAAAAACCGATTGAAATAATTCAAGAACAAAATAGGGTTGACTGAACCAACCTGTTGACTGCATCTTGCAAAATGCAATTAAAAGGAACTCTTAAGGTTCTTGGACCAGAGAGCGATCGATAGTCACATGGAAAAGAACAATCCTAGAGGAGGTAAACTCCTGAGGGAGAATTACGTCCAACAATCGGATTAGATGGAGACCTGTAGTCTTCATAATTAAGTTCAGTGACAGAATGACGTGCCTCTGTGTGTGTGTGTGTGTGTGTGTGTGTGTGTGTGCGCGCGCGCGCGCGGGCGCGGGCGCGTGCGTGTTCCTTTAACAAATAAAACACAGAAGTACAAAAAAGATTTTTGAAAGTTTATATGTGGCTCTGAACGAATTATGGACCACTGTAAAATGAGACAAGTTACCGACATATAATGTTGAAGGAATTTACAGCGGATATATTATTCAATGATGAAGTGTCTAAGAGGATATGTAAGAAAACGAATTATGGAAAACACAAGGCAGTACCTATGGCTGGAGTGCTTAGTAAGTCGTAAAGATTATGTAAGTGATATTATGTTAATGAGAACCATTCATGGATCAAATAATGGAGGAAAGACCATGAAACTGATTATTGGACAAGAGGCTTTAAAAACTGTATGAAGCAGAATGTGGTCAAGGCGCCGGCTGTTCTTCGATTACTCTGAGGTACTGCTGCTGTGACTACTGGTCAGACGTTTAATATTTGAATCACTATTTTCTCAAGTATGTCTGACAAGTATTTGCTCATACCTTTCAAATCAAGATTTATTAAAAATAATTAATATAATATTAATAAATAGTATTAAATTAATTATATTATTAATATTAATAAATAAATATTAAATAATACTACTAATTATTAATTTTCATTAGTAAAAAATAAAAATTAATAAATACTAGATAAGCATTAATATTGGCATAACTATCATATAGGCACAGTAATGGTACCAGTTAACATTTACTGCGAGGTAGACGGAATCTGCGTAAGTGTACCGTTTGGTTAGTACTGTAGTAGTAGTAGGCCTCGTGGAACACCTCCAGCGTCGGCAACAAACGTTCAGCTCGACCCACGCACGCTTAATCGCGAAAACCTCCCTCGCTGAGCACTTTTCAATGTCGCCTTTACAGGTCAATAGCGTTCACCATAAACTTGGAAATTGTACTGCTCACCATTTGCATGCAAACGGATCCCTTGACTTTCTCTCGTTCTTATCGATTCGCTTCCCAATGGTCTCTTTAACTTCAGCCCCTCTACTTATGTTACTGCCAAGCTCCCAGTTTATTCGGACTTAATTTTCTGAAGACTACATTTTCGGGTGAAATTTTATAAAACTGCTGCACTCGGATGCGTTTATTATACAATATACTAATTCTGCTTATGTCGATGTTTGTTTCCGCATTTATTTTTCAATTGCGCTGTACACTGGTAAATTTCACTTACACAATAATAATTTGTTAGAATTAAGTTAATTGTTAAAATTATTATTATCAGCCGTGGTGTTAGGCCGTGGTCCACAGTTGTTGTTATTGACAAACGTTTCGGCCCCACCATCGGGGGGCCATCATCGGTGTCTAGATTGGCACGGTGTCCACCAATTCACCACCAAATGACCTTGACACTCTTACCATCAGTAAATTAACATATTTATTAACTTTCACTAATTTAGTGTTACTTCATACTTCACTTCAACAGTCAGCAAAACTTACTGTTGCACAAACGACAGAAAAGTTTGCCGTAGAGACTATTAAATTAAGCTAATCCTCAGTAGACTTATAAACTAAATTTATTACAAACTAGACAATAATCTGCTTTTATTTCTTTTATCGGCGTCTATAAAGTGTAAACGGGATGTAGTGTCTAAGCTAGAAACAGTATGTTCCGATTTGAATTTCCTATTGACCTGTAACCGTGGCCAATCTCAGGCAATATTATCAGACGAAACATCAGCAACCACGCAGCTGTCTTGTACATGAATCTACCGAAAAAATCCGGGGACCAGACAAAACACTGAGCAATCTTGGCTCCGTTATCTCTGAGAATTGTTTCGCGTCAGAGATGCGTCAAACATTTTCATCAACAGCTGAATAAAACAAATGTTGGGACACAAAGCCACATGAATCTAGATGATGATGATGATGATGATGATGATGATGATGATGATGATGATGATGACGACTGTTGTTATTGTTGTTGTTGTTGTTGTTACGGCCTGGATCTAGCCACCGATAAGACCGAAATGGTACTGCTCACCCGGCGACGGGTTCCCACTATCATACCGCTGCAAGTGGGAGATGAGACACAGACAGTATTTACAAAGAATGCTGTGAAATACCTAGGGGTGTGACTAGATTCAAAGCTCTTCTATTGGGAGAAAATAAAGTATGCAGCTGATAAGGCGGTTAACGTTACAACCAAGCTCAGCAGACTGGCAAACGTAGGAGGTCCCACTGCAAGCAAGAAGCGATTGTTGATGGGCGTTACAGAATCCACCCTTCTGCACGGGTGTGAAATATAAGCCGATGAACTAAAGATGGAGAAGTACAGAAAACGTATAGCATCGGTGCAGAGAAGAGGAACCCTCAGAGTAGCATCCTCTTACCGGACATTTCCAGAGCCAGTAGTCCTGGTGATAGCGGGAGTGATTCCCATAGACCTATTGTTGGCTTTAGAGCGGAAGCATTTATTCAAAAGAAGAGAGAAAATTGGAAGAGATGCCGCAAAGCATGAAGCCAGGGAACTCACTCACCGGCACTAGCAAGATAGCTGGTATAGAGAAGATACAGGAAGATGGACCGCAAGGCTCATACCAAACTTGAAGGTATGGATCACCGCCAAAACGGTGAGGTCAACTACCATCTGACTCAGTTGCTCAGTGGCCGCGGCAATTTTAAAGCCTACCTCCATAGAATGGGAAATGTGCAAAGTCCAGCATCCCAATACGGAGACTCTCCCCATGAAGATGCATCGCACACGTTTTTCAAGTTCTGCAGATTCGCAAGAAAGAGGATGGTACTGGAAATGGAGCTCGTGGAGTTCACGCCCGAGAGCGTAGTTGCGCTTATGCTTCGTGGTAAGGCGGAATGGGACCGCATCAATGCATTTGTTCAGTGGGTCCTACTACAAAAAAAAGACAGGCTCAAATTGCACCCAACGGGCAGTAGAAGATGAGGAACATCTAGAACGAGCGCTATAAGGGCGCAATAGGCTCCATCCTGAAGTAATCCACTAAGTGGTTCCAGGATGGATATGAATGCCTGAATTAGAGGTGAGTTTTTTTAGTGGGTAAGAGTCCCACACACCAGAGGAAGCACGGCCTCCTCTGACGGTACATAAAGCATTTTCCCCCTCTAAAAAAAAATCATTATTATTATTATTATTATTATTATTATGTGAACCTTAGAAATAAGTTAAACACCTAAATGCGCCCACGCAAATACGAACAGAAAAAGTAATCTACACGCGGCAATGAAGTCAGCATTGCTGGACCTAATACGCTTCTGTTTACCTATCCTAATACGGTAAACGATTCGCGGTCCAAATGAGCTTCACACACCTACCCTCAGTAAAATAACATATTTACTAACATTCACTAATTTATTAGTACTTTATAATTCACTTCAACGATCAGCGAAACTTACTGTTGCACAAACGATACCAAACATTTGCCGTTTGGCTAAAGAATAACACTTTTTTGACGATCAAGTTAATTGATATTATTATCAAAGTATACATTTCGCCCATCCTATGTAGTGTCATCCTTAATTATAAAGTATGACAACAAAACTGGTGAAGCGTTTGGCGTTAGTAATAATATGAAATAGTTATAATCCGTAAAAATGTCCTCATTTAAAATTCTGAAAGAAAAAATTACAACTACAAATTACAAAACATGATTGAGAATATAGAGCGGTGAGAGAAGAATTGTGCAACTGGGCTACACAACAAGAAAAAATGTGCAGCTAAAGTAGATTAATGTTGTGACTCAAACCAACGTCTAGAGACAGAGGGAAGAAGAAGAAGAAGAAGAAGAAGAAGAAGAAGAAGAAGAAGAAGAAGAAGAATGTATGATTAATTGACTTAATCAGCAAACTAAACTTAGTAAATAGTAAGCACTTTCTGCTCTAGCTTTCTATATCTAAACTTTTATATTCAGTAATAAGAAGTAAGAATATATAAATACGGATTGTAGCTGTTTGTTCACATTTTTTAGTAACACAGCTACTGATGATGGTTTTAAAACATACAAGAACTGGTTCAATCACAAAATACACTAAAGTTTATTGAAAAAAAATATTGATTTATCTCCTCTAGCAGCTTCCTTTGTATGTACATACACATTGTTACTAAACATTTGCTGTATACGGACTGTAAGCGCCATCTAGCCGTGTATTCGAAAATTTCCACAAAGAACTGAATTCCATATAAATTAAAATTAAAAACAAAATGTAATACTAATAACATTTCAGTATTAAAAATAGTTTTATTTTAAGCGATTTTAAATATACCGAATTAGTATAATTAAAATTTAATTATCCTCAACAAAAAGTGTATCTTTTAGTCTCCAGAAAATTATGTTGTTTTACAAAATAAAACTTTGCACATAAAACTGACAATGATATAGTAAACTACACTGTATCTGAACGCTATGTTTATTACTTCTACCTATCATTCACGTTAATACAAAACACTTCAAATAACAAATCTATTAACAGTGACGCAGAACAAAAACCGCTACATGATATAAAGCCAATTAAACCAAATATGGGCTTAACAAAATACAAAAACTAAATGAATCCCGTGAATGCAAAAGCTTGTAAAATTTTAAATAACATACGAGTTTAAAAAAATAATAAAATGATTTTAACACTGTTGCACACCACTATAGAAAAATTATTCCGATTAGCGCTTTCAAGTTCACAGCTCATCATCAGATCGGATTTCCCACTATGTAATTATACCCACTAACACAAATTTATTAAATAAATAAAATTATTTTGATAAAAATGAAACCATCTTAAACTACAAAATAAAACTCATATCTTATTTTGACGAAAATAAAACCAAATCATCATCTTCATCATCACCGTCATTATCATGATCATTATCATCTTCACAACATGGCACAGGCAAGGTGTTGCTTGTTCAGCCTTTAAAGATCCTCCAGACATCTCTACCTGGGTCTACCCGCACAACTGTGTCTTACAGGTCTGTATTTTCAGACTTCTTTGAACCAGACTTCTTTGGCCCGCCCCACTGTCCACACACACCCCCGCAAACAAGCTGTAATTCAAATGTCCCTTCCCAACCTCCGAGCCCTGTCACCCTCGTCTGAACAGTTACATATTTTTCTAGCACATTCCTTGTGTTTATGTTTTGTGTGTGTGTGTGTGTGTGTGTTCCTTCCAAAACCCAACGTTGTAACGCCTTTCTCATTCACACTTGTGGGCGCGGTCACTCGCCCTTATTTCAAAAACATCCATATAGGCTTATGCAATTTAATTCTTAATGTTATTTATCCGTCCTCTATCTTTTACATTTTAATTATATTATAAAATATTTCTTCATTATCAAATTTAGTTTTAATATTCATTAAATTGTCTAACCCTTTTTCTCTTTCTTTCAATATTTCTAACTCCTCCCTAAGCTTCCTTTCAACTGTGTTATTTACTACTTTTAAATTGCATAGTCTTCCAAAGGATTAACAAACTTATGGTTCTCTTCTATGAAATGTCTTGCATATAACGAATTCGTTGTTCTATTACCTTCTCACGTTTGTGGTCAGACAACTTGCATACGAATTTCCGTCCTGTCTCACCTAGTTACACTTTGTTGCAGTCTTTACATTTTAATTTATAAAGCGGAATTTATGAATTTATAAAGACTATACACACACTCGCACGCACGCACACACACACACACACACACACACACACACACACACACACACACACACACACAACATAAACACAAGGAATGTGCTAGAAAAATATGTAACTGTACAGACGGCGGTGACAGGGCTCGGAGGTTGGGAAGGGACATTTGAATTATAGCTTGTTTGCGAGGGTGTGTGTGGACTGTGAAGCGGGTGGCGGTGTGAAGGGTTTGGTTTTATCCTGTTGTTGTTATTTCCGATCTGACGATGAGCTGAGAAGCTTGAAAGCGCTAATCGGAATAATTTTTCTATAGTGGTGTGCAACAGTGATAATTCTGTTGCTTCTGTTATAGCCTCAATCTGTATACGGTCAACTTTTGAACACCTTTTAACTCTTCTTAAGAACACAGATTCCGAGGTCTGTATTTTACTGTTTGTTTCATGATTATTGTCCATAATTCACCCCCTCCCCTATAAAACAGTGCAGGGACTGCTATAAATTTGTAAAACTTTAATTTTGTATCTCAATGTATCTTGTTTGTAAAAATACGGTTGACTGTCTCACAGATCGTTTGGCACTTACCTAACTTAACATCAATATAAAAACATCATAAACTACAAAATAGACGACCAAAAAACTAATCACGGTTATCAATTATTTTTCTAGTTATCGTTTATAGCTAACCGTACAGCTCCTACAAGATTTTACTTAAGCTGTTCGACTAAATATTCTACCCATCTAATTCCCCAGGCCGTATGTTTCTCACTCAAAAAGGAATAAGAAAAAGGAAGAAATTCTGAAACGAAAATCTAATAAATCGTTCAAACGTTAGAGGCGTACCGGTACGGTTTAATTTTCAATCTTTCACTTCAGGAGTTCTAATAACTGTGGACTCGCGCACAATCACATCGTTTAAAAATAGCATTATTTTACGTTTATAGATCTCAAAACAGAATTTTTGATGTTATAACCATCGTTGTCTGCGATGCAGCAAGTAAAATTTATATTTAAGCTTACTAAAATCAAGTAGAGATCGCAACCACATAAATCGTCATTATATTTTAATTTAAATGCTTACAAATACTCATCACAGCATTTTGTTATGAAAAAAATACTCCAATACTTTTGAGTATGTATAATATTTTAATCGAATTTTATGGCTGTTAACGAGTTGCAGTGGACACGACCGTCTACATAACTAGGCCAGTGAAATTATTATGTAGTCACGCAGGAAGGGAACAAACTGACTGACCTGTGCAATATGTATTAACGGATCCGGCCTCGTCCTCTAACTAGGTTACTGGGATGAGCGCACGTTATTGCAATTTGAATACTTACACGCGCGCGCGCGCGCGCACACACACACACACACACATTCACGTAATTATATAATCGTGCATGCATACGTTAGGCTTATACTGTAATGTCCACACTTACGCTTATGCTTACTTACACATCAGCAGACATTCTCGTAACGTGGATACAGTATAACACGCGCGTGTGTAAGATTTCCATAGTTACGATAAATCGCAATTATCACAACGTATTACTTCAGCAAGTGAGCTTTATTTTGTACACGTGTGTTTTATAAGTTAATTCCACATCACCAGAGACTTACAAAATAGACTGACAAGACTTGCAGTACATTGTGTAAGCTACTAACGATGCAAATAATAATTCTGTGATAAGAGTACATGTTGTGTGTTTACACGCACACACTCGTATATCTTTGTTTTACACGCTCGCGGGCGCACACATACACACACACACACACACACAGCACACACACACACACACACACACACACACGATGGAATATACGTTTTGTTATTTTTTTAAATATTATTTTGTTTATTACAAATTTATTTATTTTGTGTATGTTATAGAATTACTCAAATACAACAATTGCACGTGGGCCAGATATGTCACTCAATAATTTACGCTACCTTGAACACAAAATGCTTTGCTCGTTATAGAATTACTCAAATGCAACAATTGCACGTGGGACAGATATGTCACTCAATAATTTACGCTACCTTGAACACAGAAAAGCTTTGCTCGCTATAGAATTACCCAAATACAATAATGCACGTGGGACAGATATGTCACTCAATAATTTACGCTACTTTGAACACAGAGAAGCTTTGTTCAGATCAGTAGTATGTAGAGCAAAATATCATTACAAGCTGTAAAAAAAAATACACGAAATTAGAAAAACCTTTTCATGTATAGAGGTTATAAAAACAACCGACTAATTCCTAAATAAATTCTAAGAAACCAGAACAATAAAGAATCAAAAAGATAAACAGGAGCTCCGTTGCTAGTTAAGTAATTTATTGGCGCTCATGAAGAGGACAGGGCAAAACACTATCCTATATTAAAACAAAGTAAATTCTGGAAGATACTTTGTTAAATTAGTAAAAATTGTATGTACTTACAAATGAAGAGTATTTATTATGTCCATAAATACTGTGAATGGTTATAGTTAGCGGACACGTATCTCTATTGAGACGTTTAGTAAATGAATGGATAAATAAAGTACGGAGCAGTAAACGGGGAGACGTAATATACATATTAAAGATAAAATAAGACAGGTAAGGTAACAATCTTAAGTCGATTAGAAAATGTGTAAAAACTGAGCTATATAAAAACACACTTGAAGAAGTTTTATTAAAACAATAGCTCTTGTCCACAAACACACTAAGTGATGCATGATACACAATCACTTAAATCGATTATTTTTTTCGCAAATTATCGTTGATTTTGGAGTTCCAAAATAATTTTAAGCAGCCAAATTTCTTTTAAGAAACGGTCAATTTAATTATATACAAGAAATGCAAAAATGAATCTGTGTAGAGACTATCTTCACAAGTACAAGTAAAAGTATGGAGGAAATTATAAAAAGAAAAAGGAACAGCGAGCTTTAACATTGGCACAACTGACAAGAGTATAGGAAAGCCACGATATTAGTACTGAAACAAAAACAATGCTTAACCAATATCCTTGTGTTCTCCGTATTCATTTATGCCTCAGTATGCTGGACAACAAAGTGAACTGACCTCCGCAGAATTGGTAGCTTTGAAGTGACATGCTGAAAATGAATGCTTGGAGCGCCGTGAACCGCTGGAAGAATTAATTAGTCCAATCTAGCAGAATTAAAAATCAAAAATTCTGCTACAAAAAAAGCGTCGAATAACAAAATATTATGGACTCATCATAAGAAAGACAAATAGTACAAGGCAAATGCAAAGCGTTAAGCTTAGACGGCCGACGCCAACATTGTTAAAATACTACTACTAGTCGGACCGTTAGGCCGTGGTCTACAGCTATAGCGGACAAACGTTTCGGCCCCACCATCGGAGGCCATCACCAGTGTCTGAAACAATTGGCACGGTGCCCGACAATTCACCCCAGTGATACAACAACTTCATGAATAGTTGGACCCCGTCACTGGAGTGAATTGTCGGGCACCGTGCCAATGCCTGTTTCAGACACTGGTGATGGCCTCCGATGGTGAGGCCGAAACGTTTGTCCGCTATAGCTGTAGACCACGGCCTAACGGTCCGACTAGTAGT
This sequence comes from Magicicada septendecula, assembly GCA_034769895.1. Lineage (NCBI taxonomy): Eukaryota > Metazoa > Arthropoda > Insecta > Hemiptera > Cicadidae > Magicicada > Magicicada septendecula. The sequence goes on along the minus strand of CM068374.1, from coordinate 244,777,432 downwards.
AGTATTTTAACAGTACAAGGCATAGTTGAAAGTCAACGAGGAAAGACAACTTGCATGGTTGACTAACGCAATACAAAAACAACAAACTAAACACTGATGCTGCGCATGAGGACGGTCGAAGCCAGGGAACCCGTGGAGAACCGTATTACAACCTACTGGTGAAGACTCAAGCAGTCATGCCACTCGATACGGGCAACGTACTAGTAAGAAACAGCTAATCAACTAATTATTTTAAAATCCATCCGTTGTATTCTCCAGCCTCACATACATACAGCAAGAAGAATCAGAAAAAAGGAAACAGAACTGTTGAACTTGTGCACATTCCGGACGTACTGAATCGCAGTTGAATTCGTCTTGAATTTTTCGCATATTAAAATTTTCAAACAGCAAACGGCATATCTAGACAAAGGAAACCAACTACGTGTTCCTACATAACACTAAAATTATATCCTTGCGGAAATATTAAATGCGGTCGTGTTGCTAAGCCCAAGATTATTTTATTCAAATACAGAGTTCAGTCCAACGTGTTAACAGCAATTCTAACACCGATGGTATGTACGGATGAACGTACTTTGTAACGGCCTACGAATTCCGACTGCAAAAGAAGTCAACCACAAAGGAGGTGTCAGACACCAAGAGACAGTCGAATCCATTACTACACCCAAGTCTATAATACGCCGCAATGAAAAAAACAAAAACATTCAAAAAGATGTTCGCACAGGTGTTCACACACCTGTGACCTGTTATGTGGTAAAAGAAATCTAGTATTTGCACTGTGGAAAACCCAGCCAGACTCTAAGCCAGTCTCTATTAACTTGTAAAACAGATAGGTACGAGGGCCATTCAATAATTAAAGAGACAAGTAGCTGCAAAGGAAAAGTTTTGATAGGTGGAGTATGATAGTTTTAGAACTACAAGTTGGCATCCCTGATTTCTGATCAGCTATTTGATTAGAATGGTTTTTTTTATACGTAACCTTAAATTCTCATTTAACGATGGCGAGTCCTCTTGAAGTTTCGGAATTAGTTAAGCAACTTGCAGTGATCCGCTTTTTGCTTTCTGAAGATCAAAAACCGGCTAAAATTTACTCTTGTATGACTAAACAAAATGGAAAGAGCTGTATGTACCGCAGAAATTTTTGTAAGTGGGTAGAACAGTTTAAAAATGATCTAACGTCAGTGACTGACGATCACCGTTCTGGACGTCCAGTCCAGTTTAGGTTTAGCTTTTAATGTTTTTTTAGAATATCAGGGGACAATAAACACTTAATACAACTCTGACATGCTTCTCAATAAAGTAAAGTCGGTATAGATGCAGAAACGTCCTGGATTTCAGCGTAAAGGCGTCATTTTTCATCATGATAACGCCCGTCCACACGTAAATCAGTTAACACATGAAACCATCAATTCGTTAGCTTGGTAGACTTTACCTCACCCTCCCCACAGACCAGACTTGGCTCCATCTGATTTCTATTTAATTGATCCACTCGAGGAGGCGTTACGTGGCACGAAATTTTATGACAACGACGAGGTCAAAGAAAATGTCTTAAAATGGCTCTGACATGAACATAAAGATTTCTTTGCAGCAAGCATAAAAAAACTTATTCAGAGATGGAACAACGGCATTAATCTTGCTCGGGATATGTTAAAGAGTAAGACAATTGTCATACTGATTAAATACACTACAGCTATTTGTCTCTTTAAGTATTGAATGACCCTCGTACATAGATTTACTGATTTACCAATATTATTGATAATAAATAAATTGCATATTATAAATAAAAATATTATTACAGGAAGTCAAATCACTCCAATAGATGATGATCGGTATTAAATACACATAACAGTCTCAGACAGTATAACGTTAAGGTGTGCGTCAAACAAAACCACAACGACTACTTAACATACAGTAGCAAATGTGGCGACATTACCACTACTACAATATTATCCTTAAATAACTACGTAAACTAAACGAATTCTTATCAGATATATACGACGAAACTTTGCATCCGAATGTAGCAACATTTACCCCCAACTTTATAATTACAAAACGCCCAGTGATTAATACAAAACTAAATCTTCAGCATTCATTTATCCAGAATCTTCATTATTGAATCAATGAGTTCGTACTTATCTCAGATAAATACCACATTTCCACGTTTATCAAGCCATCAGTGTTATTTTCCATATTAACTAATTTTTACATCTTTAGGGTTTATTATTTTGTCTTGTCATATTGACAAAAAGAATTACCTAAATACCTAATAGACGAAGAGCTGGCGACGAAAATGCTTACGGTATTTCAGTAGGCTCTATACTTTGTATAGAAATTCAGCTCGACTTGCTAGAAACGCTGTGGGTAGTCTGGCGACTTGTTACCAGTTCCCTTGCAGCCCTTGACGCCGCAAAGGATTAAAAAATTAATAAGTAAAACTTTATAGAAGTTTGTAGGTTTTCGGTATTTGAATTTAATAAAATAAAAAAATTGAAAAAATACAATTGTTGGACATATTTTTCGGTTCCAACTTGCTGACAGGCTATTTTAACGTGCTGAAATAAATGTATTATTAACGTTATAGCAGTAAATCTGAATTTTATACATGCTTTGAAATATATTTTTATAACTAGTGCAATAACTAGTTTATAACATAGTGAAATTCATCAAAATCACAGAGATTGCGTTGGCTGGAACATGTGGAAAGAATGTCTGGGGAAAGAATGCCTAAAAGAATGCTGAAGGGAAGATTATATACTACTAGACGTAGAGTCAGACCAAGGATGAGATGGCTGGATGGCGTAACAGAAGATCTTGCTTGCAGAGGGTGGAGAGGAAGGGCGGAGAACAGGGAAGCATGAAGGAGTATTGATGAGGAGGTTAAAGCCCACTAAAGGCTGTAATGCCAGATAAGAAGAAGATTTTTATAACTTCCTGCAAGTAGTCCAGACAAATATTCCGGTTCCAACATCCAGCCAGACCACGTGAAAGTCGGCAGAGTTTCGGCATTACCGTAAGCATTTTCGTCGTATATAAGACAAGCTCTCGCTCTATAAGGAAATAAAACGAATATGGGTACGGCTTGCGTCCTGACCTTGTAGAAATACTCTGCGAACGTAGCCTAAAATGGACAAACAAAAACAGTAATAGAGAACTTGAAAACCTATTTGATTATTTATTTAATGTATACATTTAGATTAGCAAGAAAACGGTAACAATAGGGTAAGAAACAGCAGCGTGGCGTCCATGTAACCTACTGGAAATAAGAGAAAATAATATTAATTATATCACAGAATAAGTAATTCAGTTATTGAATAATTTGAAATCCGGACAATATTAGTAGGGAAACTTGAAGAAAAGCGTAGCATTTCTTTCGAACTGCTGGGCACCGTCTTATGTTGCTGACTCAGACATCGGCAATGTTTTACTGCGTACAGTCATTGATCTCGTACTAGTTGTCACTGTACAAACTGTGGAGGTGGGGGATACACACTCGTCCGTCCAATGTGTTGCCGCTGAATAAATCGGCAAAACGTTCAGTTAGCAGCTATGTTCGTTTTCGGAACTGACGTGCACCAGATACAACGTACCTATCTGTGTTTTGTTTGTTTAGTCATGTGTTTCTCTGTTTGTCTTTATTATTTTTAATTCGATTATTTGTGTTCTGATTTATTCTATGTAAATATAATGAGAGTCAGATCCCGTTGAACCGGGACCCTCATCTTATCCCAGCGAATGATAGAAAATGCTCTAAAAAGAACACTTGGTACAAGAAAAAATTCGAATTAATTTTTAGGTTAAGTTTTAGGCCTAACACAACCGGCAACAGGTGTTATGTACTCATACCACGCCACTGATAAGAATGTAAGGTGAAGAAGGAGGCAGACAAATATATAGACTGAAGATAATAGAAAGGAGAACAGAAAATTAATATTATTAAAAGGACGTGAAATTAGTCACAAAGGAAGGTATACTGGCGTAAATTAAATAATCATACAGAGAAAATTATAACACGTACGAGTGATATATGAACAAGACAAGTGTGCTTGTGTAATTCCACGTGTTGTGGTGTCAACATGTGTGTGTGTGTGTGTGTGTGTGTGTGTGTGTGTGTGTGTGTGTGTGTGTGTGTGTGTGCGCGCGCGAGAGAGAGAGAGAGAGAGAGAGAGAGAGAGAGAGAGAGAGAGAGAGAGAGAGAGAGAGAGAGAGAGAGTAGCTTTGATACCCGACTAATTATAACAGTTTTACATATGTAAATAGATTTACCCCAGAAAGTCTTGACACTCGCAGTAAATACTTCAGCGTCGAGTACCGAGCGCTCTAACCGTTCGGTGAATCTCTAATTCAACTAACCGCTTCAGGTTCGGTATAACATTTTCAAATTGACTGTCGCTAAAGTTAATTTTTATATTTACAGAAACCTACGTAATGATCTAATTTGTTTTAACACAGTACAGATACTGTAAGTACACGTCTCTCATTTAACTGGTGTTTTCTTTTCATTGCTGCTGAAATGCAAGCAATATGTTAAAATGAAGCAAGGTTCCTGAAAGCCTCTGGATGCTTTCCATTATTTAAATAACAAAAATAATGATAATAGACTCATGTGGACACCGTTTTAAGAGAGGCAGGATAGAGTTATCAGCTTACGACGTGAGACATATAAAGAAGTCAATGCGACTAGCAAAACGCTTAAGCCGACTACTATTTACCCTATGAGTTACCCTATGTACTGATTTCTGCAGACTGACTCGACCTGCCGGCTAAAAAACGTACAGTTATTTTATGGTACTACCCGAGCAGAGACGTATTTACGGGGGGGGTGAACGGGACCATCCTCCCCCCCCCCCAGGCGGGTCGGAAAGAGTTGACAAATTTAGTTACTCTCTTAATTTTTAGGCTATTTTATTATTTTCATCTGTGTACCCTAATACAGTACCTCTTCTTTAATATCTAAATAGGTTTATTGCATAGAATTTGAGTGTACGTTTGAATATAAAACACCGTATATCAATTCACTCAATAAGTGCTTTCTGTCACTCAATAAATCTTTCAATAAGACGTATTTTATTGTGTCATTGCCGTTTGCTTGAATGGAATTGATTTCAGGATGTTATCAACGTTTTTCAACCACTTTAAAAATAGTAATGTTAATTAGTCTTGAGTTGTTCCTTCTTTTGTATGAAGCCGACTCGACCGGACCCCCCCCCCAGACTAAATTCTAGATATTCTGGGGACCGTATTCGAGACCGTTTAAACCAAGTTAAAATAAAACTTTAACCGATACAAAGTACAAACTTTGTAAGACTAACTTTCCGATCAGTACTAACTTACGTAACAAGAGACCTTATTTAAATCTGTTTTTCTGTTTTTATAAGTTTTAAAGTATAAGTTTGTATATTTTTAAATTTAATTTTGGATTCGACTAAGACCAGGGGCGTATTTATAGGGGGATGAACGGGAACAGACCTCTCTCCAAAGGATCGAAAAAGTTGACAAATTTTGTGAATCTCTTAATTTTAGGCGGTTTTATTATTTCTTTCAGCTGTGTACACTAATATAGTAGTAACTCTTTTTTAAATATGTAAACAGGTTTATTACACAGCATTAGCGTATAAGTTCGAGATATGAAATATAGGAAAATCAATTCAGACAATAAATATCTTGTAAACAATGTTTCAATAACGCGTATAGGCTATATACTGTGTTATTACCGTTTACTTTATTGAAACTGATTTCAGCCACTTTAAAGATAGAACGCTGATTAGTCTTAACTTGTTTTTTCTTTTGTATGAAGCCGTCTCGACCCCGGAACGACCCCCCCCCAGGCCAAATTCTAGATACGCCAGTGATTAAGATAACGCAAAATTGTTAAAATATGTTATGGACAAGCTAATTAATTTGAGTATAGAAATTTGATTATTTTATTAAATTTTTCTTTAACCTTCTGAACATATAAATGCATTTACACGTGTCCTGGAATGGCTTGCGTACAGTAGAACTAACACAAAAAAAGTAAACCAGTGTTTAAAATGTCTATTTTTTAGGCAAATGGCTATTTGCAATGAAATAACCCTACTGTTACAAATATGTCGAACTAAATTTTTGTATTCGTTTTCATTTTCTGCATTTTTTTTTTTTTTTTTTTTTTTTTTTTTTTTTTTTTTTTTTGAGGAAGAAAAGTCCATTATGTACAGTCAAGAGACTCTCACCCGTTTAAAAACATGATGAATGGAAAACAAGAAATAACCAGGAGATAGGTGAGCTATTGAAGCATGAGAATATTGTAAGATTCGCAAAGACTCAACGAATACAATGGCTCACATAGAGTGGATGGATGATCAGCGTATCCCAAAGAAAATCCTGAGGACGCAAGTCTATAAAAGCAGAAAGAGGGGCCGACCTAGGATAAGATGGTTGAATGCTGTGCTGGAAGATCTCTAAGAAGAATGGATTTGAGGGGTTACACTGAGAGGGCAACGGATAGGAGACATTGGGGAAGACTGGTGTTGGAAGTCAGGGCTCACGATGGGTTGTAGTGCTAAAGAAGAAGAAGATGAAGACTTTTATCCACTACAAAAACTCCTCTTTTCAAACCGAGGGCCCATGTTATGTATTAAAGTCCGCATATCCGATATTAATATAATAACTACCTTAAATAATGAGAATTTATATTATGTATTATAATTTTCTTAAAATTAAGTTTAGCAAACAACCTTGCATTGCATATGCGTATTACGTTGTGTATTAAGATAAATAGAATAATTTATTTATATTCCTGTCACGTCGTAGTTTACCGGCACACACAAATTTTGGTAATGCCACGATTATAACTCTGATTAAACAAGATAATTTCGAATATAAATCGAATCTGGTTCATGGAAATATGTTTACTGCAAAACATATGAGGTTACGTACAATAAGTTACAGGTACAGATTACAGGCTACTAGGTTTCAAGTTACAGGTACAGATTACAGGCTACTACGTTTCAAGTTACAGGTACAGATTACAGGCTACTAGGTTTCAAGTTACAGGTACAGATTACAGGCTACTAGGTTTCAAGTTACAGGTACAGATTAAAGACTACTACGTTTCAAGTTACAGGTACAGATTACAGGCTACTACGTTTCAAGTTACAGGTACAGATTACAGGCTACTAGGTTTCAAGTTACAGGTACAGATTACAGGCTACTAGGTTTCAAGTTACAGGTACAGATTACAGGCTACTAGGATTCAAGTTACAGGTACAGATTACAGGCTACTAGAATTCAAGTTACAGGTACAGATTACAGGCTACTACGTTTCAAGTTACAGGTACAGATTACAGGCTACTAGGATTCAAGTTACAGGTACAGATTACAGGCTACTACGTTTCAAGTTACAGGTACAGATTACAGGCTACTACGTTTCAAGTTACAGGTAAGGATTACAGGCTACTAGGTTTCAAGTTACAGGTACAGATTACAGGCTACTAGGTTTCAAGTTACAGGTAAGGATTACAGGCTACTACGTTTCAAGTTACAGGTACAGATTACAGGCTACTAGTTTCAAGTTACAGGTACAGATTACAGGCTACTAGGTTTCAAGATACAGGTACGGATTACAGGCTACTAGGTTTCAAGTTACAGGTACAGATTACAGGCTACTAGGATTCAAGTTACAGGTACAGATTACAGGCTACTAGGTTTCAAGTTACAGGTACAGATTACAGGCTACTAGGTTTCAAGTTACAGGTACAGATTACAGGCTACTACGTTTCAAGTTACAGGTACAGATTACAGGCTACTAGGTTTCAAGTTACAGGTACAGATTACAGGCTACTACGTTTCAAGTTACAGGTACAGATTACAGGCTACTAGGTTTCAAGTTACAAGTACAGATTACAGGCTACTAGGTTTCAATTTACAGGTACAGATTACAAGCTACTAGGTTTCAAGTTACAAATACAGATTACAGGCTACTAGGTTTCAAGAGTATGCTGTAAACTACGCTAACGTAATAAATTAAAGAATGAAAACACAATTTAAAAGGTATAATGTCAGTTTTCAATTTTCGATTTCATTAATACTAGGGAACGAAGAACATCGCCATCAATGTCCACAAAACAAAAAACTTAATAACTAATAAAATATAATTAAAAAAATTTAATGGATATTAAAAACGGGGTGATGTACCGGACGAAATTCAAAGATGTGCAAGAAAACATGAAAAAGTTGAGTCCATCCACTAGACAACGCAAGCTTGGTTCGAAGAATTATAAATTGCAAACCCTTCGAGTCAGTTTCGGATGTTAAATGTCAAATTTTAAAACAGAGCAGTGCTCTTGCATTATCTTGCAAGAACCGCTGTTTTTTCCTGAATAAGAAAATAAATACCTTTGCGTTCAAAAATGTTTAATAATTATAAATTATAGCCCAATGTTACATAAGTGGGTAAGGTAACCCAATGCTTTTCAAGCAGATTGGCTCAAAGACTAATCTAATATACTACAGTATATATCGTATATGTTACGGTATAATTATTAGGTTTCTTATATTGGCAACATTCCTTTCAGTTGTTTGCCCAATTGAAAAATTCCTTTGGGTTTCAGGTAATGTTAATTAATTATTGTTTTTTAAACTTTCAAAAGCGACTCGGGACATGCTTTTAAGGTAAAAACTGAAAATAAATTAGTAAAAGTAGGCGTAAGTGATGGAAAAGATAGAGGGAGGACAACGGGAAGTATACCAGACGCTGAAATTCAACAATTACAACGATGTTTTGGTTTGGCATAAGAAAAATTTTAACTTTTGTAAAGAATATGAAACAAGTTATATAGGCTTCTTACTTGCAGAGACTTTCAATGAGTGACAATTCCAAATGGAACATTTCTATATAATATGTATCCATCTTTTTGTATTCTTCATTCAGCTTTCTGACCATGTAGCTTAGATCTTCTTCATCCTGGGCTATAACTATCTGGTCATCGTCGAAGCATAGTGTGTACAGGTGTTCGTTTCGTATCGGTCTTCCCATTCCATGGCATTTTTCTTTCCACATGGTTAATGCATATTCTAAAAATATCTTAAACAGCGTGGGTGATGTTGGGCAGCCTTGCAATAACCCTTTGGATGTTTTAAACCTACAGACAATTTTTTTACCTACTTTAATTTGTACGTTGTTGTTTTTATATAGATTTTTTACTGCTTGCGTCAGGGCTTTCGGTATTTCCAATTGTGATAGAGCTTTAAACATTTCTTGTCTGGGTACTGTATCATATGCTTTTCCAAGGTCGATAAACGATAGATGTACTTCCCTGTTCTTCGCTTTTTTGTTTTCTATGATCTGTTGGAGTGTATATATCTGGTCTACCCATAATCTCCCGGTTGTAAACCTGCTTGTTCTTCTCCAATCTTTCCCTCTATATTTTCCTCGATTTTATTTCTTAGCACCCTACCATACAGCTTTCCCATTGTTGCTATAACACTTATGCCTCTATAGTTTTCGCAGTCTTTTCTATCGCCCTTTTTAAATATCGATGTAGTTCGTGCCTCTTTCCATTCCGCCGGTAAATCTTCTCCATTTATAACCTTTTCGAAAATTATTCCTATCATTCTCATAAGTTTTTCGGTTCCGTTCTTTATTAGTTCCGCTACTAACCCTCCTGGGCCTGATGCTTTGTTGTTTTTCATTGAGTTTATATATACTCATGCTGCCGTTATAGTAATTCTGTTTTCTGTTTCTGTCTCTATTTCTTCTTCATCGTTATTCAGGAATTCTTGTTTACGTTCCGTAAGTAGGTTTTTATAGTGTGTCTCCCATTCATTGTCTTGTGTGTATTGAATATAGGTTTTATCCTTTCTATTCGTTCGTAATGATTTCAATACATTCCATGCTTCTGAACTGCTAGCTCCTCCTATGTATTGGTCTACATTTCTACACCAGTTTTCCCATGCTTCATTTTTCTCTTTGCTGACCATTGCCTTCACTTCCTTCTTCTTCTCTCTGTAGTTTCTGTAATCTTCTTCTTTTTTCGTGGACATCCATTTGTTATATAGTTTATTCTTTGCTTTTATCTCTTCTATCGTCTCCTCCTTCATGTCCCATTTGTATGTATTATTTCTCTGTTCAATCTCTCCTAGGGCTTCTAGTGCTACTTGCAGCATAGCTTCTTTTATGTGTTCATATGTGATGTTTACTTCTTCATCATACCTAAATTCTATTAACTTTTGATCTAGACGTTGCTTGTATAGGTTCCTTATCGATTCGTCCTGTAATAATTGAATTTTGAATTTTTTTCCTTATTTATTTGTGTTGTAATTGTCTCTTCTGTCTTTGTTGGTATTTTGGCTCCTGTCTATGGGAACTTCTTTTCTGCTATCAGTAGTTTATGGTCCGTTCCCCACTCCGCTCCTCTCTGAACTCTGACGTCTTTTATTATAATTGTTGTTCTGTTCCTTATTATTACATAGTCAATTATCGACCTCAGCTTTCTTGTTTCCTGTGTCCAAATATATTTATATATGTTTTTGTTTTCAAAGAATCCGTTTGCAATTTTTAAGTCATTTAGTTCACATAGGCCTATTAGTCTTTCTCCATTATCATTCGATATCTGTTCTCCAAATCTTCCTACTGTTTTGTCATTTTCCCTCTTCCCGACTCTTCCATTAAAATCGCCAGCTATTATGATTTCGTAGTATTGTTTTGCTTTTGTCATCCGTTGGACCATAAACAGCTAGTATTGATATTTCTGTACCATACAAAGTCAGGTTTAGTTTTATTATTCTTTCGTTCACTGGTACCCATGATTTTATATTTCTTCTGCACTTTTTCTTTATAAGTATTCCTACGCCTGATTTTGCCCTCTGATCTTCATTTACTCCACTCCATACATGTATTGTACCTTGTATATCTTCTGTTCCGTTTCCTTTTTTCTTGGTTTCGGTGATGACTAATATGTCCAATTTCATTTTGCTAAATTCGTTTAAGATTTCTTTATCCTTTGTATTCCAGCCTTGGATGTTCCATGTTCCGAACTTTAATCTCCTTTCTTTCATCTTTTTCATCTTGTTTGAAGTTATCAACTGGACTTCAAAAATCATCAGCAGAACCTCCCCCCCCCCCGTATTCTACGGGGTTCCCTCTAGTTGAGGTATGGATTTCCACCCGAGGATTATCTTTATTATTTTTCATTCTGCTTTTGTCTTTCAAACTCCTTCGATTTTTACGTGTGTTTGGTTGTTTATGCCTAAACGTACAACCCCCATTTTGGAGGGCCTTTTTGTTCGGCCGCCCACTGTGGATCAGTCGCCGTTTGCAGCCGCTCACTCTGACTCAGACGCTGCTGTTGTGCTAGTTTTGGTCCGCCCCGGGTATTTCATTTCCCCGGTATCACCCATATCTGGGAGGGATTCCCCTATCCGCCACCTGGGGAGGCACCCGATGGAGGACTAGCAACCCCACACGGGGGAACATTTCTTTTGTTCCTAATCTCAAGACACCTAGTGCACACATATTAATAAATGCCAGTCTAAAAATACATGTTGTACACATAAAAATTAAAGACCAGGTGCAATCGTGGAGACCTATGCACAAGAATTTGGCAAAAGAGGAATTATTGAAGTGGCACCTACATTGAAGGACCTAAAATCCGAATGAGAGTTTCAACAGCTGTATAAGGCAAAACAAGTACGAAAAACTGCGATCGCAGGACTAAAAAGACTTAAAATGGGTGTTGTAGATGTGGTTATGTGCTCAAAAGGTTCTATTGCCAAAGCAAATGTGTTAGACAAGCTGCAAATTAAACCGGGTTATAATCCAGGATTTAAAAAATATCGACCACCACAAGATTCGTAAAGTTGAAGAGAGACGCATATGAACAAAATAAAAAGCAAGCAACGTTATTAAAGATATAAAGGGAAGATAAACGCTGCAAACTCCTGCCCTGGAGGATTTTAACGCATAACAAGTAAATTTTACATTCAATTGCGTTTTTAAAAAATCAAAGTACTTTTTGTGTGTTTCCGTACACTTTTCTCAAGAATAAATAGACACATATGTTGACTTGAATTTTTGTGAACTTCTAATACCGTTATACTTATAGAAGTGTGCTAGATCTCGTCTCAAAAAAGCCTACATTTAAAAATTTTATTCTTTTCATGGTATAACTAAAAAAATGTTTTTAAATCTTCATTTCTGCGTATTTTTAGTACGCCTTATTAGTAACTGTTTCAGAAAGATTGTACAAAAAATTTCAGTGACCAAATTCTAGGATATTTTTTGATAGTGGTACCCAACTGTAACTAAAACTGCCGTTAAATTATACGATAACGAAGAGTAACACTCTTCCCTTAAACATACGAAACAAACGACGCGGTACTTCAATACAAATTACGGAATGAGGAGAGAATGAGGATGACAGCAATCCATCGCGTCCAATCAGGTGTGTTGCTTTATCGTGCGTAATAATACTCTCACGGAAATCTGTCACCGTTAATTACTCCTGTGAATTGATTATAGAGAAGACGATGATGCTTTCAGCTTCTGCCAAAAACAATTTCGCAAGCTGCGTGTTTGGGAGGCTGCACAAGGAACGCGACACGCGCCACAATAATGTGCCACGTCGTTAACATTAATTATTGTTTAAAAAAACTAGATATTTGTGTACTTACTTCAGACATCTTTCGTCCTATTCAGCTTGTAATAACTGTGTGGCAAAGTCGGAAAATAATGAAAAAATGAGAAATGTAATAGACGAGACAATAGCTTTTACTGTTAACTATACTACAGGGTCCAGCAGAGAAACCTGACGCTTTTCTAAGTAAAATTATGACCAGAACAAATGGTTTGTAAACAATATTTTATTTTAGAAATAAAGTACATTTCGGAACATTTTACTTAAGTTAATTACTTTTTGAAAATCACATTCTTTAGATGGTGTCCCTCATTTTCAATACATTTTTGGAGCCGTAACGGTAAACTGCGCATTACGTGCCGCAGAACGTCTGGAGAGATTGCCACCACTTCTGTCCGAATATTCCGCTTGAAATCCATCATTGTCCTCAGCCGGTCCAGGTACATCCTACTCTTGAGATACCCCCACAGAAGGTAATCGTAAGCGTTGAGGTCGGCGATCTTGGAGGCCACTGAATGTCCCCTCGGTGTGAGATCACTCGGGCTCCAAACATCTCTCTAAGTTTATTCGTGGAAGCCCTTGTAGTGCGCCCCATCCTGCTGGAACCACGTGGTTTCCAATGCAATACCACGTTGTTGTAACTCAGGTGCAAGAAATGTTGTAAGCATGTGAACTTAACTTTGTGAATTTACAGTCACTGCATTCCACTCTTCGTCTTCTAAGAAGTAGGTAGCAATGATACTAGAAGACGGTAAACCACACCACACAACAACCTTCTCACTGTGTAACGGTCGTCCAAACAGCTCTCTTGAGGATTCTGCAACGCCCAGTACCGGCAGTTCTACGTATTGACATAACCACAGAGATGGAAATTTGCCTCATCGGTCATGAGCAAATTCTTTAGCACTTGATCGTTCACAATATTTTGAAGTTCATGGCAACAACGCATGCAAATTCTCTTATCCTGGGCACTCATTTTTTACACTATAACAAGTTTGTAGAGATGAAAGTCGAGTTCCAAATGCAAAATTCTGCAGACTGAGCTGTCCGAAATCCCTAGGGCACTTGCGTGTTTTAATGCCGATCGCCAAGGACTGCTAAGAACAGCGTGACGCACGCATTCAACATTCCCGGTGTTCGAATAGTACGCTGTTTCCCAATATTACGCTGGTAGTCCCTTCTTTATGGCACAAGCCGTTTCCCAAAATTCGCCACCCAAAATAGTATGGTATTGCAGCTTGGAACACGGTCATTTCGGCGAATGTTGAAATGACGGCGAAAACGCGCTGCGTAACAATCACTGATTCATGTTTTTAAAAAAGATTTCCACTACGAACGCGCAATCTTTTGACGACCAACGCTCCATGGCGACTGAAATGCTTTGAGCTGTCGAATACATGAGTGCAAGGTCGATCACAGGACTACTTCAAAAATCGTCACGTTTCTCTGCCGGACCCTGTATAATATATTGATTGCGTAGAAACAACTCAGCCTCAAAGCAATAATGCTTCTTCTCCGAATGACGTTTACAACATTTGTGAGTTTCTGCCGTTGTGATAATACTCTTCTGCTGTGTTCTCCTTTCAACTGTTTTTCCCATTCTTAATTTCGTTTCTCTTATATCTTCTTCAGTACCATCTTCTCACCTCACTTTTAGTCTTCTTTCTATTCTTTTATGAGCGAGTGTCTACTGAGAAATCCTCTCCACATTTCTGCTCTCGTCCCCGTCCTATCTAAATTCAAGTCCACGTGAGTTTATCTCAGCCTTACTATATCAGTTTCCCTAAAATTTTTTCTAGTTTATGATCAGCCAGGATTCTTCTCGTTTATCATTTCTTACTTAATTTCCACAGATCTTCCTGAATCCTTTATGCTCTAATATGCGACATCTGCGTCCATCACCAGTCGTCGTAATTCATCCCTCACACCGTAAGCTAATACAGGTCTACAGATCGTATTAAATTACTTCATATTTTATGGCAAACAACGTCGTTTCAAATAAAGATCTCTGGAGGAGGACAAACGAGGAACCCATTGCTACCCAGATCGCAAGGAGAAAATGGAGGTGGATTGGGCATACGTTCCGGAAGAACCAAAATGCAATTGAAAACCTAAAAGCCCTCTTTTGGAACAACCTTCGGGTAAGAAGAAGAAGACGAGGAAGATCAAGAATCTCGTGGAGGATAACTGTCGAGTTGGAAGCAGAAAAGGAGGGGAAGTCCTTTGGAGAGCTCAGAGCCCACGCCCAAAACAGAGCCCCCGTTGGCGTAGCTCCGTCGAGGCCCTATGTTCTGCAGAGAGCGACAGGAATTAGAGTAGTGTGGTGTTACTACTAAATTTTTACATATTTTGCCATTAGTGTTTTAGCTACGCTTTCGGAGGCCATTACTTCTTTATATCCACAATAGTCGCGATTTACCACACTTAGGCCTATAAATGGTCTGATTTCATCAGCTACGTTATTTTTCTCATTTGTATCAGTCCTAAAATGTGCAGAAAGTTCACTGTGCTTAAATGTGTAGGTTATTTATTTGTCGCCATGACAGTCTGGTCGTTATTTCCGCTGCCAATAAAATAAATATTGTAACGCCGACGTGCCATAGATGGTGTAATCAGCAGGATGACGCAATATTGTAACGCCGACGTGCCATAGATGGTGTAATCAGCAGGATGACGCAATATTCTAGAACCGCCCCGAGTTATTTCCATGTCGGCCGATTCGTCTTGAATTTTCTCATCAGTCTTACACAACAGATAACTTTGACTGCCTTTATAAAGACGTGCCGTTGAAATTCATCAAGTTTAATTCTGCCATGAGCTGTGTATTGGTAATTCAGAGAAACAGATGATAGTTTATATCAGTCCTGTAGGTACGTCGCGATACAAAATTAAAGTTCCACAAAGTTATGGCAGTCCCTGCACTGTCCTGTGGGTGTGAATTATTGACAACAACCAAGAAACAAGACAGTATAAATAGGCCTCGGAAATGGGGTTCTTAAGAGGAGTTAAAAGGTTTTCTAGAAGTGACCGTATAAAGAATGAGGGCAAAAGAGAGGAGTCACAAGTTTTTAACTTGAATGAAAAGTTCAAAGATTACAAACAACGGTGGAAAGAACACTTAGAAAGAATGTCAGATTCCATACTGGCCAAACAAGTCTAGAAATACAAACCTATAGGACATAGGTGCGTGGGTAGATGGAGGAAGAGATGGCTGGAGCATCTCTGAAGGCGGAACAGGCAGCACCTTGCCTATGCCGTGATGTGAAGGTGATGGTGATGAATAATCTTTTGCCTACAAAAAACTTGAACATATTCAAAAAGACTGGTTTAATGCACGTCATGAGTAAGGAAATATTCTGGTGTTAGTACATAAAGTTCTGTTTAGGAACTTTAAAGTACAGTACATTTTTCTATATGCAAAACTGGTTTTGCTCTGACAGTTCACTTTAATAAATAATATGGTAATTAATTCAGTGAAAATAATTAAAATTTATAACATTGATACATGGGAATTAATCCATAAAATACTAAAAGGATATATTCTAATGAATGATAAGAACAAAATTTATGTTTTCTTTACACTACGTTGATATAGTTTACAAAGTTTATATATACCATGTAACATTAGAATCACTGGTAAAAACGGAGTTATTCGACTGCCATTCTTCCCAAACATCGTGTTGTGAAGATGATGATAATGATATCAGTCCTGTATGAGACACCTGTATTTAGTAAACATAACAAACGTTTAATTGTTTATTTGTGTTGCAAACTACTGTAATGATTAATTGTCTTTAAATGTTTGTGTATAAGGTGTGCTGGATAATTGTATATTCAAAGAAAAACTCAAATGTATTTGCTTCAAACAAGCGTTTAATAAAAACTACGACAATCGATTTCTGTGGTGTTCAATAATGTTAGCGCTGTTTGAAGGTCATGATCGACTGCTCGTTACAATTTACATCCTTCTTCTTCTATGGCATCACAGTTCGGAGTCGAACCTCGGCCCCCATAATCATCCGCCCCCATTTTTTCCTGTCCTTGGCGATCGACGTCCATCGTTTTATTTTAAGCAAAGTACAGTATCAGCATCCCGCGCCACTGCGTCAATCCAGCTATGTTTGGGTCTGCCGACAGACCTTCTACCCTCGATTTGACTAAACAGTACCTTCCTAGGTATTCGGTTGCCTTCCATCCTAATGATGTGTCCTGCCCATTGCAATCTATGCAGCCGGATGGTGGTGGCCAGATCATTGTCTTTACATAGCTTGTGTAGTTTCTCATTGTGACGCATTTTCCATATCCCAGTGACTTGGATTGATCCGTACATTCTCCTCAAAATTCTACTTTCAAAGGTATTGACTATGTTAGCGGATCGTTTGTTCAGAGTCCAAGTCTCGCTGCCATATGTTATCACCGGTCTAATCATAATTTTATATAATGTGACCTTGGACTGACGGTTGATATTCCTTGTCTTGAATATAACTGTCAACGAAGCATATGTTCTATTTGCGGCCTGTATCCTTTTCCTTATTTCATTTATTTCTTCATTGACCATCTACGTAGATACGTAAATACATATTTACTATATATATATCAGTAAATATATACTAATACTGTTATCTACATGTAAATACACATAAACCTGATTCTTGGATAACAATGAATAAGCTTTCTAAACCGGCCAATGAATAACGATTTCTAAGATTTAGATAACATAGGGAGATCCAAAAGAGAAGGTGAACTGTGATAACTATAACAATTACAAACTAAAACCAATACTCCAACTACAACAAAACTAATTGTTACGAAATCGTTTGTAACGATGAATCGGCTGTAACGTACATTTTTGTGATATGTAACTGTAAATAATCTAGGTCGGCACAAGGAATATGTACATATACCGACAAAACCCTTCAGCGGTTAGATATTGCATAGAATAGTGACTCGCTAGTTACAACCCCTAAACATATCGACAAACAAGCAGTCAGCATGTACAGCGCTTCTTCTCGAACTTCCGTACGATATTATTGTATATCAAAACGCTGAGAAATCGAAAAGTGTCTTGCTTTGTATGCTCATTCTGTACGAGTCTTATGAGGAGTGATGCCATCAGTCTCGCACTAGCAGACGCTTTTACCGATCTTTCGGGTCTTCAAATTGTTTTCTTGAATCCGACACAAAGTCTGAAGTAAAAGGTGCATTGTTTTTGTTGATAGAAAAGTTAGAATATACTGACTTTGATTAAAAATTGTATTGTATAATGCGCGAAAATAATGTCTGGAAAGTTCATTATTATAATATTGTCTTGCATTCATATTATCACTAACATTATTATTATCTCTTTTTCAGTATTTTGGGTATCTTACTGAAATTTTAATAAACGTTTCAATTAGTTAACGTTTTTAGAGATTGACGCTATAGCCTCAGATACATCTGACTTTTGCTGTAAACCGTTTTAAACATTTTGTATTGTAGATTATTACTTGTCGAAAGTTTAATTTTGTTAGTTCACCACCTTTAAAGATAACGGTTTGAGCAGTCGGACATGAAAATAAATAGAATATTCCAGAATTTGTATTTACTTATGAAAGGTAATCAGCAATGTATGTCAGTGGTTACTCAGCTTAGAAGAGCAGAGTTGGAAAGAAAATTCGCAGAGAACTAGAACCAATAAAGACAAGACAGATTTAAATAGTGTCGGTTGGTGACTCACAAACACCATCACCACTCGACAATACTGTTGTTAATCAAACTCCCACTGTATGTTTTGTAACTCCCACTCTATCCAAATGTAAACGGTAATTTGGTTTTATTAAATTCATTGACGTTTAGGTTTGCTACCACCGAAAAAAATTTGTGTGGGAAATAGAGCCAATCTTTCTTGACTGTTTTGTCCGCGTGACTATAACATGTAATAAAACTGAACTTAAATTTGTCAAAAAAGAAGCTTTAATGACGTGCAGCAATATAGACAGCTACAGAAGTGTGGCATTTTAGCAATGACATATTACAAACTGTAAGAAATATTTTGTAATTAATTCTGGTATATTTTGTAACTCGGTTTTGTTGAAGTTACGTAATAAAGTTAATAAATATTTCTCCAGCAAGGAAAATTTAACGGAAAGAATAAAAAATAGGAATTTACTTATTCTCAGTTAGACGAAGATAACACTTGCACTTAAAATGACGAAGGTAACACCAAAATACTACACAGCGATATTCGTAAACTCGACCGTTTGCTGCAAATGTGACAGCACAAACGTTAGGCTAAGCACAGTGGTTCCGGGATTTTAGAAGGATAACCGTTCGACCAATCACAAACCGGAGGCTCCGCTATATCTCAAACAGCACACGTCTGTCAGACAGACACCATGGGACACCGAGCGCTAAATAATATATGTCAAAAATACTTCACAAGATTAAATTATAATTAAATCATAAACAATTATATAAAATAGCTTTCGTAAAGGAAAACAGAATTAATTTTTATGGCGATTGACATATTGTTAAATATAATATGATATTTTATGAAATCCAGCAATACTCTAACAAAATATCTGGTACTTCAACCCAGAATTTATGTAGGAAATTAAAATCAAAGGTTAAATCCCAAAAAAAAGAGAAGACTAATCAAAACGATGTTAGCAATAGACAGAAAACTGTACACTATATTACTATAATTATACGCGTATTGTTAAACCTATATTTATTTATATTATATTTAAACCTATATTTATTGTTGAACTGTATTATTTATACACAATCTATACAATTAAACCATTAAAAAATCCATAATACACATACAATCTAGACATCACTCTGGCAGTAGATGGATAAACGGTCAAGTGGAAAGGAACTGCGAGGTGGCTTCAAAAATTTCTCGCAACTGGCACCTACTGTTTAAAAATAGAAAGTCTACTCTATTTTATACGTTTGCAGTGCTTATAAAGTCATAACATGCCAAAAAAGTATTACCACATTCTTCATTTTTCTGCACATCAGTAGCGCAGCTGTTGATTTTGTAACGTTCACATGATATCATCGCAGCTACAAAAGTCTATCTCTGAACAGCCTGCAAAAATCAAATTTTCCGGGTTGTTTCAAAACGGTTCATCACATATAAAACTGCTGCTTAAAAAAGGATACGGTGAAGTGGCAATGGAAAACCCCAAGTGTCTGAGTGGAATAATCGTGTTCGTGAGGGTCGCGTTAGAGTTGATGATGATGCCCGTTGTGGTCGCCCGACTACCGCAGTAAATGACAAAACCATCAAGCGCTTGTTCTACGTGACAGATGAATACTTTTTATTGAGAAAATGGCATCAGAAGATGGAATGCCACGTGAGACACAAAACTGGAATCTTTGCACGATAGTGCGCCAAAATATCGATTTTCCTGGTCAACGAGTGCCCTGCACGAAACAACGTACCGCCTCTCGAGTATCAATCATCATACTCTCCCGAGCAGGCAATAGGCATTTTTTTACTTGTTTTCGAAAAGGAAAGCGATCCAAAGACGCCGATGACGTGATACCCAAAATCACAAAGCGATTGTAATGGTTTCTAAGAATGGGTTCCGTGAATGTTTCCAAAAACTTTATAAACTTTGCTAAAAGTGTGTAGCTGCCGAAGATACTACTTTGTGATACACTTAAACGAACACAGTATACGCACGGTTACTAGACTACACCGTCTAGTCTAGTAACCGTGAGTATACGTAAAATAACCTAATACCGAAACCTGTGTGGTATAAGATCTCAGAAAATACATAGGTGTGGACGAAGGGATGAAATTATGAAAGTCTACCTGATCGGACTGGTCCTGAAAAAATGATTTGCAATTACAGTGTGTTATATATCCGATTAATTAATGAGTAATCAACACTATAAACAACTTGCCTGTTTTATAAAAACCAGTAGATCGATTACTTTCACTCAGTTAAAGGAATACTTAAACGTGTTTGTTAAAGGAAACGTTTACGTGTTTGTTACGTAAACTAATAACAAATTATTAAATTATCTTTATTAAAACAATTAGTTCATATTTTTAACCATCATATTAATCCTTCTGTTGTGCTCCGTGCCATAAATAAAACAAAAAGGTAAAGATGTTGCATATTTTAGAGCGTATGTTCCATAAACCAATAACAAAAGATAAAGATGTTGCATATTTTAGAGTGTATGTTCCATAAACCAATAACAAAAGTAAAGATGTTGCATATTTTAGAGCGTATGTCCCATAAACCAATAACAAAAGGTAAAAGATGTTGCATATTTTAGAGCGTATGTTCCATAAACCAATAACAAAAGGTAAAGATGTTGCATATTTTAGAGCGTATGTTCCATAAACCAATAACAAAAGGTAAAGATGTTGCATATTTTAGAGCGTGTGTTCCATAAACCAATAACAAAAGGTAAAGATGTTGCATATTTTAGAACGTATGTTCCATAAACCAATAACAAAACAATCGTTTGACAATTATGTTGGCAAAAATCGTTGAGACGAACACACACCGCAGAATCAAGGCGGAAACCTAAAGTAATTTTCTGGAATAATGAAAAGCAGACGCATGCGATACGTTTTCCTTACTCGTAGTTAATGAACAAGCATAAAATAAAACTGCTAACATGAACCAGATCGGAATACAATTAATAGGCAGGCTGATAAACATTGACGCCTTGAGTCTGAATAATAATAAGCTAATAATAATATGCTAGCGAACTACAGTACAACGAACAGTGACACTTCATATCATTTCACCGCAACTTCACTTCACTTGAGTAACACATTTATGCATTTTGAAATTACAAAAAGAAAAGAACCTCTAACTGTTTCCGCATTTTTAAGACTAACACTCACTGTTTATATATTTTATTTTAACCAAATCCGTCTGGACGTTTTCACTGTGCGTACGTGCGTGCGTGTGTGTGCGTGCGTGTGTGTGTGTGTGTGTGTGTGTGTGTGTGTGTGTGTGTGTGTGTGTGTGTGAGTGTGTGTGTGTGGAGGCAGGCAGATACAGGGTGAGAAATAGAGAGACAGACAGACTACCAGAAAAAGCTAGTCTCTGGTAAAGGGATTGACAAAATAATATAGAGCTTATAGTGTTAACTTGCCTTAAGTAACCTGTTCTGCAGATGAATACGTTTTACCTAATCTGTTTTAGTAGTCAGAAAAAGTAGACATTGACAAATACGGAATTAGATTTTTGGAAGGAAGAGCAAAATTTAAGATATTGGGGTCAGTTATACAGTTACAGAAAAAATACTGTATGAAATACTGTATAAAAAAGTTAAAACAAATTAATGGAATAACTTAATGAAACGATGTGTAAAAAATTCTTCGGAATAAAACTAAAAGTGATGGAAAACCAAGATAATACAAATAAAAACGAACTTTTGCATGTAAGTAACGGAGAAAAAATTATCGGTGATGTGAGAAAGGCACAAAAGAATGCTACATAATTGGAAAAGTGCAGGAGGAAGGAAGAAGTGTTGATCAGCTGTACATGTTAGAAACAGAACATATCCAGGCTTAAACTCGCAAATACATGACAAGAGATATCGGATACAAAATAGACGATAAGCTGTATATGTTAGAAAGTAAAACGTCAAAAACAATAACAGATCCAGGCTCAAATTGGCTAATACTTGATAAGAGACATCTTATCACAAAGTTATAGAAACACCGTTTCTCGCAAAGTAAAATTTAAGCACAATAAAAGAAAATGTTGCGCAGGAAAGCTAAAGATGTAATGCCGTCCCAGAGGACACTAAACAAATACAAAGCAGAAATAGAGACTATGTAGTAAAATATAAAAATCAAGAGTTTAAATAAAGTTTGAAAACAAGTATTAGAGATGAAGTAGTAATACAAAACACAAAAAGAATACAATGGGAAAATATTAACATAAGAAATAGCAGAAAATTAAATAAACGCTAAGGAAATTACGGACGAAAAATTGACCGCGACACTGAAACTTTGTACACCCCAGTTCGTAATAGCAAATCAATTGGGCTGTAGGGAAGTAAGTTTTTCTACTGCGCCCAGAACTCAAAGTAAATACGGAATAGAACAGCAGACTATGCCTGTACCAGATCACAGAGTCTGATGATAATGTGCGTAGATTTATGTGAGTAAAGTAAATTGTAAATAGTAGGGGTATTATGAGAGTTCTAACGCGGAAGTGACGTCATCCCCCCGCCCCGCCCCCCGCCCCCGCCCATTTTGGCGGGAAATTTGAAAATGGTGGTGGTGGGGGTGGTGTTGGGTGTTGACTTCCGGTGTGGGTGTAGAGGTGGGGGGTAGTGGTGGGGGTAATGGTGTGTTGTGGTTGGTCGTCGGCTGTGTGGTGGTGGTTGTTGTCGTCGTTGATTGGGCGGGTCGTCGTCCATGTTGGAAAATTGCGACGTTGTCGGTTGTTGCTGGAAAATTGCGGCGTTGTCGAGTTGTGCGGTGTGTTGTGTCGGCGGCGGCCATGTTGGAAAATCATCGATGTGTGCTGGTTAAGCGTCGTCATGGCTTGGCCATAGATTGGTCGCCGGCGGCCATGTTGGAAAAATCGTCGTCAGCATGTGCTGGTTAAGCGTCGTCATGGCTTGGCCACGGCTTGGCCGCGGCTCGGCCGTAGATTGGTCGACGTGTGTCGTGTTTAGATTTGAGTTGTCGGGTAAAGCGTCGTCATGGCTCGGGCGTAGATTGGTCGACGTGTGGTGTCGGCGGCCATGTTGGAAAAGCGTCGATGTGTGCTGGTTAAGCGTCGTCATGGCTTGGCCGCGGCTCGGCGGTCGGCGGCCATGTTGGAAAAGCGTCGACTTTAAAAATCTGTGTCGTTCATCTCCCTTGAGGTTAAATAAGTAAATATATATGTGTACTGCGTCCCTCGACGCATAATTGAAAACCAAATTCACTTGTAAAATTTGTATATCGTGCATCTATGTATGGAAAAAATACATACATCATGCACGTAAGATAGGAAGTACCATATTCTGATTGATATGTAATTTTTTTTTTTATCGCATGGACATAGAAATAAGTGTAGACTCTTCCTGCATCGGTTGTAAGAAATTCTCACCCACGCGTGTATGCACTGCATAAGTGAAAACCACTGCACTTGTAAAAAATTGTCTAACGCACATCATGCTTGTAAGATAAATACCATTTTATTATTCTGATGGTATGCAATATCTCACGAGTAGCTGTAGTAAAAAAAGTGTAGTGTATTCTCCGTCTCAGAAATGAAATTCTCTTTGATACGATCTGTCGTGTATAAATGAAAATCACTTCACTTGTAAAATTGTGTAACACGCATTACCATTTATATTATTGTGTTGGTTATGTAATTTTGTGGGGGGCGCTCATAATAAAAAAAAGCATTGTCTTCTGCTTTGGTCCATCATGAATTTGATCCGTCGTGTATAAATGAAAATCACTTCACTTGTAAAATTATGTAACACGCATTCTGCATGGAAAACATAATTACCATTTGTGTTGGTTATGTATTTTGTGGGGGGCGCTCATATTAAAAAAAGTATCGTCTTCTGCTTTGGTCCATTATGAAAAATCACTGCACTTGTAAAAATTGTCTAACGCACATTATGCATGTAAGATAAATACTATTTTTATTATTCTGATGGTCTGTTATATCTCACGAGAAGCTGTAGTAAAAAAAGTGTAGTGTATTCCGCATATCACAAATGAAACTCTCTTTGATTTGATCCTTCGTGTATAAATGAAAATCACTTCACTTGTAAAATTGTGTAACACGCAATATGCATGGAAAACATAATTACTATTTATATTATTGTGTGGAGCGCTCATAGTAAAAAGAGTATTGTCTTCTGCTTTGGTCCATCATGAAAAACCACTTCACTTGTAAAAATTGTGTAACACGCATTATGCACGGTAGAAAGGAACATTGGGTCAAATTCGACAGCGGTCGTCCTTGATTTCGGGCGTGGTTAACTATAGCATCTTTGTCGCCTTTGTCTCCTTGCTTTGCATCTTTGTCGCCTTTGTCTCGCTGTTTTTTGTCATCAGGTGTGGATTACCTGATACCTTCACTTTCGTATGCATCCATGTGTGGGCTTTTCTGTATAAAAGCCGCACGATTTGCTCAGTTAGAATACAAATCATCGCAGGAATCTGACAGGACATCATTAGAAGATCACGTACGAGGTGAGTTTATTTTAAATTATTTTTCTGTAGTCTATTATCAGCAAGTAATTATTTTAAATAAAATTGATTTTTTTTAATTGCTTGAATAACACGCAACGCTCGTTCTAATAGTTTCTTTATCATGAAGTAATTATTTTAAATTAAAATTGAATTTTTCTTTATAGTGTACAAAACATCGCAGGAATCTTCCAGCACATAAGGGTGAGTTGTTTTAAATTATTTTTTATGTAGTCTATTATCAGCAAGCAAATATTTTTCTTTAATTGAATAACACATGAACGGTCGGCGCACAACTCTCGTACATGGACGGTAGGCGCACAACGCTCGTACATGAACGGTCGACGCATAACGCTCGTTCTAGCAGTTTGTTTTAATATTTATTGTTTATTTTCTGTAGTATATTATGAGACAAGTGAAGCAATTTTTTTTATTAATTGATTGAATGTAATAACGCATGACTTTCTAGCTTGTACATTGACTGATGAATAGTTGTATTGTTATTTAGAATAGTGTCAATGTTCGAAGGACTTTTGAAATCTTTCGTAACAGTATCATGAAGTAATTATTTTAAATTATTAATTGAATAACACCTGAACGGTCGACGCACAACGCTCGCTCTAGCAGTTTGTTTTAATATTTATTGTTTATTTTCTGTAGTATATTATGAGACAAGTGAATCAATTTTTTTATTAATTGATTGTATGTAATAACGCATGATTTTTCTAGCTTGTACTTTTATTTAGAATAGTGTCAATGTTCGAAGGACTTTTGAAATCTTTCGTAACAGTATCATGTAGTAATTATTTTAAATTAAAATTGTATTTTTCTTTAATTGAATAACATCTGAACGGTCGGCGCACAACGCTCGTTCTAGCAGTTTGTTTTAATATTTATTGTTTAGTTTCTATAGTATATTATGAGAGAAGTGAAGAAATTTTTATTAACTGATTGTATGTAATAACACATGACGTTCTAGCTTGTACATTGACTGGTGAATAGTTGTACTGTTATTTAGAATAATGTCAATGTTCGAAGGGCTTTTGAAATTAAATAGAGTGAAATGTTACAGCATTAACGTTTAATTGAAACAAATAAAATACATGTACGCAAAATATATTACAAGTTAAAATACATAATAATTTGTAAACAGATGCACAATGACAACTGTGTATAATTAAAAACAAATTAAATATATGTAAACACACTATATTATGATTTAAATACAATTGCATGTAATTACAAATTAAAATACATATGTAAACGTACACACATACAATGACAATTGTGTACATTTAAAACAATTGAAATATATGTAAGCTAAAAGTTAATACATAATATGTATACACACGCACAAGCGCACACAATGATTTGTAATGACGATTGCTTATAATTAAAACAAATGAAATACGCCTAAGCGTTACATGGAAAATAATCCATACACATACACATACATTATGAAATACAATAATATATTTGTTATTAAACGTGATATTTCAATCTAATGTCCCTGGATAGTGGCAATTACAGCATTGCTCATATTTTACCTCCATTACTAGTGTATATTTTTGTTTCTATTTTTTTTTCTATTTCCATTACCTCCAATAATTTTTTTGTATTCTATAGCGTTAATGGCCACGAACTTAGCAATAATATTTCAATTTAAAATACAATATGTAAACGCGCTCACAATTGCGTATAATTAAAACAAATGAAATACATGATATGTAAACGTACATACAATGACAATTGTGCAAATTTAAAACAGTTGAAATAAATGTAAGCACGTTATATTTTGAAGTTAAAATGGTGCGCGCTCGCGCACACACACACACAATGAATTGTAATGACAATTGTTTATAATTAAAACATGAAATACGTCTAAGCGTTATAAATTAAACAGTAAATAATACATTATGAAATACAAATATAAATGTTCAGTCCATTGGGTCTTAGTCTAAAATGTCCACCACGTAAGCCCTGTCTTTTTCTCCACGGTATATGAGATGTAGTGAATATGGCGTTAAATTTTTTAATTCGTCGTCATCGAAGACGCCCGCGTATCTTTTCGGCAGATAAACGCGATATTTCAATCTACTCTCCCTGTAATCCTGGATAGTGGCAATTACGGCATTCCCGTATTTTCCTTCTGTGTTTTGCAGTTCTTCTATTGGGTATTTTACTCCCATTACTAGATCTTTAATTTTTTTATATTCAATAGCGCTGATGGCCGCGAACTTAGCAACGAATGAAGTCATTTTTTTTCCAAATGAAGAACCTGTTTTCCGCTCACACGTCTGTCAAGGTCTGAATTAATAACGCTTGTTCGTACCGGTATAAGAATGGTGACTGTTGAGTAGGGGGGGGAACCGGCCAGCGCAGGGGAGGGGGGACCACTCGTTGCGGTAATTATTAACCCTGCGAAACAGGATGCAGCTGCTTTCCCACGCCATGTTCAGCGGGTTGGTGGGGGGAGCCGACCTGGTTATTTTTTTTTATACGTCTAGACAGGGTGATGTCATCGACTCCACTCGAGCGTGCGGGAACAAGTCGACGACGTTAATAATTATTTTTGTTATGCGTGTTCGAACATGTCGGTGGCACTAATTTTTTTTATATGTCTAGACAGGGTGTTGTAATCTAATTCCACAGAGGGGGAGGAGGGGGGTAGGCGACGGTTGATATTATTACGTAAGCGCTAAACAACAATGTATCCAATTAGTAATTTACCAGAAACATATTGATTATTCTAAAATCTGATACAACCCACTCGCGTAAAGCGTGTACTCTATGATTTGTGCATATTTCCGGAAATAAGTGGTGCGTGAGACAGGCTGTTCCATGTATTGAATGTAATTGTTCGAGTTTGGGACAACCGAAATCTTCTAAATTTATAATATTGTAATGTACAATACGCTTCTCCAGAAATCTTTTTTTTTGCAATCCTTTTACGAAAACATAGTTAAAAGGAAACGTATATTTTACTAATATCGGCACAAGATGATCGTACGATGTGTCCCCGTCCGTCCACTCTAGACCATGATAATAGTCCGTTAACCATCGGTTTGTCCTCATGTGTTTGTGATTCGAAACGATTGTGCCCTCTGGAGGTACAAATATCCAATGCCTGCTGGCAAATGCGGTGACGTCCATAATGGCTAGTTCCTTTACGAGTTCGTTACCATCGTTGTCGATGAAACAGTGAAAGTCAAGTATGACTGCTAGCTTGTCGTTGCTCATCCTTTTTTCGTTACAAACAACGTGTTCGGTGACACTAGGAACGCTGCTGATCCGTCCGTCTTGCGGAACAGACAAGTTGTATGTCTTGAGACGTTCGTAAAGAATTTTTTTGGTACGTTTACTTTGTACCTTACCTGCTCGTCACGTATTACTGCAACAAATTTCTGTGTCAAAACGTCGTATACAAAAATTTCTATAGGGTACAGTACTGCGTGCTTTAAGTCGCTGCAACGTTTGTACTCGTACGGAGTTAACAGCTCCATGCGTCCGTCCTCAACGCGTACTGTTCAAACACTGAGGTATGCGAGATTAGTGGAGGGGGTATAAACACTTCTGTCAAACGCTGTAGTCACTATGCGATGAAATTAAAGCGTGAAAACGAACTAGATATACGCTCTCATGTAAGCGGTGTTTGCGGTTCTACATAAGGGACACGTATTTAGGGTGATGGTGCAATTCACACATGTGACAAAATGTCGACAGGGAATAAGTACAACTTCAAGATTTTGCGCGTAACAAACTTTGCACAATGTATCACGATTCGAGCCCCCTTCTTCCTTTTTTATATTCTCTTTGAACGTGTCGGTGTGTTGTTCGTTCTCTGCTGCCGTTGCTACCACTGCTACCGGTTCGGTAACGATGCCCAGTGCCTTGATGATAAATTTTTTATCTTTCGCTAACATTACGTAAGAGCACACAGGGAAATGACGCGCGTGTTCTGTCCAAGCATTTTCTCCACGTTCCCATTTGTTTAAACCGCCTCCACAGCAAAAACAAATCACTCTATCGTTGCATCCGCTGTAAAAGAAACCTGCTTCTGCTATTTCTTTAGGTGTTATCGTCAACGATATAGGCCATTCTTTAAAACTCTTTAAACGGTTTTCAAAGCTTCTGTAACGCGGGTACGGGGATATGATTTTTTGAATTAAGGCGACTTGCACTTCTTTATCGTCCGGTGATAAGGACTTGATCATTGTTGTCGGTTCGCCGCACTGTCTGAAATAGCGGTTGTTGGGATTGTTATCGTCATCCTCGCGATCGTTTGAAAGCATCTTGTGCGTCCTCTTGCGACTTGTGCCGACGAAACACTGAGTGAAGAATAGGGGGAGGGGATAATAATAAGACGTTTCCCCCTCCAATGTTACGGGTATTAAAAAAATAAAAAATACATGAAAATTTATTACATTTTTTTAATAAAAAAAATCACATACATGTAATGCATACATAACATACTAAAAAGCAAAATTCTATTTACAGCAAAAACAATAATATACAGTA
The DNA here is from genome assembly GCA_034769895.1 of Magicicada septendecula. Classification (NCBI taxonomy): domain Eukaryota; kingdom Metazoa; phylum Arthropoda; class Insecta; order Hemiptera; family Cicadidae; genus Magicicada; species Magicicada septendecula. Next base: position 244,748,134 of record CM068374.1, on the reverse strand, counting down.
ATCGTTTAATTGTGCCTGCGCACCGTGTTGGATAACGGAGTGTACACGTTGAGCGAATCGTGCAGTATCAAGCAGTAGGCCGCGGTCTGAGCGGGGAAATTGTCCGATGACTCGAATTCCAATCTGACGTCGACTGGTGAAGACTTGAGCGATTCGTCCTGTCTACTACAATCGAAGACGAATAGCGGTGCTTTCGTTATGAACTCAGTCGGTGTTAGAAGTACGTTGGGTTGACTTCTATGGTAGTACGATTTTTGAAATCGTGTATACATGTCGTAAAGCAATGCGTAACGTCCGTTATCGATATCCAGGTTCAGGTTATCGTACGGATAGTATTTGTCGTTCAGAAAGAGTCTCGCGTTGGTCACCTTGCAGTGATCGAATTCACCTGCGTGTTTCTTCAGATTGTTCTTTCTGGCTGTCTGGAAGGTGAGTATCACGTACCGTGGTTTCTCCAGTTGTGTCGTTGTTTTCACCGTCCAAGTTTGTCTGTCGGTCGTCGGTAATGCCGGGTACTCGTGCAGTTCCCAACTGCGAAACGGTAAGAATAGCGGTAGGTCCTTGCGTATGATTTCCAACAGTCGTATCCGCACTTCGTTGTTCACGTACACGAACGGAATCATCCAAGATATTTTGGTCAGTTCTATATCAGCGTTAGCGGGCGCATCCGTGGACGAGAAAAGAGCGTTAACGTCGGTGGAAGTGCGCAACAGTATCAGTTCCTGTTTCATGTTTAATATTACGTGTGTAAAATCCTCGGCGAATCCCATCAGCATCCTCAACGGTATGCAAAAGTTGAATTCATCGTTTTTGCCGGTCGGAGTTAGCTCGTTAGCTGTAGGAGCAACCCAACCGGCGTTTTGCATCGAAACAATGTCCTGCTTGCCGGCAGATAGCACGGTTTTAATAGTGGACGTGATACCGACGCTCTTGGTACGATCCACTTCCACACCAGCCAGTTCGTAACGGATTTCTTCGAAGAGAAACGCTATCGCGTTGTTGACCATTTTCACGTTCACGGTATCGGTGCTGGCGGTCTTTTTGTTCAACTTGCCTTCAACGTACAGGAAACTTTCCATCGGTAAAGTGAAGACTTCCTGTTGCAGGATAGGTATGCGTATCTCATCATTATTTCCGTATCGTGACGCCGACGCGTACGGTGCGTGCGGATGATATTCGTAATGTGTGATGTTGTCTTCAAAAAATGGTCGGCGTTCGACCGATAAGACGACACCGCTGTCCGTCATGTTACTTGTTTTTCTTGATTTTGAATCCTAGTGAAATCAGGTAGCGCCTGTTAGTTGCTGTTAACCGTGTCAACGACGAACGTCTACTGATACCTTTACCGAAAGTGTCGTCCTCTTTTATCTTGCGGTGCGAACCACCGTCGCCACCGCCGCTCTTCATCACCGGGGTATCGGTGAAATAAAATCCCATGATTACTACGCACGTTTCAGATGTATACGCGCGGTGATGACTTCGCCTTGAAAATTAACGATATCACCGTCCTGATCGTGTACGGACACTGTAACGTTACGCAATTGTAGTACGTTAAGTGGAAAATAAATGACGTTTCTGGGCGTTTCGACTATCTTGAATCCTGGCTCGACGGTCGGATAGAACGAGTGCAGTATATGCTCGTTTCGTCCCGTTTTGTACGAACCTTGTACAGCGTTACACCTTATCTCCAAAACGTTCACTTTGTTAATGTTTACAGGCGCGTCCGACGTGTGTAATATATACGCTTCTAACTTGCGTTTCTTGGAAAAACCCAACATGGTACCGATTGTGTGTTCCGTACTCCCGAAATCGATCTCGTATGAACAATAAAGTTCGCATTTCAGTGTGTTATTGTTGGGTCGTAGAGCAAATTTCGAGTCTAATAGCGCTTTCTTCAGGTACGTTTCGATATCACTGATTTCGTAAACACCAGTCGGTATTTTGACAAGTTCTAACGTTTTACGTGGTCCTTTTAGTACGGGAAAGACGTTGTTTCTTCCGCTTTCCACGTTCGGTATAGAGTTGTACGTGGTAAAATCCAGTAGCCCCGCGTACCATTCACCGTCTGTCAGTTCAAGCGGCGGAAAAAAGTCACAAACCAGTGCGCTCGGATCCGTTCCCGTGACGGTGACCGTAAGCGAAGACATCTTGTCGTTTACTGATCGTTCGATGTCAAAAACTCCAAACATAAATGTCCGCAGACGACTGTGTCCGACGGTTGTTTCCGTGTGTAATTGTAACGAACGTCGGTCACGTTCGATCCAAAGTACCGTATTAGCTCGACAGGAGGGCGCAGATTGCCGAATCCGTCAAAGTACATGACTCTGTCGCCTCGCTTCTTATAGCATACCCAGTGCGTGCCCGGTCCGGTAGCGTCGTCCAGATTCACGATCGCGCTTTCGTTCTCCCACGGTGATGTACTAGGAAGTGCGTCGCGCATGTACACGCCTCTGAAATAAGGTACACGCAATCGTTTCGTGTACTCGTACAGATCTCGATCGGACAACGGACGCACGGGTATTTTGATTAGTTTTTTCGGTACGGACGAAGGTAGAGTCCTGAAGCCTTTTTACCACCGGTCCGTCTTCGTCGTCGTCCCGACCCCGTTGCTCTCCTCCTCTTCCTGATTATCGTGCGTCGAACCGACTTGCCTCGTCTGGTGCGACGTCGACGTTTACGCACACCACCGCCACTGCAGCATAGCCCGCTGCCTAAAGCGGATTTCGCCTTCATCGCTGCTGCTACGGCCGCCGCGTACGCTCTTTCGCGGATGCCTGAATTCAAAGCTTTCACTCGTTCCCACGCCTTGCCGGCTAGCACACGATCCGCTACACGTCTTCGTTCGTTGTCCTTGTACTTGCTGTAAGCGATATCGTGTTCGCGACAGGCTTCGTCCAACTCGTTGATTCCTCGATCACCTCGTGCTAATCTTTCCTCTAGTTTCGTTCCGGGTCCGCAGAACCTGTAGCCGGGCAGATGTAGTTCCACCGGTAATACGTCCACCGCTCGATTGATCAGCGTAGGTACTGACTTCGCGACGAATGGTACCGCGCTTTTAACTATTTTTCCTATGAGACCACGCCCCCTTTTTTTATCAACGCGACTACGTAGTTCATACATGTCTACTTTTTCGACTGCTGACGATAAAGGGATCTCCAATCGTGCTCGTCCTTGGATTTGTCCAGATCACTAATCAACTCGTTCGTCTCCGCCTTGCTCGTAAGTAGTAACTCTGCCTCTTCGGCACCGAGTGAAGTACGCGCTGCGTGCGTATGCAATTTATAGATATACGATACCACTTTCTCCCAACGACGTTGGAACACTTTCGCGAGTTTGTACATTTCGCACTTAGCGTACTGCCTCGTTTCCTCCAATTGACGTGCGTTCACTGCGTCCGTGGGCCGTGCACCACCGTCAGCGACGTTCAGAATAGTCTTTCCTTGTGCGTTGAAATAAGTGTCGTTTACCACGGTGATCGTGTGTCGGTTCAAAAATTCCAAGTTCACTGCGTCCTTGTTGTTGACGGGCGGCGCTAACTGTGTTATCCGCACGTTGCCGACCATTAGGTTAGAGTTCGTATCCTTCGGTATGATCTTCGAGTCCACGTATACTTTGGTCGCAGCGTCTCTCGCACGAATCGGTTCCCTCAGAGACTGTATGCGATGGTCTCGCGCGTCGACGACGGCTCCGTTCTTCTTGTTCGGTCCCAGCTGTGTAAAACGCAAGCACGAGTAATCTACATACTGCTTGTTGACAGCGTCCCCGAGATCGACGGGAGCGGCGACGTTGACGAGCTTACGACCTTTCACGTCTATTCCTTGTGTCGTCGGCGGATCGGCTAACAGACAGTGTTCGCGCATGAACCGCAGTGAAACGGCGTCGTTACCGTCGTGCGGTTCGCCCAAGTTGTGTATTTTTTTCCCCGCTACGTCAAAGTGCCCGTCCTCGGTCATCGCGATACCGATATCCTCCCGCAGACTGCGTCGCGTCTCCCTTCGCGCTCTGACTGCGCTCTGGTGTCTGCCGAACTTGTCAACACTCATCTCGTGAATGATGCACGTCGTACGCCGTGCACGGCATTTATACGTACTCGCGTAATAAATCGATTAGTTTTGATACGATTGTACTGTCTATGCATTTTATTCCGACAACGGAGAGTCCATCGGTATGTTTTCCTTTTACAATTGTATTTAGAAATTCATCGTACACGTATACGCGTCCGTCTTTGAAGAAATAAATCTTTCCATCGATGTATCGGAACGCGCTATCAACGGCTTCTGGCAAGCCGACAAAACGATCTTTAACGTATCCGTGTTTCTTGATCGTGAACGTGCACTCGTCTATCTCACCGTAATACATATCGTTGTACAACAGAAGGGTTCGACCTGTGTAGGTATGCATCACCGCGTTTATTTTCATCATCGTGCGAACGCCGAGCGTCGTGATCGGACGCGGATACCCGTTCACCGACTGCAGACTGTGTATATCGAACATGTATACGTAGTTATCTATGAAGAGCACCACTTCTTCGGTGCGTGGTCTCTGGTACATCGCCGAAACGTTGGTGAACGTCGACGGTAAGAACGTCAACCAATCCGTCAACAGAAGCGGACTCCCGCTCGGACGCTTCGACTCGAGATCCAGTGTCCACAAAAAGTTATCGTGCACTATATACATGTGTCTGTTGATTATTAAAAATTGATTAACGTTCTTTAGCCGACATAAATCCGCCGTCGTCCGGAGGGTATCGTTCGTCGTCGGCGGCGTCGTCGTCGTCGTCGTCGTCGTCGTCGTCGTCGTCGTCGTCGTAGCTGGCGGTGGCGGCGGCTTCCCGTACAAGCGTTGAATACCTCTTATATCGTCGTCTCTAAGGTCGAACGGACCGTCCGACCGCGGCACGTAGAAAGGGTACATGATCGAATCTCTCTCGAGGGAATGAGACAGTCCTAACGCGTGTCCGATTTCGTGCGTTAGCACCTGAAGAAAACTGGTCTGATCGTCCGGTATTTCGGTTGCGTTCGTATAATTCCACGATTCGTAGTAGTCCATATGTATCTCGGTAGTGTTATACGGTAAATCGGGCGGGTAGTAAGCGTGAGCGAGTATACCTCCTCGTCCGTCCAAATCGTACCCGCAGATCGAACACCTGGAGGTCAGACACCTGTGTTTAAAATATTTCATAGCGATGACTATGTCAGCGTTTACGTCGTTGGGTCGATAGTCGAATTCCAGATTCGAATGTTTCCACCATACAGCGAACGCTTGTCGTGACGCTTCTATAGCGCTGGCGGTACCGTGAAAGAACCGCCAAGACAGTCGTCTCTTGGTCCACGGCGTTCGTAAGGTGTACGTCACGAAATCTTCGTTACCACATCTCCGCGCTCGCATCAGATTAATCGTTTCGTTGTTTAATTCTCCATTTACGGTTAAATTGTAATTCACTTGAAACGTCCGAAGGTAGGCGTCCACATCGATAGTGGTGTTGTCTGTGAGTCGTAAACTATCATCGGGCACGTATCCGTATCGCACCAAGTAATCTAAAGCGAAATCTATATCGTTCGCGTTAGCGACGACGAGCGCAATAATAAACACTAGCGTGGTGTACATTGTGTGTCTCGACACTGACGGATGTTGTCGTATAGCGGTCATATTTATACGATGATGTCGGCTTCACGTAGTTCTTCTACTATGGAAACGATTTCGTTCGTGTGCCCACCGTTTCCGGCGCGCTGTGACGCCATCAACAGTCGCAATCTGTCCACCAGTTCGTTCGGATCGTCCCAATGCACGTAATCGATTTTGTCTTTTTTTCTCGATGCCACCATATACGTTCGGTCGGTATTATGCCCGTGTCCCGTACGTTTCGGTGGGAACAGTTGTGATATTACCCGTTTATACTTTACACCTCTGTTCGCGTTCACCTGTGCGCTCGCTAAATAAAAATGCTTGTGCGCGTTCGTGGTGCGTAATATATCTTTGTACGCCTTTAGATCCGCTTCGTTGTAAACTTTTTCGTTAGGGTGTTTCATGAACACGAGTTCGTATAGACCCGGTGTACCTTTGTATCGCCTTTTACCGTCGATGAGGATCGTATCGTCCTTTTCGATTTCAAACAGCGAGTCACCGATCATCCATTTTCCGTTCGCGTGTCTTACACCGTAAGTATAGTCCATCAGTCGATCACGTTCAGAAGATACGATCATACGCATGTACTTGTTCGCTAACGATTCGCTGTCGTATTGGGTCAGCAGATATTTACGCGCTTCGCGCCTTCCTTCCGGTGTGGCTAACATTTTTTCGATGTTGCGACTAGGATCGGTCTCGTCGTCATCGTCCGATGTTTCGGCTAACGTAGTCGTTTTCAGGAAACGCGGTGTCCGCATCGGTGTTCCCACGTCGATCTTACTACTAGAATCCTCCTCCTCCTCCCCCTCGTCCACATCCTCCTCACGTTTCATCTTTTTCGTTGGCTTTTCATTTGTTGTTTTTCGTTTTTTTTCAACCAACGCTTGCGAAATACTTTGTAACGGTTCCAGAATCGGTTTGTAACTTTTGGATAACGTTGCTTCCTCTTCACGGATCCCATGTTTTAACGCACGGTATTTCTTCCGTATGTCATCGCTGATCGTGTCGATATCACGGGCTAGTCGTTTCTTCTTTTCGTCCATCTCGATATACGACGGTGCGTCGACTAACGTCGCTGACACCGGAACATGTGTATTTACGCACAGTGAACAGCTGTTACTTGCGAACGGTCCGGGAATTTTAATCAATGACTATGAAACGGTCGAAACCGGCTCTGTACCTGCCGCCATCGATAGAAGAATCCTTGTCCACGACGAGAAAGCCGTATCGATCTTTCCACGCTTCGGTGCACACGTTCTTAAACGTCTCGTATTTCATGTCCGTGTTGACGTGATCGTTGTACGCGTGCTTCAAGTTGAGATCGTCCTGTTTGAACAACACTATTAGATTGGCGTTATCGCGAACCAACTGTTTCGGCACTTGACTGTACGTCTGACACAGGTAAAACGCGTCCACACCGCTGTGTCGTCCCATAGCAAAATACTTGCGTATGTTATGTTGCCTTTCGCAAGACACATCGTCGAACACCATAATAGAATTGGGATCGACCTCGTCGGGAGGTGGTACCTCATCGTTATCGTTGAACGCGTGATAACCCATTCCTTCGTCAGAAAGTCGTGTCATCAGGGTCTCCAGCATCCGATATTTGGGTTGAAACAATGATTTAGAAAACACGTATAGGTTCGCGAATCTCAACCCGTTCACATCGAACAACAGATTGAACATGACATTAGTCTTCCCGCATGCTGAAGGTCCGCAGATGATCGAACGTACGGTATCAGGCAGAAGACGCCCATGTTTACGATTTTTTCTGCCACAACCACCGCCACCACCATCGCCACACAATTTCGAATAGTCCACGTCCTTTATTTTTAGTCTGTGCGCTTGTTGCAATATTTTCATGTTGTCGTTCTGTCAACAGTCTATTTAATAGTCGTACTATGTTGGTACAATCGACGGATATGTAACTGCACACACAAGTGTCCGGACCCGTTTCACAGTTTGGATTCGACCAAACACATTCTTTGTAGTGATCGAGTCCAGTGCCACTAGGTACTATTTCGCTGAGTCTGAACCTCGACACACGATTGCTAACCCTCTGCCAATACTCGTGTACCGTTAAGATCCTGCGCATGCGTTCGACGTAGTCAGCGGGCGTGTTCACGACGTACTCGTTGTAGCCGGGATGCGACACAACGTCTTTCACACTGTACACAGCGCGCATGTTGACATCGTAACGCACCAACGCATACTGATTCTATTTCCACGAATCGATTCGTTGTTATAGCAAGTTCTTCTTGTCTATCCACGAATCGTGTTTACCATCGAATCCTAACCACCTGACTTTCACGCGATCGCCTTTACGTTGCACGATCTTTTCTACCAAGTACACGTCACCGACGTCCGATTTACTGATTTCGTGTTCGTAAAAACCACCTTTTAACACTTCTCCCGTATGATCCTTTAGCGAATAAGTGACGGGTACGCTGCCGGTACGTACCGCGTGAACGAGGAATATCTCGTTTGTCCAATTGGGGGTGTATCCTTTGGCGAACGTCATTTTGTGTTTGCTTATACGCACACGATCGCCTACTTTGAACTTTGGTCGTTTATAGTCAATGCTCCTCGCTGTTTTCACACGAATCCGTTGCAGCACCGTACGTTCGTTGGATTCGTTCACCTGACGCGGTTTCATTCCGATCGTTCTGTGCACACTGTCGTTGTACGACCTGACCAGTTCCGGTAACAAATCCAACCAACGGTAATGACCTTGTTCGCTGAACGCACGATACATGTGCGTTTTCAACGTACGGTTGAAGCGTTCCACAATGGACGCCTTTTTCTCACTATACGTGGAATAGAGTGCGACACCGTATCTGCTCAGCAACATTTGTACGGTGTTGTTGTAGTACTCTTTCCCGTTGTCCGTCTGCAGATATTTCATTTTATTAGCACGCAGAATCGGTTCCAGAGCTCGTGCGACCTCTACACCAGTTTTCGTTTTCAACGGAACGGCGTACGCGTACTTGCTAAACGCGTTAATCATCGTCATGAGGTACTTGAATCCCTTGTTCACCTTCGCGTGCGGTATCATCTCTACCAGGTCCGCTTGGTACAAGTCGTGAAGTCCCTTCAACTCGACTGCACGTCTCGGAAAATTCCTTCTTACCGGTCTGTGCAACTCCATCGCGATAGTCTTGCGAACGCTCTGCTGTATGTTCTTCACCTGCCGTTTCATTCTCACGTCGTGCGAACCGTGATTCGCAATACGCTGGAACGTAGTAAACCGTTGGCTCAGTGCTGAACGTAACTCTCGTTCTGGTACGTGCGCCTTCCATCACGAGACTGTCACGATGTCACCGCTCCACAACCAGTTATATCATTTCGACTGAACGGAAGAACAGCGCGTTCTTCTTGCGATTGCGCAAGTACGTTAAAACGTGTGCTAAACTGATTTTCATGCAACCATTACGCACGAGGCTCATACCACTGTAATATCTCATGAGCGTGTGTTGTTTCGTGTCCAACGCTCTTACAGTCTTGACAGAATTCATGTCCTTGAACATGACGCTACGAATAACGTTGTCGCGGTACTCATGCATTTCCGCGACTATGACGTTATCGTCCGCAGGTAGGCGCTCGCACATGTGTTTAGCTTTGAGTTCAGCGATCGGACGCTGACTTCCCGACTTCATGTGCAGGTGTATCAGATACGAGTTCAACAACCAAAATTCGTCCGCCATAGCGCCCGTGCACTGCTGCCACTGTTCGTACAAATGTCGGTCTTTCACCGTGTACCCTTGTTCGTGCGAATAGTGTAGACCAAAGTATTCGCAATTCTCGTGGAGTGTAGGCAACGCCTCCTTCAGAAAGGGTACCGAAAACAATCCCTGCGCCTTGTTGTTCACCAACGTGAACTGTTTACCTCTCGATAGTGTCGGTAATGAGGACGGTGGACAGTGCACGTCAAAACTTACGTTGTAGCTGGGATCCAGTGCGCACTTTGGCGCTATCGCCACCGCGTTTCTGTATATTTCAATCGGTGTACGTATCGGAATAGTGCGCTCCGTAAGGACGATGCAACAAGAAGCGTGCGGTATCGAACTTCCGTAGGCGAGCATGTCGGTGTACACAGTCGCGTAGTTCATCTGTCCGTGAGAATCGTGTAAGCCGTGCACGCGTTGAACGGCGTGATACAGTTCGGGAATCGGACGGAAACGTGAAAGAAAATTCCATCCGTGACGTACAGTACACTTGAACATATTCTTTTCGTAAACCACGAGTTCTATCGGTACGTTGTTTCGTTCGCACTCTTCGATAAATTTAAGCCAACGTGATTTGTTGTGTATACGATCGGTGACTATCATCAACAGCACGATTGGTGGCAGATCACCGCTACGTTTTTTTATGTGACGCCAACAACGTCCGTGATATCTGTCAACACCGAATTTGTAACGTGTACAGTAGTTGCCGCAAAATCGTTTTTTCTTAACAAAATACACGGAACATAAGTTGGACCGTATCGCGCTTCGTAACGGTTTTGTTATCGCGAAATGTTTCCCATCGTCGTATCGATAGACGTCCATCGTGTCATCGATTCGTGATGCAAGTGATACCGTTTCGACATCGACACGATATTTAAAGTGTATACGTATAATATTTGAGGAATTTTTTTTTATTTTTATTTTTTTTTATCATGGGCACCATCGCTCAGACTTTGAACTGATTACACTCATTCGGTAGTAGTAGTAGTATTACACATAGTACTACTAGTACTAACACATAGTACTACTACTACCCAAACGGGTATGTTATGTGAGTTTATGCCGGCTCTGAAAAGAGCCGTTTTTTGCGTGCGTCGACTTCTACAAGTGCTCGCGGACGAAATCACATGTAGGCATTGACGCCTTATGGATTTGGACGGGATCATCACCCACCGTCCAATCCATAATTCGTACTTTACATACACAGCATCTCACAACATCGGCGTCGCCTTCGTAAATAAACCCGGCTTTGGCCAGATCAAATAATTTTACATTCGCATTCGGATATTTCCGAACGTAAAATTTTATATTGCCTCGACGACGGATGTTGTAAAAGCTGCTTAATCGGTGTGCAAAAGAATATGTGCACACGTCCATATTTGAAGCGAGAATGCTCGTTTACTACAATACATTCAACCTCCTCGGAGATAGCTGCGCGCGCAACCGTTAGTGGGAGGGGGAGGATCGTTGTCGACGGAAACCATAGTGGAGGGGAGCGGATAGCTGCGTGCGCAGCCGGTAGTGTAAGCGGAGAGGGGATCGCTGCAGGCGTTCATTTCGTAGTTACCTCGAGTCTAGTGCAGGCTAACTTTCGCATAGCGCATATAAAGCATCGATTATTTTCCAAATTCACGTCAGTCTTCCATTGTTGCTCAAGCGTGCAAGTAATTGTAGTTTCACGTTCTTGTTGTTATAGTGCCAACAATGCAGTCTTTTTCTGTTGAATGTAAACATTCGTTGCGTGGCGCGTTGGTGTCGTACGTTTACACACCGGTTACGGAGGACGAAGAATGTGTCAACGATGTCATAACCTTTATTGATGAAATGCACGATACGTTATGTACGGACATTCTAAACGAACTGAGACGTTTGCTTAGTATAAAGTGGCATATAACGGTTAAAGCGAGATTTGTCAAGTACATCGTAAACGCTGACACTGACGAGGACGAAGAAGTGACGACTGAAGCCTATTTTCACGGACGATGTCATACGACGCTGATCGGTGACCAAGACGTATTGCCCAATCGTTTAGAAGCTTCTTACGACAAAATCATCGAGTCAATTTATAAATTCACACGCGAGGGTAGCGGTTGGGCGTTGGACCACATCGTCTCCTTAGAACTCGTTCTCTCACGGTACCAACCACTGGCCGCCTCCAGTTTCATCCGTACACCCCCTGAATTGTCTCGTACTAAATCCATCATCAACGTGAACAATACAGGCGATCAAATGTGTTTCGTATGGTCGGTGTTGGCCGCACTGTTTCCACAACACAGAGACAGCGAGCGTGTATCCAAATACAAATCACATTTCCACAGTATCATCACTTCTGGTATAACTTATCCCACCCGTCTATGCGACATTGTGAAGTTTGAACGAGACAATACTGACGTTTCCATAAATGTTTTCGGTTACGAAGAAGATGAAATTTACCCGTTAAGAATAACACCTTCCAACGGCAGACAACATCACGTTAATCTATTACTTCTTACCACTGTCGATCGAAAACATTACTGTTTAATAAAAAATACAAGTCGCTTATTCTCTTCACTAACCAAACACAACGGCCGTTCTTTCTATTGTAATTACTGCTTGCACAGGTTCTGTGAAGAACGACTCCTTACCGAACACGTCCCCCATTGTTCACCGTACGGCGAACAGAGAATTCGTTTACCAACGAAAGAGAAGGAGAAGGTTATGTACTTCAGAAATTACACTTACTGTCAAAAAGTCCCTTTCGCTATATATGCAGACTTTGAATCGTTCATTGTGCCTTGTCATCGTTGCGACGCTCCTCCGCACACATCGTCCACCACAACGGAGTCGTTACATCTTCCTTCAGGTTTCTCATACCTCATAGTCGACCACGAACGCAATATTTTCAAACCTCAGGTCGTTTATCGCGGTGAGAACGTGATAGAAACCTTTCTCGATAGACTAATCGTTGAAGAGCATGAACTGTACACGATCATGCGTACCAATGTCCCCATGACTATGAGTGATAGTGACATATTATCTTTCACGAATGCCGTCGTATGCCATCTCTGTGAAAACCCACTGACCGATGACGACAAGGTGCGCAACCATTGTCATCTGAATGGACGATACCTTGGCGCAGCTCACAACGTATGTAACCTCAACTGCAAGACTGCCCAACATATTCCCGTCTTTTTCCATAACTTACGAGGTTACGACGCACATCACTTGATACAAGGGTTGGGTAAATACGATGATGAAACTCTCACTTGTATCGCTACCACTAGTGAACGCTTCGTATCAGTCACGTTGGGTGCCCTGCGTTTCGTAGACACGTTACAATTTTTGAACACGTCCTTGGATACACTTGTTGGAAACTTGCGCGCGAGCGGTGCGGATTTCGCTTTAACAAAGCAATGTTTCGAAGAACACTTCGAGCTACTCTTACGTAAGGGGGTGTACCCTTACGATTACATGACGGGTAGCGAGAAGTTCGACGAAACACGTCTGCCCGCACGCGAACACTTTTTCAATAGGCTGAGTGAAACGCCCGTGTTGGACGAAGATTACGCACATGCACAGAATGTGTGGCAGACTTTCGGAATCCGCACGCTGGGCGATTATCACGATCTTTATCTTAAAACAGATGTACTGCTGCTGGCTGACGTCTTCGAGGCGTTTCGTGAGATGGCCATACGGTACTACCAGATTGATCCGGCTCATCTTTACTCGCTTCCCGGCGTTGCTTGGCACGCGATGTTAAAGATGACCGGTGTGCGACTGGAACTGTTGAAGGATATAGATCAGCATCTTTTTATCGAATCATCCGTTCGCGGTGGCGTTAGCATGGTACCCAACCGCTATTGCCAAGGCCAACAACCCGCTAATCGCTGATCAGTATGATGCTTCAAAGCCGACCTCTTTCATATTGTACACCGACTGCAACAACCTTTACGGTGCAGCCATGTCACAGCCGCTCCCTTACGGCGACTTTAGATGGCTCAATCGTAACGAGATCGACTCACTAGACGTACGTACTCTGAGTGATGACAGTGACATGGGCTACATACTTGAGGTCGACCTACACTATCCATCTAAACTTCATGACCTTCACTCCGATTATCCGCTGGCCCCCGTCCGTTCCTGCGTCAATCCCGACATACTTTCACCGTACTCTCGACGACTGCACACGCGACTACACTATACAAAAGGGTATAGAGGATCGGAAACGCCTTCGTCGTCCGTTCCCAAGTTGCTGACAACTTTGGACGACAAGCAAAAATACGTTCTCCATTTTCGAAATTTAAAGTTTTATCTGAGTCTTGGTTTAGAATTGAAAGCGATCCATAGGGTGTTGAGTTTTAAACAGAGAGCGTGGTTGAAACCGTTTATCGATTTCAACACGCAAAAGAGAGCAGCAGCCACCAACAGTTTTGAAAAGGATTTTTTCAAACTGATGGTCAACGCCGTCTATGGCAAATCGCTGGAGAATGTGAGGAAACGAATAGACTTCCAACTAGTCTCTAACGAACGACGGCTGCAGAAACTGGTTTCCAATCCACGGCTAAAGCGTATGATCCGCTACACCGATGACTTGGTCGGACTGGCCTTACGAAACAGAACGATATTCCTTTGCCGTCCGGTGTACGTCGGCTTCACAGTACTCGATGTCAGCAAATTGATAATGTACGATTTTCATTATCGGTACGCTGTCGCCAAGTACGGTCAACGATTGACATTACTAATGACTGACACGGACAGTTTGCTTTACAGCATACAGACTGACGACGTGTACACGGATATGAAAGAGGATCTCCACCTTTTCGACACGTCGGACTATCCCACGGATCATCCTTGTCATTGCGACGACAACAAAAAAGTCGTGGGGAAGTTCAAGGATGAGACCAATGGGAAACCCATCAGGGAATTCGTCGGACTCAGAGCAAAATGTTACTCGCTCCTGTTGTCCGACCGCACCGACAAAAAGGTGGCGAAAGGTGTACCAAGGACAGCAATAAAAAAAAGGTTACGACATCGATTGTACAGCGAGTGTCTTTTCGACAGTCGTACGGTTTTCACCTCTGCCGAGTGTATACGAAGCGATCGTCATAAGCTGTACACGCAACGTGTAACAAAGCTTTCCCTGTCACCTTATGACGATAAGAGGTACGTACTGGACGACGGTGTAACTACACTCGCGTACGGACACTTCAGAATGCGTAAACGTGCGCTATCCGACGACGCTGCTGGTCCTAACACGAAGAGACAGAGGTACACGGACCAGTAAATAACGGTAAGAATAAACTCGTATTTCATGTATAAAAAGTACTATATTCGATAAAGCATCACTGGGGTAGGGGGGTAGACGACTAGACGGCGACAGTTAATTTGTGATACAGGATGTAATCGATTCCCGCTGAGACATTCACACGCTATGTACACGTGTGAACGTTGTGATGGTAGGGGGTCTTATTCATGTGTACATAAATTTGTTTAACCTTGTGAAACAGGACGCCAGTCTTTGGTGATGTAATCGACGAGAGCTTTGCGAGGGAGGGGGAATATGCGTTTAATTTTAAACAAGATGTTGTCTGACCTCGCAGCGTGTGTGAGGGTGGGGGGACTCTGTCTGTAGCAGACTCCCGTCGAGAATATCCATATATATATAAGTCTCTTGTTTTGTCGATACAGTTTGTTTCACATCTTGCATGTAAGTACTTACGTTGATGTTCAGCATTACACACACACACACACACACACACACACACACACACACACTTCATTATGTTCTTTACCTAATTATTATTTTACAATTTTCATTACGTTTTACAGAATGAACAACAACAACAATAACAAAGTGAATAAACGACTGCCGGAGGAGCAACGAGTACGACGGTAAATACAATATATTTTTTCTTTATTTAATGTGTACAAACAGAATATTCCATTCGGCTGACTTACTGTTTTTTTTTATAGTTCACAACGGTTACGTCGTGCATTGCTGGGGAGCATTTCTCCACAACTCAGCTCGAGTCGGTAAGTCCTTTTTCATTAACATTCTCTTGTATTATTGCGTTTACCTCCTGTGTTCAATTTATACTTTTTTTTTTTCAGTGATGCTGATGGTCCACCTCCACCTGCTGCTGCTACGTATAGTTCACAACGGTTACGTCGTGCATTGCTGGGGAGCATTTCTCCACAACTCAGCTCGAGTCGGTAAGTCCGTTTTCATTAACATTCACTTGTATTATTGCGTTTACCTCCTGTGTTCAATTTATACTTTTTTTTCAGTGATGCTGATGGTCCACCTCCACCCGCTGCTGCTACGGGTCCCCCCATATCTCCGCATATTACGCAGCGGTTACACTGTGCTATAATGGAGCTCGCACGTCTAACTCGGTAAGTCCGTTTTCAATAACAATCTCTTGTACTATTGCGTTTACCTCTGGTGTTCAATTTATAATTTTTTTTTCAGTGATGCTGGCGAACCATCTGCTGCTGCAGTTCCACAACCCAGCACGAGTCGGTACGTTCGTTGTCATTACAAATCTCTTGTACTATCACTTTTACATCTGGTGTTCAATTTATTCTTTTCTTTTCAGCGATGCTGAAGGACTAGATCCTGTGCAGAGAGGGGTCTACCTGCTGCGGCCCCGGACCCCATCTCCACAACCCGGCACGAGTCGGTACGTCCGTTTTCATTAACATTCACTTTTACTATTGCGTTTACATCTGGTTTTAAATTTGTACTTTTTTTTCAGCAATAATGAAAACATCATGGAGTGCGACGGTAACAACAGTGATATCTCAACGGTGGTGTTGAACGATGATGATTCAATGGATTACAACGATGATACAGAAGACGATAGCGATGAAGATTACGAGTCATCGCTGCCGGTTATCGATGTAACTATGTAAGTCTTCTTCTTATGCGAACATACTTTCTTTTATTTCACGACCGTACATGATTTTTATGTCTAATTTTTGTTTGTCCACAGTGACATTCAGCCGCAACCACAGTCGGTGCCTCAACCGGTACAGTCTAGATCATCGCTGCCACTTACACCACCGCAGTCACCACCACCGCCTCAACCACAGCCTCAGCCGCAGCATCCACAGTCACCATCGCCGCCTCAACCACAGCCTCACCCACAGCCTCAGCCGCAACCGCAGCCACAACCGCAGCCTCAGCAGCAACCTCAGCCACAACCTCAACCGCAGCCTCAGCCGCAACCGCAGCCGCAACCGCAACCACAGCCTCAACATATGCACCTTCTGCCGCTGCAGTTGCAGAGGGATCCCCGTATAAGACCCCCTCCAGAAGAAGCACCGGTCTTATTTGACATTCTTGAAACAGTTGAACCCAGGATACACAGTGAGCCAACGACGATGAGGCTTCTTATGCGCAGGAACTTACCGACATGGTGTTGGCACCGAGGAGAACTCTGTCCTGTCCAGGGTATAGTGCCCCATACCTCGTGTAGTATATGTATGGAGGATTACAACGACGAACAGAGGCTCCTCGGTTTGGCGTGTGGACACGCCTATCACTATCGGTGTATCCTGAACTGGTTTCAGACGGTGGCGTTGGAGGGGGCTCCACCTAGATGTCCGCATTGTCGGCTATATGCATTCGGCAAGCCGACGCGGACCTTCTATGCACGTATGCATATTTAAGGTATGTTACAGTGCTCATAAACGTTATTTTAATCCAACCTAATAGTTTTAACCATATTTCACTAATATTGTTTATATTTTTTCTGTTACAGATGGCTGTGCACAACAAGTATTATTGTATATATATTTATTTATTATTTTTTAATAATTCATTCATTTATTTATTATATTTTTTTGCAATGTATTTATTTGTTGATTTGTATATATTTATTGTATATATATTCGTTTAAATTTGTATGTGTGTGTGTGTGTGTGTGTGTGTAATGTATATATTTTGTTGTATATATTATTCTATGTATTTTTTGTTTACAATATACATGTACATTTTTTCCAATGCTTAAGTATTTATTTTCAACTATCCTTTTTCCATGCATGATATGTGTTACACAATTTTTACAAGTGAAGTGATTTCAATTATACACACAAGAAATTACAAACCTATACACGTGCGACAACATGGTCGACGCTTAACCGATGGATGCACGATATACAAATTTTACAAGTGAATTTGGTTTTCAATTATGCGTCGAGGGACGCAGCACACATATATTTATTTCTCTAACCTCAAAGGAGATGAACGACATAGAGGTTCAAAGTCGACGCTTTTCCAACATGGCCGCCGACACCACACGTCGACCAATCTACGCCCGAGCCATGACGACGCTTTACCCGACAACTCAAATCTAAACACGACACACGTCGACCAATCTACGGCCGAGCCGCGGCCAAGCCGTGGCCAAGCCATGACGACGCTTAACCAGCACATGCTGACGACGATTTTTCCAACATGGCCGCCGGCGACCAATCTATGGCCAAGCCATGACGACGCTTAACCAGCACACATCGATGATTTTCCAACATGGCCGCCGCCGACACAACACACCGCACAACTCGACAACGCCGCAATTTTCCAGCAACAACCGACAACGTCGCAATTTTCCAACATGGACGACGACCCGCCCAATCAACGACGACAACAACCACCACCACACAGCCGACGACCAACCACAACACACCATTACCCCCACCACTACCCCCCACCTCTACACCCACACCGGAAGTCAACACCCAACACCACCCCCACCACCACCATTTTCAAATTTCCCGCCAAAATGGGCGGGGGCGGGGGGCGGGGCGGGGGGATGACGTCACTTCCGCGTTAGAACTCTCATAATACCCCTACTGTAAATAGGATAAAGATAACTACTTCTTTGGATAAAAAGTAGTAACTCTTTGGATATACATAACGGATATGGAAAAATAAAAGTAATTCAATAGACGTTTCTAAAGCTCTAAAAAGATTAGTGGTAAAGAATTTTAAAAATAGTAAATAGGATTTACAACACAGTACCATAGACAAAACACATTTTAAAAGTAATCATAACACTTATGATGCCTTAATTATGTTGCCTTGTATTATATTACCATGTGATATTACTATAAAAAGCAGAAAATATCAAAATAACTTCCATCAGCAAAAACAGTCAAAGGCTTAAGTTCTCATGGGAACCTGTATGTCGGCAACTGTGGTTTTATAGGTGCAGTACTCTTCAACCCAAAACACTAACGCCATCTCATCTTCTTATTGCCCAAACACCAGCTAATAGAAACGTGGAGGGTAAACCTGAAAAGTCAAGAAATCTTCCAATAGATTTGGGTTACAGAGGAATTGAGATTGAGTTCCTGAAGAGCGTTCAAGGTTTGGAGAAAGAAGGAAGTTTGTGAGAGTTCTCGTGTTCGCAGTGGGGGCAGCCACAACAATGTAAGGAAAAACTGTTAAGGCAGAATATACAACATAATAAATAGGTAAACAGCATAACAAATATATAAAGTATAACAAAATATAAACTGAAATTATGTTAATAAGTTTTAAAATTATTTTCAAAATTTTACGTTTTAAAATAATTAATAATAAAATAATATCTCCCTATTTCATTCTATGAGACGATGCATATTACAATTTATAATTAAATTTAGATAAATTCAATAGTAATAACTCCTCTTAAATGCCAAGTGAAGTCATTTTGAACCCAACCAAAAGTTCATCATAATCTTAGAGTACGTAAAACATAAAGGTGTGTGTGTGTGTGTGTGTGTGTGTGTGTGTGTGTGTGTGTGTGTGTGTGTGTGTGTGTGTGTGTGTGTGTGTGTGTGTGTGTGTGTGTGTGTGTGTGTGTGTGTGACATCGCGCTCGCGATACATATTTTATTTCATTACCGGCCGAACTAAACACTAGTTTAGTTCTAAACAGTTTGTACTAAACACTGTGACTTTGTTTTGTTCTTCTTTCCGTTTCCGCCCAACAAGCGCTTCGAATCTTGGAAAACCTGAAACAGAAATGACAGTCGATCATCTCTGATACTTCACAACTAAGAAAGCAAATAAAAAATAAAGACTGCTGGATGTACTAACATTTTTATTAGTACAAAAACGGACACAGTGAATGCGAAGTTTCTCCAACAACAACATTACACGCTCGCCATCAGGCACAGTATCACTAGTTGCCACGCACACGATTCTGCCAGCACGACTGTTTGATAATTTTCTTCCCCACTTGGACACCCGCAAGCTTTCCTTAATTTTGCTAGAGGCTTTAGCATTTAAAACGTCAGACCATAATCACGACAGAAAAATGTCTTCTGTAATAACGCAAGTCCAGAGTACGACAGCAAAATCCACTTAAGTCGTCCGCGCGACTTAAGCTGTTATAGAAAGTATTTCTGGATTCTGCCTTCCACTTTAAAAATCAAAACGTCAGTAAAATTAAACAACAACGGTATAAGTGTAGAGGAGAGGAGGATTATTTGATTCCTTTAGACACTGGCATCCAGTTTTAAGGACCCTTCGTGTTGGCGAATTTTGTTTAGTACCGTTTCCACCTGTTTAACAGCTATCTAAGTAATACACTTTCTTTGTCATTTTTATAGTGTCTGTGTACTCTTTTACTTGATGAAACCTGTATATTATGTCTCTGTGGCTAAAACACTGCCTCAGCGTTAAAAAGTTCTCAGCAGTGTAAAGGTTCATTTCTGTAAAAATCAATTAAGTACTGTCAACCTAACAAAGTGCAATAAAGAATACTGATAGTAAATGAGGAATTTTTTGTGTTTTGGTCAATGAATTGAAAGAAAATTAAACGTTGTGTTTTTAAATTTTTGAATTCTGTTTAATCACTGACCGAAACTCACAAAAACCTTTTGTCGTTTATTGGTTCACGGACACAGTAAAATAGGTTTTAGTATAGATCATGATATTAATAATGATAATTAACATCATCATCATCAACAACAACAACACCAACAACAACAACAACAACAACATCAACATCAAATAATTTGGGTATTATCTTTTCTTGTCCGTTAATATCAATCCTAAAGACCAATGCATACAGTCAAAAATAAATAAAGAAATTATCTAAATAATTAATAATAATAATTGTCTAAATAATAAATAAATAATTATCTCAATCAATATGCTGAATTTTGTAATTCATCCAGTGATAGTTCGTGCGCAATGGAGACATCATACATCACACATTCGGATAAAGAAAAGTTTAGAATCTTTGAGAGGGGTATAGTATGAAAAATTTAAAGGCATAGTAAGAAAAGGAAGGAGCGAATAGAAAGTGAAGGAATGAATAGAAAAGAAATAGAAATGAATGAATATAAAATCGGGGAGTGAAGAAAAATAAATAATAAAGACACTGTGAGCTACACTACTTACGAAAGGCTAAGTTGGATTTTCAGATAGATGAGACATCTGATTCGAAGAATATTGTAAAATAAAAGTCGCAGAATAAGAAACCAAAAGGAAATCCGAGGACGAGTTTAGAAGAAGACTGAGTATTTGGGAATTTGAATGTTATGATAATGACGAGCCCAATCAGAGGGCGAGAAACAGGTTGACAAGAGAAAGGGTATGAGAACCTGTGGTGGAGTGAAAAGCTGTGGTGAAGTTATATCGTTGCTTCTTATTTTCATGAGCCAGAAGAGATCGAAACGACGTCTACAATTCGTCAAGACGTCACGATGATGATCAAACAGTAACAGTTCGATTAAGCCTCATGACCACTAGCATCAGATAAACTTGCTGTACCATAACTAGCGACAAGCCGCGTGAACTAACATCCTGTTGGCCGTGGCTGTACACTTAAGATGCTACATCATAATCAGCCGTGGCTCTACAACCCTTGGTGGGTCTTGGCCTGCTCCAAGAGTCGACTCCATTCTTTCCTACTGCGTGCCCTGGATGTCTGAGGTCCTCCTCTTTTAGATTCTACAGTGGGTCTAAAAAGTGGGTAAACGAAAAATTTTCGCACTTTGCAAAAATACGCTGTAATGTGAGTTTAATTTACGTTCAATATTACACCGCTCGATGTTACACAGTATAATAACTAAACCAAAACAGTACTTTACGGAGTATACACAATTATTCAAATGCAATGTACATTAACAAACTCCGATGTTAACATTCATCAAACAGTTTCGTAGCTAATCACCATTGACATGAGTGACATAACAAAGCACTGACACATTGAACAATTTCCATAAACGCTTTTTGCTTCTACCCTACTACGCATTGAAATTTGCCAAAACTACAGTTACAGCAAATTTTACGGCCGATAGAGCCATGGCAGATTAAGTAAACTGTTACCCAATAAACATACGTAAAAATAACTATATGAATTATACTTAAATGTAAATAATTATTATCGCAAATGAGTATGCCTATACGTAATATTATACGATAATATATACTAGGAGTGTCACTGACACAAATGGGCGGAGCATTTGATATTCGTAATAATTTATTTATCAATATTTTTACAATCAACTGCCTTTGATCCGTTAGATAAATAGATTCGTAATAATCAATTTATCAGTATTCTTAGAATCAACAAATATATACACTTTTATGATACACACTTCTTATTGAATAACTACATAATAGTACAATATACATTAATTGTCATTAGACATATTCCACAACCTTTGCAACTCATCTCTACGATCAACCATTGATGGACATCTATTAATTTTTAGCAGTCTATCAAAATTAAACGGCGGTTTTATAATAATCCTTCTAATGTTTTCAGTCTTGAGAGAGCAGTCACCTAATAGTGTGGTAAAATGTGTCGCGAGGTCGACTTGAATAATTTGAATTATTTCACCTGGTGTAAGGCTGTTACCACGTGCTGAGGTACATGGTTAGCTCATGCCCCGATGTGTAGCGAGTTGCTTGTTCAGGATCCGGGAGATTCATCTGTGCGTCCCATCCCTAACGTCCGGCGACGAAACGGAGAGTTATGCCGCAATGCTCAGCTGATGGTGATGGCTGTAGTTATCGCCATCGGTTCTGTCTCAAGCCCCTGGCTGGTTCGAGAATCCAGAGGTCCTTAATAAAATTACTCGCCCACGGCAGAAAGTAGAAGAACAAGCAGAAATCTTTTTCGTCGCCGGCGCTCAGATGCTAATTGTTTGAGGTACGAGAAGCAACTGGACGCCTCCCAACGTGGAAAGCGTTCGGAGAGACCGCAGTTACGGCAATTACTCAACAGAGCGCATGACAATGCACAACTGAACGGCTCGCTGCAATAGCCGACAACACGCGGCCGAATTATGTCCAGGCGAAATATAGACGTAAAAAAATAAAATAATTAAAACTCGCCGCGATGTTATTTTACTAGTCGCGGTACACCCCCACTCCAAAAAAGCAACCTGGTTGCCTACAATATTCAAAACTGTTGACACACGGTCGAGGACCGCGGTCCTCTAGACCTTTACTTCTGCATCGCCAATTTGGTATTGCCGGGAAATCTCAGACATTTATCCGCCCCTAGGAGAACAGAAGCTCAGAGCGAAAACGAAGGAAGAAGAAGGAAGAAGTGTAGTGTGTACATGCATGTGTGCCAGAATGTGTTTGTGTGGGAGTATGAGGAGTGCATGCTGACCTGGCCAGGGCCAGCATACCGAGACAAAGAAGAAGGAGAAAAGAAGAAAGACAAGAATCGGGCCCCCACTCTGATTTCTGACCTCCTAATGGCCACCACACACGAACTGAAATCCCGGCGCCAACCCAAGCTTCAACTAGGGGAACGTTCTCCCCGCTCCATTCATATACTCATGCTTTATGTAAAACTTCAGTTTTGATATGTGAGTGGTTATCTTCTCTATATCCTCATCAGGATCACCCAACTTTACCGTCACCGGCGATACAAACCGCAGAATGCGGTATGGTCCCGACCAGCGATAACACAGTTTGGCGGCTCTCTTATCCGCGGCTGAGCTGATCGGGTGGCTCTGGCAGTAGACCAAATCTCCAACCTTAAAGGGATTTGGAATTCGCCCCTGATTGTATCGAATACGGACGCGCTCGTGCGCACGAAGCAAATTCTTCCGGGCCTCTTTCCACCTATCTGCCGTCCAAGTGTCTGGATTACTTGGCAGAAGATCGTCTATGTTCCACAAGTTGGCTAAGGGAAGCGTAGCCGAGAAACCAAACATAACCTCAAAGAGAACGGCCTTATGACTTTCATGTAAGGCCGTATTAAACGCTATTTGCAACCACTTCAGATTCTGGTCCCAACCATTCTGCTGTTCAGCATGATAGGCAATAAGAGCTGATCGGAGATTCCGGTTAAATCTCTCCGCGTGGGACGGCTGAGGGTAGTACGGGGAAGTGGTCACATGTTTGATACCATTGGCGAAGCACATTCGCCGAGAATCGCCTGAAATAAATTGTGGTCCATTGTCAGAGACAATGATGGCCGGAAGACCGAAGTGCTGAAATACATGGGTCTGTAGCGCAAGGATGGTCAATCGAGCGTTTGTCCGCTGTAAGGGCAGTAGCCAGACAAACTTAGAAAAAGCATCCACCCAAACAAGCAGGTAAGAATTACCTGACTTGCTACGCGGGAAGGGTCCCACGTAGTCATGTATAACTTCTCCATCGGTCTGCTCGCCACATCAGATGACAACAAACCCAACTTTGTGTTTTCGGCAGGCTTACTCAAGCCACAGAGATGCCATGCTTTCACTCGAGTTGCTAAGTCCCTATCCATGCCCTTCCAGATGAAATGTCTCTTAATACTGGAAATGGTCTTCGAAATCCCCTTATGTCCACCTACTGGGAAATTGTGATAGTAACTGAAGACCATGGGCACGAGCTTGCTTGCTTTCTTTGCAGCACAGGACGCCCTTGGACAAGAAGTAAGGGGCCTGTACGTTACCCTCTTTTAGATTTTGGATGATCGGATCCAACTGTTCATCATCTAACTGATGGGGTAACACATCAGTGAAGGCTAAAGGAAAGTCTAATAGGACAGAACAGGGTTGCTCAGATTGGGCTTTACTGGGTTGGGAAAACATGCGTGACAAAGCGTCTGCAACCACATTTTGAGTTCCCCGAATGTGTTGCACTTTGAATTTAAAGGATGAGCTCTTGACCACCCATCTTCCAATCTTACCCAGTTGCCGGGGATGAGCAAGAAGCCAAGAGAGAGCCTGATTGTCGGTCTCGAGCAGAAACTCAGCATGTTCCAAGAAACGCATGAACTTATCTAGAGCGTACACCACAGCTAAACACTCTAGTTCATACACTGATAACTTCCTTTCTTGTTGGGTCAATGTCCTGGATATAAACGCCACTGGCTGCCTAGCACCATCAACAAGTTGGGACAGAACCGCCCCGAGCGCAACCGAACTCGCGTCTGTAAAATAAATGGCTTCGAGAAGTCGGGCATTCTCAGCACCGGAGGGGAAATGATGGCTTCCTTAAAGGTCTCGAAAGCCTTCTGGTGTTTTTCCCCCGATACAAATTTGGCGCCCTTCTTTCGGAGTTCATTCAAGGGTGCCGCAATCTCCGCAGCATTCGGAATGAAGCGACGGTAAAAGTTTACCATCCCCACAAATCTCGCGATGCCTTTGGCATCCTTTGGTGGAGGAAAGTCCCTGATTCCCTGTGTTCGCTCGGGATCCACAGTGACACCTCTATGAGAAATCAGGTGGCCCAAAAAAGGAAATTTGCGTCTGGGCGAACTTAACCTTTTCAGGGTTGACAGTGAGGCCAGCACTCCTCAACCTGCACATCACCTCGTTCAGATGACCCAAATGCTCCTCATAACCCTTGCTGTACACCAGCAAGTCATCGATATAATTGAAGATGTATTTAAACTTGACATCGTGAAAGACGGTGTCAAGTAAACGGGTGAGAGTTTAGGCCCCTACCGCTAGACCCATGGGAACCCTAGTGTATTGATAGAGGTTCCACGGAAGACAGAATGCCGTGTAGGGCCTACTTTCTTTCGTCAGCGGGATCTGGTGATATGCAGAGTTGAGGTCAATGATGGTAAAATATCTCGCCTCACTGAACCAATCAAACGCAGAATGAAGGTCAGGAAGTGGGACCGAATGTACCTCAATGTTGGCGTTGAGTTTGCGGTAGTCGATCACCATCCGATGTTTAACTCCAGGCTTGGGCACTAGGAACGCTGGACTGGCATAACTGGAACTAGAAGGTTCAAACACCCCTGGTCTAATAATTCCTGAACCTTCTCCCTCAAGATGTTCATCTTTGGAGGGGAAAATTTATAAGGGTGGGAGCGTACCACCTTGGAGTCCGTTAAGCGGATCTTATACTCCAAGAGATGTGTGAGCCCAAGGGCCGGAGTTAACACTGTGGGGAACAGCTCACACAACTGATGTAATGCGGACCGCTGGGACTGGGTGAGGTGGCTCTAGATGTCTAGATGTGTCGGGGCACTCAACCTCTTGGATATCTTCCCTAGTTCCCTGATATCCAAGGAAAGGGATTACAACTCCCCGATTAAATTTAAAATAACACTCGTGCTCTTTGATGTCAATGACGAGACCACTTTTACAGTCGAAATCAGCACCAATAATACACTCAACTCCCAGAGCAGGAGAAACCAGAAAGCTCCACACCCAAGAAAATCCCTCAATCTTAAACTTAAAGGCAACTACCCGGGAGATGGGCAGAATTTCCTGGGATGCCGTCCAGCACACTACCGAAGACTGTTCCGACTTTTTAATTAAACCCTGTCCTTCAAGGTCCTCGCACATTCTGGATGAGATGATTGATCTTGCTGATCCGGAGTCAACTAATGCTCTGAGTTGACTCCTTTTAAACTCCAACAGCAAGAAGGGGCATACAAAAGTGGGTTTGGAGATGGTTTGGAGGACCTTGATGCCCGAAGAGCTGGGACTTAAAAATGGCCTGGAGGCGCGTACCTTAGGAGACCTGCGACAGGGAGGAGAAGACCTCCGACATATCTTCTCCTTGTTGCCCAGTTTCTGAATGAGAGCCTTGGACGCCTTGGGGAGGGGCGTTGGACTCGACCTGACCCCGGTACAGAATCGTCTTACGTGGCCCAGTCTACCACACTCAAAACAAGTCACTTTTGGTGAGAGACGACGCCTCTTGTTGCAGGAGTTCCTAATTTCAAAACCTCAGCACCGTGTGGTGATGGAACAATTCGTCGTCCATGCGTCTCGTACTTTAATTCATCTTTTACACCTCGATCCCGGGACTCGTCAATCGCCTGGACATTTCTGGAAATCACACACAACCGGTCCATGTCCGCAAAACAACGTGGACAGTCCGCGAACACCAAACGGTATCTCTCTTGGGGAGTCACCCCTTCTAAAATTACATGTATTATGTCCCTCTCGGGCAACCCCAACTTTAAAATCCGGGCAGTATTGCGTATACTATGAACAAAGTCAACCAACGCCTCTTCGTTGGCCTGCACTCAATAGAAAAGACTAAGTCGCAACTGGTCACGTCGTCGACCGGATATGAACGAGTCCAACACCTCCCCATGGAGAGAGTCGATACTGCCGCCATGATGTAGAGTGTTGGTGACCAGCTCAGCCAGTGAACCCCGGCAATATGGATATATAAGGGACAATAGGACATCATCGGACATCCCCGGGAAATCCGCTAACTGTCCAAGAAAAGCAACAACTTGCCCTCATCCTCTCCATCCACCACCGGAAGATTCTGGAGAACGCCGGAAATAGGGTTGGGCAGTCTCTGGTAACATGCCCCCGCCAGAATTACACAATTAAACGACACCTATCACAATCATACTAGCTTACAGAAGAAGAAAAACTTGATTTCCTTCAAGTGGCCTCAGGGTTCCCTAGCGGAGCAAGGATTCGAGAGACAAATATGCCGAGCTAACTCCCCTAACACCGAACAAGAAACAAACAGCACTAATACTAACATAAGTATCAAGACAAAACAACAACACATCATGACACCTCAAAACCTCACAACTATATACGCAACAACAAACATAAATATCAACATTACTAATTCAAAATGTCATACAATATCTACTCTTTGCCATCGTCAATAACACTGACTACAGGCCCGACCATACCGCATCCAACACAAGGAAATCAATCCGAATACGCCTAACTCGGGAACAATTCACCCATTTATCTAACTTAATCTAACTTCACTAACCACAAGGACCTCCGGCGAACTAAAGAATCTCTATAATAAAAACATTCTAGGAAACCCGTGTGCGTGACCTGTGCTGGTACCTAGTTTACAAATAGCCCGTACAAACACAATGAACATCATAATAACAATAATAATAAAATGCATACCATAAACTTAACACAAACATCAAACACAAACATCGACAATATTGCCCTTATAGCTTAATGGACACGGAATTCTACATCACCTCTCAATTAGGACCCGCATTTATCAATTCATTACGAGAGTCAAACCCAAATTTTATGTCTACTAATTTATTACATTTTCAAAAAACTCTCCCCCAAATTTGCAAGTTCTGTCACATGATCTAACCACGCTTTGCTACCATTTGAGCCGCCTCATTACTCCTTCTCAAGGTTTTGAGAAAATTAAAAAAAAATTGTAGGTTTTTTTTTTTGAAAAGGGGAAGGCGACTCGTAATTTTTAGGACTAGGCAGATGGCCTAGATGAAGCATAAAATGCACCGAGCTCATTGTGACAGGACTTGCAAATAAAAGTCAGGATTAACATAACAACATTTATTTTTGCCTTAGATCTTATACCACAGTATCCAGTAGTTATACATACATTTATTTTAGGACAGTAATGTTCAATAGTTCAGCTTAAATATTCATGAGGCCCTCGGTAATTCAGCATCATAAATCAAATTGCAATATTATAACATCTAACCAAATTATTCACTCTTAAGTGACAGAACGAGAGCCCAGCAATGATTAATCATTCTGTTTGTTGCTTTCCGGGGACTCAGAATACTGAACAAGTTCAATTAATACTGCACATAACCAGCACCCCTAACAAGCCAATGCATGGTTTTGAAAAACTCCTTTTAGGTGACTTTAAACCATCAATAATTAGCACTCCTTTTAAATTATAGCAAGCACTCCAGGTAATGATTAATCATCACTAAAATTAAATTGGCATAATGCCTACAACAAATAATAATAATCTCATAATGACCCAACGGGCATGCTAACAATTAGTGTAGGTAAATTCTTATATGCTTTCTCAATATTAATCACTGTTGTATATAAATCTACTATAATCTTCATGAAATTCTCAAACAATCACAACACCTCGAGTTTCGCCCAGGCTGCAAGCATGCACATCCCGATTGGACTGAGAACTGGAAAACGCTTAAACGAAACTAAATAAAACATGAGACAAGGAAGGTAGCAAGGTAACACGCGAATTTACTATAGTAAATGACTTTCAGTTAAATATGGCCGACAGCGTGAACTGCCCTGGCGTGATAATTCATGAACCCGCACAAACAGTTAATCCGACGAAATGAAAGAATTTGAATAAATAGAAAACGGAATGAAACAATCGCTCTGTACATGCCTGCTAGTCTGGCATACAGTTATTGCCTTATTAATAATTTACAGATTAGTACCACTGAATTATAAACGTGCACATAATGAACAGACATGTTCAGTTTTGATCATCTACTGTTTAACTGCAATTTACCTCACAAAACGGAATGTAACTTCTCTATTCTTTTATATTTTCACTGCAATAGTGTGGTAAAATGTGTCGCGAGGTCGACTTGAATAATTTGAATTGCTTCACCTGGTGTAAGGCTGTTACCACGTGCTGAGGTACATGGTTAGCTCATGCCTCGATGTGTAGCGAGTTGCTTGTTCAGGATCCGGGAGATTCATCTGTGCGTCCCATCCCTAACGTCCGGCGACGAAACGGAGAGTTATGCCGCAATGCTCAGCTGATGGTGATGGCTGTAGTTATCGCCATCGGTTCTGTCTCAAGCCCCTGGCTGGTTCGGGAATCCAGAGGTCCTTAATAAAATTACTCGCCCATGGCAGAAAGTAGAAGAACAGGCAGAAATCTTTTTCGTCGCCGGCGCTCAGATGCTAATTGTTTGAGGTACGAGAAGCAACTGGACGCCTCCCAACGTGGAAAGCGTTCGGAGAGACCGCAGTTACGGCAATTACTCAACAGAGCGCATGACAATGCACAACTGAACGGCTCGCTGCAATAGCCGACAACACGCGGCCGAATTATGTCCAGGCGAAATATAGACGTAAAAAAATAAAATAATTAAAACTCGCCGCGATGTTATTTTACTAGTCGCGGCACAAATCATCATAGTCATTTAGCTGATATTCTAAGAAAGATAATATCTTATTTTGTTGGTCATTGAAAATAACATTGTATGATTCATGAGAATCATACTGAATCCCAAATGTTTCTCGATTCCTTTATGTGAAAGAAGTTTTATTCTTTATATCTGGATATTTTTAATAGGCTGCTTCCCACTTATGAAGTAAATCGACATCACGATTACCTAGACCAACATGAGTTGGTAGTACATTAGGCATTACTACTGCTATAGCCATCCAGTCTCTATCGTCAAAAATATCAAATCGTTATTATTATCCTGATAAATTTCAATTTCTTCTGTAATTAAAGATATGTGTAATTGTTCGTGAAGCTGTCCAAAATTTTGTCGAGTATAAGCTATGAACTATGTTTCATCTGTACTTTTCAAGTCTTCTTCATTACGCCAATGCTTATGTAAAATCAACTTTTGTTTACAACATAATTCAGTATTGACTGCATTGATATTGTTGTTTACTTAGTGAACAATTCTCTCTTTTCTGTTTGTGCTAAGTGAATTATTTCTTCCCTTAGATAATTTTTTAGCAAAATCAGATAATGTTATTTATTCCATGTCTAGTGGTCTACTACTATAAAACTGAATGAATTAATTACTGTCATTTTCACTATTGGTTCCATTAATTGCAGCATAGTCTTCTATGTTATGACAAGTACTCTAAACGTTCTGGTACATTGGTACAATGGAATTCCATGGAGTAAATGACATATTTCGCAAGCCCCGATGTCTCTTTCTCTGATCACTCTTATCATCAAACTTGTATATGCTCGACGAGATTCTTCATCCGGGGATCTCGATTCAACGATTTCTTGAAACATTTCCGTCAAATTTTTCGAAGCAGGTTCTATATTCTTTGAAGCATATTTGCATACATATTCGACCACCGAGGTTGGTTATACGTATTGGTATACGGAGGTGATTATACTAAAATCCGTATTTGATCTCCATGTTTGTGCGATGACAGGATTTTACTGATTCAGGAGTTCATCATTACAAACCAACCCATGAGTCGTGCCAGATCAGGCCACCAAAGATCAGCTGCACTTAAAGTAAAAAACCCCGTAGGAAGATTATCACACTGCTCAATCATTGATTCAAGTTCACCCCTTCGTTGAAACCAGTAAGATTTTGATCCTCTTATTTTTCCACACCAATAATATAAACTTCTTATTATTTGAGGATTACTCGACAGCGTGTTTCTCAGTTGCTGTATTGTTCCATTGAAATGAGATTTTCTAGCAAATATTGTCCCTCGTTGAATAGCTTGATGACGCTGAACAGTGTTCAATGCAAAAGATCTTGTGCAAAAGTCGGTCTTATATTGCATCAAAAATCGAAAATATTCAAGTGCTGTAAGTTTCATACTACTTGCGCGAGTATTATCGTTTAATTCAGCAGATCCGTAAGATAGTAAAGCGGGAAATGCATGTTTACATATCCTCCGCACGGGAATTGATTTATGGTATCATTTATGGTACCTTGTGGCCATGGAATTACATTATTCACTGCAGATTGGAGTCGATCAACTTCTGTGATTCTAATATTCTCCGGGATCATACTTTCATAAATTTCTTCAGAAAAGTTCTCTTCATCTGTATTCACCTCAGGTAAATCAATAGTGGGTACCATTCCATAAATACTATCATTTAATAGAAGTTTAGATATTTGTTCCATATCAATGATGATATCACTATAGAATGGATTATTCATTTTCAAAAAATTGAGTGCTTCTAAAATTTTGTCACGTCTCACATGAAAATCCCAATGTCCATTAACACTTTCATTTCTTACAACTATAGTGCTCAGTGAAACGGGTATAGGGGGCAAGGAACTAACAATCTCCGTTACATTTTGACCAATATTTGTAATATTTCCCTTATAAGCATATTTACCGGGAAAGCCTCTCGATTTCACCCTATACACACGCATCACTGGTTGTACTCTTGCTATCAAGAGTTGTCCTACATAAGTGAGATCCATCAGTTCTATAGGTACATCTTTAGGATGTACTGAAGGATTAACTGCAGTAAACTTATTTGGGTTTCGCTTACAGAGCGGACACATACCAAATAATGTTTACTGCATCAACACTCGAGAACAATTTACACTTTCATAGAATTTTAGAGATCGTAAATTGTCTTCAAATTCATTCTGAAGATTTCTATACCCTGTGTTGTTTTGATCATATAACACATGATTCATGTTATGTTCTGCAGGGCCTTCAACAGTTGCTGCAGCAACATTTTGTCGCTATCTCATCCGTCTTCGATTTGTAGTTAAACGACCACTATTTGGGCCTCTTCTCCGTCGAGGCATACTATAAATAATACGTGTATATAGATTGATGAATAAGAATGTATAGAATATTCGTTGCATATGTAATGGAAAGTTGCAGTTGCATCAGCGGCTACATAGATTCTCATCTAAAAATTGACACTTGTTCAACACTTAAGTCCGTACATCTGGCTACACCATAGAACAATGCTCTACTACTGTTTGAATTAAACACATGCGAGACATGAATACAAAGTGTATACAGCAAAATCTTATCTTATCGAGCGACAGCCAGCGCGGGCAGCGGGAGCGGCACACGCACCCGCATTTGTGTACAGCAAAATCTTATCTTATCAGGCGACAGCCAGCTGGCCCACGATATCTCCATCTCTCTTTCTCTCACACGTTTAAGCGAAAATTTTAAAAAATCGTAATATCTTTTGAACCAAACACTTTAGAGAAATAACAATTACATGTGAGCACTCTACAATACACTCCGGATACGTATGAAAAATTTTATAATATTCCGTTGAGTAGTTTCGGAGGAGTTCGCGATCTAAGTTGTGCACCGAGTCGTGGATAGAGGGCTATGCCTGATTTCGCTACGCTCATCAGGCTCCGCCCAATTATATGATTCTACAGTAGAATACACCTATTGTCTTATATGATATTAGATATACGTATTCACTATTAGATACCTATTAGTGAATGTAACTAAATAGTTCTCGTTTTAGGATAGATTAAGTCCATGTAACAAAGGACAATCGTTTAGTGCACAATTACTATACGTATTGCCGCCATTTTGGCAGAAGAATCCATCACATGATCAGACATGTTGTTATAAATAACTTTCAACTACTTTTTAAGTTTTGAATTGTTTGAACTAAATTATTTATAAATTGAAATTAATCTAATTTATTCCTAACCTTTTGAATACTTTTGGCGTCTTATTCAGAGGTAAAATTAATATATAATTATCAGATGATTTAACATAATTCGTACCTAGAAATGACTGTAAAATTCAGGTTCAATATATTTCACTTACTGAACGTTCATCATTTTGTAACCAGTATTATAATATTATTGTAAAGAAATGTTTACAGTTTTCTAAATCAGGTTTGTATTTATTAATTATGTCGTCACGACATACTAAGATTATTTTACTAATCGTAATAAAGCGTGTATATCCAAGAATCAGTGGCGGCGCTAACGAAACGGGGGCCCCCGCGAAACTAATTTTGGCCCTATAAAAACGGTTAAATTTTGTATACGTAATAGGGGAAAACACTCAAATGAGTTTCTATTTACGTGTGTTTCACAACAATGGTTTGTGAATACTTTCTCGTCTATCACAAAGCGTTTGCAATTTGCAAAGGACGTTTTACACGTGTACAAACTCTTAAAATTCATTGTTGCTAAACAGACAAAGTTCTATACAAACTATAAAAAAACCAAAATAAAAAGAATGATTTATTTTTACGTCAAAGATCTAAATTCAGAATATGAAACAGTACCGCACACAGAGTGTTAAAAATTTATTATTTAAAAACGAATATCAAAGTAACATTCTAGCTTTTTCAAACATTTAAATTAGTTTGTAACTGAATTTGTAAAATTCTTGAATATACTCTATACAAGTTCTCCTTAAGTCTAATCCAATTCAATAACACTCGAACTCAAGTAATGTACAGTATTTACAGATGAGGATCAACCAAAGTTCACTGTTTTCCTAAGCCTAGTCTTCTTTTTTTAATAGCTAAGAACTTTTCAACCACTTCGTTGATATTAGTTTTCTGTGTCTCTTCATGCTCAATGCTTAACAGTGCCAAGTCACTCAACCGAGTTTGGCCATGGTACTTCTTAAGTATGACTTAATTAATTTAAGTTTTGAAAAGCTTCTTTCCGCTGTAGCTGTTGTGACAGGTATGGTTAAATAAAGCTGCAAAGCTGTAGTTAAGTCTAGGAGGCAACTCATAAGGCAGCTGTTTTCTTCAACCAGTAAATTCATCAGTTCTCGAATTCTTTTCTTGTGTACAATTTCTTTGGCCATCAGCTTTGAAGGATATTACTTGGTCAGGCAGTGATGTGGAAAGGTCACCAGGATACACATTTACCAGAGCCTTACTTTTCTCCACTATTGTCTCTTGTGAGAAGTTTACTAAATTCTGAGGCGTCAGGAATGAAAACCTATCATCAGTGCAACGCAATCCTTCGAATCTCATTTGTAGCTGAGCTATTACAATATCTAGTGTTGCATTGAAAACTTTTACTTCAAATGATTTCACTGGGTCGTCAATTCTATGGTCAACTGATAATTCAACAAAGAAGCGTTTTACAACTCGTTTACGCTTATTTTTCATGTTACAAGTTATGTCCCATGACTGGGCCAACTGGGGCCCCCCATGAAGTTTGGGGCCCCCCGCGCCGCGGGGTCTGCGGGGGCCTTATCGCCGCCACTGCTAAGAATTAAGCACCGACATTTAGACAAAAATACACTGCCAACCGAATTCTTAAAAAAACATTGTATGATATGACAGAATAAAACTGTTATGGGTTTGATATCTGCGTGGCAGTGTAGCCTACAGACGCTTAAAACGAAAAAAACCTTTTCTTAACTAAGTAAGCAACAGAAACGTTCTTCAGACAATGAAATTAAAAAGATTTTTTTATAAGTGAAGTAAAAATTTATAATTAATAATCCCTTACAAACACTGCAGCCTACTTCATAATTGGATACAACACAAAATACACAATAATTTGGTCAATCGGATAAAATTTGATGCTAAACTGTCAAGAACGTAACATTTAAACATAGCCTATATCAATCAGCTCACAAATTATTTAGATTGTACTACGCACGCACGTATGAAATGGTTTTTTACTTCAGACTTCCATGTTTTACAACTGTCAATATCAGTGCGCGGGCAGTTATATTAAACTTTAGTCTATATATTGATGACTGTAATCATTAAATGTGTACATAAATTATAATATCATAAATATTAACAGGAAATATAACCACAAGTATCATAATATATATATTTTTTTTTATTTACGATCTATGACACTAGACTAAAAGCCTAAGTTTTCTGCACACAAATATATGGCCTACTCGTTAAATGTGTTTAATGTACACGCCAACGAATTGTAAAATCTTTTGTTTACAAATGAGTGTATTAAAAGTGTATTACCTTAGGCCATATTGAATTAGTAAATGCAAAGAAAACGACATGTCTGTGTGTAGGCTATTACGCGTGTATTCACACGCGCGGTTTTCTCTGTCTATACAAATTGTTTATAAAGGGTCTAAAAATCTCTAATGTAAAATAAATGCACTGCATCAAATTCAGTTTTAATTGTTCCTCTTTCTCTTATTAATTGAGCCCAACCTATTCACAACAATTTAATTCGTCACGAAATGTGAATCGTAAGACATGAGCCCGTTATCTAAACATTGTACCGGTAACATGAAACTTTTAAAGACAGTTAAGAACCTGAGCGTAATTTCTATAATAAAGTAATTCAGTTAATTGGATTTTGTAACTTCGTGTACCTGATTGTTGGCAATATTGTAGTTTATATTGTCTAAAGGTAATATGATACTATGATCCAGATGGTAAGTTTTCTTCTGTATCATACCCAAACCATCGTTGTTCATCCACAGGATGAAGCAAATAATATTCTTTACTTTAAAGCTATAAAATGTTAAACATAGATTATTATAGTCAGAGGCTAAGACTCGCTTATTGTAAATTCACTTTACACCAAGAAATCCTATTACATAGGCTTAATATTAGCATAATGTGTACTCGTTCACTGTTTGAGACTTATATTTAGATTAAATTAATTTACATTTTTAATTCTTACAGCAATCAGTGGAATTAAATAATAAGGCTGACCTTCAAATAAAAGAAAATTTGATAACACATGCAGTTCTACACAGTATTAAGCATAAACGAATATGAACAGAACGATTGCCGGCGACATTGCTGACACGAAATTTCTTCACGAACTGGAATGTCTGGCTATAGTTTGGGATTCGTCTGGCTGCGACCGTGTGTACATCAGTCAGCTCACAGATCAAAAACCCTATAGAGTTGACACGAAGCAAACAAAGCCACTATGAAATCGAATAAGAAGAAATAAATTATGTTCCATATGACATTTTTATCCAAATTTTAAGATGTTTACTAATACGCGTATTTTTGACGTGTTACCTATAAAATTTATGACTTGAAATAAATTTCTCTTTTTTTACAATTAACGCAGATCATGTTTCGTTATATAATTTTTCGAAAAGTATAAAGTTACTTATTAACCTACTGATGTTATTAGTAAAGACTGATAATACGCAAAATTATAATGGACGTAATATTACATAAGTTAAAATGTATATTCCCACATGACTTTTGTCGTTCAAATCTTTTTAAGGTATTTTACTCTACGAAAGGAATTGAAAATATTGCAACTGTTTTTAAATCATTATATAAATATAAATCACAGAAAAGTTATGAAGAAACTTTTGACTTGTTTAGAGGGTTGACAACCACGTACTTTTGACATTATTATTAACAACGAACGTTCTATTCTACGATGTTCTATGGACAAGACTCCACTTCAGTCTGAGCTTTATCACTGGTGATGGCATATAATATATGTAATAAGTGATGTGGTTTATGTTCATAACAATATCGGTAAAACGTGATTGTCAATCGAATATAAGCAAAGTTATTAAAAACTGACCACGCAAGTTTACTAGGGAAGGTTATTTCTGTTTGTTTGTATGGAACCATAAAAATATTGTTATAATTATTGTTGTAGTTATTATCGAACTCCTTAAATTAGTATTATCTGTCACTCAATAAATTATGAAAGGTTTATCGAGGATCGGTCAATAAATGTATACACAATTTTCACATCATATGTGTCCACTAACATACGGCAGGAACTGAATATTATGAGTACGTATACTCGACAGGATCGCCCAGTATCGGCTGAATTGGTGGGAACATCTTTTGCCGAATGGATGACTGCCGCATCCCCAAACAACTATGAAACTATAACCCGAGGGGACGGAGAGGTGTGGGACGTCCGAGGAAGCGCTGGAGTGACCAGCTGTAATATTTGCCTATTTGAGATCGGAACAAACCATTCTTGTTTTAAACCTTGAGGTTGATGATGATGACATGTATCGACTATCAATATCACAATCTACATCGAGTGTGTCTTAAGTCGTAATGTGTTTTAAGTCTACATCCGTTTAGGAATGTACATAGGCGAACGTTCCTACACTCTGTATTCAGCCATAACATATTTTAAACATATATTTCCATTCGTATTCATTCAATATACATTAGATTGTAACTGCGTTTGTAATTATACTTAAACTATCAATTATGTTATCAGTACGCAAATTTATTGTACAGTTCAAAGTATTAATGTTTCAAAAGGGTCAAATACCGGGGATAATATTTCACTATCAATGCCATAAAACTACAGTGAGCATTGTATTAAGTTAGAAGGATGTTTTGTACATCCGTGAATTTATTCTGCTGTTGGGTGAAAAATAATAATAACTTTCGATAATATACAAATTCAAACATGCCGACTGTCCAGCCATAACATATTTTAAGACATGTATTGCATTCGTACTAACTGCAGTGACATTCTATTATAACTGCATTTATAATTATAACTTAGAAATTATTATCTTTTCAGTACATTAATTTGTAATAAAGTATTAATACTGTTTTAGAAATATTATAATTATATCTATTTATTTAAATATAACATTATGAGAGAATAGTAAATATTTTGCTGACGTAACGGACACTCACACATATATATTCGCTCAAATAATTGGTCCGTTTAGGTGTTCGATTATTTGTTTATAGTCCACACGCAGTCCTGATGATGGCAATAAATATTGTTGAAAACTTGACACAAATTATGAACAACTGCATCTATACTTATTGCTTGGTCCTCGCTAAACCTTCCATCATTCATCATTTAAGTTGTTGTTACCTATACTAGGTTTGATCCATGTATCCCACTGCACAAGTTCGAGCAAAGAAACATCATGAGTCAGTAAATTTAAGAAAATACTAGATAAATGGCCCATTTCACCGACCTCCGTTAAGAAATTAATGGCCGATAAAACACCTGTTAAAGATTCAACGGGAGAAAACCCGTTTCACGAGGCTCTGTTAAAGATATCGGCCGTTAAAATCCCCCGTTAACTTAACCCGAGATAGTCGGTCAGTTAGGTAAGTAACGGACCGTTAAAACGACGAAAGCTAACCTTAAAACTACATTTGATGTCATTTATGTTGTTTTCCGTAACATAATAAAATATACATGCGCATATTTGTTTGATTTCTATAATCATAAAATTTGTTTTATCTGTTTTCTATTCTTTCATTAAACAATTTATTAAACAATTTCAATTAAAACAAATACGTATATAATTTGTTTATAATATAAGCTATTGTGACAAATAAAAATGGATAAGAGAGAAAATTTTTACGCTTAAGTAATATTGGTATTGAAAAACTATCCAAATGTAGACTAAAAATGTCACGGTATATAAATAGGACTACCGGTTTTGATCATTTGAGCGAGTCAAAGTATATAGAATGCTAATAGGCTTTCAAAATAAGTTACTCTCAAAACTCTCGAAGTAAGGTTACACAGGAATATCTTCAATAATAGGAATAAAACATAAAACAAAATGTACAATCAAATACAAAATATGCAAATACTCTAGACAAATAGGAAATCAGGAAACAGAAACGTCACTCTACAGATAGCTTACAAGTTATTTTAATTTCTCCGCCTGTCTGAAGCAAAATCGACACTTATCATGGTATACTATTTCCGTTCTTAGTTTAATCCTGATGTAAACAAACAGGCGTGGTACATCTGAAACGCTATTCTCTGCTTGAATTAGAGGCGTGTCATTAGAGGAGTACAGACAGGGTACATATAATATTGATACTGTATAGTCACACGTAAATTGTAATAATTTGTCCTGACCAAAGTAAAATTTGTGTATCAGTGTCAGACCAACAGTGAAATGTTTTATAACACCAGTTAATCGCTTTTATTATTAACCTTTTAAAAATCTCAGCAAAACAAAAATTAAAGTTTATTTACAACGAAAATAGGCGCTGCGATAATTACCAGTGTACTGTATATTATCGAATACCAGAATCCACGGAAAAAGACCAGTGGAAAGACCGAGGAGAAGATGGGAGATCGCGGTGGATGAGGATGCGAAAGAAATACTGAAAGTGCGTTCCTGGAAGGGGAAGGGCTACCGACAGAAGAGAATGGGGGGGGGAATTGAAGGAGGCCAGGGTCCAACAAGGGCTGTAGTGCCATAGTAGAGAGAGACTGTATATTATCAGTTGCTGTCAAAGACTAATTCAATGCCTTCCATATCTGTGTCGGAACTTGTATCATCACTTGAATCAGCGTTATTATTGATAAGATTGTTCACGACGCCGTCGATAATGTGTGCCAATTGCCATAGCTTATCTTCTTCCTTTATTATATGCTGGATAAATGACTCCACTTGTCCGCCTTTGTTTCATTTACCGGCTTTTCTATCAAGTATTTTCTATCAGGCATATGTTGTGTTGGGACGGGCAACATATGCTTTCAACTGGCTCCATTTAATAGAATTCATAATACAGTGATAAAACGACGTGCCACGATTCAAGTGGTAAAGATAACTCTCACATTCAGACATTCTGCACATGCGCGTAACACATTGCTGTGTGAACAGTGTCAACGCCCATGACCAATAGCGTTTCAGATTTGCCACATGAGTTTGTTTACATCAGGATTGAACTAAGAACGGAAATGTTATAGCATAGTGGTGTTAACGGGAGTTTACTAACCGGGTCCTAACGAACGTTGGTGAAACGGCTTTTAAGGAATCGGCCGCTAGTTAACAACCATCCGTTAGGATGAAAATTAACTGATGTTCGTGAAACGGAGCAAAAGCGTGACAAATATATAACAAAAAATTATACCACATTCTAAAAAGTATTAATTAAATTAAACGAAAAATTATTTTCCGGCTGATCGTATGAAAAATGGTAATCACTCAACTCCAAGTTGTAATTAACAAAACGTTC
This sequence comes from Magicicada septendecula, assembly GCA_034769895.1. Taxonomy (NCBI): domain Eukaryota; kingdom Metazoa; phylum Arthropoda; class Insecta; order Hemiptera; family Cicadidae; genus Magicicada; species Magicicada septendecula. The sequence goes on along the minus strand of CM068374.1, from coordinate 244,708,049 downwards.
AGTTTATACGCTTTAAATTAAGTGTATTTGAAAGTATTTACATTAAAAGATTAAAGATTGGTTAAATTCATACTAGGGTGTTGTAACAAAGCCTTGCTTATTCACCAGTATGTTTTCGAATTAACAGTCTAAAAACGTAGTATAATTAAAACAAACATTATTTTACAACATTTGATTAAAATAAGATATCTGGCACCAATGTTTCCTAAAATAGAGATATTAAGCTTTCAAAAAACCTATTTACGCGTATTCTTAACGTGTCAGTGCCGTGTCCGTTCAGCATCAGTGATATTCGTGATGTATCCGTGACGTCTACAGAAACACTTGCATGCGGAACGTTTTTACAGTTTGCCGTCAGTGATGTACAAATTCACAAAATGGACTTACCAGCTTCATTCATTTCGTCTGAAAGTTAGCAACAAGTGTTTTAAAATAGATATGAAGATTAAAGAAAGGCTTATTCGTCCATATCCGTAATGTGTCAGTGCCGTGAACGTTCAATATCAGTGATATTCGTGTTGTATAAGTGACGACCACACGCTTTCTCTCTCTCTCTCTCTCTCTCTCTTTCTTTCCCTTATCACCTGCATTCTTTTCGTCCTCTATCTTTTTCCGACTATCCAATTAGAAAGAATAATTCCAGTCAAATTCATTAAGATTTCCGTTATTCTGTTTTTTTGTTTAGGAACATTTAGAGGGTATCGATACCTGATACGCGTTTGTGAAATTGTAAAAATATCGTTGGGGACAATATACGGCGTCACGGTACTGACACTTAACGGACACGGTGAGCAAAATTACGGTACCGCGCCGTACATGTGTAGACAGCTCAGCCAAATCTAGAGAAATATTATTCATCACTGATACTGACGAGATTTCACGGAACTACTGACGCATTACGAACATGTGAGATTAGGCCCTAGATCTTTAAACAGACTACATTTAAACAACAACAAAATTTTGTGTTTACAGTGAAGTAAATATAAAATTTAAATAATTTTTTGCGTATGTGCCTGAGTTGTAGAGGACTCACGGCCCATTGATTTTGGTGAAGATCGGTTTATATGTGTACTTAATTTTGTATATGTGTACTACGTTATCGGCAACAAGGAAGTAGTTTGTTGTTAAAATTCTTTCCCGGGCTGTTTGGCCGTGATCCAATGTTTTCCGCAAAACCAGACGTTTCGGCAGTGCCATCGACTGCCATCATCAGTGAAAATAGAGTGCACTAACGTGAGGTAGTATACGTTAGTAACCACAGTACTGTGGTTAAGGCTGAAGAAAGAATATAGAAAGAAGTAGTTTCTATAGAAATATTTCATTTCGAATATGATTTTAAATATAAATCTTAGAACATGGAAGTCATGTAGGGTTCTCCATACCGATATTTTCACTGACCGTCTAGCTAATTCTTTCTGTGGAACACAACTACTTGTATGTGGATAAATTTTATTTGCTCTCAATAAATACGCATTATCACTTGCATTATTATTTCCTGCCACAGTGTGCTCTTCTCTTAGAGAAACTCATCCAGTTTCATCTTTAAGTTTAATAATTTTTGATACAGCACTTTGAAAACGCCATGCTATTGACCAATTATTCTTTGAGATAAAGAAATGTTTTCACTTAACGTCACGATAGCCTGCCTCTTTTGTGGCGTTATATTCCAAACAATAATTACATTACAAAAACAAACAATAACTACTAACACTAGATGTGTAACCACACGAAAGCACATGTTAAATCATAAAATGAGGTTAACTTTACAAGCAGCAGTCACCAGAAATAAAAAACAGCTGAGGGAAGTAGAATAGCAACATAGAGCAGTGTGAACAACAATATGAAATAACTTTCATCTTTTTGATTCCATTAATTTGCACAAGTGTGTACTATGAACTTCAACTGCGAGTTTTTCCACTCTTTAGAATTAATATATATATATATGTATTGTGAATAAAATTTAAAGATGCGGTAATGTGGGCCTACCGTTTTATTATCATGTTACAAACGTATTAACTTTAAGGCAGATTCTATGATTTCAATTTTACTTCCACGTTCCGTAAGGAAATGGAAGTACGGTGGTTGCGAAACATTCATGTTCGAGATAAGGGCTGATTCTGATTGTACTACGCTCAAAACATGAAGAAAAGTCATTTTCCGAAAAGTGTCTGTGTGTCTATGCGTTTTTCTATGGCGAACGATAACTGCCGCAAATTCAAACAGAATCAAATAAGGTTTTGCATATACGCCCGAGTTGTAAAGGACTCAAGTCCTATTGATTTTGGTGAAGTTCTGTTAAGGGGGGCGGGGTAGTTTACCAGTAACGTTTTACGTTTTACTTCCATGTTCCGGTATGGTGATGGTGAAAAAAATCGTGTTCGAGATAAGGGCTGATTCTGATTGTACTACGCTCAAAACATGAAGAAAAGTCATTTTCTGAAAAGTGTCTGTGTGTCTAAGCGTTTTTCTATGGCGAACGATAACTGCCGCAAATTCAAACAGAATCAAATAAGTTTTTGCATATACGCTCAAGTCCTATTGATTTTGGTGAAGTTCTGTTAAGGGGGGCGGGGTAGTTTACCAGTAACGTTTTAAATTTACTTCCATGTTCCGGTATGGTGATGGTGAAAAAAATCGTGTTCGAGATAAGGGCTGATTCTGATTGTACTACCCTCAAAACATGAAGAAAAGTCATTTTTCGAAAAGTGTCTGTGTGTCTATCTGTGTGTAGGATTTTTTCTATGGCAAACGATAACAGCAGCAAATTCAAACAGAATCAAATAATGTTTTGCATACATTCTTGAATTGTACAAGACTCGAGGCTTTTTGATTTTGGTGAAGATCGGTTAAGGGGAAGGGGTAGTTTACCTGCAACGTTTTATGTTTTAACAAGGGTAATTTTTTCTATGACGAACGATAACTGCCGCAAATTCAAACAGAATCAAATAATGTTTTGCATATGTCCCTGAATTATAGAGGACTCAAGGTCTGTTGATTTTGGTAAAGATCAGTTAAGGGGAAGGGGTAGTTTACTTGCAATGTTTTATGTTTTAACAAGATTAGAGTAAGGTACTTAAGTTTGATAAATAAAGTATCCTGAAAAGAAGATCATAATTTTCCACTATAGAAACGTAGATGAAATATCTATAAATGAAGAGGCTAGTTGAAGGGGTAGGGGTAGTTTTCTATAAATGAAAATGATAGTTGAAGGGCGAGGGGATAATTTTTTATTTATATGTCATGTGTACTACATTATCGGCAACAAAGAAATAGTTTATTGTTAAAATTCCTTCCCCGGCTGTTTGGTGTGGTCCAATGTTTTCTACAAAACCAGACGTTTCGGTAGTGCTATCGACTGCCATCATCAGTGAAAATCGAGTACGCTAACGTGAAGTGGTATACGTTAGTGCCCACGGTACTGTGGTTAAGGCTGAAGAAAGAATTAGTTTTTATGTAAATATTTCATTTCGAAAATGATTTTTAAATATAAATCTTAGAACATGGAAGTCGTGTATGGTTCTCCATACCGATTTTAACAAAAGTAAAGTACTTAAAACTTAATTTAAACTTTTCCAAACAATGGTAATTGTTAAAAATAAAATACTTTTGTTGCCTGGCAACCAGGTTTTTCAGTTAGGAGGGAGGGGTAGTTTACCTGCATTTTTGTGTTTTAATAAGAGTAAAATACTTCATTTTAATAAATAAGTGCCCCGAAAATAAAGTAATATTAATCCACTGTAAAATGGTAAATGAGATAATTATAAATGGAGTATGTAGTTGAAGGGGAGAGGGTGTCTTTTTGAAAATTGCTGTGCTGAAATCAAGTAAAGTACGAATATTTAATTATGAAGGATAAAATAACTTACCTTAGAAATTACATATGATAAAAATATTACTCTATGAAAGTGTAAATATTATTAATGGTGGGGATCGGTTGAGGAGGAGGAATGATTTCTGCGTAGTTCAGTTTCTTTATAAGATTAAAGTACCTACGTTTTATAGATAAAGTGACTCGAAAATAACATTATATTAAAGACTGCCCCATAATAATAAAAATATCTATAAATAGTGTAACGTGACCTACGGTAGCACAAGGTTTACAAGTATAAATAACTGAAAAAAAGCTGTATAATAAAAATTATTAAATAGGACATGATAAAACAACACCACTAACTGAATCTGACTTAGACAAGGACAATGACAATGACGAGACCCAATAGATTGGAAAAGGTGATCCAGAGAAAATAGTTAAAGTCACAATATAATAATACCCAAGTGATAATAAGAATCATAGATATAAAAGTACAAAATTAAGTAGGAAAATAAATAGCATGTAAACTGCAGGAAATGTAAAAATAAAATGAAATGTAAGAACAAATATACTGATAACATATAGAAAGAGTGGTAATAAGTAAACTATCAAAAGACAATATAATAAAATAAACTTAAATAACAATAATTAAGTAGGACAATGGTGGTAATTAATGAACCTTGATAGGACCCAGTGATAATAAATACATGAAATATAGAATACAATGTTAGAAGGTGAACACAAAAGTGATAAATAAATAAGAAAGATAATAATCAATAATGAACCATGATATGACCCAGTGTTAATAAATGAACTACATAAAAACGCTAGTTAATAAAGTGAAGTGTAGTCAGAAATAAAGAAATAACTTGTAATAATAGCTTATAAGTAATAACTGGACCCAAATATAATAAATAAACAGCATAAATTATAAGGGACAGTTATAAGTAGTCATAGGCATAGTTTAATGAAATAAGAAAATGTTTGTATATAATATATAACAATGTTTGTAGGAAGCAAACCACTAATAATTGTTTTCCATTATGTTAAGGAAGTTTTTTAGTATAGAATAAGGATGATAAGGGATCCATTGTTTTATTGTTAATGAATAAAGTTTATAAATTTATATTAACCGCTGTTAAAAAATTAAGGATAAAATACTAATATGTTATGCTGAAAACAGGCAAAGGGTGTTAGACACTATATTCTATAAGTGAGATTATAAGGGAATACTAGTACACATCTAATGTTCATTTTTATTACATTTTTCTTTGGTTGTAATTAACCCAAAGGTTATTATGTTGAATATTATGATTAACAGAACCGTTTAAAAACATGTAAGACTTTAGATACAGGCATGGGCCTAAAAGATTTATTAAGTAATTATGTTATGTTATATGATGATTAAAAATAATCAAATGTTATGATTTAGTTACGGTTGTTACAGTAATTATGTTTAGCAGCATTTAAAATTAACAAAAAATGATTATGAACAGTTGTAATGAGTATAGGGGAGGTGAATTATGAACTCTAGGCATTACGCCTATAACTGGTAACCATAAATTTGTGAAATTTAAGACAAAACAATAACCATTGATAAAATAAAGTATATAATCTGGTTAGGTTTCATAATAATAGTGTAGGACACAAAACTGGATAGAAAATAATTAGTTTAAAGATAATTAACAAAAGAAAAACCAAATGAAAATGTATGACTTTGTTATAATTTGAAAAAAGTTAACCTTGTGAGATATCAAAATAATTTATAATCAAAGAGCAAACTAATGGTGTTATTATATTTAAGATTACAGTTAGTATAAGGGAGTTATAATAGTTTAAAGATTTTTAATAATTTGGTACAGAAAAACGTTAGTTTTATATAACAATGTTGTAAATTATGAACCAATGGGAGTTAGTGTTTGGAAGAGAGAAACCATAGTAACGAGTAAATAAGTTGTAGGATTCCATTATTAGATCTTGATGAGTACAGATGTATTAAACCGCAAGGAGTAAAGAAAAGAATTAATTAACCAAAATGTATCAGAATTAATTATGAAATTAGTAAACTAAACTACATAAGTAACACTAACACTAAAATGAATTAAAAAATTACCAGAAGAAATTAAATTGTCCATGAGGAATTGCTGAGGAATCCCAAGTGACGGAATACGAACCATTGGAAGGAAGAAAATATCTCAAACTCATAAATGAATGACGGAATCTTCAATAACAAGGAAGACTGATGAAAAATAAACACCTTAACCAAATAATTAAGAAAAAAGAAGAATAAAATTAACAGAAAAACACAAGAAAGGACAATCAGCAATATTCGTGAGAAATATTACCCGGATAGCAGAGACAGAGGATTGTTAAGAATATTTTAAAATACGACTTAACAGTAAAACACACAAGAAAATCAAACAATAAGTGAAAGGACACTTTCAACTTCATTTATCACTTTTTAACAAACACTTGAACTTTCTTTTATTTGATGAACACCTCAAATTGAAGTACTATCTCAATCTAACATTGATTCCTTAAGTGAATATATTTTAAAACGTAAAATTTACTAAACTCAAATAACCTCCAAACGCTAAATCCAGTAGCTATAATTTTAGTACGTAGGCTTTCATGGCCGGTGTCATTATAATTATCTAAAACTTCCGGGCTGAAAGGCCGTGGTCGAATGATTGATCTTCTACAGCTAGACGTTTCGGCCACACCACCGGTGGCCATCTTCAGTAGCAAAAAAAAAGTGTTCGAAATAGATGGTACGCCGAACACGTCTCCCAATGAACTGGGAACAAGCAACTTCCCAGTTCATTGCTTGTTGCTTGTTCCCAGTTCATTGAGAGACGTGTTCGGCGTACCATCTATTTCGAACACTTTTTTTTCCTTTGCTACTGAAGATGGCCACCGGTGGTGTGGCCGAAACGTCTAGCTGTAGAAGATCAAGCATTCGACCACGGCCTTACAGCCCGGAAGTTTTAGATAATTATAACCAGTAGCTATAGTTTACCACTGTAATTATAAGTATATCACATGTTCTAGTTTATTTATATGGTATTTGTAAAATTTTGTACTTTTATTAGTCTATTGAACCACATTTTCTGTAGTCACAAGAACTTCGACCTGAGATTATAAATAAACGAAAAAATCAACTCCATAACGCTAGTCTCTATAGCAACGGCGGGACAGAATAGCCAACCGCTAATAATTAGACATGTCGGCGCAAAATAAGATATATAATTTGAAAGAAATTGTAATAAGAAAAAACCAATTGATAATTGTTAATAAACCTAATAGACGCATTGAACTGTATGTTTGATTTTATTTAACTAATCTTTAAAAATTGAGTACTCACTTATAAAAAATTAAACTTTACAATTTTGGTTTACTATAAAGAGTTGGCCAACCCGATGTTGAGATTCGAAAATACGAATTTGAACGTCCGAACTGGTGAGTAGACACTCTCCACTCGTAAGTATTTTAACGAGCAAGATCTCGTGTGGTTACAATAGTGAAAATAGTTTGAGGGTAGGCGATATTTTTTAGAAAGTATCGAACCGAATTTAAGTGAATGATTTTAAATATAAATCTTAGAACATGAAAGTCATGTATGGTTCTCCATATCGATATTTTCTTTCAGTTGTGACAATCTTCGCTTTGTATAAAAAATTTGTATGTTAGGTAGTCTATTACGTGAGGAATTTTCTGCCGGTTTTGAGTTAGTGTTCATGGATCCTTCTGATTTTTTTGCAAAATCTTCATAAAGGGTTATAAAATAAAGTTAAAGAAATTTTCTGGCCTGCTCTTAAATTTAGGGGTTGTTTTCACTCATTTTTCGAGGGTGAAAAAACAAAATTTAATTAACCCCGGGACCCGATAGAGAATTAAATTCTAAGCAAAACGTTGGTATACACTTTTTTGAAAAAATGGGTTATTTGCGATTTACAAGGATTCAAAGTTTACCAAAAAAAAACGCGTTTTTTTAAATTAATCTGCAAATAACTCAAAAACGACGCCATTTTGCGAAAAACATTTGTATAACTCAAACTTAAAGCTTATTAGCAGGCAAACAGTTTCCACATTGTTTGGTTTCCTTATGTCAAATGGTTCTCGAGACACAGCCAAAACAAGATGGCGATTCACCGGTTTTTGATCACATTACGTGCTTAAAGCTGATATATCTCGGTAAATATTGTTCGATCGTAACCAAATTAGTATCAAATAAAAGATCTGTTAATTTCCTAAACACTTTGGGTTAATTACTTGTGTAGCTTAAAATATTAGAAAGTTCACGTAGTCCTTCAGTCTTCGACTGGTTTGTACCCTCCCCGCATATACCCGTGCTGCGTGTGGTACTGAGACTCTCACAGGTATATGGGACCTACAGTTTAACGCCGGATATTAGGAAGTTATGTAGGAAAATATCATAATTTCTGCAAATGTTTTCCAAATAAATTTAAAAAGAGACGTCCGCCATTTTGTCAAATATGCATATTAAGCCAAGATACTGTAGTTTTCGGTTGTCTATATTAGCAATGTCCTCAATTTTTTGAACCATATATGTATTGCTGTACAGTAACACGTAACGTTTTAAGAAAATTAAAGTTTTTGGATTTTCGGCAAAGCTCGGTTTTTTATTAAATATCTCATTAACGATACGTTTTATCAAAAAATTGTTATGAATCAAAAACAAAGCTTATAGAAAAATAAAACTTTTCAATTTTGTTTCATTCCTTTATGACTAAACCTCGTTGAGTTAAAGCAGTTTGAATGTGTATTTTGCCGACATCGTGTAAAACATTTTTGACTTATAGGCCAAATATCTAGTATACATTTGGGTTTTTTACTATAGCGCATAGGACAATAGTTGTAACTCTTTAAATTTCCTACAAAATTCATTTTTATTGAAATTGTTTTCCTAAATATTGACCGTGTTATGACCAAAAATGTAAACGCGCTCCAACAGTTAGATTTTGTTATTGTACGTTATATATGTTCGGGTGCGGTCCTGAGAGCCTATAAATTTATACTAAACTAAACTTTTTTCAAATTGACAATAGAATTAAGTATTATTTTTTATTCTTTTGACGTCTATTTAAAACAAAACAATATCTGTTGAAATTTGTCACTGTCTGTACTTCTGGTTCGTTATATCAATCGAATATTTAATTTAAAAAAATAATATAATGTTTATGGTTCAAATTTCCTTTGATTAAATTTTATAAGTATGGATGAAACATATTTTTTTCGACTGAATTTTGAACTTTTGAATTTTGAATGTGCCCAATTTCAGGACTTCAAAGTACATGCTCGCTTTGTTTCACGTTTTCAACCCTTTCTAGTCTAACCCTTGCGTCGGATGTATTCCTTGACATAAAAATCGTAATCAGCACCCCTAAAAAACTATAGGTACTCACTTTCGAGGCTTTGACCGGCATTCTCGCGAAGTTTAATACTTACACCCCCGTGATTATAGTCTGTTTCAACCCTTTAAAAACTACGCTTGCGTCGAATATAATTTTGGACGTCAGAGTCGTAATCAGCATCCCAAAAATCTTATAAGTACCTAATTTTAGGGCTTCAAAATACATTCTCGCGTCGTTTCATATTTTCAACCTTTTAGGGGTAGTTTTCAACCCTTTAGGAGTGAGAGCGGGCCAACATTTTTCCCTAACTTTGTTCTAGAACCTTTTAGTTAGCAATTGCAAAAGGAATCAAAAAATTACATGGACACTAACTCAAAATCGGCAGATAGGCCCTCTGCCATGCCTCACGTAATAGACTAAGGCTGGTCTCATAATTTCGTCTCCTCAGTCGGTGCGCTCTAAATTCAGGGACGGTTTCGAACCCGCGATTCGAAACTATAGTAGCTACCTACGTTGCCTGGTGCAAAATCGAATCGATCGATGAATTTTTAATTTCATCATTAACGACTTTTGAGGAGTTGTGTAGTTTACTGTATATAAATTTGTAGTTAGCCTTAGTATCGGGGTAAAGGGCCCGCATACGTCTGTATACCTAATTGCGAATGCAGTAGCCGATACAAAGGACTGATTGGAGCGTAAGTAGACACTTAACTCCGTCAGTGTGTACACAGTATTACACCCTCGAGTGACATTCGTGGTGCGCCCTGTCTATAACGTCAAACGGCGCTCCGATAATGAACACATATTTAATGTGGTAACCGCGTTCGCTTCATCAAGGACATGGTTAATTTAGTTAGTATGCCTAAGTCAACTAATACTGTAGGCCTACATGCTTGTCCTTAAGCTATTTAAGGCAACTCCGCGTTTCGACGAAAATACCATACATCAGCTGATTTTTTCGCTGACGATTTTTTCCTTGTTCATACAGATACCGCCATTGTAGAGAGGTGAAACAAGAGGTTTAACCAAGTTTTTAATCTTCCTCCTTTCTTACTGTTCCATCCGAATCTTAAGCGCAGTTCAGGCAGGAACAAAGAATGTCAAAACACCAAACATCTAAGCGAGAATTCTACTGAGTTACCGTGGAACAGAAACGAGATGGGTTAAACGAGACAAGAGTTAAAGTAAGGAACTCGTGTAAATATATTTATCCAATTGTTTATCTTTGTATAGTTATTTTGGTATATTAGGTAAAATTTTAAGCTTATCCGTTGTTTCCTCAAACAAATAATTTTAAATCTATTATTTAATTAAACAATTTTAATTAATTAGTTTTTATACACTCAAGTACAACAAGTTATAGAGAGAAGTTACGTTATTATCTCGTATGATATTTTTATTCATCGTGTTAAACTGTAATCCGATGTTTCTTGCAACCGTGTCACAAGAAACTATTGTTTACATTCTCAGCTGTTTTGATGTTTATATTGTCAATTAGCTGTCACCCGCGCCTTCGCACGCAAATATTTGACTTTTAGTAAGTATTTTAATATAATTTTTATTGTCTATGTCTATATGCCGTTCTGTCAACTCGTATAACAATTTTGTATTCCTTAGTCAAATTCTCTCCAAAGCTGTTTTCAGCACTTGTACTATTTTAGCTTGTACTAAATTATTACGTTGGTGCAACAGCCTTTGGAGATTTAAAAGTACCCGTTTATAAAGCCTGTGGAAGATATTTATAAAGCACCTGTTAAATCAAAAACTCTAAATTCATTATTTTAAGTGTTACTGTGTTAGAAGTATTGTATAACACATTAAACGTTATGTTTTCCTCAACCATGGCTTTTATATATTTTCCTCAACATATTTATTTTGGCAGTAAACTAAAAACCAAAAACCGTTGTCACCTAACCTCACAAATGAAAGCTACACGTATTTTCGCTTTACATTAAGTATAATACAATTTACAATTAGTACACTTCTTTTCCACATCGTAATATATCAATGCAATCCCATATTATATAAAACATCAAAAATGTACTGCAAGAATGGATAAATGTACAGTTCCGATGGCGCTATAAACGTTTTGTTTATTTACTTATTACTATGGTAATTAATTCTGGTCTCCATGGTGTTGTTGACATCTTTAGTAGTAGTGTTTAATATATTTCTTTACTTATTCATTGCATCATCAAAATACGTATAAACATAAATTTTACAATCGTTTAAGAAAATTACAAAATATATAGACGTATCTGTATACAAAATTACAAAACATATTGATACAATCGCATAGTAAAAACATTAAAAACTGCAGGAACGGATAAAGGTACAGTCCGATCCAGCTAAATATCATTTGTTTATTTACTTGTTACTATGGTAATTAATTCTGGTCTTCATGGTGTTGATGACATATTTATACGCGTCAACGAAAAGGCATAATTAAAAGGACCTAAATCGTGCGAATGGGGCAAAATATCAATTTCCAAGTTAGACGGTATTTTTCGCCTTGTGTCAAAGGTTACCTGTGCAAAATTTGGTGGCAGTCGGTGTAACGGTGTGCATTTGTATTCAGTACCCATAAATACTCAGACTTTGAGTTTTATATATATGTATAGATTTAGGTGCTTTCCCAATAACTCTACCTGCATTACTTTTTCGATGTTTTGAGTCGCGATAGTATCGATACACCACGCAGTATAGAAGAAGAAATGTACCAATTATAAATAATATTTTTATTGATGAATATAACGCAAAAATGCGTAATTTATTAATGCATGAGTTTAGGGAAGAATGTTTAAGTTTAATTTATTCCTTTAAAAACCTCATGGTTGGGAAAATAAAACGTTTAGTAAGTAAATATAATGATTTTAACAGGTAAAGACATTTGGTGGCAATCTCATTACGCATAAAAAACGCAACTAAAGGCAATCTGAACTAAGTATTGTTGTGACATTCAAGTGTTTTCTCATTAATCCATAAACATGTGGAATATGTTTATGAATTACATTTAATATGTTGTCCACAATGGATGAATTTTATTACTGTGGAAACATATTTAAACCTAACCTAACTAGCCTAAGCTTACGAACGAAAACATTGTTTTTTGCAGACGCGTTGAAGTTAAAACAGAATACATGTAATTTTTTCCATATGCGAGTAAAACAGAATACATACAATAAACGTCTTTATGGGTTGTATTGTAACCGCGTTCACAGTATACATAAACATCTGAAAACACTCTAAATGTAGTATGGAACTAAAGAAAAACGACAACCTCAAATAGATTTTGGTGACAAAAATACACGTTAAAAAATTTTCCGTTCAAAGCGAAAAGCCTGTTGTGTCACAAAAGGAAGATGTGTATAGTAACGTGCCTTACTCGAGTACTTCCTTTTTTGTAATTTATACAAAAAAGAGTACTATTTCAAAGTTTTTTTATTTTATTTTTTTTTTTAAGTATATTGGTTTTATAAGTACTTTTATTCGAGTCTTAACCTGTTAACAATATATTTTCTTACTACAGACGCCTTGTAATATTGTTAGAAACGCTTCGCTAAAAAATATATGACAATGAAAAAAGATTACAACAGAAAAACAAACAACCTTATAACATAAACCAATAAATTAATACGCTTTTTATTATTTTTCTAAAATTGTGACATTCATTACATATCTATTCCGACTACTGCATAATGAAAATATCGAAAATTACTGCACGCACGATTATTGGGAAAGTACCTAAATTTATTTATTCATTAATTGATCTTGTTGCGTTAGATATTTTCTCTTTGTCCGTAGACAGGTCCTGATGGTGATAATATATATTGCAAAAACGTCGACACAAATAATGTAATATTTGTGTTATACTTATTGGCCGATCCTCGCTAAACCTTCCATCGTTAATATTTATTCATTTATGGTTTCACTTGTTGTAATAATACTGTTAACGATATTTAAGCTTTAAGCTAATCGTGTATTTTCAGTGCTTTTTTAATCAGTTTTAATTGTTATTTAATTAGACTTAGATTTTGCGTTTCTACATACTAGTATTTACTCGGGCGTTTATTTTGAGACGTACCTAATTAATTTAACGTTTTGAATGTTTGTCAATTGACCTTTACTATTATAAAAACAAGTATTTATATATTAAACTGTATTCTGAAGAAGAATCTAATTGTATTCAGTTGATAACAATTGAAGAGACAGAGAGAGAGTATGGTGTGTGTGTGTGTGTGTGTGTGTATTTGTGTGTTTAGGCTAAACACACGCCTACAAATTAGACAGGCGTCTTAATTATTGGTTTACAACAATACTTTCCTTTCTTAGAAAAATACCGTTACCAAGGATATGAATATTTCATTTCAAATCAGTTAGTGCCGAATCCAGATGAATTTATGTCGAGCAATATTTAAATTATTATATAGCGCTTGTAATTCATAATTCAGGATCCGTTCGAGACCCAACAGCGACAGGTAATATTACATACCAAGCCTACTATATAACACAAACCATACTACTGTATTAAATCGTATTGTAACGTATTGGTGTATTCGTGAAAGGTAATGACTTCTCGCCGGTATTGCAGTAAGAAAACATACTGCTTCTATACTGTGATGTCTGTAATAATTTAATCGCGTCGTACAAAACACTGACAATGATAATATGAACAGCTCCTACTAATGCAATTTGTTACGTTCATTTACAGTGAGTGTGCCCCTCTTCTGTACATATACTTACTACTTACATAATTTATTTTGAAAGCGATTTGCTAGCATAAAATCTTAGTGATACACTGTTAAAGTCGGTAACAGTGAAACGTTATTTATACAGCTCTATTTGTGTGTTGTTTCAGAAGTCTCAGCTGTCTGATTTGACGGCCCCGTATGGAATCTCGACGAATTTTGAATTTTGAACTGCAAGCGTTGTGTAATAATTTGAATGCATCTGGAGGAGGGGCTCGATGATGGGGACCCCAGGCGCCCAAAGAGGCGTCCACCGCTAACTAAGCGGGGGCGTGCGATGAAGGGGACCCTGGGCGCCCCGGAGAGTCTACACGCGCTAGAGCTACATACAGTAAAACGAGCAAAACAATTTTTAAAAAGAACTGTAAAAAAAACACAAAATAAAGTTAATTAAAAAGTCAAACAACAGTATTACTTATTTTCTGTTTCGCTTGCATGATTTTGAATGCAGCCCAAAGGACCAAATATGATGACGTCTATATACCAACAAAAAAATTTAATATGTGTTCAGTGACACTCTGGAGAAGAAATGAATGATTTCGTATCAGATTCGTCAAAAGTAGACCAGCCGTTAACTATCCCAAAGAAGCAAACTTCTACCCATCAGGTGTCGAGGTTTTCTATAGAGAACACCCATCTTGTCCTACCTCGGGGCAGTTCTCTAGACCAAACCCACACTGCTCCTCTCCTTTCTACACTTTCTTTAATACTGTCTTCCCACTTCAGTCTAGGTCTTCCTGTTCTCCTTCTACCTTCCGGAATTGCTTCCCACGCTCTTCTATGGTATCGTCGGTCTTCCATTCTACATACTTGACCAAACCATCTCAACTGTAAGCTTCATATCATATCAATTGGAGGGATCACCCCGAGACTCCTGCGGACAGTGAGGCTCGTGTTCTGTCCAATCTTGTTTATTTTCTAAACGTCTAAGAAATTTCATTTCTATTGCTTGAGTTTTGCTTTAATGTCTTCCGTTCAAGGTCCATGACTAACAACCAAAGATCGTTGATGGAATATATACAGATTTGTTGACTGCCAGTTTTGTCTCCTTAGCAGTTTTCCATTTCCCCAGAAACTTTTGTTTTATGGCTTCATACATTCTGATACCTGCCGAAAAGCTGGAATCTCTGTTTTAATCCTGCCATCCTTGCTAAAACACTGCACATAAATATTTGAAGGAGCTCGAATGTCACCAGTTGTAAACAATTATGTATTATGTCGTGTCTTTTGTCTGCTTATTATTATTGTTTTTGTTTTTTAGAACTAATGGTCATGTTTTCCTTACGCATACCTTCTTCACACATATTCATATTGTGCTGTAGATTCTGTTCTGAGCAAATGATCACAACGGTATTTTCAACAAAAGCGAGATTAGTAAATTAGTAAATAACACATAAACTCCAATTCCCCAGCTTAAATTGTTTACTTTTTGGTGGTTCACTGCCTTTGCTGACAGTATTCACCAGTACAAGAAAAAAACATCCTGTTAGACAACAAAAAGAGAGGTAAACTTGATTTTATAAGGCCAGGCTCAACATTTACTTCTAGTGTCTGCACAAAGCCTCCCTTGTCAAAAGCCCTCTCCAAGATGGACAAAACAAGTTGGGAAAGCAAGGTAGACTTCTCTGTCAAACTCCAAACTTTTTCCACAATCTGTCTAAGCTTGAAGATATGGTCTTGAGTGCTCCTTCCCACTCTAAAACCACGTTGGCCCTTTCTTCCAGCTGTTGCTCCAGTTGATATCTGAGTATATCTTGGTTAGGTCACCGAGGAGTGATGTTCATCTGCGATTCCCACATTCTCTGTTATCTCCTTTTTCCCTTTTTAAAGATAGGTAGGATCTTTTGGTATATTTGCTACTTCCCAGTCCTTTGCCTTTCCTTTGCTACTTCTTGCCTTTCCAGGCGTTGGTTATTATCTTACGTAAAACGCTTCGCCTAGAGTGTCCATATATTTGACCATCTCTGGACCAATGTTATCATCCCTGTGCCCTTCCCATTCTTCACCTTTTCAATGGGCTCTCTCACCTTATCCAGTGATATCCCATCTTCTTTCCTTTCACTGGCTTCTTCTAAAGTCTTCCTGTTTCTTGCGCAGGCTGCAGATTACCCTATAGGAATTCATGGAAGTATTCCTTCTGACGGTCCATTATTTTATCTTTTTCACTGATCAGGTTTCTACTTTATCACTATAAACTTAGTAGGGCACTGCTTTTCTTTCCTTTAGGTTTGTTTTATTAATCCGGTAGAAGAGTTTTATATTTTGTCTATAACTGCTTTCTGTAAAATGTCTTAACTCTTCCCAGGTCTTCCTTGTTGCTTTCTTGACACATTTTCTTCAGCGGCCATGGCGTAGTGGCTAGAGTGTGGAGCTGCTACGCTGTCGGGGCGTGTTCCATTCCCGCCGGGGTCATACCGATCAGATCCATAGTTAAATAAACTCTAGGACCCATATGTCTGTGAAAGAAACTGTAACACACGCACCACGGGTATATTCTGACAGGGTACAAACCAGTCGAAAGACAGAAGACTCAGAAACAAAACCCTTTCCGTTGTTGAACTTACTTTTTTCTTTACATGTTTGGTAATCCTCTCTGTCCTTTGTACTAAGATATTTTTCAAAAGTTTCTTTCTTTTTCGCGACTTCCTCTTTCACTTGATCTGACCACCATTCTGCATGTTTCTTTCTTATTTCTCCTACCCTTGAGCTACCGCAGCAGTCTCTCGCCCCTCCTAGTACTGAGTTCCCGAAGCACTTCCAGCTTTGCTCCAAATCATCGCTTTCTTCAACATCGGCTAATTTTTCTTGAATCTTGTCTTTAAACCTATTTTCTGTTCATTGTCCTTCAGCTTGTAGCTCTTGACGTTTTTACTGATCTTTTCTTTTCTACGTTCTGTTTCAGTTTGATATTATTTTCAGTTGTTTTTCGATTACTAACAAGCGATGGTCACTGCCAAACTCTGGACCCATTTTCACTCTGTCTCTTTTCTATCTAGGTATTTGATGATTTACAGTGGCATTGTCAGTAACAGACTTTTCATTCCCACTTGGTTCCACTCTCGTCCACTTATCAATTTCTGCATGCGAAAATTCTGAGTTTGCCATAACAGTATTGTTAGCTATCCAAAGATTCAATAATTGTTAATATGCGCAGATTTAGCTAATGCATAAACATTAATGAAACTTAACCAAGAAAAGAGGAAGGCACTACGTCTGAGTTTGATCGCAAATGATAAATGTACTGACCATTACTAAGAACTATGGTATGATCCTAATGTTCCCCAGGAACTTGCAGAAGACGTAAAAGAATATACAAGTGTAGATTCAATAAGATTTGAGTAACTAGAAAGGGCACTTCCATTCATGAAGAATCGGAAGGCAGCTGGTTTGAATGGATAAACTTAGAACTGCTGAACTACTCTAGTTCGTTATTTTAAGTTTAGACTGCTTTATTTGCTGAATGAGTGCTGGGCGAGGTGCAGGATCCCGGATGAATGGATAGTAACCAAGGTTACATAACATTCTCAGCTGTTAGACCTTATCAATTTTTACTTTCTCAGCTGGTGCAGCCTTATAAACGTTGCGTTTCTCGTTAACATTTCTATTCTCAGACCAACTGATGAACAAACAAGACAACTATAATACCGCAGACAAAGCGTATTTCATCAATAAGTACAGAAACGCCAAAAACCAAGTAACAAAAACTTCCTTACACATAGCCTTCAATAAAACTTGCCGAAAACACAACATCATACCAACACACGCACAAGTTACAATAAAACAAAGCACACATACAGCACTTCAAACTAAACGAAAATTAGAACAATAAAAAAAACCTAAATAACATAATCAATTATTTATACCATAAAAAAGACACACTCAACAGACAGGCATACAACTTACACATGAAACTTACACAAATATTACACCACACAGAACTTGAAAATGTAATACAACACACATAAGACAACATAGAAAAACTCAAACTGACAATACAAGATCGCCACAACAAAAAAATAACGAACCTCACAAAACGCGCAATAGAATCGATCCCTGAACCGGCACACAAATTCCACACACGCACAGTAAATACAACTAACATTAATTTCACAACAGGTGAAATGGATTTATTAAACAAAGGACTGAAACATAATTTGAATAACAATACAACTAACAAAAAAAACCACAATAGACACATACGTGACATAATCATAGACACAGAAACAGCTGTACAAAACACGCATATTAATGGTCACGACATAAAACGTAAGCTCCAACGCACACATATACAACCAAAAAGACACAGCAACGAAATAAAAACGCTTAACAATGTAAAACAAAAGTTGCATGAACACAACATAACAATATTAAAAGCTGATAAAGGGAACATAAACGTCATAATAGACAAACATCAACTAAACACTAAAATTGAAAATTTCTTCAACGAAAATAATATAACGGAAATAAAAAAGACCCCACACCAAAATTTCAAAAACAGATTAACAAATTTATAAATAACACAAAACATATAATCAAACCTGAAAGGACCAAGTACCTTAAACAAATAAAACCTAACCCCCCTATACTAAATGCATTACCAAAAATACACAAACCTAACATTCCCATCAGACCATTAATAAACAACACACAAGCTCCCTCCCACAAAATCGCCAAACACCTAGACAAAATAATCAGAGAAAACATTAATCTCAGTAACAACACATCTATCAAAAACAACATCGACCTAGTTAAGAAAACTGAACACATCCATATCCCACACAACTCAACACTAGCATCATTCGATATAACCAATTTATACACCAATGTCCCAATTCAAGAAACCATACAAACACTAGAACAATTACTCAGACAAAACAACACACCTGAAACACACATACAAGAGATCATCACACTTACCAAATTAATAACTAAACAAAATTACTTTACATACAATAACAAGATATACACACAAACAGACGGTCTCCCGATAGGATACCCCATATCAGGAATACTAGCAGAAATATATATACACAACATAGAACAGAACCACATAATTAACAACAACAAATACACCAACAAAATCATTTACTGGCACAGGTATGTAGATGACATATTACTCCTATTCAAAGGCAACACAAGACAAGTTGAAAACTTCCACAAATACATAAACACAATACACCACAAATTAAAATTTACACTGGAAATTGAACAAAACAATAGTATAAATTTTTTAGACCTAACAATTAACAAAACTAACAATACACACACGTACAAAATATACAGGAAACCTACCACAACCGACATGGTTATACACAACACATCAAACCACCCAACACAACATAAACATGCGGCCTTCAACCATATGCTCCATAGACTAACTAAAATACCCTAAGTAAACATGATCACACTGACGAACTCAACACAATCAAATACATAGCAATGAAAAACGGATACAACCCCAATTTAATAAACCAACTACACAAACGCATCAAAAACAAAAACAACAAAACACAAAATACCATCAACACACAACACAATAAATACATCACACTCACATACCATAACTCCAACACACACAAACTTGCCAACACATTCAGAAAACACAAGTACAAAAAAGCATACAGAACTAACAATACCATAAAAAAACACATCAACGATACAAACAAGGGCATAGACAAATACAATAGAACAGGTGTTTACAAATTAAATTATAATAACTGCAATTGTTTCTACATAGGCCAGACAGGAAGATCTTTTTCATCCCGTTACTCTGAACACTTAAAGGCCTTATCCAACAACAATATACATTCTGCATTTACCACACACATACACACACATAACCATAGCTACACCAACATAGATACGAATCTTGAAATTTTACACTACTTACCCAAAGGTCGAAAACTCAACACAGCTGAACAATATGAAATATACAAACACCACACAACACAACCAAACAACATACTTAACGACCAATTACAATATAAATCACATACACTTTTCGACACAATTATACAACAAACAAACAATAATTTGGATCCCCGCGCCAATCCCCTTCCTCTACACACCACCCCCACCATACCTTCCAAGCAATAACCGTTACAAAGTATTGGTAGTCTGTTTCTAAGCTGAAGAAGGCGAACACGACGCCGAAACACGTTCTACGGAAAAAGACAAGTAAGTTTCACAAGAGAAAGTTTCATTATTATATAAAGTTATCTTTATGTTTATCTTCTTTAGTTCTTCATTTTTTGCGTTGTAGGCTCCTTTCTGAGCCTATTGCTATTGCCATTTCTTCTGCATACAAAAATTCTGTTTGGTTACTTCTTTCATTCCCTAATAACCTACACTGTGTAGTTTCATTTTCTGGTTCACGTTCTTTATTACTGCATCTACTAGAGCTAAAAACAGTTGAGGGTTAGCTCACTCCCTTACTTCAGTTCCTTCTTTGATCCAGACTCTTGAAGATTCTTCGTTTAAGTCCATACAGTATTAAGTGTTCTTTTATTTATTATTAACATTTGTTAATTAAACTTGTTAAGTAACGGAAGTTACACACACCTCTCTTCCCAACTCTGTAACAGTCGCATTGTTTGAAGCTGGTATTCCGAATACTCAGACTGTTTTTACATCGCTACATTTCCTTTTTAATGTATAACCAGAAGTCGTATACTAAAATTTTAATCAGTTTAAATTGAAGTTTTGATAGCAAAAACTAATAAAACAGGACGTTTACAATAAATATAGAATCGTTTTTGACATCCATACCAAGCAATTATAAAAAAGTCACCAATATTTACAAAAGCGTTTCACACCGCGAACCGATACTGTTACTGCTTACTGGTGTATTGGACTTACACCAATCCAGCAACCTTGAAGTATCTATATACCCTTAACGCAACATCTTGTACTTTCGCGGATAGCACAAAGTACAACATTAGCGCAGTAACTCAATAGGAATTTTTACTTCCATGTTCCATAAGGAAATGGAAGCATGGTCATGGCGAAAAAATCGTGTTCGAGATAACGGCAGATTCTGATTGTACTACCATAAAAAATATCGGTATGGAGAACCATACATGACTTCCATATTCTAAGATTTATATTTAAAATCATTTTCGAAATGAAATATTACCATAGAAACTACTTCCTTCTACTTACTGCTTCAGCCTTAACCACAGTACTGTGGTCACTAACGTATACCACCTCACGTTATCGCACTCGATTTTCACTGATGATGGAAGTCGATGGCATTGCCGAAACGTCTGGTTTTGTAGAAAACATTGGACTACGGCCAAATATCCCGGGAAGGAATTTTAACAAAAAATTCTTCTTTGTTGCCGATAACGTTGTCACATATATAAAAAATATGCATAAAATTAATGGCTTTTATAAGTTAATGATTGATCTCCATTAAGTAGTGCTCAAGTTTCCAAAGTTTTAATATTATGATGTCCGTAATTAAAACATCAGAGCAGGTTTAGTGTGTATGAGGGTACACCGTGGACACAAATTTTCAACATTTCCTATTGAGCGTTGCTCAGAGTAAAGTTGCGAATCTACAGTGTACGTTTCACAGAAAAAATACGCGGAAAAGAAAGAGCTCTCCGAAGTCACTCATGGACCCTCAGAATCTTGCAGAGGGTTCATTCCCTAAAGACGAAAAGTCTGTCTATGAATCGTTCCTCTGTAAACACGTGCAGTTACACTGCCCAGCGATCCACAGGAAGCAAATCGCTATCCACGCTGGACACTTTTTCGGCTTGCACGCGTTATGTTGGTATGGGTTTCGGCACTTTCCATTTAAAAAGCGTGCAAATGTAAGAAAATAAACATGAATGAGGCCAGAAATAACGCGAATATTGTGTGTGTGTGTGTGTGTGTGTGTTCCCTGCCTTTTTATTGCGGTAGTCATAATAATAAAATGGAAACGTAAACATTACATAACTGAGATATGCTTGCCTGCCACGAACGATATATTTTCTCTTATACATGATTTACATTAAAATGAAAAACTTATAATTTTATTGCCTGGCAACAAAATTATTTTATTTTTAACAATTACCATTGTTTGAAAAAGTTTAAAAGAATTTTCAAGTACTTTACTGTTGTTAAAACGTAAAAGGTTGCAGGTAAACAACCCCTTCCCCTTAACCGATCTTCACCAAAATCAAAAGGCCTTGAGTTCTCTACAATTTAGGGGTGCATGAAAAAAATTATTTGATTCTGTTTGAATTTGCGGCTGTTATCGTTTGCCATAGAAAATACCCTTGTTAAAACATAAAACGTTGCAGGTAAACTACCCTTTTCCCTTAACCGATCTTCACCAAAAACAATAGGTCTTGAGAACTCCATAATTCAGGCCCGTATGCGAAACATTATTTGATTCTGTTTGAATTTGCAGCTGTTATCGTTTGCCAAAAAAAATTACCCTTGATAAAAAAAACCGTTGCTGGTAAACTACCCTTTTCCCTCAACCGATCTTCACCAAAAACAATAGGTCGTGAGTACTCTACAAATCAGGGCTGTATGCAAAACATTATTTGATTCTGTTTGAATTTGCGGCTGTTATCGTTTGCCATAGAAAAAAAATCTATAGACACACAGACAGACACACACACAGACACTTTTCGAAAAACGACTTTTTTAATGTTTTGAGTGTAGTACAATCAGAATGTGCAATAATCTCGAACACGATTTTTTTTGCCATCACCATACTTCCATTTCCTTAAGGAATATGGAAGTAACATGAAAAAAAGTCATTTTTCGAAGTGTCTCTGTGTGTGTGTCTGTGTGTAGAATTTTTTTTTATGCCAAACGATAACAGTCGCAAATTCAAACAGAATCAAATAATTTTTTGCATACAGCTCTGAATTGTAGAGGACTCAAGGCCTATTGTTTTTGGTGAAGATCGGTTAAGAGAAAGGGGTAGTTTACATGCAACGTTTTACGTTTTAACAAGAGTAAAGTGCTTAATTTTGATAAATAAAGTATCCTGAAAAGAAGGTCATGATAATCAACTGTAGAAAGGTAGATGAAATATCTATAAATGAAAAGGGTAATTGAATAAAGGAGGGGTTTTTTTTTATAAATTAAAATGGTTGTTCATGATGGAGGAGGTAAATTTTTATAAGTTTTATATGTGTACTACGTTATTGACAACAAAGAAGTAGTTTCTATGGAAACATTTCCTTTCACTTGAACAAAATTCAATATTTTTCATTTTAATATAAATCACGTATGAGTGAAAATATATCGTTCCTGGCAGGCAAGAATATCTCAATTATGTAATGTTTACTTTTCCAAAGTTTTATTATTACTTCCATATTCCTTAAGGAAATCGAAGTATGGTGATGGCAAAAAAAATCGTGTTCGAGATTATTGCAGATGTTTATTTTCTTGTGGCGATATTAATAACATTTTTATTTTTTAATTGGCACTATCTTCTTTCCTTCTTTATCAGTACTGCTTAATCTTCATTATTTATTTATTTTTTAATTTATCGCCTCACACGTTGGTTCGCCAATTTGTAACAACGATTTTATTGTTACGTGATGAGGGAACGTAAATTATATACGCCGCACGTTGGAAGCGTCAATTTGTAACAACGAGTATGTTACGTCCTTTTTTAATTTAATTTAAGCCTCACCCTGGAGTCGTCAATTTGTAACAGTAATAAATAAATGAGATGAAGTCTCGCGAGTAAACAATATAACAATTTGTGTTGAGATACGAGTTCTTATGCTCCACGTAGCATGAGTCAAAATTTTACAAATTCAATATATATGAATTAAAATTATTCAACCACACCGTTGTTGTTGTTGTCAATCTGTAACCATTAATATGATATGTTGAACGGCGAATTATTTTGTATTCTGCCGCTCGCTCCCACTATACGTGTAGTTCCAATGACGTCACCCACAGTTGCCAACCGTTGTTCCGTCCGCTGTTCTATGTTAACTTATTTTTTAAATGAAACAGCAATAATAATGACGCAAATATAACACCAAACATATATCTTTATAGAAACCATTTATTCAGTGAAGCATTGGTTAATTATTTCTCGTTTTCTTTTTACGGTGATTACAATTGTGGCAAAATTATGCGTCTTCTTTACCAGTTGGTACAGTAGTTGTAAATATTATTCAGTAGTCAGCCAGGCCAAAATAACGACGACGTTTATTATTTCTATTAAAATAAATTATCTCAGGGCGTATCTGGTTTGGGGATTACGTTTAAACAAATAATACTATTCTTTAAATAAAAATACAAATTTCACAGTACAAGGATATTACAAGGTTTTGGTGTGTAAAGTGCAACTTGGCAGTCGTGTATTGGTCGCTTGTTATTAGAGATTATGACCAGTTTATGTGCTTATTAGTTATCGTTAAAGGTTCTTATGGTGTTCAAAAAGGTGTAAAGCTCAATTCGTGTTATTTGTGAGTGTTCTTTAGTGTTGGTGTGATATAGTGTCTGTAGTTTTATTTTGTTTAAATTCCTAGAAAGTCGTGTACACAAATGTTGGGTTTGACACATAAGATAATAAATTGTTCAAATTCACCAAATCCTCTTCCTTAAATGATTCTAGGACGAAGATAGGGTCCACGTCTTCTTCGGTTCTTCTCCCTGGATCTCAATTCTTCTATATTAAATGCTGGATGTTCTTCTCTTGATTAAAATATTTTGTATTATGTATGTCGATTTGTTTTACTAAGTCTGGTACGTGTTTTCACAGTTTAAAGTATAATTATATAAGACGTTTTACTAACGCGTCTGTATTCAATGACCGTTGTTAAAGAAGTCCTCTTTTATTTATCTGAAATTTTTGGTTGCTAAGGTAAAACTTGAAATCTGGTTGGTTGATTCAGATATACATTGTCATACAAATTCATTATTTCAATGTCTGAATTTGTTCAAAACTTTTAAATTAGTATTACTTTTCTGTATTGATTGGGAATTTAAAACTACTAGCATCATTATTTTGGTCTTTACATTTGTGACATTTAGACACTAAACATGCCTACTTTTACTTAAGAAATACATATGTTACATTTTTGCTATTTGAATTTTTCTTAAATAACTTGAAACGGATTATTTTGATTCTAGATTTGTTGTGTACACCATTAACTATAAATCCATTCATCCTTCAACATTTGTTTTACAAAATTCTAACAGTATTTCCTAAAATTTACAAAAGTTGGTTTTACATGGCTTCATACAGTTTGCCATCCACAAAAACATTTGCTAATTCATTATTTGTTCAAAAAATGTGATTACCCTTATAGAACTACTGTCTGCTTTGTTAGTTTTACATTTTCTTATTAATTTATAATGGTTTGTTACTTCACTGGCTATTCTGATAATAGTTTGTTTATTTTAACATTGGCTTAAAAATTGTATATAAAATATTAAGTATTATGACTTATATACGTAATTATAATAACAAAATTGGTAATTACTCACTATATATTGTGATTTACATCATTTATAATAAGAGTATCAGGATATGCTAAAAATCATATTCGGCTTTCTAGGCCTACTCAAATCTGATTACATGACACTATACTTTTCCTTATTATACAAACATTACTTCATTACCTGATTATATAAGTAACTACAATTGTTCCTGATTATCCAGTTGAACCTTTGTGATAGTTTTACTAACAAAATTAAGAATATGTGATTACTAATAACATAATTACCTTTACTTGGCATCACAGCCTATAGTCTTGTAGGCATTAATTCCTTTCCTACTATTTACAGTTCTTATTATTAATCACAGACAATTATTTTAAATTGTTCTTGATAGTCTACTTCAACCTTCACTAACTTACACATAACATAAATCAATGATTATTTATTATTAACATGTAAATAAATTTTCTTAGGCTCACCTTAACACTGGTATTAATCTCCCCAGTCCTGTCTGAGTGATTAACACTTACTATAATTCACTTGTTTATACACTTTGTCACTGATTGTTTTGGTTTCACTGATACATAATATGCAGCTACTTCCTTATTCATTAAAATACATTTAATACTATAATACATTGTATTGTATTTCTACTTGTCACATTCATTGTTTTTGTGTTTGGGTTTACATTTTTATTGTCATTAAAACAACTAATTAATCTGTACAGTCTGTTCTGTTTGATTAATTATTGCTAACTTTTCCCTCATCACGTCACTCTTGTTATAAAATATTAATGTGAATAAGTTATTATTTGTTATTCTCTGGACAACCTTATGTCCACTATTCATTACTATTAGTTGTATGTTTCATGTATCTATAATAAAGTTTGTTATATTATTTCATTATATCATAACTTACTAATATTTCTGTTTACATTGTATTGTATGTTTGGGCCTATTATCCCTCAATTTGTATTTTGATTATCTTTATATTTTGATACACTTGATAAAACTATTTGTTTCCTTATAGTATTGGTACATAAGCTGTCTGTCTTTATAAGTATTATTTTATCATTATTTGAAGTTCATGTCACAATCAGGGTATTTTGGCATCACTTTGCTTAATCATTAATTTGGGTACGGTCAGTTGTAGTACTAGTCAGTCTAAAATAGTTATTCGTTCCTCTTCACTATCATTTTGAAAGATATTTTTCTTCTTGTTTAGTTTCTTATCCATGGTCTTCATTAAATCTGGTACGATATCAAGTTGTTCCAAATGTAATGTTACAATATATGTGTACAACGTTATCGGCAACAAAGAAGTAGTTTTTGTTAAAATTTCTTCCCGGGATATTTGGCCGTAGTCCAATGTTTTCTACAAAACCAGACGTTTCGGCAATGCCATCGACTTCCATCATCAGTGAAAATCGAGTGCGATAACGTGAGGTGGTATACGTTAGTGACCACAGTACTGTGGTTAAGGCTGAAGCAGTAAGTAGAAAGAAGTAGTTTCTATGGTAATATTTAATTTCGAAAATGATTTTAAATATAAATCTTAGAATATGGAAGTCATGTATGGTTCTCCATACCGATTTTTGTGATTATGGCAATAAAAAGGCCGGCAGGACACACATACACACACACACACACACACACACACACACAATTCGCGTTATTTCTGGCGTCACTCATGTTTATTTTCTTATGTTTGCATGCTTTTTAAATGGAAAATGCCGAAACCCACACCAACACAACGCGTGCAAGCCGAAAAGATGGACATCGATTTGCTTCCTGTGGATCGCTGGGCAGTGTTATTGTATTAAAGCAATTAATATAATCTGTGTACTTATTTCTATTATGATATGAGAATTATAAACTAATATGTGCATGTGTGTGTGTATGAAAAATATATAAATATTTTTCTCCTTTGGAAAATTCTTCGCCCTCCTTGAAAATATTTTGACCTCTCTGATGGCTAGTTATTTACTAGCCTATGTGGAATATAGCGTTATAACATGGATCAGAGTGGTGGGTGTTAAACAGGAGACACAAACGTATTAAGGAAGAAATGTTTTGCTGACAAATTTATAATTATACGGGTGAACAGAATAGTCGTTCAGGAAATCAGAAGACAAATAGAAAGAAAGAAATCAAGACTCGATTTTAAAAAAGAAAAATGACTAGTTTAGTATTGAGAGGAAAGACTTTGATAACACTATAGACACCCCTCGGTCCCTCGCGGCGAGAGTCCAATTTCATTACAGGTATCAGATCGCAGCTACCTTTAGCTAGCTCTTCGTTCGACCTACAGACATTTTATCCAAAAGTACAGTCCTTCCTCACGAAGGTTGAGGATAGTCATAATTCACCTGACATGGTGGTACCATTTGAGCTGATACGTAATTTCTTCAGAACTCAAGCATCCACTTATTTAATTTATATTTAAATGACTTTAAATATAAATTTTAGGACATGGAAGTCATGTATGGTTCTACATACCGATTTTTTAACTTGCGTTCGTCGCGATTGACAGACCGATCGTCTGTACCACAGCGGCATTTACTCGTCATCGATTCTAAAGAAAGACTGATCTGTATGTCAGAGTCTTATTTTTGAAACTGAATTTCTTGTAATCTGACTGGTTCTTCGGTAACCCCTTCTCATGCTTTTCTTACAGGTAACAAATGTCCTCTATAAGAAAGTTTCGGAACAGAATAATTCTTGTTCAAAAAACCTGAAATATTTTACGATCAATTTTATAGGCTATAAAACATTTTTGCTTAAAAAACGCATAAATTCAGTCGCTTATTTTTAGACAACTACTGTCGTCAGGTAGTAACAACTTCTTATTACAGGCATTCTGATATAAGCCCCATCTTTAAGTTTCCTCATCTCGTAAGTTATTTAAATTAATGTGTTTTTTTTTTAAATATTCCGTAACATCATTACATACCCTCGCACAAGCGCACTACACACGCGGCTAAGTATCCTTACGCACCATTTCACAGCACTTGAAGTTGTTTTATAAGTCTAAAAATGCTTAAAACTAAGATTTCTTGTAATGTTTCTTAACAACTAATTTACAATGTGCAAGCCTGTAATCTCTACTTATTCATACAGCGTCTTTATATGTTATTATATGCTTCACTCTCTGCTACATTCCATACGAAATTAGAATGTCCATTGCAGTACATGACTCTGAAATTTCCATGCGTGCCCGTTCCATGAACGCCACCATGACACTTTCCCGAAAGTTCTATCGCCGCTGTGCCCGCTTCGAGGTCAATCACCTCATTAGCGCCCTCGGACGCAATCCATTTGTTTCAGGTGAATCTTTGACCCGGCCTCGGCGTACACTCACCCTTGAGTGAGTGTAGGTAACTAATTGACTCCCACGGGCAGTAGCAAGCCATACCGTTAGCATGCAGAACACTTACTGTCCCTGCGGCAGGAACGCTATAAGAAGCTCGGGACGCAGCATACGAGCGGGCGACTGGCTTGCCCTTTGTCCCGCACAACCCTCGGCCTGATGACTCTGAAATATGCCAACGTAAGTCATTAAAAAATTTCTCTAGAAGGGGGACCTATCTCTAATCGCCCCGTAGTTACGCCACTGTGTTAATAGTATAATTCCCATCGTCATCTTGCAGATTATAGTTCAATAAATATTGTTGGTAAGTAATATATTTCAATGTGCCATGCATATCAGCATAAATAACAACCACATAATATAGTACTAAGGCTATTATTAAATTTCAGAATCCTTCACACGTAGACACAAAAAATTAAGCAATCCGCGATGGACTCTCGACGACGAAATAACTGATTATATCTTGGTAACGCCATATTGGAAAACTGAATTTAATTAGGCCTATTTTTGTCTTCATAAGAAATTAAACTCAGAGGTAATATACCAGATCTGATTGACTGCACAATGCTACACGCGTTATCTTGAACATAAATTTTCGCGCAATCTGCACCTCAGACAGACGCTTCAGATCACGTCACATCCATCATCAGGTGTACGCAATGTTATCACGTCACGTTGGTACCCGACGCGACACGGCGTGCTATCAGCGCCTCCAGACAGCTCCCATCAACTCTCCGGTACATCATATCCGGCGTTTCCTCTCGACCAGGTCAAGACATATGTTATATCTGTTACTGATAGCGTCGGCGGTATTCTCGCGCTTCTCTGAGTATGTTTGTATTACACATTGCAATAACAACAAATGTAAACTTGATAGATCCGTGTTTTCGTTTATTTTAGTAAATAATAAACATAGTAGCTGCTAACATAACAGGAATTTAACTTAACACAAAGAAGACTCTCACTGTATGTCAGTCTCAATCTGATCTATTGGGAATAGAGACAAATAACGCTTAGAAGGTTTTGAAACATGGCATAGGAAGACAACGCGGATATTTTCATAAAAGTGTAAATTTGTGATAAAATGTTTAAAAGAAGGAAAAGTATGAAGAACTAAGTATTAATTCCCTGCCTTTTAACTTAGTAATAGACGGCATAATAATGGCCATAGAAGGATATAAAGTGAGTAGTACTGATTTCAACACGTATGCTGTTTGAAGATGTACTTGTCATAGCTGATAACAATGACTATCTACATAGGTCACGTGCAAACGATATCTACAATATGATAACGACACGTGCAAACAGAAGTTGTGACACTTACTCTGAATGACATTTGCTCGAAGGCCGAATGTAGTGACATTTGCTCGGAGAAACAATGGTTCTAGGAAATTCACAATGATTTCAGGAAGAAGTAGTATTTAAGCAGTTACATTTCTACAAAAGCTAACGATGAGTTTTAGAAACTGTTACCTGGTCAACCTGACTGCATATGCCCAACAGTAAGTCCTTTATTTCATCTAACAGTTAATCAAAAAATAGAACGTTCATATTGACGACATTCAACTAATCATTTGGAAACATCATTTGCAGTTCTTTTAGTTAGCCTGATCAAATTCTCTGCGCCTAAGGCCCAGATATTTTTATATAGTTATTGACATTATTAATTATATTAATTACAATTAAAAATAATTAATTGTAATTATTATATCATATTACATTATAATTATATAATTTAATAAATTATATGCATTATTTATTATAACTATTACTCTGAACACTGAACACATCATAATTTGTTATTATTTAATTATTTAATTAATTTATTTTATATAATTATAATTTTATAATTTATTTTATAAATTTAATTTATTTATTAATTTCATTCCTGTTACTATTTTGTTGTTATTAGACTAAGTCCCTTACGTCCGCGCGCGCGCGCACACACACACACACACACACACACAATTACAATTTGGATGGTTCTCATATTGAAAGCTACCTCCAAATACTTTTCAGGTGTACCAGCAGTTTTTTTTAGACTTTGCTTCATTTCAGAAACATTCCTATAAAGTACTACCAATCGATTTGAAAACTGGAAACTTGAAGAATCCTAACCAATATGTTAACTTTTAGTCTGCTTCTGTCGTTGTACCATATAATTTACAAAAATATATTCTTTCCATGTTGTGATACCATGAAATTGTTGTTTATTGATGAACCTTTCACTATTTTTCATTAAGTACACTGAACTTTTTACACTGAGTACCAAGGTCACACAATTGACAGAATATCCCTCAACATTAAAGACAAGAAGAGAGGAACCCCTGTTGTGAAGAGATAATATCAATTCATTTCCTATGCTTTTGGAAAATTCGAAGGTTTGGGGAACTTCCAAACTTAGCTTTCAATCAAACATTGCAGTAAAAAACCATCTCTGAAAAAATCATATGAACTTTAAATATTGTAAAGAAAACAAATTGTAATTATTATATAAATACTCTTTGAAATGTATTTCAAGCTATTAAAAAAAAACAAAAAAATTATAAAAAAAAGCAAAAAAGGTTTCCGGAATCTATAAAAGATTACCTTTCCATGGTGTTCTCTAGAAACGGTACACTTTATATCTCCTTAAAAAAGTATAATGAAATAATAAATAATTAAAATTAAAATCTACCATACATCTTTCTTTACTATATATTCTTATAGCCTTCGCCTCCATAAAATTTAAACTATTATAATTTAAATCGATAATACAGGCAGTCATACTAGAATATCGCAGATGAAGAAGCACGCACGTAGAATATAATTTAGTAATACGTACACATTTTTGGAAAAATCAGAATCCTTCTTGTCCGGTCAGTAAGATTCTAACTTTGTCTATATATTAATTAAACAGGACCGGAAGAATGAAGCAGACAAAGTACTTGTTTATTTGGTATAGACGTGTGTGTGTGCGCGCGCGCGCGTTTTTTATCAGATCTTTGATAACACACGTACATTCAGAGCAAATGTCACTAAGAGCAAGTGTTACTCCGAGCAAGTGTTCCAACCCCGTGCAAACAACATAATACGTTTATCTCAGTAGCTAAAACTACACCTGTGACTATTGTTATTGTTGCAACAACAGTGAGATGTAAGTTAATGGAAGCCCTATATAATGAAACTGTGGAGTAGATAATGGAAGTCAATTATCTAGGGACGTAGATACGTTTGTCAGACCTGAGTCAATTATTTTCGTGCCAACGACGTACCTTTTTAGTGCGCATGCGTTACCGTACAATCGTAATTTAGTTTTTTACGACAAGGGGTTGGACGCCATTTTTTGTACTTTTCAAAGAATATCAGTTTTTATCCAAACCGTAGCATTTAGTTTACTGATATGTTTAACAGTTTGCGAAGTGAAATGGATCAGCCTGGAGCGTCTTCTATGACTTCCGTAGAAAGGGAAGTCGTGCATAGTCAGAGTCGGAAAATGACTTATGAAGCGTAGACCTAAGTTTCTGATATCGGAATGTTAGGAAGTGTCATAAAGAAAGTTAGAAGAGCGGACAGTTCAGGCGACCGGTGTCTCTAAACAGTGTTTTTAGAATTATTAAAGAATCATCACCGTGTACAGGAAATACAAAATCTTCCAGCATTACCCACTCTCCATAAAAACCTACAAGAAAGAAAATGAAAACCAATTTAGAGATTTCAAATTCGACAAGTTGTCACGAACGTCACAAGCTAGAAAGGGTGACATAAAAAAGAAATGTTAACGAGTTTTAAAATAACGAAGAAAGAAATAACGCGTGTGCTCTCTCTCTCTCTCTCTCTCTCTCTCTCGCGCGCACACACACACACACACACACACACACACGCGTTCTTTTGTTAATGTGAATGTTTCCTGAAGCTTCCCCTATACGAAAAAGGCAAACACGATAACTGGTAAACAAACACGATCGCCCAGAAGGCAAAAGAAAAATTAGACAATCAGGTGGTTGGTAAATGACCTGAAGATGGCTTGACTGCCGAAAGCGCTCGTCAATACCAAAGATAACATAGTGGTTTGTACAAAATTACTAGTAGAAATATTTGAGACCACTAACACACCAATACAACAATAAATCAGGAATGAGATGGAGATATTTTACCGAGTGTAATGTTAACTGTAATCAGGAGAACGCTCTAAGCCAAGAAACAAAGAAGAAGAAGAAGAAGAAGAAGAAGAAGAAGAAGAAGAAGAATAAGAAGAAGAAGAAGAAGAAGAAGAAGAAGAAGAAGAAGAAGAAGAAGAAGAAGAAGAAGAAGAAGAAGAAGAAGAAGAAGAAGAAGAAGAAGAAGGTGGGAAAAAGGTGGGAGATGGTACAGAGGTGGAATAGGAGGTGGAGGGGTCGATGGCTGAGGAATTTAACTCAAGTCAGCTACATGACTCGGTTATTACGTTGACGGTAGAAATATTCAAGGAAGATCAAGAGAAACGTCCTTGGTCCGGACGACTGTGTAAACTGGTTTGAAAAGCTGACTCAAACTCACTTTCTTGAATTGATGCTTCGAAGCTCAAAAGAACTTCACCGGTCTTTTTAAGAACCAAATGAGAAATCAAAAGCACGAGGGAAACAATACAAAATTACCACAGAACAAATTTTTATGTAGAAAAATGTTTAAATAAATATACGCACGCGCGCGCGTGTGTGTATCCGGCTATATAGCGCCCATGCCAAACAGGTAGACGAACAGTGTCGAGGTGTGCAATCTCCGTAAGCCACATGTTCTGCCAATAAATACGTGGCAAAATGGCAGAGACACATATAATAAAGGAGTGGGGATGGGGAATGGCATTTATTGTGAGACCTGCGAGGGTAAGTGGTCAAGGTAAGTAACACAACCTTGCTATTAATTTAGACGTGACCTTTACACCTTTTGTCCATAACACATGTCGGCACGCCCAAAACACTTACCGCGTCTTGTGTTTAAAGTTGTATTTTATCTGCGTCACTATCACGCTCACATTCGTACTCTCTAAGTGTTTACGGTCTACACACTACTAGCTAAAACGTAAGGGTTCCAAACAGAATAAACTGTTTCATTGATTGAATGCATTCACTGAGGGAAGGCGCATAGCACTTATAACTCGACTCCGATTATTTGCTTGCTGGTGAATACTGTTAAGCGAAGTAGCCGTTTAAAAAAAATGAGGAAGGCAGAAGAAGCACAGTTGGTCATTTACTACGCAATTCAAACTGGTTAACCACTCTCATCGCGGATATGATTGCGGGGGGTAGTGGACGCGGAAGGCTCAGATAAGAGTATTTGGATGAAATAAAAGGAGCAAAATAGTAAGTAGATATTAAGAGGCTGTCTTCGCAAGGGAAGACATTGCACGCTACCAACCTCTGGGACGCGGAGGAGAAGAGAAAGAAGATTTGAGACTTCATAAAATGCTTGACCACGGCATTGAAAAATATCAAGGTTTAATTTTTCATGTTCCTGCAAAATTGTGAGAGTAGTATTTTTGTCAATAAAATCACAAAGTCAATAAACTGCACGAAATCGTGTATAACCTTAAAATACACACTAGTAAGCTCCCTGGTCTGCAGAACTCGAACCACTATTTTGAACGAAATACGTTTAATATTAGGTAAATTTCAATACTACACAATTTTAAATTATCAGAAAAATTACGTAAACCGCGATTACTCTATTGTTGTTTTAGTAAATTAACAATCGTTTAAAATACAATCACATAATAAAAAATATCGGTATGGAGAACCATACATGACTTCCATGTTCTAAGACTTACATTTAAAATAATAATTTTTGAAATGAAATATTTCCATAGAAACTATTACTTTCAGTCTTAACCACAGTACTGTGATCACTAACGTATACCACCTCACGTTAGCGCACTCGATTTTCACTGATAATGGCAGTCATTGGCACTGCCGAAACGTCTGGTTTAGCAGAAAATATTGGACCAAAGCCAAATAGCCTGGGAAGGAATTTTTAACAACAAACTACTTCTTTGTTGCCGATAACGTAGTACACATATAAAAAATCGGTATGGAGAACCATATACATGACTTCCATGTTCTAAGATTTATATTTAAAATAATTTACTTGAATTCGGTTAGATAATTTCTAAAAAAACATTTCTTCCTTAATACGTTTGTGTCTTCTGTTTTACACCCACCATTCTGATCCATGTCATAACGCTATATTCCACACAGGCTAGTAAATAACTAGCCATCAGGAAGGTCAAAATATTTTCCAGGAGTGGCAAACAATTTTCCAGAGGAGAAAATATTTAGGCCTATATATTTTTCATACATACACACATGCACATATCAATTTTTAATTCTTATATATCATAATAGAAATAAGTAAACAGATTGTATTAATTTATTAAAACATTTATTGCTTAAAAATATGCATAAAATTAATGCTTGTAAAAGTTAATGTTTGATCTCCATTAAGTAGTACTCAAGTTTCTAAAGTTTTAATATTACTATGTCCGTAATCAAAACATCAGAGCTGGTTTTAGTGTGTATGAGGGTACACCGTAGACAAAAATTTTCAACATTCCCTATGGAGCGTTGCTCAGAGTAAAGCTGCGAATCTACAGTGTACGTTTCACAGAACACGCGGAAAAGAAGGAGCACTCCGAAGTCTCTCATGGACCCTGAGCATCTTGCAGAGGGTTCATTCCCTAAAGAAGAAAATTCTGCCTATGAACCGTTCCTCTGTAAATACGTGCAGATACACTGCCCAGCGATCCACAGGAAGCAAATCGCTGTCCACGCGGGACACCTTTTCGGCTTGCACGCGTTGTGTTGGTGTGGGTTTCGGCACTTTCCACTTAAAAAGCGTGCAAACGTAAGAAAATAAACATGAGTGAGACCAGAAATAACGCGAATTGTGTGTGTGTGTGTGTGTGTGTGTGTGTGTGTGTGTGTGTGTGTGCGCGCGCGCGCGCGCCTGCCTTTTTGTAAGATAATTTTGAAATATTTTGAAAGATAATCAATCGAACGCAAGACGAAGTCACACAACGGAAGAAATACGGTAATTATTATATAAGTTACGTATATTATTTATTCAGAAAATATCTGTTGACGATACACAACCCGAAATTAGTTTGTAAAACCTATCCGACTGTAGTTAAACCTAATATTAATTTAATACAAATTCTAAAACTATTGATGTAGCCAGTACGCATGAATATCTGTCAAAAATCGTTTACTTTGTGGTGTTTACTTTACATGAATTTAAAGATACGAATGTAGCTGATTCTGCCAGTTGAGACGTTTAACTAGACACGTGGGTTAATTTCGGAGAGATATTATCGTTCGATAACCGCGATCACATTGGCTATCGCGCAGTGCAGAATGTGTTTATCTTGAAAACTTCAACGGCAGTGATTTTGTCAGAAATATTACGAACTAACGTTAACCACCAGTATTGTAGAACTGCAGTAGTTGAAGCGGAACTGAGCTATAAGAATTTGCATGTCATATCTCACATAAAATGTCTGTTACTTAAGGACATTACTTTAAATACCTGTTAGATTTTCTAAAACCAATTAATAAGAGAGAGAGAGAGAGAGAGAGAGAGACAGACAGACAGACAGACTAAGAGAGAGAGAGAAAAGAAAGGTTTAAAGTTATATATCGTGGACAGGGCGATCACGCTAAAATCACACGCTAAGGCTGACAATTACCTGGGCACAAATGCGGTGCCCAACGTGTGCTGCGGTCAACGCGGACACTAATAAACAAGACATGGCTACTTGTAGTTTTCCCCTTTCTTTTTTTACAGTTCTCTAACGTTTTCTTGACTTCGATTTCAGCTACGTTTTACAGGTGTGATCTGTTGTACTTTTGTAAACAAAGTTGTTTTGACTGTACCTTTGCACTTGGACTTTTTGTCCCTCCACGCATACCCAACTAATCTGATAATGCTTCCTACATGAAAACGGTGAAAATATCCACCAACAAATAAAGACGGCTTAACCATAATCGGTGTTAAAACTTCACAGTCACAAGAATTCGTAATGCCACTTGCAAGACAAAAACGATGTTTAACTCTTGCAAGAACAACTGTGGACCGGTGAAAATATTAGGGTAACTGTACACCGAGAAGGTGAGGTGTAAAAGCTAAAGGTTTTTCAAAACAGTCAACACATTTAAAATTTCATTTCGTACGACGATAAAAATGTTGTACCAACAAACAACATTTTTTTATTCGATCATTCCGAATAGCACACGTTAGTAACATAACAGTGTAGCGATAACAGGTAGAGGGCAGGTGACGATAAATGTTTAAAGATTTGACGCTTTCCTACACCCACTGACGCGCACAACACGCAGAGCTTCCTGAGTAGTAAAGAATTTGCGAATTGACAGAACGTACACCAGAGTTGTTACATTTCTACAACGTCTAAACGTCTACTTACTACAGAGTTCTACATTTCTTGGAGTTACAGAACTGTTATGGTAACACTTGCCACCTGACGCATACAGATTTCTGCTGTAACGACAATAACGAGCTTAGTGTACTTATTGTAATATAGGCAGTTTAATGAAACATGAACGTAATACACGGATTGAGTTTAAAATACTCCAGTCGAGAACTAACAATAGATTTTTAGAAGGTTACGTTTACGCTGAAGTTCATATAGCTGATTCGTTTCTTACAAAAACGTTTTTGTAAAACTTCTTTCAACGGAAAGAAGATTATTAACTATGGTTAACTAAAATTGGTTGTCTAAAATAATTTGTTGTACAAAACCAATGTTCGCTTTCATTACAAAAATTAAAATGTTTCTCCAGATTATTTTATTCCGCTATCAATTACAACCTATAAAAAATTAATCTAATTCCACCGTCGGGGTCGTGGTGTTTTTATTACATAAATTGCTTTTTCATTTGGGTTATATTAGTACTTTGAACCACATAATGCAAATTACACCAATACGTGGTCGATTTTGCTAAATATGTTCCTTTTTCTTGTGATAAAATACGCAACATGGCTGTAGTCAAAATCTGTAAAACACTGTAAGTTGTTTAAGTTTATTAAGTAAGTTCAACGTTATACCATGTTTTAGAATTTAATAAGCACTTGGTAATATGTTTCAGCTGGAGGAAGGTGGGCAAGCGACTTCTTTCTTGTAGAATGCCCTACAGTTTTTCTTCAACACAAAATCATCGATATTCTACATCCTGTTTGGGATGTGGTAAGATTGTAACTGTTTATAGAAAAAGAGAGACAGAGAGAGCGAGAGAGAGAAAAGTGAGTGAGAGAGAGAGAGAGAGAGAGAGAGAGAGAGAGAGAGAGAGAGAGAGAGAGAGAGAGAGAGAGAGAGAGAGAGAGAGAGAGAGAGAGAGAGAGAGAGAGAGAGAGAGATAGACAGCAGGTCAGGCACACAGATGGACAGACTGACAGAATACGATATACAATTTTTTTTAATTTTTTTTATTTGTAATGAAACACTTGGTTAGGTTAGGTTAGGTTAGGTTAGATTAGATTAGGTTAGGTTAGGTATAATTATACTTGGATAAGTATAATGATACTTGACTATAGTAAGGCTTACTATACAACTGCAAAAATGTATATACGCATATTTTCTTTAAAAGAAGGGTGACTGAAATACGAATATGCACAATATGTAAATGCGGTAAGAAATCCCCACGTACGGGATAATGTTTGTAGATATTTTGTGTGGCCAACAGCTGAGTTATCGGTAATATTTAAACGTCAGTTCCGAGCAATACTGCATGTTAGTGCTACCCTAGATTAAACGGTACTCGCTTTGATTGTATTATAATACGTATTACCAAAACGTTTTCTTGAGATAAGGCGACCTTTTATCCACGCATACTGTGAAACCTAATTAGGGTAAACTTAAATTTGTCATAAAACAAAATTTTAATGACGTACAAAATTAGGCGAGTAGCTCTGTTCAATGACATACAGAAGATACCGTAGAAAGAGTGTACCCCTAACCGTGCCGAAAACTCATCTTATTATTTTTCGTAGATGGTAAAATAGTTTCGTCGGTTAAAACCTGTGGACATGGACGTCATTTGGCTATAATTATATGAGTGTCATCTTTCCCCGGGCAGTGAAATTTACTACGATTTCATGAACAAAATCAAAAACACGAGTATACGCACTCTCAGTCAGATAAATTATTCAAGTCACAATATCAAAGACAATATTTATGTGTCACGGAAATTGTGCACAGCACGTTCGGAAACATTCGGATGAACTCAACTTGTGGCTCGAAGTCTCACAGCACAAACGTTAGGTTAAAAAAAGCGTTCGGTCAGTTCTTTCTTTGCTATAGCGCACAAATGATTTCATGAAAGTTATCGTTATCTGTGTGTTATCAATTGTTTTTATTTTCTCACTCATCTTTGTTTACATTTATTAGTACCAAAAAGTGGATGGCGGGAGGTAATAGTGTTACGAAGGTTACAGATCGTCGTGGCCTTATAGACTTTATGATTTGGCCAACCAGACGCCGACTTGGCGACCTCAAACTGTAGAGCGTGTACTTAGGCGCCAGCACTATTCTGGTGTCTTGCCATTAGTAAAACTTTCTGTAGTTTATTGTCTCTACAGAAAGGTCTGCATCGCAAATCTTTTTCAAAAAACCTCTGTTTCAAGATACGCCAGTCTAATTAGTCTGTCTTCTTCTTTTCTGTCTTCAAACTCTTGAAGACTCTCCCCGGAATACTGTCGCCTTGCTCTCAACTTAGTGCAGTATAAATTGCGCAAATTTTTATCACTGTACCGTAATTCTAGAGCTTTTTATCGATTTGCTATAGATGTTCTGGCTAACATGTGGCACTGTCTATAGTAGCTCTGCGGCAGGTCCTTTTAAAGCGAGAACGAGAGGAATCGCTTACTCTTTCTCCGTGCAGTGATCTGCGCATGCAGCAACTTCAAATTGCCGAAGATTTGAGTCAAACGTAAACTGACCCAACTATAGGCAAACCCACTCTCTCTCTGATACATTGATTTCTACATACTTTTCTTTCTTTATGTTTGGCACTGTCTTTTCACCCGTTTGTTTGAAAACGCATGGCTGAATTTTTATTAGCTGCTCGACGTCACTTTTAATTTGCACTCTTATATTTGCGACTGACTCTTCTACTGCAACGGATACTTTGACCGATATTGCTTCTTCTATATTTGAGACAGGTTTTCCTATAGTAGGCAATCTTACCTCTTGCTCATCAAGATCATCACGTAAGAGACCCAACTCTGCAGTCGTACGCTCTTGCAATCGTCTCTACTCCTGACTCGATATTTTTATGGCTTCTGCTTCGTGCTTACGTTTCTCATCCTGTCGTTCCTCCAACTCAAGCAACAGAGTTCTCTGCTGATCCTGTGTTTCCAGAAAAAGTACTTTCTGTCGTTCTTCTGCTTCTTCCGCTTCCCGTCGGCGTTCTTTTTTGTCGTCTTTCTGCTTATTTCTTCTCCTGTCTGCGTTCTACTTTTTGTTGTTCCTGTGTTCGCAGTAGAAGCGTTTGGAAAGCTTCCATCATCTTACTGGTATCCATGTTTGCAAATTAATTACCACTCACAGTACTCTCTACGAACTGCCCTCTGTTTCCACTGTTAAAGGTCCTATCGCACTTCTGACACCGCTGTTGCGACGGTCACGCAGATCGTCGTGAGTACAGTGGAATCAAAATAACAGACACCACTGAAGTCGTTAATTACAAACGTTAATTAGACACCAACAGTAGTCAGTCTTATACAGTAATTTAAGTTAAATTTGACCAACAAGTACAATAAATAAGTGTCACCTTATTACAGTTTTGCAATAATTAACACGATAATCACTTTCCACTAATCCACAACTATAACTAACACCCCGCACTCTAATAGCGCTAGGTCTAAAGTAAACTCTACGCCGGCCGCTGACGCTTATATATACCTCGCAGAGGTCCCAGAATAATTTTCCATTATCCGGGAGGCGTGTCGAGATAATTTATGCTCGAACACAAATTGAATATAAGTTTAATGTAAATATAAACACATATTCGTGGGCCGACACACGCAGTTTCATATATTCTTGATTCTGATAACACGTACTCATTATGTTAAATTGTTAGGGTACGGTTACACGAGCGATTTTTCCCGGCCGTTTGCGTGCGGTTGGGAAACGCGTTGAATTTAACACACAGGCGACAATGAAGCTGGTCAAACGGACGTGGAAAAACTCAAGGATCGTCAACTCTGCCGCGTTTTCAAGATCTCCCGCATCAAAACGCAACCTGCTGCGTTTTTGGTCCGTTTTTAACACGCACGAGGGCGGTCATACGGACTGTTCAAAGATGCCGCTAAAATAGCATTTGTTTATTTACTTGTTACTATGGTATTTAATTATGAATCCATCGTGTTGTTGGCATATTTATAAAAAAAAATATATAAAAATTGTTCTTAATAAAGATTTATTTACTACTGATAACCAATGTTTTCTTTAATCTAAACACGGACGTTTCTGTGCAGTTGCGTTTCAACCTTTATATACACATTTAACCTTTATATAGCCAGAGGTGTAGGGATGCGCGTCCGAGACGCCCCAACGCTGCCATCCGATTATAAACCACCTGTGTGACTACACTTCCGTCCGTGCACGTGCACGTGTGACCACTGTGTGTTTTCCCAAACTGCACGCGCGTGCACGGCCGGAAAATAAAACGCTCGTGTAACCGTACCCTTAATTAAACTATGTTGTTAATTTTAATATTTGTTCCTTACTGACTCTAACGATAGAAACGTTTAAATACATATATGTATTTAAAAATGTATTTTATGCATCTGTTGTGTTTGCAGATACGATTTTCTATATTGGAAGACTATTACTATGATTTGTACTTTGGTGACACGCCCACATCAAATCCGCTTGTTCCACTGAAAGGCTTAGATTCGGGCTACAGAAGTGACTGGCTGAACGTATACTACCAGGTAATACCCTTATTTCGTTACAAC
This sequence comes from Magicicada septendecula, assembly GCA_034769895.1. Taxonomy (NCBI): domain Eukaryota; kingdom Metazoa; phylum Arthropoda; class Insecta; order Hemiptera; family Cicadidae; genus Magicicada; species Magicicada septendecula. Next base: position 244,666,344 of record CM068374.1, on the reverse strand, counting down.
GTCCTGCCCAACCTCTTTGTCATATCGCATTATTTTTTATACAAGGATCTGTTTGAAAAACAAAATGCATTACAAGCTGTTCAGACAAAACCAAACCGTGTCTCTTGCGTTCGTGAATACACAAAAATGTCCTGTGTGTCGATTAAGCAAGTGTACAATTTAGTACACTTGGTTTTTTCCTCAAGAATTTAATACAAATTAAAAAAACACAAATCTGGTAAGTAACATAATAATACTACGTTGTAAATGTACGTTGTAAGTGTACGTCATGCATAATGTGTCTGAATGTAATATTACTGTTCTCTACAGGATCTTCTGGACTCATCCTTACATCGAAAGAAATATTAAGTCCAGCCTTTTTGTAGCTGCTACTCAGCTGAAAGAATTAGATTCAATTTTAAAAGAGGCTTTTCCATCTCTTGGATGAATTTTATATTCGCCGCCTGGTTATTAGTTTTATAGAAGAAAGTAATAAAGTTAATAAAAATTACAAAAACTATAAGAACTTTAAAAAATTATAAAATGAATTTACACTAAAAAACGCAGGCGGAAAAGGTTGCACAACTACGCGACATAAGTTGCTTTTTGACCAGCAAGCTGTGTTACGTGCGACTGAAATGTGATTTCAAACCCGTTCTCGCGTCGTGTGCGGCGCCTCGCTCCACTACGGCAACGGATCGCAGAACAGTTGGTCGCGCAACCTGTTAACAACTAAAGTCGGAAAATAGTCGCGCCGTGTGCGGATGGCCATAGTCTACTTCATTTCACTGCTTAAGACTTCCATGAAATTTATATGTAACAATGTAATCCGCAAGGTCCTTTTCTCTCATATCCCTGTCCATGACTTCCACGCCATCCCTACGCATGTATTCCACAAGGTCGCTCACACTTATATCTCAAACTACACCTTACACGCCATCCCCAACTACGAATTCCTTAAGGTCTCTCTCCCTCATATCTACAGCTTCCACGCCGTCTCTATCCCTCAAATCCTTGACAACGCTTCCCACGCTTTTCCTATCTATGTATTCCATAGGGTCCCTCTGCCGACCATCCTTGTCTATCACTTCCATGCCATTCCTATACATGTATACTATAAGGTCCCTCTGCCTAATATTCGTATCTACCCCATTTCTACCTACGTATCCTGTAAGGTTCCTCTGTCTCATATCCCTGTGTACGCCATTCCTATATATGTGTTCTATAAGGTCCCTCTGCCTCAAATCTCTGTGTCTGCCTTCCACGCTATCTCTATCTATACACAATTTTTGTTTATCCCTATTTTTAATTTTTCTAAATTACAACAACCACCCTACTCCGTCACGGAACAAATGACTTTAGATCAAACTGAAAAAGAAAATAATAATAATATGAAGGATCTACAAGCACCACACTCTACCCAATCTCAACTCTCATACAAACAATTTATTTGTACACATGGATTAATCTTTTAGTGTAAGAACTAAAGATCCAGTTTTCCCCTAAATAGCATTTTATATGGTACTTAATTACATTTTGGCACGTAACCCATTTAAAATTTTAAATATCGCACAATATACTCTGTTATTTCGTTGCTGAAATGTAGTCTATTACACTGAATCTAAATAAATCATACCGGTCTATCAGAAACTTACTTAAAGTCTATATTCTTAAAAAACGTTTAGTACAAGTCCCAAACACATATACGTCCCATATTTATAAATAATTGTTGAAGATTATAAATTAATAAGTAATACTTAATATTTATTAATAATTCAACATTTGAAATGAAGTTATAATTAATTTGTCAAAAAGTCAATACTTTATATAAAAACTTTTAGTTTCATTTTACTAACATTTTTTACAACGAACTCAGGAGAAAACAGTCAATGTAGGCCTACATGTCTTACTCGAGTCTGCACAATAAAATTTTGTGTTCAAGAAAGTTCAGTCAGTGTATATTACTATTGTATTGTATCATTGGCATATCATTTTAAACGATAACATTTTAACTCAATGTTCACAGGGGGTAGCAGTTATGAGAATTCTTGAGTGCGTCATAGGTAGTAAAAACATGGAGCTAGGCTTCAAGAGGTTTGTGGCTGAGTTCGCGTACAAACCCTCGGAGACAAGCGACTTATGGGCGTCCATGCAACCGTATGCGCCGGCAAACGTCAACGTTACCAGGATGATGGACACGTGGACTAAACAGAACACGTTTCCTCTGCTCACAGTGACTCGCAGCGGTAACAGGATCACTGTGACTCAATCCAGATATCTGAGAGACAGAAATACTACATACAATAGCAGTGAGTCGCCATTCAAGTGAGTGTAATTGTTACTTACATATTCGTTTAGATTGAATTGGTTAAAGCCGCACTTTTCAGTGAAATTCAAAACTCCTGAGCCGACTATCTTGAAATTGTATACAGACTTTGTTTGGTAACCTCGTATCGCACATCGGCTATGCAGTTTTTCTTAGAAAATTTATTTTTGCTAAGCGCGTGCACTTATAGGATATACTGATTTATGTTTTTCACATTCTCTTCATTCCTAAAAAAAAAAAAAAAAAAAAAAAAAAGATAAATAGGTAAGAATTTGAAAGATTCGAAAGAATCTTTTATATTCGAAATATAGCTGCTTGCTGTGTTCAGTCAAGCTGAATTAAATAGACTATATCCAAAGGCCTCGGGGCAGAATTCTAAAATGGGGCCCCCCACGAAAGAGCTACCTTTCTCGCTACCTCCCCCCACCGCAATATGGAGACCTTTCACATTTCTTCGATACTTACCAAATTTTCGTTATATCCTAGACAGCAAAATAAGTTTATAATTTACCTGTTAGGAATTTGATATTAAGAAATCATAAACATAATATTAACTAATCTCAAAATAATTTTTAAATAAAATACAATATTTTGCAGCGGCTAGGTTTTTATTAAGACTACTAATTATCATTTCAGTCATTATTTAAAAGCCCTTTTCCTATTTTTTTTCTATCAGTAACAAGTCTATAATTTTATGAAAAATCGATTTGTCTAGCTCTTTCGTTTTCGATTGACAAAATGCCAAGCCGCTTAAGCGCTCCTGGGTCATGATACTTCTCAAACAGGTTTTAATGAGTTTTAGTTTTGAAAAACATCTTTCTGCCTTTGCTACCGTGACAGGCACGGTAAGATACATGAAGCATGCCGTACACACCTCAGGGTAGCTAGAAACTAGAGTGTTATTATCTGTAAAACTAGAATCTAAAAGTTCCATATATGCTCAAGTACGTGAATAGCTAATTTTATGTTTCATTATTTCTTTAAGAGATTCGTTTTCACCCGGAATCTATGTCCCTATGTGAAACTCTCAGTAGTAGCATTTCTATTGTACGACAATTTATTATATATCAGTAGTACATCTAGATGGTAATATTTTAAATAAAAGTAAAGTACTCAGATACATAACTAACATACATTTTTTGAAGTATTTCAAGTTAACGCTGGCCACAAATAACTGTAAATAAAACCATGAGAGGTCTGAACATCCAGGTATTCGTTACTACCATTTTTAATACAATGGAATCTTTTTTTTTGTAGTAATTATCTGAAAACTAAACATTATTTTCTGTTAGTTACATATGGGAAGTTCCAGTGACTCGGGGATCCAACGGCTTCGAAATAAAAGACCCGCTATGGTTAAACCGAGACAACCCTACATGTAAGTAACGTACCTTGCTTCTACCTAAACTACTAATGAATTTTGAACTGATCTAACCTGACTGACTGTACTTGGTAAAATAAATCTAATAAAATATTAGGACAATTTTTATTTCTCACCCTTTTACTTCCATGTTCCATAAGGAAATGGAAGTACTGTATAGTGATGACAAACAAAATCGTGTTTGAGATTATTGCAGATTCTGATTGTACTACACTAAAAACATGAAAAAAAGTCAATTTTCGAAAAGTGTCTGTGTGTCTCTCTGTGTGTCTGTGTCTATCTGTCTGTCTGTTTATCTGTATATTTTACTTCCATATTCCTTAAGGAAATGGAAGTATGGTGATGGCAAAAAAATCGTTTTCGAGATTATTGCTGATTCTGATTGTACTACAATCAAAACATGAAAAAAAGTCGTTTTTCGAAAAGTGTCCGTGTGTCTGTCTGTCTGTCTATCTGTCTGTGTGTCTATGTGTCTGTAGATTTTTTTCTGTGGCAAACGATAACAGCCGCAAATTCAAACAGAATCAAATAATTTTTTGCATACACCCCTGATTTGTAGAGTACTCACGACCTATTGTTTTTGGTGAAGATCGGTTGAGGGAAAGGGGTAGTTTACCGGCAACGGCTTTTTTTATCAAGGGTAATTTTTTTTTGGCAAACGATAACAGCCGCAAATTCAAACAGAATCAAATAATGTTTCGCATACAGCCCTGAATTGTAGAGTTCTCAAGACCTATAGTTTTTGGTGAAGATCGGTTAAGGGAAAGGGGTAGTTTACCTGCAACGTTTTATGTTTTAACAAGGGTATTTTCTATGGCAAACGATAACAGCCGCAAATTCAAACAGAATCAACATATTATTTGCATACAGCCCTAAATTGTAGAGTTCTCAAGACCTATTTTTTTGGTGAAGATCGGTTAAGGGAAAGGGGTAGTTTACCTGTAACCTTTTATGTTTTAACAAGGGTAATTTTTTCTTTGACGAACGATAACTGCCGCATATTCAAACAGAATCAAATAATGTTTTGCATACGTCACTGAATTGTAGAGAACTCAAGGCCTTTTGATTTTGGTGAAGATCGGTTAAGGGGAAGGGGTAGTTTACCTGCAACCTTTTACGTTTTAACAAGAGTAAAGTACTTGAAAATTCATTTAAACTTTTTCAAACAATGGTAATTGTTAAAAATAAAATAATATTGTTGCCAGGCAATAAAATTATAATTTTTTCATTTTAATGTAAATCATGTATGAGAGAAAATATATCGTTCGTGGCAGGCAAGCATATCTCAGTTATGTAATGTTTACGTTTCAATTTTATTATTATGACTACCGCAATAAAAAGGCAGGGAAGACACACACACACACACACACAAAATTTGCGTTTTTTCTGGCCTCATTCATGTTTATTTTCTTACATTTGCACGCTTTTTAAATGGAAAGTGCCGAAACCCCTACCCACATAACGCGTGCAAGCCGAAAAAGTGTCCAGCGTGGATAGCGATTTGTTTCCTGTGGATCGCTGGGCAGTGTAACTGCACGTGTTTACAGAGGAACGATTCATAGACAGACTTTTCGTCTTTAGGGAATGAACCCTCTGCAAGATGCTGAGGGTCCATGAGTGACTTCGGAGCGCTCCTTCTTTTCCGCGTGTTTGTTCTGTGAAACGTACACTGTAGATTCGCAGCTTTACTCTAAGCCACGCTCAATAGGAAATGTTGAAAATTTTTGTCCATGGTGTACCCTCATACACACTAAACCTGCTCTGATGTTTTAATTACGGACATCATAATATTAAAACTTTGGAAACTTGAGCACTACTTAATGGAGATCAATCATTAACTTATACAAGCCATTAATTTTATGCATATTTTTTACATATATGTGTACAACGTTATCGGCAACAAAGAAGTAGTTTTTGTTAAAATTACTTCCCGGGATATTTGGCCGTAGTCCAATGTTTTCTACAAAACCAGAAGTTTCGGCAATGCCATCGACTTCCATCATCAGTGAAAATCGAGTGCGACAACGTGAGGTGGTATACGTTAGTGACCACAGTACTGTGGTTAAGGCTGAAGCAGTAAGTAGAAAGAAGTAGTTTCTATGGTAATATTTCATTTCGAAAATGATTGTAAATATAAATCTTAGAATATGGAAGTCATGTATGGTTCTCCATACCGATATTTCTTTATGGCAAACGATAACAGCCGCAATTTCAAACCGAATCAAATACTTTTTTGCATCAGTCTTGATTTGTAGAGTACTCAAGACATATTGTTTTTGGTGAAGATCAGTTAAGGGAAAGGGTTAGTTTACTTGCAACGTTTTTTTTTAATCAAGGGTAATTTTTTTCTATGGCAAACAATAACAGCCGCAAACTCAAACAGAATCAAATAATGCTTTGCATACAGCCCTAAATTGTAGAGCTCTCAAGACCAATTGTTTTTGGTGAAGTTCGGTTAAGGGTAAGGGGTAGTTTACCAGCAACGTTTTATGTTTTAACAAGGGTATTTTTTATGGCAAACGATAACAGCCGCAAATTCAAACAGAATCAAATAATTACGATTATTTTCTAAAACTTCCGGGCTGAAAGGCCGTGGTCGATTGCTTAAAATGCTGCTAAACGTTTCGGCCGCACCACCGGTGGCCATCTTCAGTAGCAAAAGAAAGAAATGTGTTCGAATAGATGATACGCCAAACACGTCTCCCAATGGACTGGGAACAAGCAACAGTGAGTTACTGCTACGATACCTCTATTTATAACATTTTGTCCGCTTCAGGTGTATCGCACGGACCAATGAGAAGCCAGCTCGTCATACTCAATTCTGATTGGCCATGGAAAATAGACCATGCCAGACACTATTTAAGGAGATGCTTTCACCTCGGCGGTTCAGCCCGCCACCGGCCGCTGCTACGCATCGGGTATCTAGTCCCGGTAACAGCGCCAACCATCCGACTCAGTCTCCCTCTCAATCTGTGCCATTCTACTTCCTGCGATTGAAACGACAAGAACAGAATTCCTAACCTCAAAATCCTCTTCCTGACCTAGCCTTTTGGCTAAAAATCGGATTAGTTCGAGTGGGCCAGAATTTCGGCCAGTTCGCGAGAAGTCTCGTGTGCGGGCTATTGCTCCTACTTTGTGCGCGGTGTTCTGTGCCGGAGTGTGGTGAGTGCCAGTGACAAAGTGGTAGTGCGGTTCGGAACGGGAGTTTGCTCTCTCCCCCGCCCAAGAGCGTACCCGACACCCGTTGGCGACGGCGATGTCGGGACGAGACCAAGGGGAGCCCCTGTCCGCGGAGAGTTGTGGTCCTAATAAGGGCCATAATAAATCCGAGGGCAGGGTAGCCCCCTTGCTGAAGCCATCTGTGCTGCGAAGCGTAATGCTAAGCTCCACAGATGGCCCAATGGTAAGAATCCCTGCAGTCCGCGGCGATAGTCCCATCCAAGACCCAGCATCTAATGAAGTTTCGCGGGTTCAGCCTTCTGCTGGTCCCGCTCCAAATTCTGAACCTGTCCGCGGCGAAGGTCCCTCTAAGGCCCGCCGAGCATCTGGTGATTCTTCGCGGGACCAACCTTCAGTTGGTCCTGCTAAGGACCACCAACCAACTCCAGCTTTGCAGGCCCGGCGTAATTCCGATCCTGCAGAGTGCCATAAAGCATCAGACCATCCCGCGGGGGATCAGCCTTGTGCTGGTCCTTCTAAGGGTCGCCAATCCTCTGTTCCTTCGCAGGCCCAGCCTTCTGCTGTTTCTGCTAAGGAGCATGAAACATCTGTCCCTCCCGTGAGGGACCAGCCTTGTGTTGGTCCTTCCCAGGACCCACTATCCATTGCCTATGCCGCAGCCCTTGGCGCTACGTTGTCGTCGGACTCCGAGATGGAGACGGAGGACGGCTTCCAGCCCGTGCGTAGCCGGAAACGGCGAGGTAGCGGTGGAAGCAGGCCGACTTCCCCAAAACGGACTGTCCCGGCGAAGCGAGGCGTGGCTGCAGAGTCGGCAGGTCGCAAGTCACCTTCCCCTGGTAACATAGTACCGGAACCAGAAACCCCACCTAAGCAACCCAAGATTCCGCCGATTGTCGTGCCTCAGTGCACCGATTGGCATACCCTCCTACGGGAGCTGAATTTAGTAGTGCCGTCTGGGCGAGTTGAGGCCAAAAGCCAAGGCTCGTCCATTCGATTGCTTCCGAAGTCGATCCAGGACTTTCGGGCTTGCCAGAAATTCCTGGCCGACTCCGGTCGCGCTTTTCACACCTTCCCCCTCCCTGAGGAGAGGGAACTCAAGATTGTGGTGTCCGGGATTCCCCACGACACACCGATCTTGTGGATCTGGGAGGATCTGGCGGAGAAGGGTTTCTACCCTACCTCCGTTGTCCCTCTCCTATCCGGTGATCGGGAAAGGAAAAGTAATTCCTTCTACATCAGGATCCAGAAGGTTGGTTCCTTCGCAGAAGTCTATAACCTGGAAACCATTCTGTGCCTCAGGGTACAGATTAGGGCATTTAGTAGTAAGCCTGGGCCTTCCCAGTGCTTTCAATGCCAGCGATTCGGCCACTCATCGGCCTTTTGTAAGATGCCGCCGCGTTGTGTACGCTGCGGCGAGGCCCACAACGAGAATTGTACCGTTGTGAAGCCTCAACCCGCGACGTGCTGCAACTGCGGAGGTAGCCACCCGGCTAACTTTAGGGGTTGTAATCATTTTAAGAAGGCCCTAAAGAAACAGCAGCGGGAGCAAAACCGTCAGGTTGAACCTCCTCGCCCAGCTCCTAGACCCTCGAAGCGGGCGGCAGTCCAACCACCCGCCTCAGCATCTACGGCTCTTCCTGCGGCTCCTGCCGCTGGAGGAACCATAACATACGCTGCAGCGGTCGCTACGGCGCCCACTGTGGCCCCCAGAACCTCAGCACCTGCCGGAGTGCCTTCTCCTCAAGCGGCAACGCCCGCAGTACCCCCCTCACAGACCCAGCCGCCTAAGAAACGGCGCGCTAAGCGCAAGAATCGAAAACCACTTGTGGCAAAACAACTATACCCGGAGGCTAACAATGCCCCTCCGGCTGCCCAGCAACTACCCGGCCAGGAGCCTGCTCCTGTTGCCCAGGCCCCTGCGATTTCCATGGAAATCTCGCCAGCCCCCGAGCAGCCAGCTCCAATTGCCCACCCTCCCCTGGAGGCGGCATCTGCACCTTCCGCGGCCCCAGAGCCGGCTAGTCAGGCCCCTGAGGCCGGTGGATCACCACTGGTCACTGAGGCTCAGCTGATGGCCTGGGTCAGCGGCATTGTTCCGAAAATTCTTGCTGCTCGGGATGTCCCGACAATACTCATGGCGATCCTAACATCGCTGATCGCCCTGATCGTCCCCTCATCTAACCATGGCTAGACAGTTCCGGTTCGTCGCGTGGAATGCAGATGGCATTCCGGCGCGTCGGGCCGAACTGGCAGCTTTCCTTGTCGAGTACGACGCAGATGTCGTACTCCTCTCCGAAACTCATCTTGCCCCTAACCGGCGATTTTCCCTGCCAGCCTATGCTTGCTACAGGAAAGACAGGAATGGTCCCGATCGCCACCGAGCATCTGGCGGAGTGGCGATCTTAGTCCACAGGCGACACTCTCATAGAGAACTCCCTGCCCCTGAAACTACCCTCATCGAAGCATGTGCTGTGGCGCTGGATGTAGCCGGCCTGGAGGTGCGCTTTATTTCTGCGTACCTCCCGCCCGGCCATCGAGCTCCACCGCATGAGGAGTGGGACGCCCTCCTGGACAGCGATCTCCCAACCATCGTAGCCGGAGACCTTAATGCCAAGCATCCCTCTTGGAACAGCAGAACGTCAAACCCCTACGGCAATTCTCTCCGTAGGGCTGTCGAAGATGATCCCAGCGTCCTCATCATCGGCCCGTCCGAACCGACACACTTTCCCACTGCGGGTTATCCGCCGGATGTCCTTGATATCGTAATTGTCAAGGCCATCCCCTTTCATCTACAAGTCAGCGCGGTGTCGGACCTATCGTCCGATCACGACCCCCTACTTGTAACTGTCTTGCTGCCGTCGGTCTCACCCCGACTTCCCGATCATCCTGTTAGGAGAGTCAATTGGCGATCCTACCACGATGATCTGGCCAGGCAGTTGCCATCTGTCCCTCCGGACCCACTCGTCTCTTGTGACGATGTGGATCTCCGGGTACATCAGCTCCAGGACCTTGTCCAGTCTGCAATGGATAAAAACACCTACACTGTTCCGGTGAGTAATAAACGCTCCGACCTTCCTGCGGAAGTTCTCCAAGCCATCCGCTTACGGCGCCAGCTCCGCCGCAGATGGCACCATACCCGTGATCCTGCCGCTAGACGGCGCTTTCGAGCCCAGTCGGAACACGTCTCGCAGCTTCTGCTTGACGTAAACGCGAATCGATGGGACTCCTATTTGGAGTCCTTGGAAGTCGACCACGCCTCCGTATGGAGAGCCGCTGGTAGACTAAAAGGCGAAAAGAGGACTCGCCATCCCTTGAATACCCCGGACGGCACTGTATCCTCTGCAGAAGGCAAGGCGGAGGTCTTCGCCGACTGCATTGAGGACCAGTTCACCGTCCATAGAGGCATCTCTGACCCGGCTCATGTGGCCGTCGTCAGGGATTTCCTATCTGGATACTTTTCTGCTCCCCCCATTGATCCTCCTATTTCGGTCGACGAGGATGACCTTGCGTCTGTCCTAAGCCGACTGAAGAAGAGAAAGGCCCCTGGCCCCGATCGCATCGGCGCCGCTGCGTTGCAGAATCTCCCGCCTTCGGCAGTTGACGTTCTTCTTGAGCTGTTCAACTCCTGTCTCCGGCTGAGTTACTTCCCTCGCCTGTGGAAAACTGCCAACGTCATCATGATCCAGAAATCTAAAAAGCCGCCCACGCTACCTGGAAGCTACCGCCCAATATCACTATTGCCAGTAATCTCGAAGGTATTCGAGCGTCTTCTCCTGGCCCGTATTCGGCCCCTGGTGGATGGTTTCATCCGCGAGGAGCAGTTTGGGTTTAGGCCGAGGCACTCGACTACTCTTCAGCTAGTACGGGTTGTCACCTATCTAGCCGACGCTGCCAACAATCATCAGGCAACAGGCGCTGTCCTGTTGGATGTGAGCAAAGCCTTCGATAAAGTCTGGCACGAAGGCCTGCTCTACAAACTGGCGCATTCGCCAATCCCGACATCTATCGTCCACTTGCTCCGATCCTATCTGACGGATCGCACCTTCAGGATCAGCGTAGATGGGGCGTTCTCTCGGGTTCGCCCTGTCTCCGCCGGCGTCCCACAAGGATCTGTCCTCGGCCCCGTTCTGTATGTACTGTACACGAACGATCTGCCTGTTTATCCCGGGGTCACGTTATCTCTATTTGCCGACGACGCGATGTTTCATTTTAGCTCGCTTTCGCCTTGGCGGACGAGCGTAATGTTACAACGCCAGTTGGATATGCTTCCGGACTGGCTAAGGAAATGGCGGGTAGCGATCAATACGGAGAAATCCGAGGCGATCTGCTTTACGCATAAGTCCATTTCCCGATGCCAATCCCTCTCCTTAGAGGGGAGACCCATCAACTGGACCGAGACGGTGAAGTACCTAGGTGTTCGGCTTGATCGGCACTTAAACTTCAACGCTCACGTGACCTCAACCCTCAACTTGGCTCGTGGCGTCAGAGCCAAACTATCACCTATGCTTTCGCGGAACAGCTGCCTGGCTGTCCGTACTAAACTGACATTGTATCTACTGTTCCTCCGAACAGTACTCACTTATGCGGCACCCGCCTGGTGGCCTCTCCTGTCGGCCACCAACAGGCATAGGCTGACTACATTTCAGAACTGGACCCTACGCTCCCTCACGGGGTCCCCGTGGTATGTGCGAAATACCGCCATACATCGGGGTCTCCGTGTTCCCACCTTAGAGGTCTTCGTCTGGTCCCTGGCAACGAATTTGTTCGCCAAGGCAGGCGAGTCCTCTTACCCGCACCTCCGAAGGCTTAACAGCATGGAGAATGCTCCGCCTCCTCGCCGCGTCAGGCGCCCTAGGGCGCTGCTAGACGACCCCCCCTAAGTTCATCACATGAACCCCAGAAACGAATCCCCCCAACCTTCTGGAAATCTGAACCGATCACCATCAATCACCACCTGCGCCTGCCGAAACTGTAGTCAATCATGCTGCGGCGGATTGAATGGATAGATTTATTGCCAGCATCGGCTTTGCCGATTCGGCAGGGCCTCGATCCGGGACATGGGATCTCGCGAGGTTGTGCAAATGCCTCCTTGCGAACGCCGACTGCCCCGGTGACAAGTTCCGCCGACTCGGCCGCTGCCTTCGGGCGGACGAGCCTCTTGTATTCGCCGGCGCGTTTCTGAGTTTCCGTGGGCTATGTCCCGGCGACCAATGAGACGCGACCAGGCGTTGCGATTGGCTGAAGCCTTGATCACGATTAAGTTCCCCGCCAGCACCTGCTTTGTTGATTTGGTAAGGTAATGACCTGAGACATGAGCGAGGTTGTGCAAGTGCCTTCCTTGCGAAAGCTGGCTGTCTCGGTGACATTACCCACCATTTCGGCCGACGCCCTAGGGCGCTCGAGCTTCTTGTCCTCGCCAGTGTGTCACCACGTTCCCAAAGGCTAGCCTGAGGGGACCATGGTGTCGCGCCTTGGCCGGACAATTGGCTGAAGCTAAGCACTAGCTTGCCACCGTGGTGGCCATGTTAATTCATCATGGACCCGCGGACTGCACCTTAACATCCTTGAGCAGAGCAAACGACCGCGCTGAACTGTTGGCACCTGGCGTTCATCAGGCTTAGGCCTGGACAACGCACACAAATTAGGGCGCAAGACGCCCGTGCACCCATCCATCCATCCATCCATCAATCTGTGCCCACAGACGACTGCTCTCACTCGAAGAAGAAGGTTGTACACAGCTACTACAGAAGAACGCAGCAGAGGACAGCCTCGACCTCAACGACTGCAATGAAGAGGCTCGGCCAACAACCGACGGAGGCCGCCAAGAAAAAGCCGCCGGAGCATCATAAACTACCTCGCCAGCGCCAACATCAAGCAGCGATGGAGATCGATCAGCCGTCTTGCCAGGACGAAGACCAACGCAACACAACTGGGACCTGCCGCGCAGTGCCGGTAAGTGTTGTAGGTAGCGCTGTCCAGCGAAACCCGGGGAGTCCGAGAGTAGGACTGACGAATAGAGATGCGGGTTGCGCCGCCACTGTGACGGTGTCACAGTTCGGCCCCCGGGTACCCGCTGGACAAAGAGCCGAGTTAGTCGGCAGTAGCCCCGCTGTTAGTGTCCCCAAAGCACTGTGCGGCAGCATCGAGCCCCCCGGCCGGCCACTTGGGCCAGCCGGGAACCCTACGACTTGCGCGGGAAGCCCTGCTGAACCCGCGCAAGTACGTGAGCAAAATCGGTCCTTATTAGGGCCGACCAAGCCCGCTAAGGCCGGACCTTCCGGCTGCACGGCCGCTAGTAGGCCAAGCAGCCCGAATCCTCTGCCGGAGTCTGACTCCCCAGATATGGAGACCTCGGCTTCCACCGATTGGGTGGCAGTAGGGCGCGGTGGCAAGCCGCGAAAGTCTCCTTCCCTGACCTCCTTGAGTTCGGCCACGGACTCGGCGGCACTCCAAGCCTCCGCTGAGGTTGCGCCTAGTCGCACCTCCGAAGGAAGGGTCCCGCCGGTGTTCGTTACGAACGTCAGGGACGTTATCGGCTTTGTTCGCCGACTCCGTAAGACCGTTGTGCTGGCAGATAACGCATCTGTCAAGCTCCTTGCGAGCGAGACTGTGCGCGTTACCTGCCGCAGCGCATCGGAGCACTTCGGAGTGGTCCAGTGGCTGGAACGTGAATCGTTCCAGTTCCACACTTACACTATGAACCGAACCAAGCCTGTAGCCCTCGTCCTTCGGGGCCTGGACATACAGGCGGATCCGCAGGTCGTCGCTGACGAACTGTGCGACGCGGGGTATAAGGTTGTGGGAGCCTCACGGCTGTACACCACTTATGGCTCGCGTCGACCACTCCCGCTGATAAGACTCCTGGCAGAGAAGGGCGAATCCTCCCAGGCCTTATTAGATTTAAAACGGCTTTTCGGGCTCTGCGTAAGCGTCGAGCCCTGCCGTCAGACCGGGCGACTTTCCCAGTGCCACAGGTGCCAGCGGTTCGGCCACAGCAGCTTCGGTTGTCGGAACGCGCCGACCTGCGTCCGCTGTGGAAATGACCACTTGACGCAGGCCTGCGCTGTCCCGGCCAACCACCGATATTGTATAAACTGTGGCGGCGCCCATGCTGCAAATAACAGGCGCTGCCCAGTATATAGCGAGCAGCTGGACAAACTCAAGAAACCAGTCCAGCCTAAGCCTCGACATGATGCTAGACAACCTGTAAAAACGGCCAAAGCCGCTGAACCTGTGGTCCGGAAACCAGCCCCTAGGTCTGCTCCGGTTCCGAAACCCAGCAGTGCAGTGAGCCCGAGCAAAGCTCCTCAGGCCAAACCAACCATCGCGCCCCCGGAACCGGAACGCGAAGTCCCCCATTATACCCAAGTCCCGCTGCCGGACAACGAGGAAATTGATCCTCCATTGCCGCCGCCACCCAAGCCTAGATTCCCCAGATCGGGCAAGAAAGTTAGGAACCCGGCCAAGAACACGGGCCAGCCTAAACCACCTGCCACTGGACCCAAGCCCGTCCTCCAAAAGCCAGAGCGGCCACCCGCTCCAGTACCAGCCCCCAAGGCTTCCACCGTCTCGCCCCGCCGCAGCTATGCAGCTGCCGCCAAGCGTTCTCCCCCGGCCTCATCTTCCGATGATCTCGCCGTAGTATCAGACTTTCTGGCAAGCTACGACTTGCATAAAGTAGCCCAGACTTTCCTTAAAATCAAGGAACGCTTGGCAACAGCCTCGCCCCAAGATAAGTTCCTCCTCTTGGTGGAAGCATGCCGTGTTACAGGTCTGTTATGAACGGACAACCACGGCAATCCCTCAAGCGAGACCTCGAGCTCGTGGCGTGGAACGCCAACGGCCTCGCTTCCCGGCATTCTGAGCTCTTAGAGTTCGTTGCCCGTCACAAGCCCGACGTGCTTCTTCTTGGCGAGACGCACCTGACCCCGCATCGTCGTTTCCGACTACCCAACTACGTGTGCCACCGGGACGACCGGTCGGGTCGCGCAGGAGGGGGCACAGCCATCGCGGTGAAGGCGAGTCTTCGCCATCACCGCGTTGTCCTGCCTCAGCGGCGGAACCTCGAGTGCACCGCGGTCGAGCTCCATGGTGCTCTCGGCGGTCTACTCGTGGTTTCCGCCTACAAGCCTCCACACACGGAGCTCCTGTCGAACGATCTGGAGGCCGTCTTTGGAGCACACAGGAGGGTAGTCCTGGCGGGCGACCTGAACTGTAAGCACCCCGATTGGGGGAGCCGCTTGGCGAACCCAAACGGGACCCGCTTACGCAGGTATGCTGATGCGGCTCGGGTCACAGTCATGGGTCCTACCGGGCCTACGTACTATCCCTCTCGGGCTAACTCCCGCCCTGATCTACTGGACATTGCCGCGGTCAGGGGCGTTTATTGCCCGGTCCACGTCTCCGTCATTTCGGAACTGTCCTCGGAACACTGCCCTATCAGTGTGCATATAGCTACCCAGCACGCCACCGTCCGCGACGAGCGGCGGGTAATCGAGTGGGACCGCTTTGGCCCGGCGTTCAGTCGCCGCCTACCAGAGCATATCCCGCTCGACACTACCCAGCATGTCGATGAGGCAGTTGCTGTATTCGACACAGCCGTCGTCTCGGCGGTTGACGTGTCCTCCCGGATGAAGCCGGGGCTCACGCCCGACTATCAGCGGATCCCCGAAGAGGTGTCTCAGCTCGCTTGCGAGAGGAATCGCCTCCGGAGACGCTGGCAGAGGACTCGTGACCCGGCCGACAAGGCTGCGTTCAACAGAGCGTCCGGCAAGTTGCGTCGCGACATGCTGGCGTTCCGTAGACGCAACTGGGAGCTAGCTGTAACACAGATGGATGGCCCTGCCGAGGACCGTAATGTCTGGCGGATTCCCAGTGCCCTAACGGGAAAGCGCAAACGCGCGCCTCTCCCCGCACTGGCCGGACCCGGCGGTCAACCCTTGGTCGCCCCCTCGAAAAGGCAGAGTTCTTGGCTGATAGTTTAGAGCGTCAGTTCGCTCCCAACCCATCCAAGAACCCGGCCTTCACTGAGCAAATCTGCCGCGAGGTAGAGCGCTTTCTTACGGCCGATATCACAGTCCAGCCGGAGCCCATCTCCCCGGAGGAGGTCTCTGAGAGGATTGTTCAGCTCAAGCCCCGGAAGGCGCCTGGCCCGGACGGAGTCATGAATTCCGCCCTCCATCGCCTTCCGGAGCGAGGAACCCAGTTCCTCACTGACCTGTTCAATTCATGCCTCAGACTGGCCTATTTTCCGGTGAAATGGAAAACGGCTACCGTCATCGTGATACCCAAGCCGGGAAAGAATTCTTCTCGAGTGGAGAACCTCAGGCCCATCAGCCTCTTGTCCGCGACGTCCAAGGTTTTTGAGCGTCTGATCCAGCGTAGGATCCGCGACCATCTAGAAAGACTAGACGTGCTGATCCCCGAACAGTTCGGCTTTCGTGAGCTGCACTCCTCGACTCATCAGCTGATGAGACTCGTGGAATGCATAACCGAGGCTGGCTGCCAGGGCAAACAGACGGCTGCGATCTTCCTAGACGTAGAGAAAGCCTTTGACCGCGTGTGGCACGAGGGTGTCCTTTACAAACTAACGGAAGTCCTTCTCCCAGACTGCTACGTTCACTTGATCGGCAGCTTTCTGCGAGACCGTAGCTTCCGAGTGAGAGTAGACCACGCTCTCTCTTCGGAGAGGCGTATTACCGCCGGCGTCCCTCAGGGAAGTGTCCTTGGGCCTCTCCTGTTCTCGTTGTTTGTCAACGACACGCCCCGAGTTCCTGAAGTGAAACTGTCGCTGTTCGCGGACGACACTGCGGCTTTTGCCTCAGAGCCGAACGCGAGTTATGCGGCAGTTAAGCTCCAGCGCCAACTCGACGCGTATGTCGGGTGGACCGATGACTGGAGAGTTGCCGTTAACGCTTCCAAGAGCGCCGCGGTAATATTCTCGCGAAAACGCAAGCGGCCTCGGCCGCTTAATGTAGGCCCCGTCGAGGTGCCCTGGACCAACAGCGTCAAGTACCTCGGGCTCCACGTGGATTCGCGACTCACCTGGCGAACCCATGCAAATTACATCAGACAACGCGCTTCGGCGCAACTCAGTAGACTCTGGCCCGTGCTATCTAATCCGGCAATGACCCCCCGGCTAGGTAAGCTCATAGTCAACACGTACGTGTTGCCGGTGATTACCTACGCCTGTCCTGTTTGGGGATACCTGGCTCGTGGTCATAGAATCACGCTCCAGCGCGTACTCGACCGGGGACTGAAGCTCGCGTGCAAAGTCCCCCGGAGGTACTCTTCTCGTCTTTTGAGGAGAGGACTCGGTGTCCGCTCTCTTGATGACACCGTGAGACGCCTGGCGCGACGATTCTATGTTCGTTCCGACAGAGTGACCCACAATTCCCTCATTGCCGGACTTGGTAAATACACCCCGCGACCAGGTGAGTCCTGGAAGCGACCTCGTTTGCTAGTCCCGGTGGTATAATCCACCAATCGCAGGTCGCTTCAGACCCCCCCATAAGTAGATAAAAAGTATAAAACGAACTCTACCAGACCCAGTGGCAGGAGTCCTTTCTGAGACTCGGGACACTGCACTACTCGCGACCCGCGCTTCGCGCGGGCCGCGCAACCCCCAGTTGTGAATCTGTGCCCAAGCCTAAAATTCCTCCGATTGTCATTCCCGACAATCGCAATTATAGGGAAATTCTTCGTTCCCTCCAGAATCTGCTTCCTTCGGCCAAACTCGAGGCCAGGTGCCAAGGCTCCTCGCTTCGAATTGCGGCCACAACAGTCCCGGACTTCCGATCGGTCCAACAGTTTCTTACCGATCGGAAGATCTCCTTCCATACTTTCGCGCTTCCTTCAGAGCGCGAAATTAAAGTTGTTCTTTCCGGACTTCCTTCCTGGACCGCCCCCGATACCATCAGGCAGGAGCTTGTCGCCTTAGGCTATTCGCCGACGGCGGTAAGTGTACTGCATGCTGGCAAGGGGGAAGATCGCCGTCCTGTGAATAGTTTCCTAGTGAAACTACTCAAAGTAGGCCAGTTCGAGGAGGTCTATGGCCTCCAAAACTTCCTGCACCTTCGGGTGCAAGTTCGTACTTTTGACCCGCGGCCAGGCCCCTCGCAGTGTTTTAACTGTCAGAGGTTTGGCCACTCCAGCTTATTCTGTAATCACCCTCCGCGTTGCGTGCGATGTACTGACCCTCATCGTGGGTGTGATAAGCCCAAGACGGGGTTCACGGCCATTTGCTGCAACTGCGGCGGGGACCATCCGGCTAGTTATAGGGGATGTAGGGACTTTATATCAGCCATGAAGCTGCAGCGGACTCCTGCTCGCCCTGGCGCGCAGGCAGGCCGTGTTGCAGGTCCCCTCCCTAACCGCAGAGAGGCCTTCCCACCTCTCTCCGGAGCATCATCTCAGGCCCCGGCAGCAGTTCCGGCTGCTCCCAGGGCCCCAGTTCCGCCTGCAGTCGACGTTTCGGCGCCGCCTGCAGTCCCTTCTGTCCCGGCGCCTGCCGGAGCGCCCGGTCCTTCATACGCGGCTGTGGCTGCTACATCAGTCCCGCCTTCCGCTCCTCGGAGCCACAAACCAAAGCGCACTCGTCGCCGTCAGCGACAAGTTCCACAGGCCTTGCCTGTAAAACCTCAGCGGGCCCCGCCCGCCCCCAGCCATCAACCTAAGCTCCCAATTGAGCAGACCCCACGTCCGTCCCCGAGCCCTGCGCCATCTGCAACACCGGCCGAGGCCAGCCAGGTCCGTCTTCCGGAATCTCGGGAATCTTCCCGGGCCCCGGTGGACCCCCTGACTGCCTGGGCTGAAACTTTGGTAAACAACATCAGGTCTGCTCCAGATACAACCACGGTTCTCGCCCTGGTGTTTCAATCCCTGTCTACCCTCTTTCCTCTTCTTCCTTTGAATGGCTAGGAGTCTTAGGATCGTTGCGTGGAATGCCCATGGGGTAGTCCCTCGACGATCTGAACTGATGACTTTCGTAACGGAGTACGACGCTGATGTCGTCCTTCTTTGCGAGACTCATCTGGCTCGCTACCATACCTTCAACCTGCCATCTTACATCTGTTTTCGTCAGGATCGTCCCCAACGGCCTGGCTGTCGCCCCTCGGGGGGGACAGCCGTCTTAGTCCACAGGCGGATATCCCACAGGCCACTACCCCCTTTAGATACATCTCTTGTTGAAGGTTGTGCGGTGGCGATAGACGCTGGCGGATCGGAGTTGCGCGTTGTTGCGGCGTATCTCCGGCCCGGCCTGCGGCTACCTCCACCGCCCGAGGAGTGGGACGCTCTCCTCGATCATCCCCTACCAACCATCGTAGCCGGCGACTTAAATGCCAAGCATCCCTCCTGGAACAGCAGAGTAGCCAACGCCTACGGAAAATCTCTGTATCGGTTCGTCTCCGACGACCCGGTACTTCAAGTCATCGGCCCAGAAGACCCTACTCACTTCCCCTTTTCCGGTCATCGACCGGACGTCCTTGACATTGTCATAGCCAAGGACGTGACCCATCACATCCAGGTCTCGTCAGTGTCGGATCACTCATCCGATCACAATCCCCTTTTTATAACTGCCCGTGAGCTGTCGGCCTCACCCCGACCTCCCGCTCAGACTGTTAGGAGAGTCAACTGGCGCTCCTACCATGATGAGCTCTCACGGCGGTTACCATCACTCCCCGCGGACCCGGTCGTCACTTGTGACGATTTGGATCTCCGAGCCACTCATCTTCAGGAGTTGGTCCAAGGTGTCATGGATCGACACACATATACTCTCGAGGTGAATCATCGTAAATCGGCCTTACCTGCGGAAGTACTCCACGCCATCTGGCTACGGCGCAATCTCCGCCGCAGATGGCAAAGAACCCGTGATCCCGGCGTCAAAAGGCGCTTTCAGGCCCAGTCTCTTTACGTCCAGCAGCTACTGCGGGACGTAAACTCTGATCGATGGGACTCATACCTTGAGTCTCTTGAAGTCGACCACGCCTCCGTCTGGAGAGCGGCGAGTAGACTGACCCGCGAGAAGAGAACTCGCAACCCACTTGAAACTCCGAACGGGGTTGTATCTTCATCAGAAGGCAGGGCAGAGGTCTTCGCCGACTGCATGGAGGTGCAATTTACTGTTCACCAAGGCGTCTCGGACCCTGCCCACTCGGCAGAAGTCCGTGACTTCCTATCTGGACATTTTTCACGCCCTCCCGAAATCCCAGCCCTCCCGTTCGACAGGGATGAACTAGTTTCATCTATCTGCCGCCTAAATCGCCGTCGCGCCCCCGGTCCTGACCGGATCGGGGCCGCTGCTCTACAAAATCTCCCGGCCTCAGGCGTTGACCTCGTTCTTGAGCTGTTTAACTCCTGTCTCCGGCTACAGTACTTTCCCCGCCTGTGGAAATCAGCCAACATCGTAATGATTCCGAAGCCTCGCAAGCCGCGCATGCTTCCTGAAAGCTATCGTCCAATCTCTCTCTTGCCAGTCATCTCGAAGGTGTTCGAGCGTCTCCTGCTGGCTCGCATCTCGCCGCTGCTAGATGGTTTCATCCGCAGCGAACAGTTCGGGTTTCGCAGAGAGCACTCGACCACGCTTCAATTGGTCCGCGTTGTTACGCACTTGTCAGACGCCACCAACAGGCGAGCGGCTACGGCCGCCGTACTGTTGGACGTGAGCAAGGCCTTCGATAAAGTCTGGCACGAAGGTCTTCTCTTCAAACTTGCCAATTCCCCTCTACCATCGACCATAGTGTTTTTCCTCCGGTCGTATCTCAGCGACCGAACCTTCAGGGTGAGCGTCGACGGGTCCTGTTCTACAGTTCGACCCGTCGCCGCCGGCGTACCACAGGGATCTGTCCTCGGCCCCGTTCTGTACCTTGTGTACACGAACGACCTGCCTGTCTTGCCTGGAGTCACGTTGTCTTTGTTCGCTGACGATGCTATGTATCACTGCAGCTCCCTGTCCCCGCGATTTGCGAGTACAAAGCTGCAGCGTCAGTTGAACCAGCTTCCGGACTGGCTACGGAAATGGCGGGTGACGATCAACACGGAGAAATCCGCGGCGATCTGTTTCACCCGTAAGTCCATCTCCCGATGCCAGCCCCTCTCCCTA
Organism: Magicicada septendecula; assembly: GCA_034769895.1. Taxonomy (NCBI): domain Eukaryota; kingdom Metazoa; phylum Arthropoda; class Insecta; order Hemiptera; family Cicadidae; genus Magicicada; species Magicicada septendecula. Next base: position 244,645,377 of record CM068374.1, on the reverse strand, counting down.
GCAGGGAGACCCATCGCCTACAAAGAATCGGTGAAGTATTTAGGCGTTCGACTAGATCGTCGCCTTTGCTTCAACGCCCACGTGACGGAAACCCTTGCCAAGGCTCGCGGCGTCCGAGCCAAATTATCTCCTTTCCTCTCGTGTCGCAGCCGCCTGGCCATGCGCACGAAACTTACCATCTATCTACTATTTCTCAGGTCTGTATTGACCTATGCGGCACCCGCCTGGTGGTCTCTTTTATCCACCACCAACAGATGTAGGCTGGAAGCTTTCCAGTCCCGAACACTCCGATCCTTGACGGGGTCCCCTTGGTTTGTAAGGAACGACGTGATTCGAAGGGGTCTCCGTGTTCCTACCTTGACTTCCTTTGTCCGGTCGCTGGCTCTAACTCTCTTTGCTAAAGCCTCGACCTCCACCTTCCCGTACCTACGAACCATCAGTGCATCAGAACCACCACCGCCCATTCGGGTCAAGCGCCCTCGGGCGCTTCTTGATGACCCGCCATAACGCCATCCTCTTTAAATTAAATACAAACAAGTAATCATCAGTCCTAGACCAGAGTATTTCACCAAACTGTCCTTCTCTCCTTCCTGTCCACCTCCTAGCACGCTGAGCCGGCTGCTTGTCGCTGTCATCATTCACTGGCACGGAGGCTCTCCGCCTCGCGGGGAGCGACCAACGCCCTCAGGGCGTCTGCTGACTGGACTTGAAACGGGCAACATCTGTTGCTCGAATCGGTACCAGCGGCAGTGCATTAAACAAATAACAGTTATACTCCCCCGCCTTCTCAGTTAACTGGTTGGCGGTTTCCTTTTCCAGTTTTAGGTTACCAGTCGACATGTACCAGCACTATGTTTACTTCTGGCAGCCATTGGACACGATCCAGATGCTGCAATCAAGCCACGGGTGCAAAGACACCCCGCATCCATAATGCAATGCAATGCTCGGCGGTTCATAGCGACGGACGCATTCTTATGAATATGGATGGACTCCAGATGCAGGCGAGTGAAGTAACCCCGGACAGAAGACAACACGCGGGCTTCATCAAACATCACCCGGTGATCGTCGTGGGACAGAAATAACATTCAAAGATTGCATACACTACACGAGAAAAGAGTTGGCATTAAATGACCAAGACCTGTTTAAACTGCATTTACATCTCAGCAGTACCCTCCAACGACATGATTGGGAGATGTTGGATGGGCTCACTTATAATGCTTTTGAGTCGTGTCATGCCAGTACTAGTCAGAGACAGCGTGAAAAATTCGAGCGGTTCGCTTCCCAGAACATCAGGGGAAGAACACTGGATAGTGACAAGATGGTTGTAAACCTATCGAACCGTCAACTAACACCACATGAGACCTCGGTGTTAGCCAAAGGTGAGAAGTTTGCGGTTACCCCGAAGACAGTACCGGTGGAGGAAATAGTGGCGAGCGTGGAGGCAGGCATCCGAGGACTACCCCGAGACCAGGCAGATGAAATACGTATGGAAGCTTCTAGGGCCCTTAGAAGGGCCGCTCCGCCAAAATGCAATCTTCTGTCGGCGGAGTTGCGAGCCTTGAGGGAATTAAAAAGGGATGAATCCATTGTCATTATGCCGGCGGATAAGGGGAGTGCCACTGTGGTCTTGAACACCGAAGACTACCAGCGGAAGATTGAAGGTTTATTAGATCCGGCCACTTATCGGATGCTGAACAAAGATCCGACTACAACTGTTCTGAGAAAAACGGATTCTTTGGTTAAGCAATCTTCTCTGGCGCCTGATGTGAAGACGGCCGTCCGGTGTTCAGAGGCCCTTCCCCCTCGTCTCTATGGTTTACCGAAGATCCATAAGGAAGACGTTCCGCTGAGGCCCATCGTCAGTACTATTGGCTCGCCTACTTACACCTTGGCAAAGCACCTCACTGGATTGCTCAAGCCGCACATCGGGCAGACGGATTCTTTCGTCCGGGACTCTTCTGATTTTCTTCGGAGGATCCCGGAGTTGGTGCTGGAGCCGGGCGATGTTCTCGTGAGTTTTGATGTGGTCTCTCTTTTCACCATGGTCCCTGTTCAGGAGGTCTTGGGGTATTTGGGTGACCTGTTCTCGGCGGACATCACTGCTTTGTTCCGGCAGGTCCTTACAACGACCTACTTCAAGTGGAATGGCGGCTTCTATGAACAGTTGGATGGCGTCGCCATGGGAAGTCCTCTCAGCCCTGTGGTTGCAAACTTCTAAATGGAGAAATTTTAAGAGTTGGCAATTTCATCTGCGCCTCTGAAGCCGAAGTGTTGGTTGCGGTATGTGGACGACACTTTCGTGGTCTGGAGCCATGGGGATGAAGAGTTGGAACGCTTCCTTGGACATCTGAACGCTGTACACCCGCGCATACAGTTTACGATGGAGCGCGAGAGTGGTGATCAATTGGCTTTTCTGGATGTGTTGGTCCTGAAAAGGACCGATGGCAGCTTGGGACATAAAGTTTATAGGAAGCCAACACACACCGACAGATATCTGCACAAGACCTCCAATCATCATCCTAGGCAGAAGAGGGCGGTGCTGAAGACTCTGGTAGACCGGGCAAAAAGAATCTGTGAGCCCCAGTATCTCGAAGATGAGTTTCGGCATCTCGAGAAAGCACTGCAGTCCAACGGCTATTCTGCTGCGGAGGTTAGGAAAGCTGCCCGGCCGAGAAGATCTGGTAGGCCGGACCAGTCGGAGTTGCCTGAGGTTGTTGGCTCTGCTGTCTTGCCCTACATCCGTGGCGTGACTGACCGCATCGGCAGGTTGCTGAGTAAGCGGGGCGTCAGGACGATCTTTAAGCCAACCAAAAAGATCCAACAGTTCCTGCGACCGGTGAAAGACGCCAGGGATCCACTCTCGTCGTGCGGGGTGTACAGTATTCCTTGGACGTGTGGCCAGGTCTACATAGGCACCACGAAGCGTAGTGTCCGGACGCGCCTCTCTGAACATCGGAGATACTGCCGCCTGGGCCAGCCGGAAAAGTCCGCAGTTGCTGAACACGCTCTGTCCCACGACGATCACCGGGTGATGTTTGATGAAGCCCGCGTGTTGTCTTCTGTCCGGGGTTACTTCACTCGCCTGCATCTGGAGTCCATCCATATTCATAAGAACATAAGAATGCGTCCGTCGCTATGAACCGCCGATTTTTTTTTTTTTTTTTTTTTTTTTTTTTGCTGTTTGAGACCGACCAGTAAGGTCGGACTCGGGCTGTTTTGGAGACTAGCTCCCATCAGCCGTGTGGGTAAGGGGTATTTGGGGGGACGTACGCCAGACGACCGGGACGCAGAGAAGGTGGAGGCACTTAGTTGGGAGAGTACTGTTTGTTGGTTATATTGTGTGAGGTGTAGTGTGTAGCCATACTCGAGCGGGAGAGGTAGATGGATGTGGCCGTTATAAGTGTTCTGGGGCATCTTTATTTCTGCATTTTGTTTATTTAGTTTATTTCTTCTTCATATTGTTCTGCGACGTTCTTGCAGGGGGGGCGGCCAAGACTGGGACGTGTGACGCTGGTCGCCAAAGCTGTTGGGTGGCGACAGGGAGCCGTCAAGGGAGGCGGAAGGAACAGATTCGGAATATGTGCGGGTACGTAAGTGTGGGGAACTAGAGTGTGTGTTTACTGTGGTGAAGTGAAGAGAGTGTGGGGGAGTTTTATCGTGTGGTGATTATTGAGGCTGCGTTGGCTTTAGGAAGACGGGTCGCTACTGCCGGGGAGAGGTAAGTCCTTGGCGGGATAATAGTATGTATTACTGCTACGCAGGTCTGTGTCGTTGACGCCGGCGTGGTTGGAGGCGAGGGGGTGGACCATTGGCTATTGCGAGGAGGCGATTTAGTAAGTAGGAAGGTCGGCTTGTATTGCGGGTGTTTCTATTAATTGACGGGACTATCGTTTGTATGGAATTACGGCGGGAGGCTGTGCGGGAATACTTCCAGTTGAGTTTTACAAGGAAGGAATCAAGGTCAGGGAAGCGGGTGTTAAGCGCATACAGGGCGGCATTGGAAGTCTTCGTCAGGCGTGGTCGGCGGTATATGAGTCGTAGGGCCCGTCGTTCTGTGAGACGGTGGAGATCGAGGTAGGCTGGAGAGGCAGTAAGGAGAACTGGGTGTGCATATGTGAGGATGGGTCGGATACATGTAGTATAGATGCGGCCTAGTAAGTCGCTGGAGCAGTGGTTTAGTCGGCTGAGGGTTCTGAGAGAACGGAGGCGGGTACGGGCGATGGTAGTTGTGCGTTTGATGTGTGGTCGCCAGGTAAGATTGCATTGCATTATGGATGCGGGGTGTCTTTGCACCCGTGGCTTGATTGCAGCATCTGGATCGTGTCCAATGGCTGCCAGAAGTAAACATAGTGCTGGTACATGTCGACTGGTTACCTAAAACTGGAAAAGGAAACCGCCAACCAGTTAACTGAGAAGGCGGGGGAGTATAACTTTTATTTGTTGAATGCACTGCCGCTGGGACCGATTCGAGCAACAGATGTTGCCCGTTTCAAGTCCAGTCAGCAGACGCCCTGAGGGCGTCGGTCGCTCCCCGCGAGGCGGAGAGCCTCCGTGCCAGTGAATGATGACAGCGACAAGCAGCCGGCTCAGCGTGCTAGGAGGTGGACAGGAAGGAAAGAAGGACAGTTTGGTGAAATACTCTGGTCTAGGACTGATGATTACTTGTTTTTTGTTTATTTAAAGAGGATGGCGTTATGGCGGGTCATCAAGAAGCGCCCGAGGGCGCTTGACCCGAATGGGCGGTGGTGGTTCTGATGCACTGATGGTTCGTAGGTACGGGAAGGTGGAGGTCGAGGCTTTAGCAAAGAGAGTTAGAGCCAGCGACCGGACAAAGGAAGTCAAGGTAGGAACACGGAGACCCCTTCGAATCACGTCGTTCCTTACAAACCAAGGGGACCCCGTCAAGGATCGGAGTGTCCGGGACTGGAAAGCTTCCAGCCTACATCTGTTGGTGGTGGATAAAAGAGACCACCAGGCGGGTGCCGCATAGGTCAATACAGACCTGAGAAATAGTAGATAGATGGTAAGTTTCGTGCGCATGGCCAGGCGGCTGCGACACGAGAGGAAAGGAGATAATTTGGCTCGGACGCCGCGAGCCTTGGCAAGGGTTTCCGTCACGTGGGCGTTGAAGCAAAGGCGACGATCTAGCCGAACGCCTAGATACTTCACCGATTCTTTGTAGGCGATGGGTCTCCCTGCTAGGGAGAGGGGCTGTACGGGAGATGGACTTACGGGTGAAGCAGATCGCCTCGGATTTCTCCGTGTTGATCGTCACCCGCCATTTCCATAGCCAGTCCGGAAGCTGGTTCAACTGACGCTGCAGCTTTGTACTCGCAAATCGCGGGGACAGGGAGCTGCAGTGATACATAGCATCGTCAGCGAACAAAGACAACGTGACTCCGGGCAAGACAGGCAGGTCGTTCGTGTACACAAGGTACAGAACGGGGCCGAGGACAGATCCCTGAGGTACGCCGGCGGCGACGGGTCGAACTGTAGAACAGGACCCGTCGACGCTCACCCTGAAGGTTCGGTCGCTGAGATACGACCGGATGAAAAACACTATGGTCGATGGTAGAGGGGAATTGGCAAGTTTGAAGAGAAGACCTTCGTGCCAGACTTTATCGAAGGCCTTGCTCACGTCCAACAGTACGGCGGCCGTAGCCGCTCGCCTGTTGGTGGCGTCTGACAAGTGCGTAACAACGCGGACCAATTGAAGCGTGGTCGAGTGCTCTCTGCGAAACCCGAACTGTTCGCTGCGGATGAAACCATCTAGCAGCGGCGAGATGCGAGCCAGCAGGAGACGCTCGAACACCTTCGAGATGACTGGCAAGAGAGAGATTGGACGATAGCTTTCAGGAAGCATGCGCGGCTTGCGAGGCTTCGGAATCATTACGATGTTGCCTGATTTTCACAGGCGGGGAAAGTACTGTAGCCGGAGACAGGAGTTAAACAGCTCAAGAACGAGGTCAACGCCTGAGGCCGGGAGATTTTGTAGAGCAGCGGCCCCGATCCGGTCAGGACCGGGGGCGCGACGGCGATTTAGTCGGCAGATAGATGAAACTAGTTCATCCCTGTCGAACGGGAGGGCTGGGATTTCGGGAGGGCGTGAAAAATGTCCAGATAGGAAGTCACGGACTTCTGCCGAGTGGGCAGGGTCCGAGACGCCTTGATGAACAGTAAATTGCACCTCCATGCAGTCGGCGAAGACCTCGGCCTTGCCTTCTGACGAAGATACAACCCCGTTCGGAGTTTCAAGTGGGTTGCGAGTTCTCTTCTCGCGGGTCAGTCTACTCGCCGCTCTCCAGACGGAGGCGTGGTCGACTTCAAGAGACTCAAGGTATGAGTCCCATCGATCAGAGTTTACGTCCCGCAGTAGCTGCTGGACGTAAAGAGACTGGGCCTGAAAGCGCCTTTTGACGCCGGGATCACGGGTTCTTTGCCATCTGCGGCGGAGATTGCGCCGGAGCCAGATGGCGTGGAGTACTTCCGCAGGTAAGGCCGATTTACGATGGTTCACCTCGAGAGTATATGTGTGTCGATCCATGACACCTTGGACCAACTCCTGAAGATGAGTGGCTCGGAGATCCAAATCGTCACAAGTGACGATCGGATCCGCGGGGAGTGATGGTAACCGCCGTGAGAGCTCATCATGGTAGGAGCGCCAGTTGACTCTCCTAACAATCTGAGCGGGATGTCGGGGTGAGGCCGACAGCTCACGGGCAGTTATAAAAAGGGGATTGTGATCGGATGAGAGATCCGACACTGACGAGACCTGGATGTGATGGGTCACGTCCTTGGCTATGACAATGTCAAGGACGTCCGGTCGATGATCGGAAAAGGGGAAGTGAGTAGGGTCTTCTGGGCCGATGACTTGAAGTACCGGGTCGTCGGAGACGAACCGATACAGAGATTTTCCGTAGGCGTTGGCTACTCTGCTGTTCCAAGAGGGATGCTTGGCATTTAAGTCGCCGGCTACAATGGTTGGTAGGGGATGATCGAGGAGAGCGTCCCACTCCTCGGGCGGTGGAGGTAGCCGCAGGCCGGGCCGGAGATACGCCGCAACAACGCGCAACTCCGATCCGCCAGCGTCTATCGCCACCGCACAACCTTCAACAAGAGATGTATCTAAAGGGGGTAGTGGCCTGTGGGATATCCGCCTGTGGACTAAGACGGCTGTCCCCCCCCCCCCCGAGGGGCGACAGCCAGGCCGTTGGGGACGATCCTGACGAAAACAGATGTAAGGTGGCAGGTTGAAGGTATGGTAGCGAGCCAGATGAGTCTCGCAAAGGAGGACGACATCAGCGTCGTACTCCGTTACGAAACTCATCAGTTCAGATCGTCGAGGGACTACCCGATGGGCATTCCACGCAACGATCCTAAGACTCCTAGCCATTCAAAGGAAGAAGAGGAAAGAGGGTAGACAGTGATTGAAACACCAGGGCGAGAACCGTGGTTGTATCTGGAGCAGACCTGATGTTGTGTACCAAAGTTTCAGCCCAGGCAGTCAGGGGGTCCACCGGGGCCCGGGAAGATTCCCGAGATTCCGGAAGACGGACCTGGCTGGCCTCGGCCGGTGCTGCAGATGGCGCAGGGCTCGGGGACGGACGTGGGGTCTGCTCAGTTGGGAGCTTAGGTTGATGGCTGGGGGCGGGCGGGGCCCGCTGAGGTTTCACAGGCAAGGCCTGTGGAACTTGTCGCTGACGGCGACGAGTGCGCTTCTGTTTGGAGCTCCGAGGAGCGGAAGGCGGGTACTGATGTAGCGGCCACAGCCGCGTATGAAGGACCGGGCGCTCCGGCAGGCGCCGGGACAGAAGGGACTGCAGGCGGCGCTGAAACGTCGACTGCAGGCGGAACTGGGGCCCTGGGAGCAGCCGGAACTGCTGCCGGGGCCTGAGATGATGCTCCGGAGAGAGGTGGGAAGGCCTCTCTGCGGTTAGGGAGGGGACCTGCAACACGGCCTGCCTGCGCGCCAGGGCGAGCAGGAGTCCGCTGCAGCTTCATGGCTGATATAAAGTCCCTACATCCTCTATAACTAGCCGGATGGTCCCCGCCGCAGTTGCAGCAAATGGCCGTGAACTCCGTCTTGGGCTTATCACACCCACGATGAGGCTCAGTACACCGCACGCAACGCGGAGGGTGATTACAGAACAAGCTGGAGTGGCCAAACCTCTGACAGTTAAAACACTGCGAGGGGCCTGGCCGCGGGTCAAAAGTACGGACTTGCACCCGAAGGTGCAGGAAGTTTTGGAGGCCATAGACCTCCTCGAACTGGCCTACTTTGAGTAGTTTCACGAGGAAACTATTCACAGGACGGCGATCTTACCCCTTGCCAGCATGCAGTACACTTACCGCCGTCGGCGAATAGCCTAAAGCGACAAGCTCCTGCCTGATGGTATCGGGGGCGGTCCAGGAAGGAAGTCCGGAGATAAGAACTTAAATTCGCGCTCTGAAGGAAGCGCGAAAGTATGGAAGGAGATCTTCCGATCGGTAAGAAACTGTTGGACCGATCGGAAGTCCGGGACTGTTGTAGCCGCAATTCGAAGCGAGGAGCCTTGGCACCTGGCCTCGAGTTTGGCCGAAGGAAGCAGATTCTGCAGGGAACGGATAATTTCCCTGTAGTTACGATTGTCGGGAATAACAATCGGCGGAATTTTAGGTTTGGGGACAGATTGAGAGGGAGACTGAGTCGGATGGCTGGCGCTGTTACCGGGACTAGATACCCGATGCGTAGCAGCGGCCGGTGGCGGGCTGGCGACCAATTTTCGCTTGCGTTTTGCAGACTTGCCCTCCACAAGCGAAAATTCACCTTCCCCCGTCCCCACACTACACATCGACGCACAATCACTTTCACTTTCACTATCACTGATTGTATGGGACGGCAGCGGGGTAGAATGAGGACCAGTACCGCAGGTTTCCATTAAGGTTACCAGCGGTGCCGGCAAAGGAACGGGAGTTGCGTTCGACGCCATCTCGGGATGAGCCGAAATGAACGTCGAAGACGCAAAAAAGGGCTAGGAAAGAGTGACTTTCACCAGCACTGAATCACTACACTGACAGGCAAAGAACACGAACACCAGACGCGCACTGCACACGAGTCACAAAAACACACGCGCACGACACAATACACTGGTAATTTATAGCTCACTGATGATGATGAATACAGATGAAGATATGGTGAAGAATTCACTTTGATAAATGTATAAATAACGGTGAAATTCACAAGCAAAAATCGCCATAAAAAGTGACGCAGCCTACCCTGGCAACAGCTCTAGGTAGACTTCTGGGCGCGATGTGCCAGGTAAGAGTCCAGAGTCCAGAGTCCAGAGTTGAACGGAGCAGCAGCTAGTCGTGCTCCGGTGGTCGCAGTGTCCGGGTGATACCCGATGACTGCATGTTGCCTTGCTGTTACCTTGACTAGCGATCTCGCGCTTTGAAAGGAATGGGACCTCCATCAATTTTATTTTGAAGGGACAGGATGTTACGATTTTACTTGGACCCTGGGACCTCGAAGAGACCCGTGACGGCAGAATGGGGGAGACCTCGAAGACCTTTCGCGTGAGAAGCAGGAATCACCCTCCCACAACGGGTAAGAGGTGAAAGCATCTCCTTAAATAGTGTCTGGCATGGTCTATTTTCCATGGCCAATCAGAATTGAGTATGACGAGCTGGCTTCTCATTGGTCCGTGCGATACACCTGAAGCGGACAAAATGTTATAAATAGAGGTATCGTAGCAGTAACTCACTGTTGCTTGTTCCCAGTCCATTGGGAGACGTGTTCGGCGTATCATCTATTCGAACACATTTCTTTCTTTTGCTACTGAAGATAACCACCGGTGGTGCGGCCGAAACGTTTAGCAGCATTTTAAGCAATCGACCACGGCCTTTCAGCCCGGAAGTTTTAGAAAATAATCGTAATGACACCGGCCGTGAAAGCCTACGCACTAAGAATCAAATAATGTTTTGCGTACAGCTCTGAATTGTAGAGTTCTCAAGACATATTGTTTTTGTTGAAGATCGGTTTAGGGAAAGGGGTAGTTTACCTGCAACGTTTTATGTTTTAACAACGGTAATATTTTCTATGACGAATGATAACTGCCGTAAATTCAACCTGAATCAAATAATGTTTTGCATACCAACCTGAGATATAGAGAACTCAATGTCTGTTGATTTTGGTGAAGATCGGTTAAGGGAAAGGGGTAGTTTAACCAGCAAAGTTTTATGTTTTAAAAAGGATATTTTATATGGCAAACGATAACAGCCGCAAATTCAAACATAATCAAATACTTTTTTGCATGCAACTCTGAATAGTAGAGTTTTCAAGACGTATTGTTTTTGGTGAAGATCGGTTAAGGGAAAGGGGTAGTTTACCTGCCACTTTTAATGTTTTAACAAGAGTAATTGTTTCTATGACGAACGATAACTGCCGCACATTCAAACAGAATCAAATAATGTTTTGCATGCATCGCTGAATTGTAGAGGACTCAAGACCTATTGATTTTAGTGAAGATCAGTTAAAAGGGAGGTGTAGTTTACCAGCAACGTTTTATGTGATAACAGGGGTAATTTTTTCTATGACGAACGATATCTGCCGTAAATTCAATCAGAATCAAATAATTTTTTACATATGTGCCTGAGTTGTAGAATACTCAAGGCCTATTGATTTTGGTGAAGATCGGTTACGGGGAAAGGCCAGTTTATCGGGAATATTTTTTGTTGTAATAAGAGTAAAGTACTTAATTTTGATAAATAAAGTATCCTGATACGAATATCTTAATAATCCACTGTAGAAACGTAGACGAAATATCTATAAATGAAGAGGCTAGTTGAACGGGGTAGGGGTAATTTTCTATAAATGAAAATTAAAGTTGAAGGGGAGGGGATAATTTTACTTCCATGTTCCTTAAGGAAATGGAAGTATGGTGATGGCAAAAAAAATCGTGTTCGAGATTATTGCAGATTCTGATTGTACTACACTCAAAACATGAAAAAAAGTCGTTTTTCGAAAAGTGTCTGTGTGTGTGTCTGTGTGTCTGTCTGTCTATCTGCAGATTTTTTTTTTTGGCAAACGATAACAGCCACAAATTCAAACAGAATCAAATAATTTTTTGCATACAGCCCTGATTTGTAGAGTAGTCACGACCTATTGTTTTTGGTGAAGATCGGTTGAGGGAAAGAGGTAGTTTACCAGAACGGTTTTTTTATCAAGGGTAATTTTTACTTCCATATTCCTTAAGGAATGGAAGTATGGTGATGGCAAAAAAAATCGTGTTCGAGATTATTGCAGATTCTGATTCTACTACACTCAAAACATGAAAAAAAGTCGTTTTCCGAAAAGTGTCTGTGTGTCTGTCTGTCTGTGTGTCTGTGTGTCTGTGTGTCTGTCTGTCTATCTGTAGATTTTTTTTCTATGGCAAACGATAACTGCCGCAAATTCAAACAGAATCAAATAATTTTTTGCATACAGTCCGGTTTTGCAGAGTTCTCGCGACCTATTGTTTTTGGTGAAGATCGGTTGAGGGAAAGGGGTAGTTTACCTGCAACGGTTTTTTTTTAGCAAGGGAAATTTTGTTTGTTTGGCAAACGATAACAGCCGCAAATTCAAACAGAATCAAATAATGTTTCGCATACAGCCCTGAATTGTAGAGTACTCGCGACCTATTGTTTTTTGTGAAGATCGGTTAAGGGAAAGGGGTAGTTTACCTGCAACGGTTTTTTTTTAGCAAGGGTAATTTTGTTTGTTTGGCAAGCGATAACAGCCGCAAATTCAAACAGAATCAAATACTGTTTCGCATACAGCCCTAAATTGTAGAGTTCTCAAGATCTGTCGATTTTGGTACAGATCGGTTAAGGGAAAGGGGTAGTTTACCTGTAACGTTTTATGTTTTAACAAGGGTATTTCCTATGGCAAACGATAACAGCCGCAAATTCAAACGGAATCAAAAGATTATTTGCATACGGCCCTAAATTGTAGAGTTCTCAAGACCTATTTTGTTTTTGGTGAAGATCGGTTGAGGGAAAGGGGTAGTTTACCTGCAACGTTTTTTTAACAAGGGTATTTTCTATGGCAAACGATAACAGCCGCAAATTCAAACAGAATCAAATAATGTTTTGCATACAGCCCTGATTTGTAGAGTACTCAAGACCTATTGTTTTTGGTGAAGATCGGTTAAGGGAAAGGGGTAGTTTACCTGCAACGTTTTTTTAACAAGCGTATTTTATATGGCAAACGATAACAGCCGCAAATTCAAACAGAATCAAATAATTGTTTGCATACGTCCCTGAATTGTAGAGGTCTCAATGGCTTTCGATTTTGGTGAAGATCGGTTAAGGGGAAATGGGTAGTGTACCAGCAACGGTTTTTTTTAATCAAGGGTAACTTTGTTTGTTTGGCAAACGATAACAGCCGCCAATTCAAACAGAATCAAATAATGTTTCGCATACAGCCCTAAATGGTAGAGTTCTCAAGATCTGTCGATTTTGGTACAGATCGGTTAAGGGAAAGGGGTAGTTTACCTGCAACGTTTTATGTTTTAACAAGGGTATTTCCTATGGCAAACGTTAAAAGCCGCAAATGTAAACAGAATCAAACAATGTTTTGCATACAGCCCTGATTTGTAGAGTACCCAAGACTTATTGTTTTTGGTGAAGATCGGGTAAGGGAAAGGGGTAGTTTACCTGCAACGTTTTATGTTTTAAAAGGGTATTTTCTATGGCAAACGATAAGAGACGCAAATTCAAACAGAAACAAATAATGTTTTGCATACAGCCCTGATTTGTAGAGTACCCAAGACCTGTTGTTTTTGGTGAAGATCGGTTAAGGGGAAGGGGTAGTTTACCTGCAACGTTTTATGTTTTAAAAGGGTATTTTTTATGGCAAACGATAAGAGTCGCAAATTGAAACAAAATCAAATAATACTTTGCACACAGCCCTGATTTGTAGAGTACTCAAGACCTATTGATTTTTATGAAGATCGGTTAAGGGAAAGGGGTAGTTTACCTGCAACTGTTGTTTTAAATCAAGGGTAATTTTTTTTTATTTTTTATGGCAAACGATAACAGCCGCAAATTCAAACAGAATCAACTACTCTTTTGCATACAGCCCTGAATTATAGAGTTCCCAAGACCTGTTGGTTTTGGTGAAGATCGGTTAAGATAAAAGGGTAGTTTACCTGCAACATTTTATATTTTAACAAGGGTATTTTCTATGGCAAACGATAAAAGCCGCAAATGTAAACAGAATCAAATAATGTTTTGCATACAGCCCTGAATTATAGAGTTCTCAAGACCTGTTGATTTTGGTGAAGATCGGGTAATGAAAGCGGTAGTTTCCCTGCAACGTTTTATGATAAGTTCCGATAAAACTAACTTATGATGTTTTAGGCCAACTTAAGCCTAGAACTAAACATTGTATTTTTGTCAATTTAAGATGTTTATTATGTTAAGAATTGTTATAAAAGAACTGTATACGTATCCTAGTTATTTTAAGTAACAATCTTTCAATCAGTAATTAGTTTTAAGGCATACGTTTATCAAAATATTGTTTCGACTAATCGATCGACTATTAGTTTAAAAAAGTGAATTTTGATATTAATGGACGAATTTATGCCATGATTTGCAATTTCAAGATGCATAAGGGAATCATGTTTGTAATAGTATTTATTGTAAATTTTATTCCATAGAAAATGCTTTGTGAAATCTATCATATTTAAGGATCATATTTAAGGAAAGCAGACGTCTATTTGTTTTGAATAATGTTACCCAGACTGCAATGCGCTGTTTGCCGAAAATCTTTTCCGTTAACCGTTAACCGACTTTCATAAAGTTCTGAAGCTAAAAGGTTGATTTTTATCTGCCGTTCGAAATACTAGCTTTTTTAAAAGCTTATAAAGTTTATTCCAGTGCTCATACAATTGGAAGGTGTATAATAATTTGCAATTCAGTGAATTTAAGGCAAGTATTACGCTCTACTGCAATATTAATTACTTACTATGGTAGCGTAATATCTGGGAAGGCACTTTGAACTAATTAAAAATTTGTCAATAATTACACTATCATCAAGACATTATTCAAATTATCACTATTATTGTTAAATTGTAAATTAAATATAAGCATAGCTTAAAGATGATTACTTTTCATACAATGGTAACCTCAAAACGTCGAACATTTTCAGACGAGATTTATTGTTTTAGATTAAGAACATATGGTTAATAGATATAACTACTCTCCTAATCTGAGAATATATAATTGTAATTAACCTATTTTAATTCTTAATTTCCAAGTACAATGATTGTCTAAGATTAATAAATTTGAACCATGCGTTCTAAGGCTTGGAGCATAGTCAGTTAGATTCTCTTTATTTATTGACATAAGTTGTCCTGTTCACACTTTTGCAGTGATATAGGTATTCTTAGATGTCAATTACAAGTTCTAAACAGCTTAGTTTTTATTAGAATACAATTATTTGCATGTTTTTAACGTACAATGTATTGTTGATAGTTTAGTATGCCATGTTTTTACTTCCATATTCCTTAAGGAATGGAAGTATTTTTGTCATGTAATTCTGAATTAATGATATACCCATCTTTATGTGGTTCTTTTAATTCTAAATTGTCTTTACAGTGTAAAGCTTGTGTTGCAGTGGTTGTTGTTTTATAATTACATGTGATATTGATAATAATTCACCAATACTTATTGCAGCTAGTGTGGTCAGGCAGTGACCTCAGTTTTCCTTAATTCTGGTGAAATTACTTTCTCATAATAATCATTGTGTACTATAATAGTGGTAATACATATCATATTGCACATTTATGACATTGTCCTTCACTGGTTTATATTATTGTAGAAATTCTGAGCGTGTTTAATGTCTACACTTTCTGTCCAATGTCAGTCTGTGTATTTGCATTAAACACCACACATACCACTTTTATTTAATAAAAAATTCTCTTTATTTATTGACATAGCTATTCTAAGATGTCAATTAGAAGTTCTAAACAGCTTAGTTTTTATTAGAATACAATTATTTGCATGTTTTTAACGTACAATGTATTGTTGATAGTTTAGTATGCCATGTTTTTTTTGTCATGTAATTCTGAATTAATGATATACCCATCTTTATGTGGTTCTTTTAATTCTAAATTGTCTTTACAGTGTAAAGCTTGTGTTGCAGTGGTTGTTGTTTTATAATTACATGTGATATTGATAATAATTCACCAATACTTATTGCAGCTAGTGTGGTCAGGCAGTGACCTCAGTTTTCCTTAATTCTGGTGAAATTACTTTCTCATAATAATCATTGTGTACTATAATAGTGGTAATACATATCATATTGCACATTTATGACATTGTCCTTCACTGGTTTATATTATTGTAGAAATTCTGAGCGTGTTTAATGTCTACACTTTCTGTCCAATGTCAGTCTGTGTATTTGCATTAAACACCACACATACCACTTTTATTTAATAAAAAATTCTCTTTATTTATTGACATAGCTATTCTAAGATGTCAATTAGAAGTTCTAAACAGCTTAGTTTTTATTAGAATACAATTATTTGCATGTTTTTAACGTACAATGTATTGTTGATAGTTTAGTATGCCATGTTTTTTTGTCATGTAATTCTGAATTAATGATATACCCATCTTTATGTGGTTCTTTTAATTCTAAATTGTCTTTACAGTGTAAAGCTTGTGTTGCAGTGGTTGTTGTTTTATAATTACATGTGATATTGATAATAATTCACCAATACTTATTGCAGCTAGTGTGGTCAGGCAGTGACCTCAGTTTTCCTTAATTCTGGTGAAATTACTTTCTCATAATAATCATTGTGTACTATAATAGTGGTAATACATATCATATTGCACATTTATGACATTGTCCTTCACTGGTTTATATTATTGTAGAAATTCTGAGCGTGTTTAATGTCTACACGTTCTGTCCAATGTCAGTCTGTGTATATGCATTAAACACCACACATACCACTTTTAATTAATAAAAAATTGTATCACTAGGTTCGTCTTTACAATGTCTTCTATCATTATTTTGTAACTAACACTACTTTACATCGTTTTGGTCTTATTTTATGCTAATTATAGTTGAGGTTACCTGGTACCCTCTATGTTTTGGCTATCTGGTTTCCATGTTTTACAGGTTATTATTTGACACTTTTACACTTGTTAATTGTTATTTACTATCTCTTTATTATTTCTACCTGTGTACAGGTGATAACTAGGTTTTTTTATTTTGTTATTTTATTTGAAATTGCCAGTAGGCTATTAAAAGAATGCCTGGTACACTGGTTTTGATTTATTTAATTAATGCTATTCTTTTATTGGAATAAAGAGTTTTTGTCATGGTTTGTCTTTGGTAATGTCTGTCTATGTCTGTGTCCCTTTGCTGTTTCTTAATTCTGTAGATTCCTGGTTTTATTAGTTTCATTTTCTTCTAATACATATACTAGGCACATTATTTGGCATATTTGTTAATTATTCTGTGTTTGTTACCTTGCTTGTGTTTATTTATAGTCTTCAGTCTCTTGTTAATGTTGAATGTCATTATACTTGAGTTTTGTTCTCTTACTTACTGTTTTGTATTGGGTCATTTGTTTATTCACATTATTACGTTGTCTTCTATACTTTCTTCTTTATCACTATTTGTTATCTTTCGTTTACTGAGTTAATGACATTAATTGTTTTATTGAGTTCTGGAACCTTATATAATAGCCTACATTGTACACAGTTACTTAGTTATCATTCCTTTCTTAGGTGTTTTGGTGTGATTTTATGAGTGTTTCATTCTTTATCTTTTGTTGTTAACTTTATTGTGAAGATATGTACTATTACACTATTGATGGTTTCGTTTCTATGTTTTCATTTGAATACTTCGAAATAAAAAGTATTTCGTTTTGTTTATTAAGCAGTTAAAGCATAATTGGTGGATTTGTTTTGTTTATTAAGCAGTTAAAGCATAATTGGTGGATCAGTTATAGTTAATAATAATTTGTTTTTTTATAGGCCCAAATTTAATTTCTGTGGAATTCACGCAGGGGAGGTTCAGCTGTTGTTGACGCGTGACGACACCGTGTGGAAGAACTACACAGTAAGCGTTTGACTTTAATTGCATAGGGAGAATAGATATTTAATTATGGTCCAAATTAACTGAATTTTGTGTAGAATGAGTAGACTTTGCATTACTGGATGGTATGGACTGAATAAAGTATAGTCTGTAATTTAACTAGCGAAGTGAGTTGTCAGTTTTAACTCGCTTGTGTGTGTGTGTGTGTGTGTGTGCGCGCGCAAGCGCACGCGTACCGACAACCGGGGACTCTTCCCATATTTTATTTATTAGTAATGACAATCTCTAAAACAAAACAGGAAAACACCGATGAACAAGCTACATGCGCAGTGAGTAATAATAGTTAAGAATAATAACCTAATTAATTGAACTATCACCATAATTATCCAGCCATAACTTGGATAAAATGCTTAATGCTGGTGAGGTTATTACTTTTCCCTAAGGCTAACTTCAAGTCAAATCAAATCTTACCAATGTTATACACTCATAGTATAGTTCATTAGCAACTACATATAATGAAACTATTACTAAAAAAAAAAAAAGTTAATATCAAAAATTGAGTGAATCAGTTGATGGGGAGGCGTTATTTTGCTTGTAACATTTTATGTTTTTTAGTGAAGAGTAAAGTTCTTAATTTTGATAAATAATTTGCCCTACATATAAAGTCGTATTAATCCACTTTAAAAAATCAGATAAAATATCTACAGATGAGAAGGGTAGTTGAAGAGGTAGGAGGTAATTTTTTGAAACTTACCTTTCTGATGCCAAATGAAGTATTTCATTTTGAAGGATGAGATACCTTAGCAATTAGATATAATGATACTACTACTCAACAAATGTAAATATATATTGTACTGTCCTTTTTATGGGTCAGAGTCCGTTAGTATAAAGTTTACTTTGTTTTTTTATTGTAAAGCATGAATCAATGACTTATAATATTAAATTCACTTTGTTTTTTTTTATAGCATGAGTTGCTAATTCTTATATCTCAGGGCTGCAGTACATAAAAATAAAAAATAAAAGAATATACTGTATATATATGTATATATATATATTGTAACATAATGATTCTTTCAAAGGTGTAGGGTTATATTATATGCCCCACGTTGTATGCGTCACTTTGTAACGTCCGCGTGTATCTCTCGTGAAAGTCTCGTTTATTTAATTAAGCTTTCCCAATTAAACCCCACGTTAGTACATCATTCTGTAACGTGTCGCGGGTTTTTATCGTGAAAGTCTCGGAACAGTCAGAGTACCTTTTGCGATCACTTATGAATTATATTTGCTAATGTTCAAAGCGGTTAAATTTTATGTTTACCAAAAATACTGAAATCGAGCGTGTGTGATTTGGGAGAGATTAATGGAGTTGTTTAATCGTAGTTAGGAGAGAGAGTAGGACCAAGGATATTAACCCCGGAGTATACAATTACTTATTTTATATTCGCCGCTCATAAGACCAGCTGATTTTGACGTCTTTCTCAAAATTTTAGGTTAAACCAACACCAATTGTCGATGATACTTCCCGGCGGTTCGTCCTCTCCTTGGCTTCCTGAAACTCTGTAACAACTACCCTCTACAAGAAATAATACACGTTTTATTATTTATAACAAAATATTCAGAGTATTTATTTATGTAATACACTCATTTTCTCTTCTCCCAGTACAAAAATATGATAATCGATTTTTCTGTCAACAACACATTGGATCGATCTAATTAGGTAAACATTGGTATTATAACAAATTATTTTCTTATCCTTAATTAAACATTAAACAATAAAGAATTCATTTATTAATTTCCCCAGGGTTAAGGGTAAGTTCTTTGTGTTATGAGACGGTCAGAAATGAATAATTATATACTACGCTTTACAAAAGAAAACATAAATGTCTAATTTTTGGTTTTTCGTAGTATGTAGTTCCGGGTTTATCCGCTAGAGTACAGTATATGTCTTTATTATAAACATGAAATCAGTTACTAATTATTGGAACTGCACAAAGATTCGATATGAGGATTTCTTGGTTAACAATTATTAATAAAGTTTATTTTACCTCTCTTCTCGAAGTGTTTACTTGGATGGTGCTGTTTCTAGTGTTGGAGTTATAGTTGTTTTGTAATTTCGTTAAATTTTCATAAGATACAACATCACCAAAATCTCGATGTGCCGTCCAACTAGGTCTGATCTGGTAGCTGGTTATTTCAAATTTTCATCGAATACAGGACGTTAAAGTTGATATTTGAAGGAGTTCTAACATAAGGTGGATACTACTAGTTAATTTCTATTAAATTTAGCACTGTTTCCCAAAGTTTTCATAAGGCTTTATTAAATTTTTGATGGCATTCCACTTTTTCAAACGAACGTTTTTCAATCGTTTTAACAATTAATTCATATTTTGTTAGGTGTTACTGTTAGTAACCAATAATTTTATATCATTTTTTATTGGTTAATTTAATTGTATTTATATATTATTTATTAATTTCTTATAGTATCCTTACACTGAACTATTTTCTTCTGCCATTTTACTCATACACTGTTATTTTATTTTAATTTTATATTTAACCCTGGGTTATCTTATATTCAAACATAATTATTCTATTAAATATAAAATTAGACCTAGGTACAAAATCTTTGTGGCCTACTTAACACAAATTATACAATATTCAAACAAAACACATAATTGGTCAGTAGCATATAGTCTACTATTATAATCAATTGTTTCTACATCTACAGCATAAGTCTGTGAGATGCTCCTTTTAAAATCACTTATTTTCTCACTGGGTACACTATAACTCACTTTGTACTCTTTATATCACTTTTATAGTTTATAATGTTTTGTGATACAAGATAATCTAGAGCTAGGTATATTATACCCATTTGTGACCTTTATAGTGGGGTGATTATGTTATCATTTTTGGGACTGGGTTATGTAACGTTACAATATATATATTATATAGTTTAGAACCAAGTTTATTATTATTCTTTTATCTTTCTTATACAAATTATACATTATTCTCTCTATTTGCAATATATGTTCATAATCATAAAATAATTCTTTATTATGTTTTCAAAATTTATACTTGATAATCTATTCTACATTTAATTATAATTTATTTTTGATTAAATTTTATATAAAGGATTACTAAACTTTTCGACTTTTATTCTAGAATGCTTTTTATTAATTTTCTGACATATTTCCCTTAACGAGTACCTGCAATATATACACATACAAGGCCATATTGATATGAACTCCATGTCAGATAAATTTTAAATTATAATTGACATCAGCACTTAATTAAAGACAACAAAGCTAATAAAACAGATCTACACGAACACTTCAGTGAGTGTAAAAGCCAAGGACGAATTATCAGATAATGTACCTGTAACAAAAGGGATCAGACAAGGGGAATTCCCTAAATTCTATACTCTTAAATGTAGTTATGGCAGAAATTAATAAGCAGGTAAAGCATAATTGGTGGATCAGTTATAGTTAATAATAATTTGGTTTTTTATAGGACCAAATTTAATTTCTGTGGAATTCACGCAGGGGAGGCTCAACTGTTGTAGACGTGTGACGACACCGTGTGGAAGAACTATTAATTAGAAGAAATAACATTATAAAGCAGGTAAAGCATAATATTTGGTAGATGAGTTATAGTTAACAATAATTTGTTTTTTATTTATAGGCCCATATACAGAGGTTACGCAAATTATTCAACACATTTAAATAGTTGGCATTTACAATGCCTAGAAGCAAGCGACGTTCTAAAGATTCTCTTAACAAAACACGTAAAGTGCAACGTCGAAATTATCAAGAAGATGATAAAGAGAGAAAAGTCAAAAATGGCCGAATCGAAAAGAAACGCATAAATAAAAATGTGATTAAACCTTCTGTTTCAACTATAAACAGAATAAGAGAGCAGAAAGTTAAATATATAAAAACCAAAAGATTAGATCCTTTTTTTAGAGAAGATGAACGAGAAAGAGAAAGGGCAAGAAAGAAAGAGGTCAGATTAGATGAAGAGTATTACGAAAAAGAAAAACAAAGAGAACGGGGAAGAAAAAAAGAAGTCAGATTAGATGAAGAGTATTACGAAAAAGAAAAACAAAGAGAACGGGGAAGAAAAAAAGAAGTAAGATTAGATGAAGAGTATTACGAAAAAGAAAAACAAAGAGAACGGGGAAGAAAAAAAGAAGTCAGATTAGACGAAGAGTATTACGAAAATGAAAGAGGAAGAGAAAGGGAGAGAAAGAAAGAAGTCAGATTAGATGAAGAGTATTACGAAAAAGAAAAACAAAGAGAACGGGGAAGAAAAAAAGAAGTCAGATTAGACGAAGAGTATTACGAAAATGAAAGAGGAAGAGAAAGGGAGAGAATGAAAGAAGTCAGATTAGATGAAGAGTATTACGAAAAAGAAAAACAAAGAGAACGGGGAAGAAAAAAAGAAGTCAGATTAGACGAAGAGTATTACGAAAATGAAAGAGGAAGAGAAAGGGAGAGAATGAAAGAAGTCAGATTAGATGAAGAGTATTACGAAAAAGAAAAACAAAGAGAACGGGGAAGAAAAAAAGAAGTCAGATTAGATGAAGAGTATTACGAAAAAGAAAAACAAAGAGAACGGGGAAGAAAAAAAGAAGTCAGATTAGATGAAGAGTATTACGAAAAAGAAAAACAGAGAACGGGGAAGAAAAAAAGAAGTCAGATTAGATGAAGAGTATTACGAAAAAGAAAAAGAACTCAATAAAAAAAGAATGAGAGAGTTGAGAGAAAATTACGATTATAGGAAACGAGAAGCGGTTTCTGATAAGGTTAACAAGAAAACCAAAAGACAGAATGATATTTACAGGTATAGAGAAAATTTTGTGAAGCAACTACATACATGTAATAGTCAGCAGTCAATTGAACAAATAGAATTTCTGAATGCCATTAAGGATGGACCGACTCATGTTTGTTGTTGTTGTGAAGGATTATTTTTTTTACATTCTATTGTACGTTTTGATGTGGAAAAAATTAAAAATAAAATAGAAGATAAAGTAAAAGATTCTGAACTGTTTCTGAGAAAAATTGTGAACGTAGAACCTGCAGAATCAGTATGTAAAACTTGTAACAACACATTAATAAAAGGTGAAATACCTAAAATGGCTACGTCTTGGGGAATGAAATTTCCCGTAGTACCTGAGTGCATAAAGTGTCTAAGCAGCTTAGAAGAACGTATGGTGGCACCAATATTAAGTTTTATGCAGATACGACCTCTGAAGAGATTTGCTTTAAACCCTCAACTGGGAATGAAAGGAAGCGTTATTAATATAATGATTGAGCTTGATGAGATGCTTCAAGTTTTACCTAGGTGTTTTGACAAGATGGCAACAATACAAGTAAAATTAAAACGGCATATTGTCCATAAGACTGATTACATGTTTGAGAGCAATCGTATGTGAAGCTCTCAAATATTTAATAAAAACACCACTTTATGTAAAACACAAAGTACAAATTTCTGAAGAATATTTGTCAAGGTATGAAGGTGATTTTGAAGAAGAGGTTGATTTCATTACTGAAAAGAATGATGGCGTAGACAATGAACCAGCAGAAAATAACAAAGATAGTGATGTTGATTTTCAGTATGATTCAGATGAGTCTGACAATGAGAATGAGCAGGTTTTAATTGTCGACAGAAATCAAGAACTAGTTGGAGAAGAGAGCTGTACTAAGATTATAGCTCCAGGACAAGGATTACATCCCATTCCTTGGCATAAATTTCCTGATTTAGATGAGCTCTGCTTTCCATCAATTTTTGTAGGGTAAACGATTAGAACTCATCCGAAATTAAGCTATTCAGAAAGAACTAAGTCCGAGGCAAGACGAGTGGATAGACGTAGTTGTGTGCCAGAACGATTGTTATTTATGGCGAAATGTAAAATGGAGAGAAGTTGTTCATCAAACATAAACATGTGCTTAAGAAAATTAAAAAAAAAGGACGTTAACATCAAAGTCAAGGATGTTTTAGATGGTAAATTCATCAACGAAGCAATGAAGAATGATGAATGCTACAAGGTTTTGTCTCAAATACGCTCCTCCCCAGCTTACTGGGAATCTAAGAAGAAACAGCTACTGGCAATGATTAGGCAATTAGGAAAACCAACATTTTTTATTACAGTATCAGCAGCTGAACATAGCTGGCCTGAGCTACTGAAAATGTTATTAAAGTTATCGGCTGGAAAAAACGTATCAGATTTAGAAATTTTAAATTTAAATGACTATGAAAAGACATCATTAATTAGAAATGATCCTGTCACCTGCGCTCGCTATTTTAACCACAAGGTCGCAAAACTAATGACTCTGCTCAAATCTCAGTCTGGACCTTTTGATGGCAATTGGGTGACTGATTCTTATCAACGTGTCGAATTCCAGCAGAGGGGATCTCCGCATGAACACATTTTTCTTTGGTGTAAGGATGCACCAAAATATAACAGAGACGATGAAAATAGTGAAAAGATCTGCATTGAATTTATTAACAAATATATTACTTGTAAATATGATGAAAACAACCCACTCATGAGTTTACAACGTCACAAACATACAGATACTTGCTATAAGGGAAAGAAAAATTTAAAAGTATGTAGGTTTGGATATCCTTTACCTGTGATGCCGAAAACTATTATTTTAAAGCCGTTAGAAGAAGAAGAGAAGACAGAGCAGGTTAAAAAAAATTCTGTAAAGGTAAATAAGCTTATGTATAGTTTTTTTATGAAAGATAATGATGTGTCATTTGGCAATATTCTTTTGAAATTAAATATGTCAGAAGATGATTATATTAATGCAGTTAGATATGGAATTGATAGGGATGCAATTTTTTTGGAGAGAAATTCATTGTCGGTAGCTATTAATTGTCACAATTCAACAATTTTGTCGCTGTTTTCTTCAAATATGGATTTGCAATTTGTGTTGGATCCTTACAGTTGTGCATCATATATTATTAATTATATAAGCAAAGTAGAAGCAGGTTTATCTAGGTTGTTAAGGGAAGCGGCTTCTGATGTAAAAAATGAAAAAATGAATACAAGAGAAAGGTTAAGTAAAGTTGCAAATGTGTTTCTAAATAGTAACCTAATGTCTGCTCAGGAAGCTGCTTATCATGTTCTGGAATTACCTCTTTCAAAAAGTAGTCGAGCCTGTATATTTCTTAACACTAGCCCGAGTGAAGAAAGGCTAAACATGTTAAAATCGAAACAAGAGTTACAAAATATGGATCCGGAATCAACCGACATATCTTTACCAAACATATTCTCAAGATATGCAAATAGGTGTAATAATTTAGAGACTATTTGTCTTGCTGATTTTTCAACAGAATATAAATCAAACAGACGTGCAAAAAACAAAGAAAAAAATAATGAGGACTTTGAATCAGAAGAATACATAGACTGTTACAAGAGAAAAATTCTACGTTACAGAAGATACAGGCTAGATCAAGACGAATACAATTTTTATCGAGAGCAAGTACTCCTCTTTTTACCGTGGAGAAATGAGAAGGAGGAAGTTCAAAATATTGACAGTAAATTTATATATGAACAACACGTAGACATTATCAATAAAAACAGAGGGAAATATAATATGATTAATGAAGATGAAATGGAGCTTGCACTTGAAATTGCACACAATCATCGACTTAAACAGGAAGAAAGAGATTATAAAAACTTGTTAGATAATGAACTTCCAGAGGAATTTAAAATAAATGTTGGAGTCCAAGATGGGAGCAAAGCAGGAAATAGTAGTGATAATGGTAAATTTAAAATTATTGTTCCTTCCAGAGAAAAAATAGAAAATTTGTTTTTCAATATGAGAAGACTCAATAGAGGCCAGAAAGAAATTGTAATGCACGTTTTTAAAAATATGAAAAGTGGAAACTTCAAACCTGTAAGACTGTTTCTCTCTGGAGCTGCTGGTGTTGGTAAAAGCATGGTTATTAACGTGCTATACCAATTAATTACTAAATATTTTGATGAACAAAAAGGTGTAAAAACAAATTCAATTAAAGTTCTTCTAACAGCTCCGACAGGTAAAGCAGCTTTTCTCATCAACGGCGTAACCATTCATTCAGCATTTAGCTTGCCAGTAACACAGTTTGGTGGCCTCATGTCTGAATTAAGTTCTGACACAGCAAGTACACTTAGAGTGAATCTGATAGATTTAAAGTTACTGATTATTGATGAGGGTTCTATGGTGGGATCACGAACACTTTCAAGAATTGATACGCGTTTACGACAAATAATGGGGAAAAATGAGACCTTTGGCGGTGTTTCTCTTCTTATTGTAGGTGATTTACATCAATTATCACCTGTAATGGATTCTCCCATTTGGAAAGCACCGAAGGTAAATGAATTGAGCATTTTTAATGATAAAAATCCACTTTGGTCAGAGTTTTCATTTTATGAATTAAATGAAATCATGAGGCAGAAAGGAGACACAGAATTTATAGTAACACTAAATAACATAGCAGCTAATGTTATGAATGAAAAAGACTTTAATTTATTGAAAACGAGAATAGTTCAACCCGAAGAGGTTCCTGAAAATGCGATTAGACTGTATCCCGAAAATGAAATGGTGCAGAAATATAACCAAGAAAAAATTAGAAAATCTAAAGAGAAACCTTTTAATTACATCGCGCAAGATACAGTTTTAGGAAACATACCTTTACAGACAAAAGATAGTTTGTTAAAATCAATTAGAAATAAAAAGGTAACAGAAATGCAGGGCCTATCGAATGAAATTACTTTTAAGGTAGGTATCAAGTACATGATGACATTTAATGTGGATGTTGGAGATGGACTGGTGAACGGCGCGTGTGGAATTTTACGATACCTGACAATGGGAGAAGAAAATATTATTTTGATATGGTTGGAGTTTCCAGAGGGAAGAAATGTAGGTCTAAAAGCAAGACAGAAATTTAAAGACTATGCAGCTGCAAGTGGAATAAATGAAGAACTAATACCAATTGCAAAGAGTACAGCAATTATAACAATGCATAAAAATTGTCATCAAATAATGAGGAAACAATTTCCTGTTGTGCCTGCAGAAGCTCTTACAATTCATAAGAGTCAGGGACAAACTTATGAAGCAGTTTGTTTAGATTTTCGAAGGATAAAGAGAGTGACAAGGCAACTGTTATATGTTGCCATGAGCAGGGTAACTTCTTTGAAAAACTTATATATCTTAGGAGAAATGAACATGAAGTATTTCCACAATGGAAGTGTAAGTGACTGTGAAGAAATACAGCGACTAAGAAAAGAAAATGTTGCAACTCTTTGCTATAACGATTTAAAGGACACAGTTGGAGCAGTCATCGTGTACCATAATGTGAGATCTTTGACACTATACCTTGAAGATATCAAGACAGACGACTGGTACTCAAGAGCACATGTCTTAATTCTTTCAGAAACTAGAACGAAGGGCTCAGAGCGGATTGTGATTCCAGCTTATCAGATTAAGTACTCATCAGATGAAAATCCAATAACAGGACAGAGAGGTCTCATGTGCCTAGCAAAAGAGAACATTGATTTTAAATTATTGGAGAGAAAAATTGTAACCGAAAAGAAGATAACAGTTGACGGTAGGTACAAAGGACACGTTGAAATGATAACTGTTCAGTTGAAAAATATTTACTTAATAACGGGATACAAATCACCGGGTGCAAGCATTAGTACATTTTTTGACGTTGTAGATGGTATGATTGCTAACTTAACTGGAAACTACACAAAAATTTTAATGGGAGACTTCAACATTAACATAGCTAATTTGGAAGATTCAGCAAATTTCAAAGGTAAACTTGAACATAGGCATTTGAAAACTGCACTGATAAATGAAATATACACCACAGACATGAAGACACAAATTGATATAATATGTACAGATACCAACAAGTATTTAGCAGGAGTGTATGAGAGTTATTTCTCAGATCATAAACCCGTTTTTATAGAAGTAGAGGATTGTGTTGGAACTTTGCCAGTTATAAATAAGGAATCTGAAAGAATACAAAACAGAAGTAAAATCATAGATGTGGAAGAACAACTATCATTACCGGAATTACAAGTGAATAAATTTAAGTGTACATCAGAAATTACATCAATTGAAGATATGGCGCAAGAAATAGAGAAACTTTTTCCAGATCATGGTGTTGTGTATTATCAGCTAGGTAGAGCTATTACCATTTACAAACATGATTTGCTATCTCTCAAGCCAAAATTATCTGCAGCTGACATTGACACTTTAAAGAGACAATGCATAGGCGCCGTCGATGGCTGGCTAACGGACAACATTATCGATGCATTTTTTTTCAGTTTATCCCAGGAATATGAACAATTTTCATACGGAGATTCTATATTATCACAATATATAATGAGTAATTTTGATGAGGAAACAAGAGAACAGTACATAACGCAGAATTTAAGAGTGATGAACAAATCCCATTATGCCATCCCAATAAATGTCAATAACTCTCATTGGATAGTCGTTTGCATTCGCTTAGATTTGAATATATATTACATATTAGACCCGCAACAGAGCCATATATCAAGTACATTATTGAGCAGAGTCAAGTATTTCACGGATAAAATTTTACAAAAATTAGACCAGCCATCTCAAGAAATGTTATATGTATCAAAAGAAGCAATAAGACAAAGAGATAGTTATAACTGTGGAGTATTCGTTTGCTGGTTTGCAAAACAGTTCGCTGCTGATGGTAACTTAAATGACAAACTGTTTGAACCTGATAACTTCAGACTGGAAATTTTCAAGAAAATTACATCTTTCTGTTAAAACCTACTCCGTTACAGAGAAGTAATATAATAAACTGAATGTAATAAGTAAATAAATAAATTTAATAACTGAACGATTTAATAAACCAAAAGAAAGAATATTACAAGAAGAAAGTTAAAACAATTCATACATTCTATCCTCAAATTATTAATGAAACAGCTATGAAATTGTCAAAGACAGAAGAAGAATAAATTACATTTACTGCCCTTATCTAAATGTTTATGAAAGTTATGTACAAAAAACTGAAGAATTTAATAAACAATAAGAAAGATTACAAGAAGAAAGTTAAACCAATTCATACATTCTATCCTCAAATTATTAATGAAACATGAATGAAAGTGTCAAAGAGAGAAGATTAATAAATTAAACTTACTGCCTTTATATATAAGTTACGAAGGTTATGTACAAAAAACAAAATTATTTAATAAACAATAAGAAAAAAGATTACAAGAAGAAAGTTAAACCAATTCATACATTCTATCCTCGAATTATTAATGAAACAGCAATGATATTGTCAAAGACAGAAGAATAATAAATTTTATAAATGTTATGTACATAAAACTGAACGATTTAATAAACAATAACAACAGAAGTTTGATCAACTGAAGTCCACTAGGTGACTAATGGGGCGAGAATCCGGCTGGTCCTAATTACCTGCGCTTGTGTGTGTGCGGGCTGCATGTTAGTGAGTGGGCCTGACCTTTGCCTAGCTGCACTCACTATTTGATAATACTATACAAGAAGAATTTTTAAACCAATTCATACATTCTATCCTCGAGTTATTAATGAAATCACAACGAAATTGTCACAGACAGAAGAATAATAAATTAACTTACAGCCTTTATCTAAAGGGTTATGAAAGCTATGTACGTAAAACTGAGCGATTTAATAAACAATAAGCAAGAAGATTTCAAGAAGAAATTTAAACCAATTCATACATTCTATCCTCGAATTATTAATGAAATCACAACGAAATTGTCACAGACAGAAGAATAATAAATTAAACTTACAGTCTTTATCTAAAACTTTATGAAAGTTATGTACAACAAACTGAGCGAATTAAAAAACAATAAGCAAGAAGATTACAAGAAGAAATTTAAACCAATTCCTACATTCTATCCTCGAATTATTAATGAAATCACAACGAAATTGTCACAGAGAGAAGAATATTAAATTAAACTTACTGCCTTTCTCTAAAACTTTATGAAAGTTATGTACAACAAACTGAACAATTTAAAAAACAATAAGAAAGAAGATTACAAGAAGAAATTTAACCAATTCATACATTCTATCCTCGAATTATTAATGAAACAAATGAAATTATCAAAGACAGAAGAAGAATAAATTAAACTTTCAGCCATTATCTAAAAGTTTATGGAAGTTATGTACAAAAACTCAACGATTTAATAAAATATAAGAAAAAAGATTACAAGAAGAAAGTTAAACCAATACATACATTCTTTCCTCGAATTATTAATGAAACAGTAATGCAATTGTCAAGACAGGAGAAGAATAAATTAAACTTACAGCCTTTATCTAAAAGTTGATTGACTCTGAAATAAACTTGCTTATTTTCGTTTTGTTGCATGAATGTTAGTTAACAGAATTTTAGATAGTACAGCAAGATCAGGCAATATTTTATTAAAGTTTATGTAACAAAATCAATAATATGTCAGTAGAAGATGTAATGAGAATTAGCCGAGACAGAAAACTGGATTACATCAAGTGTTCTGTAATACAATATTGACAGAATGTTAGTTTACGAACAACGGCAACTAAAGGTAAGCTTATTTATTATAATTATTTTATTTGTTATTTATATATTGGTTATTCTTGCATGAATGTTATTTACAGCATATTATACAGGAGCCCAAAATATCAGCTACGTTTGGTACAAAATTATTGACTGTAAGATGATTCATAGGCGCGAATCATAAAGACAGCGACATTGTGTGTGCGTGGACTGCGTGTTTGTGAATGAGCCTGACCCTCGCCCAGCCGCACTCGCTATTTGATAATACTATACAAGAAGAATTTTTAAACCAATTCATACATTCTATCCTCGAGTTATTAATGAAATCACAACAAAATTGTCGCAGACAGAAGAATAAAAACAATAAGCAAGAAGATTACAAGAAGAAATTTAAACCAATTCCTACATTCTATCCTCGAATTGTTAATGAAATCACAACGAAATTGTCACAGAGAGAAGAATATTAAATTAAACTTACTGCCTTTCTCTAAAACTTTATGAAAGTTATGTACAACAAACTGAACGATTTAAAAAACAATAAGAAAGAAGATTACAAGAAGAAATTTAACCAATTCATACATTCTATCCTCGAATTATTAATGAAACAAATGAAATTATCAAAGACAGAAGAAGAATAAATTAAACTTTCAGCCGTTATCTAAAAGTTTATGGAAGTTATGTACAAAAACTCAACGATTTAATAAAATATAAGAAAAAAGATTACAAGAAGAAAGTTAAACCAATACATACATTCTTTCCTCGAATTATTAATGAAACAGTAATGCAATTGTCAAGACAGAAGAAGAATAAATTAAACTTACAGCCTTTATCTAAAAGTTGATTGACTCTGAAATAAACTTGCTTATTTCCGTTTTGTTGCATGAATGGTAGTTAACAGAATTTTAGATAGTACAGCAAGATCAGGCAATATTTTATTAAAGTTTACGTAACAAAATCAATAATATGTCAGTAGAAGATGTAATGAGAATTAGCCGAGACAGAAAACTGGATTACATCAAGTGTTCTGTAATACAATATTGACAGAATGTTAGTTTACGAACAACGGCAACTAAAGGTAAGCTTATTTATTATAATTATTTTATTTGTTATTTATATATTGGTTATTCTTGCATGAATGTTATTTACAGCATATTATACAGGAGCCCAAAATATCAGCTACGTTTGGTACAAAATTATTGACTGTAAGATGATTCATAGGCGCGAATCATAAAGACAGCGACATTGTGTGTGCGCGGACTGCGTGTTTGTGAATGAGCCTGACCCTCGCCCAGCCGCACTCGCTATTTGATAATACTATACAAGAAGAATTTTTAAACCAATTCATACATTCTATCCTCGAGTTATTTATGAAATCACAACGAAATTGTCGCAGACAGAAGAATAAAAACAATAAGCAAGAAGATTACAAGAAGAAATTTAAACCAATTCCTACATTCTATCCTCGAATTGTTAATGAAATCACAACGAAATTGTCACAGAGAGAAGAATATTAAATTAAACTTACTGCCTTTCTCTAAAACTTTATGAAAGTTATGTACAACAAACTGAACGATTTAAAAAACAATAAGAAAGAAGATTACAAGAAGAAATTTAACCATTTCATACATTCTATCCTCGAATTATTAATGAAACAAATGAAATTATCAAAGACAGAAGAAGAATAAATTAAACTTTCAGCCGTTATCTAAAAGTTTATGGAAGTTATGTACAAAAACTCAACGATTTAATAAAATATAAGAAAAAAGATTACAAGAAGAAAGTTAAACCAATACATACATTCTTTCCTCGAATTATTAATGAAACAGTAATGCAATTGTCAAGACAGAAGAAGAATAAATTAAACTTACAGCCTTTATCTAAAAGTTGATTGACTCTGAAATAAACTTGCTTATTTTCGTTTTGTTGCATGAATGTTAGTTAACAGAATTTTAGATAGTACAGCAAGATCAGGCAATATTTTATTAAAGTTTATGTAACAAAATCAATAATATGTCAGTAGAAGATGTAATGAGAATTAGCCGAGACAGAAAACTGGATTACATCAAGTGTTCTGTAATACAATATTGACAGAATGTTAGTTTACGAACAACGGCAACTAAAGGTAAGCTTATTTATTATAATTATTTTATTTGTTATTTATATATTGGTTATTCTTGCATGAATGTTATTTACAGCATATTATACAGGAGCCCAAAATATCAGCTACGTTTGGTACAAAATTATTGACTGTAAGATGAATCATAGGCGCGAATCATAAAGACAGCGACATTGTGTGTGCGCGGACTGCGTGTTTGTGAATGAGCCTGACCCTCGCCCAGCCGCACTCGCTATTTGATAATACTATACAAGAAGAATTTTTAAACCAATTCATACATTCTATCCTCGAGTTATTTATGAAATCACAACGAAATTGTCGCAGACAGAAGAATAAAAACAATAAGCAAGAAGATTACAAGAAGAAATTTAAACCAATTCCTACATTCTATCCTCGAATTGTTAATGAAATCACAACGAAATTGTCACAGAGAGAAGAATATTAAATTAAACTTACTGCCTTTCTCTAAAACTTTATGAAAGTTATGTACAACAAACTGAACGATTTAAAAAACAATAAGAAAGAAGATTACAAGAAGAAATTTAACCATTTCATACATTCTATCCTCGAATTATTAATGAAACAAATGAAATTATCAAAGACAGAAGAAGAATAAATTAAACTTTCAGCCGTTATCTAAAAGTTTATGGAAGTTATGTACAAAAACTCAACGATTTAATAAAATATAAGAAAAAAGATTACAAGAAGAAAGTTAAACCAATACATACATTCTTTCCTCGAATTATTAATGAAACAGTAATGCAATTGTCAAGACAGAAGAAGAATAAATTAAACTTACAGCCTTTATCTAAAAGTTGATTGACTCTGAAATAAACTTGCTTATTTCCGTTTTGTTGCATGAATGGTAGTTAACAGAATTTTAGATAGTACAGCAAGATCAGGCAATATTTTATTAAAGTTTACGTAACAAAATCAATAATATGTCAGTAGAAGATGTAATGAGAATTAGCCGAGACAGAAAACTGGATTACATCAAGTGTTCTGTAAATGAATATTGATAGAATGTTAGTTAAAGAACAATGGCAACTAAAGGTAAGCTTATTTATTATAATTATTTTATTTATTATTTATATATTGGTTATTCTTGCACGAATGTTATTTACAGCATATTAGTCAGGACAGCAAAATATGGGAAGATTATATTAACATTTATGAATCAATTAATAACATGTGAGTGGAAGATGTAATTAGTATCAACAGAGACAGAAATTGTAGAGTATCAATAGTTCTGTTGATAGAATGTAATTACATTGTTAGGAAACAAACAACAGCACCGAACAAGAAGTAATCTTACATATTATATTTATTTTATTTATATATTGGTTTTTCTTACATGAATGTTAGTTGCAGCATTTTAGACAGAATAGCCAAATCTGGCAAGATTATATGAACGTTTATAAAACGATTAATAATACATCAGTGGCAGATGTAATGAGAATTAGCAGAGACAAAAAATGAAGAACGGCAAGTGTTCTGTAGGTAGAATATTGTCAAAATGTTGGGAAATGAAGAACGGCAACAAAAGAGTAAGCTTATTTATTATAATTATTTTATTTATTTTTTATATATTCGTTTTTCTTGCATGAATGTTAGTTACAGCATTTTAGACAGTACAGCGGAAGATGCAATGAGAATTATCAGAGGCAGAACACTGTATTACATTGTGTTTTGTAAATCGAATATTGCCACAATTTTAGGAAACGAACAACGGCAACAAAGAAGTAAGCCTATTTATTGTAATTATTGTATTTATTATTTATATGTTGGTTTTGTTGGATGAATGTTAGTTACAGCATTTGAGACAGAACAGCAAAATCTGGCAAGATTATATGAAAGTTTATGAAACGGTTAATAATACGTCAGTGGAAGATGTAATGAGAATTAGCAGAGACAAAAAATGAAGAACGGCAAGTGTTCTGTAGGTAGAATATTGTCAAAATGTTGGGAAATGAACAACGGCAACAAAGAAGTAAGCCTTTTTATTATAATTATTTATTCATTATTATATTGCTGGTTTTGTTACATGAATGTTAGTTACAGAATTTTAGACAGAACAACAAAATCTGAAAAGATTATACGATAGATTATGAAACAGTTAATAATACGTCAGTGGCAGATGTAATGAAAATTAACAGAGAAAGAAAAATGAAGAACGTCAAGTGTTCTGTAGATAGAATATTGTCACAATATTGGGAAATGAACAATGGCAACAAAAGAGTAAGCTTATTTATTATAATTATCTTATAATAATTTTATTTTATTATATATTCGTTTTTCTTGCATGAATGTTAGTTACAGCATTTTAGACAGTACACCGGAAGATGCAATGAGAATTATTAGAGGCAGAAAACTGGATTACATTGTGTTCTGTAAATCGAATATTGCCACAATTTTAGGAAACGAACAACGGCAACAATGAAGTAAGCCTATTTATTGTAATTATTGTATTTATTATTTATATGTTGGTTTTGTTGCATGAATGTTAGTTACAGTATTTTATAGTGTACTACAAAATCTGAAAAGATTATATGATAGATTATGAAATGGTTAATAATATGTCAATGGAAGGTGTAATGAGAAATTGCAGAAATGGAAACCTGGGGAATGTTAACTGTTCTGTAGATAGAATTTTGTCAGAATGTTTGGAAATGATCATCAACATTGAAGAAAAACTAATCATATTAAGTAAACATATATAAGTATTTATTATATAATGTTTGTTTTTTTGATAAAGTCATTTTGATTATAATATATAATATATTTGGCAACAAGAAAAAAATTTCAGTTTTCAAAATTTAAATATATTTTTATTAAACAATGGGTTCTTCATTGAGGTGGGGACCATGTCACTCACTCCATCTCAAGCCTCTCCCATTTTGCAAAAAAAGAGGACCCTGTCAAGGCTGATACTTTGACGCCAGTGACAGGGCTTTCCACCAAATTCAGCCGAGTGACACGTAGGCCCAACTCTGATGGAAAGTGCCGAAACCCACACCAACATAACGCGTGCAAGCCGAAAAATTGTCCAGCGTGGATAGCGATTTGCTTCCTGTGGATCGCTGGGAAGTGTAACTGCATTG
The DNA here is from genome assembly GCA_034769895.1 of Magicicada septendecula. Taxonomy (NCBI): domain Eukaryota; kingdom Metazoa; phylum Arthropoda; class Insecta; order Hemiptera; family Cicadidae; genus Magicicada; species Magicicada septendecula. The sequence goes on along the minus strand of CM068374.1, from coordinate 244,610,537 downwards.
TTTACAGAGGAACGATTCATAAACAGACTTTTCGTCTTTAGGGAAAGAACCCTCTGCAAGATGATGAGGGTCCATGAGTGACTTCAGAGCGCTCCTTCTTTTCCGCGTGTTTGTTCTGTGAAACATACACTGTAGATTCGCAGCTTTACTCTAAGCAACGCTCGATAGGAAATGTTGAAAATATTTGTCCACGGTGTACCCTCATACACACTAAACCTGCTCTGATGTTTTAATTACGGACATCATAATATTAAAACTTTGGAAACTTGAGCACTACTTAATGGAGATCAATCGTTAACTTATACAAGCCATTAATTTTATGCATATTTTATATATATATATATATATATATATATGTGTACAACGTTATCGGCAACAAAGAAGTAGTTTTTGTTAAAATTCCTTCCCGGGATATTTGGCCGTAGTCCAATGTTTTCTACAAAACCAGACGTTTCGGCAATGCCATTGACTTCCATCATCAGTGAAAATCGAGTGCGATAACGTGAGGTGGTATATGTTAGTGACCACAATCCTGTGGTTAAGGCTGAAGCAGTAAGTAGAAAGAAGTAGTTTCTATGGTAATATTTCATTTCGAAAATGATTTTAAAAATAAATCTTAGAATATGGAAGTCATGTATGGTTCTCCATACCGATTTTTACTTCCATGTTCCTTATGGAAATGGAAGTATGGTGATGGCAAAAAAAATCGTGTTCGAGATTATTGCAGATTCTGATTGTACTACACTCAAAACATGAAAAAAAGTCGTTTTTCGAAATGTGTGTGTGTGTGTGTGTGTGTGTGTGTGTGTGTGTGTGTGTGTGTGTGTGTGTGTGTGTGTGTGTGTGTGTGTGTGTGTGTGTGTGTGTGTGTGTGTGTGTGTGTGTGTGTGGATTTTTTTCTATGGCAAACGATAATAGCCGCAAATTCAAACTGAATCAAATCATTTTTTGCATACAGCCCTGATTTGTAGAGTACTCACGACCTATTGTTTTTGGTGAAGATCGGTTAAGGTAAAGGGGTAGTTTACCGGCAACGTTTTATGTTTTAACAAGGGTATTTATATGGCAAACGATAACAGCCGCAAATTCAAACAGAATCAAATGATTATTTGCATACAGCCCTAAATTGTAGAGTTCTCAAGACCTATTGATTTTGGTGAAGATCGGTTAAGGGAAAGTGGTAGTTTGCCGGCTACGTTTTATGTTTTAAAAGGGTATTTTTTTATGGCAAACGATAAGAGCCGCAAATTCAAACAGAATCAAATACTTTTTGCATGTAGCCCTGATTTGTAGAGTAATCAAGACCTATTGATTTTGGTGAAGATCGGTTAAGGGAAAGGGGTAGTTTACCGGCAACGGTTTTTTTTTTAAACAAGTGTAAATTCTTTTTCTGGCAAACGATAACAGCCGCAAATTCAGCCCTGATTTGTAGAGTACTCACGACCTATTGTTTTTGGTGAAGATCGGTTAAGGTAAAGGGGTAGTTTACCGGCAACGTTTTATGTTTTAACAAGGGTATTTATATGGCAAACGATAACAGCCGCAAATTCAAACAGAATCAAATGATTATTTGCATACAGCCCTAAATTGTAGAGTTCTCAAGACCTATTGATTTTGGTGAAGATCGGTTAAGGGAAAGTGGTAGTTTGCCGGCTACGTTTTATGTTTTAAAAGGGTATTTTTTTATGGCAAACGATAAGAGCCGCAAATTCAAACAGAATCAAATACTTTTTGCATGTAGCCCTGATTTGTAGAGTAATCAAGACCTATTGATTTTGGTGAAGGTCGGTTAAGGGAAAGGGGTAGTTTACCGGCAACGGTTTTTTTTTTAAACAAGTGTAAATTCTTTTTCTGGCAAACGATAACAGCCGCAAATTCAGCCCTGAATTGTAGAGTTCTCAAGTCCTATTGGTGTTGGTGAAGATCGGTTAAGGGAAAGGGGTAGTTTACCAGCAACATTTTATGTTTTAACAAGGGTAATTTTTTATATGACGAAAGATAACTGCCGCAAATTCAAACAGAATCAAATGATTATTTGCATACAGCCCTCAATTTTAGAAATCGCAAGATCTACGATTTTTGTTAAAGATCGGTTAAGGGAAGGGGTAGTTTACCGGCAACGTTTTATGTTTTAACAAGGGTATTTTCTATGGCAAACGATAACAGCCGCAAATTCAAACAGAATCAAATACTTTCTTGCATGCAGCCCTGATTTGTAGAGTACTAAGAACCTATTGTTTTTGGTGAAGATCGGTTAATGGAAAGGGGTAGTTTAACCAGCAAAGTTTTATGTTTTAACGAGGATATTTTTTATGGCAAACGATAACAGCCGCAAATTCAAACAGAATCAAATAATGTTTTGCATAGAGCCCTGTAGAGTTCTCAAGACATGTTGGTTTTGGTGAAGATCGGTTAAGGGAATAGAATAGGGTAGTTTATCTGCAACATTTTATGTTTTAACAAGGGTATGTTTTTTTTATGACGAATGATAACTGCCGTACATTAGAATAGAATCAACTACTCTTCTGCATACCTTTTTGAATTATACAGAACTCAAGGTCTTTTGATTTTGTTGAAGACCAGTTAAGGGAAAAGGGTAGTTTACCAGCAAAATTGTATGTTTTAACAAGGGTATTTTCTATGGCAAAAGATAACAGCCGCAAATTCAAACAGAATAAAATGATTAATTGCATACAGGCCTAAATTGTAGATTTCTCAAGACCTATTGTTTTTGGTGAAGATCGGTTAAGGTAAAGGGGTAGTTTACCTGCAACGATTTTTTTTAATCAAGGCTAATTTTTTTCTATGCCAAACGATAACAGCCGCAAATTCAAACAGAATCAAATGATGTTTTGCATACAGGCCTGTATTGTAGAGTTCTCAATACTTGTTGGTGTTGGTGAAGATCGGTTAAGGGAAAGGGGTATTCTACCGGCAACATTTTATGTTTTTTATCAAGGGTAATTTTTTATATGACGAACGGTAACTGCCGTACATTCAAACAGAATCAAATACGTTTTTGCATACCTTTTTGAACTAAAGAGGACTCAAGGTCTGTTGATTTTGTTGAAGATCGGTTAAGGGAAAGGGGTAGTTTACCTTGTAACTTTTATGTTTTAACAAGGGTATTTTCTATGGCAAACGATAACAGCCGCAAATTCAAACAGAATCAAGAGATTATTTGCAAAGAGATCTCAATACCTACGGTTTTTGGTGAAGATCGGTTAAGGGAAAGGGGTAGTTTACCAGCAACGGTTTTTTATCAAGGGTAATTTTTTTATATGGTAAACGATAATAGCCGCAAATTCAAACTGAATCAAATAATGTTTTGCATATAGCCCTGAATTGTAGAGTTCTCAAGACTTATTGGTTTTGGTGAATATCGGTTAAGGGAATAGGGAAGTTTACCAGGAACATTTTATGTTTATCAAGGGTAATTTTTTTTTATTACGAACGATAACTGCCGTACATTAAAACAGAATCAACTACTCTTCTGCATACCTTTTTGAATTATACAGAACTCTAGGTCTGTTGATTTTGTTGAAGATCGGTTAAGGGAAAAGGGTAGCTTACCTGCAACGTTTTATGTTTTAACAAGGGTATTTTCTATGGCAAACGATATCAGCCGCAAACTCAAACATAATCAAATAAATTTTTGCATGCAGCCCTGATTTGTAGAGTACTCAAGACCTATTTTTTTGGTGAAAATCGGTTAAGGGAAAAGGGTAGTTTACCTGCAACGGTTTTTTATCAAGGATAATTTTTTTCTATGGCAAACGATAACAGCCGCAAATTCAAACAGAATCAAATGATGTTTTGCATACACCCCTGTATTGTAGAGTTCTCAATACCTTTTGGTGTTGGTGAAGATCGGTTAAGGGAAAGGGGTAGTTTACCTGCAACATTTATGTTTTAACAAGGGTAATTTTTTATATTACGAACGATAACTGCCGTAAATTCAAACATAATGTACATTTTTGCATTCCTTTTTGAACTAAAGAGAACTCAAGGTCTGTTGATTTTGGTGAAGATCGGTTAAGGGAAAGGTGTAGTTTACCTGCAACATTTTATGTTGTAACAAGAGAAATGTTTCCATGACGGACGATAACTGCCGCACATTCAAACAGAATCAAATATTTTTTTGAATGCATCCCTGAATTGTAGAGGAGTGAAGGTCTATTGATTTTGGAGAAGATCGGTTATGAGAAAGGGGTAGTTTACCTGAAACATTTTATGATTTAACAAGAGTAAAGTACTTAATTTTTATAAATAAATTATCCTGATAAGAAGCTCATAATAATCCACTGTAGAAACGTAGATGAAATATCTATAAATGAAGAGGTTAAGTGAACGGGGTGGGGGTAATTTTCTATTATTAAAAATTATAGTTGAAGGTGGAGGGGAGAATTTTGTATATGTGTACTACGTTATCGGCAACAAAGAAGTAGTTTTTTGTTAAAATTGCTTCCCGGGCTGTTTAGCCGTAGTCCAATGTTTTCTGCAAAACCAGACTTTTCGGCAGTGCCGTCGACTGCCATCATCAGTGAAAATCGAGTGCGATAACGTGTGGTGGTATACGTTAGTGACCACAGTACTGTGGTCAAGGCTGAAGCAATTAGTGGAAAGAAGTAGTTTCTATGGAAACATTTCATTTCGTAAATGATTTTAAATATAAATCTTAGAACATGGAAGTCATGTATGGTTCTCCATACCGATATTTTTTACCAGTTAACTAAACATTGTATAAATAATGTAAATAATTTCAGGGCAAGGTGCATAGGTTGCAGTTCGTTACGTTAGATTAGTAACGCCTCCTTACCAACCCATCCATTCTATTGCAAGGTGCATAGGTTGCACTTCGTTACGTTAGATTAGTAACGCCTCCTTACCAACCCATCCATTCTATTGCAAGGTGCATAGGTTGCAGTTCGTTACGTTAGATTAGTAACGCCTCCTTACCAACCCATCCATTCTATTGCAAGGTGCATAGGTTGCAGTTCGTTACGTTAGATTAGTAACGCCTCCTTACCAACCCATCCATTCTATTGCAAGGTGCATAGGTTGCAGTTCGTTACGTTAGATTAGTAACGCCTCCTTACCAACCCATCCATTCTATTGCAAGGTGCATAGGTTGCAGTTTGTTACGTTAGATTAGTAACGCCTTCTTACCAACCCAGCCATTCTATTGCAAGGTGCATAGGTTGCAGTTCGTTACGTTAGATTAGTAACGCCTTACCAACCCAGCCATTCTATTTTTTTCTTCATACTCGTGTGTGAGGGTTAAGTGTTACTATTATTTTCAGTACAAACAATATTAGGTTTAAGAACCATTCTCTCACCTGTACTGTTTTATATGGTCAACGTTTTGTTGTCTCCTTACGTTGCCGTCATGTCTTTGCCCTAATTACAATATATATAATTTAGTTGTATCATGTGTTGTAAGATTTCCTATTTTACCTGTCCTATTGTAGGTTAGTACGCAGCCTTAAACTGTTTTAGTAATCTTTTGTCTTCTGCTTTTATAATATTCAAGTATTCGTATTACTCTCACGACACTTTAAGAAAACATCTGAAGACTAACATTTAGAAGACATTGTTTTCATTGTCATTCTCATTTCAATTCTTCGTCTGTTCATTAAATTGCTGTATAAATTCTAGCGTTACTATTGCCTATCCCAGCGTTAAAGTATTCCAGGATACTTTTTATTTCTTTCTGGCCCATTTCGTTTGAGCAATGTCATTCTTATCGCGTGCTTATCATTCTCTAGCACATATAACGACGCTATTCTGTTTTATTATTTGTACTGATTCACATCTAAAACACGTTGTGAGACATACTTCAAATTCTCTATGCACTCTATTCTCTATATAACTCTCTATTTCAGCGTCCAAGCTTTACTAGACAATGAACGGGTTTTTAATAGTATCTTTGGTAATACTACCTTCATACAGGCTTTTTATTACATATACATGCGTCCGCGTGCGCGCGCGCGCGCGCGTGTGTGTGTGTGATTATTTTTCAGGACTGATCCAAGTCGTAGTATTTCACGAAGTTATGGGTACCGCACAGTGTCAACCGCCTCTGCACAGTCCTTGAATCGAAGAAATGGTCTTATACTGAGTAAAATATTTATTACCCTCAACACTAGGCAACTGTCCCGCGTTCCTTTTCTTGCCAAAAAGCCTTTTGTTTATCCGATATTATTGGCAATAAAACGTGTTCTACCTTTAATTTTAAGTTGCCCTATTTTGTGATTGCATCAGAAATTAAGGCTACCGTCCTATAATCGTTGCAGCCAGTTGGAGTTTCTCACTGCTTATAGATATGACATTGTTCCAGACATTACGTATACTAAGCGGACAACTTATGCTTATTGTAATTTCAGTGTGTTTATTCTATGACTATATAAATGGACATGTGTGAGTGCAGTAGTCTCTCGATTTCCTGAAGAAATAGTGAGGACTTCTTCTTCTTGTCCTCTTCAAGGATATGGTTATATAAACCAGTTCCGGCACCCATCTCATCCTCAGACGACCCACGTCTCTTCTACCAATGGCTTCATAGTTCAGTACCGCTTTCGGCAATCGATCCTCTGTCATCCGTTGCAGATGATCCCACCACTGTCTTCTGTAAATTGAAATAATTTCATTTATGCCCTTTACTTCGAGTTCTGCTCTGATATCTTCATTCCTTATTCTATCTTGCAATGTACAATTTAAAGTATTTCGAAGAAACTGCATTTCACCACTCTGCCGCTTTTCTTTTTTGTCATGACCCACGCCTCACTTGCATAAATCAACGTGGGTATTCCAATTGTAATTGTCTTACAAAATTTAATCCTTGTGCTGTGACTTGTTTCATTTCTAAGCTTTCTGTGAATCGTACCACAAATACTCCTAAATTTATTTATCCTCTCTCTTATATAATATTCAGATTTATAGCTGACTGCACAGCCGAGATTTTTAAACGGCTCACTTGTTCTAAAGTGCTGTTGTTTATAGGCTAACTATCTTAGTCGTCACTGGATATTTACCTTTAAAGGCCATGTTATGGTTTGTATGGGTTCCATGCTACATGCGGATGACATAGTTCTTATTCAAGAAAATGAGGATGATTTGCAAAGAGCTATGTTTCAATTACGTAGTGGGGACAACGTGCATAATTAATCTAAAACCATGGAGATAATCCGTCAACGTTTCTCTAACAAAGTGGTATAAGTTACATTATACTGTTTCAATGAAAAACAAAACGTACATAAAAAATCGTGTTTGACTTATGACATTACAATTTAGTATAAAACATTTACTTTTTCATACAAATAAACTTTTCACCGCTTAGATTAAATAATAAATTAAAATACTGTCCTTGTATTGAAATGGCTTGAAAGAAATAACAGTTAGGAAGCGTACAGTATACGCTTAATTCGATTTTCAAGTCAATATAAATAAATCACTCTTCCTTTTCCTTTTAGTTAACATATGCCATTTTCAAACATTAATTTACGTGTCTTCTTTCCATTGATCAAACCTCAACGTATGAAAAAACGTTTCTTTCACATTCTCGATTCAATTAACTCGTTTTAGCTTCCGTCAATTTAATATTTTATTCTCTTTATAATACTTTTAATTGTTTTCGCCTCACCTTTAATATTTCTGATCGATCACGTTTAATCCACAAATCGGAGAATCTGTCCCGAGATAATCGAGAGCTGTCTGAGACTGTCGCCTGTCGCCTGTGTGTGTGACACGTGTATTTGTTGCAGTGGTAATCGAGGTACCTGACGATGTGACATGGGTGAAACTGAACACGCTGCAATGCGGCTTCTACAGAGTGAACTATGACGTACAACTGTGGAACCAGCTGGCTACTCTTCTCCAACAGGCTATTATGGTATGTCTGTTGTACTTGTATAGCAACTGAAAGTTGACGCACATACTTTAGCAAACATTTCTCGCTTTACATGTATGTTTAAACATTTTTAGCAATTTAATAAATAAACAATTAAACTAAATAATATTGTTACGACGGTCTTACCGATCGTCGTATGGTACAGTGGAAAACAAAATACAGACACTAATTAAATCACTAATCACCAGTTTTAATTAATCACAAATAACAGTTTGTAATGAACTAGGTAGGCTCTTACAACAATCCAAGTTAAATTTGTACACACGCAATAATAATGTCGACTATCAGAATTTCACACTAACTATAACACAATAACACTTCACACAGTACTTCGACAAACACTCGATCCGCGTTAAGAAAAACGCTCACTGTCAATTGATCCACAAAGTCAGCCTCTATCCCTTATATAAGTAGTGCACGTATTCTAGAATCTTTCCATCTTTAACTTTACGCCACTCAATGCGTGATTCAAGTGTTCTCCAGAGGACTCTGGAACGTACTTTAGCGCGACCTTGACTGAGGCTACATCCGCTTGTTCAAGGCTGTCCGATAGGGTTCTCTTTACAATACGGAATATAAATAAACATAAGGTGTATGTAAGGTGTATAAAATTAACATACAATGTAAAATAAAACTTAAAGTTTGTTGTAGGGTACATGAATTAAGTACAACAATTATTAAATTAATAGTGACTATTTTAACGAGTAAACGATTTGTATTTAAAATAAAATAACCAGGAAATACAAATCGTATTAAGTCTTTGACGATACAGATATAAATGTGTGAAACGTTTCTTAGACGAATTAATTTTATACTTGAAGAAGTCAATTATTCTTGTAATAATTTTCGTACAACTACATGAATCTATAATGCTAACGACAATTACGCAACGCCCTCGAAAATTGCAGAGCCCCATTCTCAACTAGCGCGTGCAGCGTCTGTGTCAAGGTCGTGCACTCACGTAACCTCCAGACTGTTCGAGCTCTTGTAACTACGCAAATTATGTCGTAGGAATATGAAAAATTATATTGGAACCTCTGCGGGATCTATATACGCGACTGTATATAGTTCATCTGCGGGAACAGTGACTGTCTTAGTTACAGTTGGGGATTTATTTAGTGCGGATCAAGTGATTGTTACGGATTAGTGGAAAGTGATATTGTGTTAATTAATGCGGAACTCTAATAGTTAACTATCATTATTGCGTGTGGACAGAATTGACTTAAATTATTGCTGAGAGTACCTTTGCTGATATCAAATTGTTGTTTGTGATTAATTAAAGTTGGTAATTAGTGACTTCATTTGTATCTGTATTTTGTTTCCACTGTATAATACGACGCTCCGTGAGACCATCGTAACAATAACTTTAGTCTAACTTACAAAGGCATGTTCTCATCGTGTATAGGTCATTCACGTCGGTCCTGAAGCCGGATAATGGGGGAGGGTGGTGACAGGCTACTAGTCATTTCATTAGAAAAACATTCAGCTACAGTACCATTCAGTTACAAGGTTTCAGACAAAGACATGGCATACCTTGTGTGATAGACTTGGCAAGAAAACGGGACAAGTAACTAGAAGAAATCTAAGTCTATAAATAGAATAAATAGAAAAAAATCGACGTGTGTAGGAATAGGAACCTGAAATATACGTTCGTGGGATAACAAATATAAGAAATAATAATGGAACTGAATAGATGTAGAACAGACATATTATATTTTTCCTATGTCAGTATCTGAAACTAAGTAAAAAAAAGAAAAGAATCAGTCCAGTGCAGCAATTACATTTTACTTTACAGTGAGGTATCGTCGAAAAAAAAGGAAAAGAAGGAGGAGCTTATTATTGTAATATGCAGTGACTATAAGGAGTGTATATAAAGAATTGGAAGTATGTCTCACAACGTGTTCTAGAGGTGAATCAGTACAATTAATAAAACAGTTAGAATAGCGTCGTTATATGTGCTAAAGCAGTGGTTCCCAAACTTTATACTCCGCGGACCCCCCAAAAAAATTTAAAATTTCACTGACCTTCCCTGAGTTACGAAATAAATCAAACAGTAAATATGACACAAACTCTTATATTTTAATTAATCTTTATTAAAATCAAAATTCTCTTAACTTGCAAAATTATAATATTAATGGTATCAAACACAGTTTAATGTGAACAATGAAGCTGGTTTTGAACAACTAGCTCTGCAATATTAGGTTTAATGTCTGATAATTTCAATATAAAGTCACTCTCGACATTAAGTTTATTTCTTAACCTTGCCAACCCCGGCTCTATCTTTCCAGCCACACGTGCCGAAATCCAGCTACTTAGGCGTAAAACCATCTACACGGAAAAACGTTTTGCTTAGATACAGTGCCTATACACGTGATACAGTGCTTAAACGTGGACTAAAAGAGCGCGATCACTTCTGCGTTCATCCGGCGCTTTAGTCAGTTCGGCTCACAAACAGGCATGCTACACGACATGATATAAAAACATTATTAAAGCCATTAGTTTGAAATTACTTTTACAATTACAATTAGTTTAAACCAAAAACAAATACTGGAATCTTCTACTAATTGTTTTAATATTTTAAAATTTATATTTTAAACTATAAAAAATCGCAGAAAATTACGGTATATTCTATTTTGTCTTAAAAGTGTCCGCGGATCCCTTGAAACATTGTCGTGGACCCCCAGGGCTCCGCGGACCCTACTTTGGGTCCACTGTGCTAGAGAATGACAAACACGTGATGAGAACGACATTCCCCATACGAAGTGTCCAGAAAGAAATAAAAAGTATCCTGGGAGACTTTAACGCTGGGGTATGTTATGATAACGCTAGAATTTATACAGAAATTTAATGAACAGACGAAGAATTGAAATGAGCATGACTACTTATGTTTTGTGATAACAAGGAGCTGACAGTAAATAACACATAAGCAGCAGCACAGTTGTAACTGTGAAAACGAAACGACTGTGGACTATATAACTACAAGTAAGGGTTTTGGGTAAAATTAGGAAACAAAATAAAAGACCAGATCCTATTTATGGAACTAAATTAAATCTTGAATTGCTCTGTGATGAAACCACACGAGAACTTCCTTAAAGGAGACTAAAACCCAAAATAAGATACTAGCCAATAAAAGAAGATGAGAATGGTGAAGAATGTTGAAGGAAACTAAAAGAAAACGTAAAATAAGCCGCATACGAAGCAGCGGGCACAAGGAACCACTATCAAACATAGACAAAAATAACAGGAAGCACACTTCGTGATTTTGTGAAGATCTAAAACTCTTTTCAAGAAGGAAAAGAAGTACAAACCGTGACAGGAACGCCCAACAATCTTACGAAGAGTATAAACAAACATCGGAAACTCTGTCAACTCTCTTCAAGTTATCTCTTCTCGCCTTACTGTGTAATTTCATTGAAGCTATCGTGCCTACCTCTTACAATTACGGTTATCTCTTACAATTATGGTTATATTAGTAAAAAATTCCATTACCTTCACAGACATGGTAAGTACTTCTTTTTAATGTTAAACGTGCTTCTCACTTGGTCCACAATGCTATTAGTCTTACGCCTAAGGATAGCCAATCTACGTGGTGTGTACACAGGGCCGGCCCTGGGGTAGAGCGAGAGGAGCGACCGCTCTAGGCGCCGGGTGAGGAACGGCGCCAAAATCCGATTGCAAGGTGAAAAAAATAAAATTTTGTTGGCGCCTTTTTGCCACATTTCGCTCTTAGCTACCTACGTCCTATAATGAAAAATAATTATGTTATGAGTATCATTGGCGGCGCGGCGGTGGCGCGTGACTCGGCCAGCATGCCACCACCAACCGCCAAACTTGAAGTTTTGAAAATAAATGATTAGTGTGACTTATTTCCAAACGCTTGGACTGCCCTTCGGATACTACAAACTATTCCAGTAATGGTCGCAAAAGGAGAACGTAGTTTTAGTAAACTAAAACTAATAAAATCATAACTAAGTTCAACAATGGCCCAGGAAAAATTGTCAAATCTGGCAATTTTAACAATTGAAAATGATATTGCTCAATCCATTTCGAATGTGGATTTAATTACCAAATTTGCAAGTGCCAAAGCAAGGAGGGTAATTTTTTTATACGTATCGACCATCTAGGGACCACATGCCAATTTCAATTCTTTACTCTTTGTTCTTTCCTTTTTTTCCAATACTCTTTCATCTTCTCACTGTGTCTCCTTTTCCTGTCTTCAGTCCACTTTGAACCTGCGTTTTTCTCTCTCCTACCCTGGACTCTCTCCATTTTTATGACTTTTGCCCGAAAAACTTCTCCTTCAATTGCTTCTTCTGCGTATATATTATTTTTTTCTAAATCCTTTTGGACTTCCTTAATCCAACTTGATGTTGACTGCTTCCCCCACAGATATTTGAAGATTTGCTTTGTCAACCTATTGTCGTCCATTCTATATAAATGTCCAAAAAATAAAGTCTTCTTTTTCTCATTGTTTTTGTTATACTTTCTATACTTTGATATATTTCCATCATTACTTCTTAATTTCCAACCTTCTGAAGTTTTTCGTGGGCCTAATATTTTCCTAATAATTCGTCTTTCCAAAATTTCTAATTTGTCTAAATTATAATTCAATGCTAGACGTTCACTTGCATATAGACATTCTGGCTTCACTACTGTACTGTAATGCCTTATTTTCGCATTTTTAGATATGCACTTTTTATTGTAAATATCTTTAGTTATACCATATGCCCATTCCATCTTATGAATCCTTTCTTGTAAAGCAGATTTTTCCAAGCCATTCTCTTGAATTATCTCTCCTAAATACTTAAATTTTCGAACCCTCTCTATTCGACCAATATGTTACCAGGCATTTTGGCGCGTTTTGAATGTTTGTGAGAAATTTGTTTTTTTTTCTGCAGAAATTCTTAAGCCTGTTCTACTGGCTATGTCCTCTAAAAAATTCACTTGTGTTACTGCAGATGTCAGATGTTCAGAAAGTATAGCAAAGTCATCTGCGAATGCCAAACAGTTTACTTCAATACGTTTGTTCGTTCTTCCCAACATGATAGGTGATATTTTGCATTCTTTTAATTTTTCATTCCAAATTCTCACTACTTTCTCCAGGACACAGTTAAAAAGAATTAGGGATAAACCATCACCCTGTCTTACACCTGTAAGACACCTGTAAGGAGGGTAAATTTTATTTAAATTTATTTTTAGCGACATTTATAATACGATTAAGCGAGCAAGTTTGTGTAAAATCTCGGTCTTCTTCACAACTGATGGCCTTGTACGGTCCCTTTATAATTAGGTACATAGAGTTTTTAGTATTTGTTTATTATTTGTATTATCATTATCACAGTAGTACGTAAAATACTACATAGAATATCGATGTTTCTTTTTTTTTTTTTTTATTATGTTATCTGATTAGTTTTTAGTTTTAGAATTATTCAAACTGATCCAAATGTTAAATACCAAATAATAATTAATAGTAATTTTGTTTATGTTGGAGCAAGAGAGCAATATGAATAACAACTTAATTTTAATTCAATAAACGTATTGATTTTTGAAAAGTTGGTGTTTTACTTAACAGAAACTGAATTATAATTGAGTCGAAAGGTGTCGACCAAGGGGCGCCGAACGGGATTCTCACTCCACCCTAATAAAGGGTTAGGGCCGCCGCTGTGTGTACGTCATGTCATACCGATGTGTCGGCATTGACGTAACATAGAATTTTCCAATGTTTCTAGGCGTCTCTAATTCGCGATTATTCTCGACGCATCACCAGAAAGCGGTGGATTCATCTGGAACCTCGGCGGGGTACAAAACAAGATTCAGAATTGGCCAGCTAGTCTATCTGGATTCAATATCAGTGCGCTGTATTACAGTGGTGTAGCGTAAACGATTATAGTGAAATATTGTGTGCAGGCAATTGTAATTTATGACGTGTATAACGTTATGTGACAGTGCTAACTAGATAATATTTATTGTGTGTTGGACAATCGTAAACCTGGAAATTGTTTGTATACGAGTTTTATTGTCGTTTCGTTTATTTAAAATGTCTTTAAGTTATAAGTAGCAGTTTCTCTGGTGTAGAATTACGTATTTGAATACCACGAGTTTAACACGATTATCAGTGCGGCCTTCAGAACACTACTTTGTGTAACAGATGCTATTTTATTTCTGCGCTCATTTGTTTTTATAGTTACTTTTATAATGTGTGAACGCACGCGCGTGTGTGTTTAATAATAAAAGAATTTGTCTTTGCTCAAATCGAGTATACTTCAAAATTAAGATGGTATCAGATGGCAGAAATATGTAAAATCACTATTTAATGATTTTGTGATTCTAAATGACCTGATCCTATTGGCCAGTGTGAAATTCAACCAACTAGTGGTTGTAGGCCTATTACTAATGACTGTAGTTAATAAAAGTAATATTCAATATTTTTTTTTTTTTTTTTACTGATAACTACATGGATAAAAGTACGCAATGTACATGTTTATTTCATCAGGCACTGGACGCCATCGACAGAGGCAACCTTGTGGACGACGCGTTCGCGCTGGCAATATCAGAGTACTTACCTTTTGAGACAGCGTTGAACCTGTCCAGATACATGAACCAAGAGACTCATTTTTCACCGATATACATCCTACACACTTTTCACTCCTGGAAACTGGAATTTCTTTTCACAGTCACGGCTAGCTACGAATATTATAGGGTTTGTCTTTTTTTTTCTTTTTTTATTAAACTAATTCACTTTTCGCCAAAGAAATACGTAATGTCCAAATGACTTGTACTCGGCTTTACTCAGAGCACAGGTCGATGACTCACACAGTCCTTGACATTGCCTATAATAACAGTTACCACTAAGTTAAACCAAAGGTGACACGTGATATGGTCATGCAGTTGCTCCTACTGTCCTTGTTATTATCAGAAGGACAATTACCATCGTTAAAATTTATCACACAACGTTTCAACCACTAAGCAATCTAAGACAATTCGTTCACGAGCACGTGTGAACTGTCAAAAAAAATTAATAAACCACCACCACCTACAAAGTTAAACACAACTGTACAAATACGCTATATAAAAAGAACCGCTACTAAGTCCGTTGGACAGAACCGGAAAGCACAGTCACACTGACGCAACGAACAACCTCAGAGACAAACAACGCCCCGTTTAAATACAGAACTAAGCACCCTAGGCACTCCCACAGCTAACTCCATGTATACATACTCTTTTACGTTCTTGATACAGATCCTAGAAACATCTATACTAAGCTGACTGGTACAATCGTCATTTACACCC